>CM031599.1:91220581-91223081 GCA_018398815.1 Conus ventricosus | reverse complement strand
CGAAACACAGCGAAAAGATTTTTTTTAAACATCTCACCACTGTTAAAGTAAATTAAGAGTTTTCTCATCAAACGCTGTTCAAATATTTTCAGATCACCAGCACGAACATGTGAAAAAATTTTGTGTAATTTCATAAAAATAAATAATTTCATTAAATACTCCCATATCTAATTACTTAAACGTGTTGAGCTTGTCTCTCTGAGCTTCTTTGAGCTTGTCTCTCTGTCTCTTGAGTATCTAACATGGAGTTGTAGCGTGGTCAAAGTCTTATCAAGGTGATGTTCAACATCATTGACAAATCAGCATGACAAACATAGATGAAAACACCACATGAACACGTACTAGCATGTGTTTCAAAGATATCATACTTGTGATATATACTTAATTTAACCCCACCCCCCCCCCACTCTCCTCCACCTCCAGTCTTCACCTCCCCTCTCTCTGTCTCTTCTTGTTCGACACTTCCAACTCTCTCCCCCCTCCCCCATCCTTTTACTCTCTCTCTCTCCCCGTCCCTCCCTTTTCTACTTCGTTTTTTCCCCCCCCCGGTTTTAGTAGAAAGACATTGAAGACAGGAGCAAATAAGTCACTGGGCGGATCTCGGTGCGATTCTTAGAGGTTACAATGGTATCCCGAGTGCTCTCCCTTTTAAACTGGACATTTTTACTTCATAAATGTCCTTGAATATCGTTAGGATAACAGGTATATTTTCACTTAGTTTGGGGCCTCTTTAGAAACTGAATATTTATCTATCTTTTCTACAATAAATGCTTTGAGGAAAGCTAAAAAATAAATAAAAAAATAAAAATCCTAACTCCCTACACTTATTTCCTCCGAAAAATGTTGGACCAGGGAACAGTTCAGGAACAATGTATACGACATAAAGGGAAACACGGTCACACTCTTTCAACACATTTTTATTCACATGACACTCTTCTTGACGGAAATCAAACCCTGACATCAAATGAATGTGAAGATAAAATATGAATTTATATTTAAAAGAGCGTACCATTTTATTAAACAATCAAACGTGTTTTGTTTTTTTAAATCCTGCAGCTCAGCTCTTTTTTTACTGTTCTAAAATTCTAGCGTGACAGCTGCTAGCAATGGGAACAAGAGATAAAAAGGCACAAACTGTCTGCAATATGAGTACATTTCCAAACCTTTTCAGACTGCTCTCTCTCTCTCTCTCTCTCTCTCTCTCTCTCTCTCTCTCTCTCTCTCTCTCTCTCTCTCTCTCTCTCTCCTCTCTCTCTCTCTCTCTCCTCTTCCCCTACTCGTTTCCTGTGTATGGCTGTCTTCCTTTTTGCAGTAATGCGCCTTCGATGTCATATTTGAAAGGATTTCCTTTTGTATCCGTTCGTTTACTTTATATATCCAATTTCCTTTGAATAATTTCGATTTTTTTTTTGTTTGTGTTTTTTTTGCGTAAGAATATCTCGTCATTTACCTCTGAAATAAAGATCATAATGTAAAACGTCATTAGAACAGATCTGCTTTTTTGTTGTTGTAATCCTTAATTTCGTATTTTTGTTTTGCCCATTTGTGAAGAAAGATAATTGCGACCAACACATGTAGTGTCTTCCTCTTTTTTTTTCTACGTGGCAGCACACTGGAAAAGTTTTAATTTGACACAAGCATATACAACCTGTTGAAGGACAGATCTTTCGCTCAAAACAGGGGAAGTGCTTGATCGAGGTTTCTTATTCACACCTGCTAAAACTTTTGTCAATCTAACTGATCGTTCGAATTATGAGGGTAAAAAATCGTGAAACTCAGGAGGAAGAGAGTAAAATAAAGTACTTAGCGATTGTTGTGAAGAAAAATGTGAATTCACGTGCCGTAGTGGAAGGCGGAATGGGGGGGGAAGGAGGCAGTTCGAAGGAGCGGGAAGTGCAGGCAGATGTAGGGATGGGGGGGGAGGAGGGGGGGAGGGGGGGAAAGGGGGGGGGGGGGGAGGGGGGGGGGGGGGGGGGGGGGGGGGGGAGGGGGGGGGGGGGGGGGAAAGGGGGAAAGGGGAAGGAGAACTGGGAGATATTGACACATCTGCCAGTGGTATCATGAAACAGCTTCCTATTTCTGGGGAGAAGAGGTAAGGTAATGTTGCTTATAGCCCAGCCGACCACAAAGGGCCATATCAGGCTGTCGCCACCACGTTAAAATCAACTCAAATCAAAGTCATTCATTCACACATGTCTTTAAAACACATCTAAAAAACTCATCCGAAATTTCGTTAAAAATCTTTCCACTGTGAAATCTCAGATTCGATGAAAAATGGGAATCTCTTTCAAGAACTCAAAGATCGCCGTCAGGCAGAACATCTCTGAACAAGGTTTCCATGGAATCTGCTGTAAAATGTGTGTGTCTAACATCATACAAGTCCCAACACTCTAAAAGAATATGTTTCATTGTGAGTGGCACATGACATGCAATGCAGAGCAATAACAGAGGCAGCTGAGAATTCCGGATGAGGAGGAACGACAGAAAATTCCATAAGACC
>CM031599.1:91191652-91199152 GCA_018398815.1 Conus ventricosus | reverse complement strand
TCTCAGCCCTTGCTTTCGCGGCTGCAGTTTCAAGTCTCTCAGCTTCTACTTTCACACCCATAGGTTTCTGTTCACAGCATTGTGAAGCTGTTATTTTTTCCAGTGTTCTTCTCTCGGCTGAGTCTCCATAAATCAACGGATGTCATCAAAGAATATCCTAGTTCTTTCCTCCGAGTTTCTCTGTGGGAGTACAACTTGCTTCACCCATCTTTTTTCACTGAAGTATTTGAACACCATTCATATATAAGTCTGGAAAAAGTCAGTGGGTAGGCTATCCACTAAACAATCTTTAATCATTACATCAACCCGAAAACAGACGTCCCAAATTTTTAACGGCTAAAAAAACTAAGGGGGATAATTAGAAAGAGCTAATTATAAACCGCCTTTATAAGACGCTTTTTCCCAGTACTTTCCCTAGCACTCTCTTTGTTTCCCTCCAGAAACTGAATTAGGGATTGCTGTCCTGGCAGGCTCGCTACCCCCCTTTTTTTCTTTTCTTTTTTTAAACTAAGAATGTGAGTAACGTATTTATTGTTGTGCTATGAAACGACGTCTGGTGGTGTTTGTCAGTGTGAGATGGATCTTTATTTTTCCCCTTGCAATGAAGGTTCTTTTCTTTCCAAAATGAATATTCAGCAATAACATTACAGTATTCCACAGAACAAAAAGAGTACTTTTTTTTTCATAAATACCATACATGTACAAACACAAAAATTGTAATGTTAATGCAAAGGGTGTTTTCTACAAGGTCCTCATACAGCAACACAAAATTATGTTTTGAATTCTTTGTTCATAGCATATGTCAGTAATATTCAAAATGTCTGGAAAACTTTGTTTTTCCTCGCTACTTTGTTCAACCTGGGGGAGATTGTCAAAATCATTGCTTGAGGTAAGCTGCTGATGTTAAAGTCAGGCGTAACACACCATGGACTTCTCTGCACTCGTAAACTCCCCACGCGCATTTTATGCCCCCACCAACCAAACATTCCACTCTCTAGAAATGGGACGTCATACCTTCACTTCTCCTCTGACCTGGCTGAGACCAAGAATACAGTTTCTACTCTACTTATGATATACCCACGAAAATTTAAAATGTCGGGAAAAAAAAAAAAGAAACACGTAGATGAATACTACTTATAACCTATCACCCGGAGTCTTGGAGACCGTTAGGGCGTCATAGAAGACTTTGCAACTAGCTTCCTCCACTCCTCCCGGTTCTCTGACGCCTTTAGGCAGTTGCTGAGTGTGAGGCCAGTCCATGCACTGATGTTGTCCTCCCTCTCTGTCTCTGTCTGCCTCTTCTTTCTGCCTCCTGGCACTGTTTTCTTGTAGAATGGTGGTTGTGGCAAGTCATGTGGATCTTGATACATGACCATACCATTTCATTTTCCTTCTTTTCTCTGTGGACAACAGGTCTTCGTATGCTCCCATGGCTTGCCTTGCTGTGGAGTAAGGCATAGGAGGAGGAGGAGAAGAAGAAGAAGAAGATGATGATGATGAAATAGGAGGAGGAGGAGGAGGAGATGATAATGATGATGTGGAGGAGGAAGAGGAGGAACAAGAAATCATGAACAAGAACAAGAACAAGAAGGTTTAGCTTTGGAGGCAAAAGCTATATTTCCCCCATAACATCGATCATGGTGCCACGTCCAGTCACACAATTTAAAAAATAAATAAATTTAAAAAAAAAAAACCTTTTGAAAAAGACTACATACATCTTGCTCAATGTTTAACAAGTCATGGTTCCATTCGAGTTAGCCTCTGTCTGGTTGCTCTATATGCACCTTCCCCTTTCGGTCGCTTTTTTTACCCAAAGAGCCGGTCGCATGAAGTGACCCTCCCTCTTGTGGGATAGGTCTGCAACTGGCAAGGTCCTTCCTGCATTCGGGACCGCTCACACGAAAATGTCAGTCCAAGGGAAACAACTGCTTTACTATTCAGGGCAGAGGACAGTATACAGTTCACGTCCTTTTTTACCTTCATAGGTGCGGCCAATTCTCGCCTTTACCCATATATGCCCACCGTCCCATTTATGGGACGCAATATTGTAATGATAATACTAAGTCAACTGAACCCAATACAGTGACTTATATGCTCAAGACATGTCAAGGGAGGCTATGTGTGACCAACTGCTGTGTTCTGGGGAATTAATCTTCCTTAGCTTTTCCAAAGGAGGCTGCCATTTGCAATTTTGAGTGTGGACGGGAGAGCATCATGGCAAGCACTAAATGGTGAGTTCGTGTTTTAAAAAAACAAGCAAAAAAACAAACAAACTTGCTTATATCAAACAAAGAACAAATAATGGAGATAATGATGTTATCTGAAAACGTTTTTCATTGATTTTTCAGAAAATGATCTTGCTTGCATTTGTGAATGTTTAAAGTGCCATCCCAAAAAGGGACAGGTGGGCACGAGAGGGTGGGGTTTTTTAACACATACAAAGAAGGAACTTGCTTCTCTTGTCTTTGAGACTCTACAATGTTCATCAAGTTCTATCAATGCTGGAAGATGACAGCAGCATCCAAGAAGCCACTGTCTACACTGAGCCACCTCCTGTGAATGCACAGGCGGCGGAAGCAGGGGGGGGGGGGGGGGGGGGGGGCGGGGGGCCATGCCCCCCTCCAGAAAAATATTGGGGGGGGGGGGCAGCCTTATATACTGCCCCCCCCCCCCCTATATTGAGCACCTCAAAAAAATCAGAGAGAGAGAAAGAGAGAGAGAGAGAGAGAGAGGAGAGAGAGAGGAGGAGAGAGAGAGAGAGAGAGAGAGAGTGTTTGATGGTGTATCACCCTAGTCGCCATACTTGTCAGACTTCCTGTCAAACTCGCTCAGGAAAGCTGTCAACACATTTCTCGGGAACCTCTCTGCAGCTGACCCACTTTGGTCACACATTACTGACAGTACCTGACCAACATTGCCAAGAATGCCATATATGCTGATGCTATTGTAGTGCAAGCTATGGCGAGAATGATTGGTAGGGACATACACAACGTAACAAGTCAGCAAGAGAGCTCCAGAATATGCTACCTGATGAATAAGATCTTGGCAGGAGACATTGATCATCCCTTCCACCTGTTCTTATAGGACAAATAGGCGAGGAACATTTTGTGAGCCTAACACTTCATCAACCAGGACAGTGAAAATGATGAAGAAAAGGATGAAGAAAAGTAGGAAGAAAGTGCTTTCTCATCTCCTACAGAAGGTGCATCAATCGTACAGTCTCCTCGTGACGACGTCAACCGATCTGCGCAGTATCCTCGTGATGACATTGACCGACCTGCTACTGTAAGAAAACCAAAATGTCAGTCTACTGTGTGCTGCAAGGACGCAGTCAACCCCTTTCAGCCACAGAGCGACACAGTCCTCTCCAAACTGACCTGGGTATGTTCAGGAAGGCCCCGCTATTTCCAAAGATCTTGGTTCCAGCAAATACCCTTGGCTTCACCTATGCACAAGAGACAACAAGGTATGTTGTTTCTTCTGCATGAGGGCTAATCATCAAGGCTGCAAACCTGATGCAGCGTTTGTATGGAGCGGTTTTGACAACTGGAAGAAAGCACTGGAAAAGTTCTCAAGCCACGAAAAATCATCTCACATGGAGCAGCCGTGTATGACGTAAACTGTAGGCAGTCATACAATGTCAGTGTATGCTCCAGTGACGTGTCAGCATGAAACAGAACAAAAGAAACACTGCAAAGCCTGATGAACGAACTAAGAGCCTTCAGTTTCTCCTGCGTCAGGTCTGCCTCTCGTGGACATGACGAGCAAGAAGGCAACCTTCAACAGCTGCTCAAGTTCTGCTTTGGAGAGGGCTGCAAGGAAAAAACAAACACAGGTTCAAAATATCTGTCACATGATATGTCAACGAGATCCTCAGGATTATGGCACATAAAGTCTTGCGATCTGTTGTACGTGAAATCAGAGAAGCGAATTGGTTTTCGATACTAGCTGACGAAACCCGTGATGTTGCAAACAGGGAGCAGGTTGTAATTTGCATAAGATGGGTAACTGAGCAGTTTGAAGTCATATGAGGAGCCTGTGGGACTGTGGCATGTGACAATACCTGTGCTGAGACAATTTTTAATGCGCTAAAGGACTGCTTGATCAGGCTGGACTTGCACCTACGACGGGGCCAGTAATTTTCAGGGTCACGTTTCAGGAGTTGCAAAACGGTTCAAAGATGAGGTTCCGTCAGCAGTGTCCGTATACTGTTTGGCACACTCAGTCAACCTTGTGTTACAAGAGGCTTCCAGAAAGGTCAAAGTAATAGAGATGCCCTTGACTTTGCCACAGAGGTCATTCAGTTGATCAAATTATCACCAAAACGACAGATCCTTTTTTGAAACAATCCAACATGAAACATCAACTTCGTGCAGCCCGTCCATTAAACCACTTGTGTCCAACAAGGTGGACTGTTCGAACAAGAGCTTTTGAATCTCTCATTGAGAACTATGAGGTTTTGCAAGAAACACTTGAACTAGTCTCACAAGGACAGATGAGTATGCCAGGAGGGCATCCGGCCTTCTAGCACTTACGCAGCAGTTCTCCACCTGTCATGGGCTCTCACTTTCACGGGATGTCTTTGCTGTGACTGAAGAGCTGGCGACAGCTATTCAAAGGAAACAAACGTCCTGTGTGGATGCAACAAGCGCTGCAAACCTCTGTCTGAGAACGTTTGAAAGTATGCGCCAGGATAACAGTTTCCAGACGTTTTTTGCCGACGTCTCAACCATGGCTGCAAACGTGTGTGATGAGCCCCGCATTCCGAGACAGAGAACAGCCTCCATGAAGACTTGATGAGGGCTCCCAGGGTCACAGCTTACTCTGACCCTTCTGCTTATTACAGACAGCAGTACTATGAGGCTATAGACAACGTCAAAGAGCATATTACAGCGCAGATTTCACACAACAAATGTCTTAAGTTGCCAAGGAAGATTGAAATTCCCTTGGGTGACGGAGCTGCAGGAAAGAATCCAGAAATTCCTCAAGAGATCAAAGACACATATGCTGCGGACATTGACATGGACAGACTCAAAACACAGTTGGCCATCCTTCCACATGCTGTGGGGGACAACAAGAAGTCCATCTTTGAGGCACTGCTAGAAGAACTGACAACTTCTGACACTGTTAAAAGAATGCTGAGTGAGGTAGACAAACTTATCAGCTGTACTTGACCATTCCAGTTACAACTGCAACAGCTGAACGCAGTGTTTCTGCCTTGAAGCGGGTCAAAACATACTCCGAAGCACTATGACTCAGGAGCGCCTAAACAACTGTCTCATTATGCATGTGTTCAAAGACAAGGTTGATCAGCTCAATCTCGCTGAAATTTTTTTTCCGAGTTAGTTTGCAGAAAACGAACGACGTCAAAGTTACTTCGGAAAATTAAATGTGTAAAGGTGTAACCTCCCAGCTGTTGGTGTAACCTGCTAATGTACAGACTGTAACAATCGTGGCTTAGTAACTGCATTTTACGGTGCCTATGTCCAGTCAATATATGAAGAGAAGGTATGTTATTACGTTATGGCCGTCAGAAAGTCTGACAGTTGTCCTCTCTCTCTCTCTCTCTCTCTCTCTCTCTCTCTCTCTTCTCTCTCTCTCTCCTCTCTCTCTCTCTCTGCCAACGTTTTAATTGCAGCTATACAAAGTGTATTTCAAGTAGTGTGTGTGTGTGTGTGTTATGTGTGTGTGTGTCTATGTGTGTGTGTGTGTGTGTGTGTGTGTGTGTGTGTGTGTGTGTGTGTGTGTGTGTGTGTGTGTGTGTGAACTGAACATTGCATGCTGGAATTTTTTTTTATCGAACATTGCCATCCATTGCCCCCCCCCCCCCCCTAATCCTGGACAGCTTCCGCCGCCACTGGAATGAGGACACTGGTGAAGTACAGCGGTGAAGAAGACGGGGAGGGGACAGTATCCAACCACAATAGGCGTCAGCTGCAGGCACTGCTACTGCCACAGTATTCCAGCATGGTCAACGCTGGCAAATTATGATCCTTGGGGTGACAGTTCTTCAGATGAAATGGTAAGAATGATTCTTGATTCACCACTACAACCAAACTATGGGCGGTGTCGATTGCACTGACCAGAACGTGGACAAATACAAGGTTTGCCATACGCTCCAAAAAGTGGTGGTGGCCCATCTCTTTTCTTACTGTGTGGACGTCTGCATCCAGCAGGTGTGGCATCTCTACAGAGCAACTGGGGCAGCAAAGAACAACCCGCTGGATCTTCTCGCCATCCGCAGGACAGTTTCCAGGGTCTACCTTGCACGGGCTTCTCATGCAGCACCTGGCCGTCCAAGAAGTTTTGTACCTGTGGACAAGCGTGTGGCAGAAGAGGTCAGGTTTGACCGTGTGGACCACCGGGTGGAAAGATGGCCACCACAGCTGAGATGCGGTGCATGCACCTGAAGACCAAGCGTCAGTGCTCAAAATGCAAGGTCGGGGTACATGACAGATGCTTCCAGCAGTACCATGGAAAGTGACACTTTCAATGTCTTCAATCTTGATGATCCAAGACACCAGCCCTCTCTTCTCCAGTTCAGTTGAATTCAGAATGACCTAAGACTGATTGTTTCACACAGAAAAAAACTTTTCTTCAGATTTTGTTTCATTCCGTACAAAATATAAGAATGAACAATTTCATTTTCTTTTATCAAAGGCAAAGTTTGCTTAGAATTAACTTTGTGTCTATTTCTTGGCATACTGAATGATTTTATTTCAATAAAAGAGCAGTAAATCCTTTATCTTTCCTACCCTCTCGTGCCCTCATGCGACGTGCATATTTTATATCCTAAATCACTGAAATCAAAGTTTATGCTCCAAATGAGCACAAAATAGCATTATTACAGACCAAATGCCATTCGGATATGCAACTTTTGTTGAAAAAAAAAATTGGGGCATTATGGGTGAAAGGTGGCGTGCGTGTGTGTGTGTGTGTGTGTGTGTGTGTGTGTGTGTGTGTGTGTGTGTGTGTGTGTGTGTGTGTGTGTGTGTGTGTGTGTTTCGCGCCTGCGTGTGTGCGTACCTGTGTGTGTGTCTGGATGCTTGTGTGCATGCGTGCGTGCAGTGTGTGTGTGCGTGCATGCTTGCATGAGTGCATGTGTGCGTGCATGTGTGTGTGACCCGCGCGCACGAGCGCATGAGCGCGTGCGCGCGCGCGTGCGTGTGTGTGTGTATGTGTTGTGTGTGTGTGTGTGTGTGTGTGTGTGTGTGGTGTGTGTGTGGTGTGTGTGTGTGGTGCATGGTGCATGTGTGGTGTATGGGTGTGTGTGATTCTCTCTCTCCGCTCATCGCTCTCTCTCTCTCTCTCTCATCCTCTCTCTCATCTCTCTCTCTCTCTCTCTCCTCTCTCTCTCTGCTCTCGTGACCGTCCCTCTTGTGGGAGGGTCTACAACTGAATGGCCTTTGGTCATTCCTTCGTTCTGGACCTGTAACAAAAAGTCAATCCAGGAACAACTGCATACTTCTACTCATCTTCATCCTCATCCCTCGTTTTTTT
>CM031599.1:91176890-91186262 GCA_018398815.1 Conus ventricosus | reverse complement strand
TCCATCTTTTCTGGGTCACCCAGTTGTTTTGCGGTCTGTACTGGGTGCGTCTACGCGCGTTTGTTTGTTTGTTTGTTTGTTTTTAAAAGAAATCATGTTGGGAATAGATTAACGTGTTCAAGAGGTGGTATAAAATTATTTTTTTGAAGCGAGTAAACAAACAAAAATATATAGATTTAAAGTTGAAAAAAAAAAACCTGCCCAGGCCCTTCTCCCCCTCTCCCTTCACCCTATCCCCTCCCCCCCGCTTCAGAAAAAAAGAGAAAAATTTTCATCTCCTCTAACGTAATGTTTGGACTATTAAATAGTTGATTTTTTTTAAAAGCATTTATCTATTCATCAGCGATGTGTACTTGAACTATTGAACTGAAGCAGCAACAAGCAATAGTTTATGGTGTGCTCAGCGAATGAAAAATTTACAACAATAAACACGTCGGCGGAATGGCATTATCAACATTGATAGGAAAAAGAGAAAGAAAAAAGGCTACGTATTGTAAGGGTGAAAATTGCAGAAAAATCTTCAATGAAATCAAACAGAAGAGAAAGAACATAGAACGGAACAGAATCTAACGACAATGTCATCAGGCGATCTACTCAACAAACATCATGATTCCCCCATGCACCCAGACGTACACAAATTTGCAAGAGAGAGAGAGAGAGAGAGAGAGAGAGAGAGAGAGAGAGAGAGAGAGAGAGATGTATCCTGTCTCCCAGACACCACAGAAGCCAGCTGCAGTGGGTGGAATGCCAATCGAAATCTGATACCGAAAAAGGGAATACTAGCCGACCTTATTATCATTATAATGAATATTTATATAGCGCCTATTCTCAGCTAGAGACCAAGCTCTAAGCGCTTTACAATCCACACTCGTTTACACAACGGGCTGCCTGCCTAGGTAGTGCTGACTGAAGAGCTGCCAGCTGGCGTTTCATTCAGTCGTTTCCCGTGTCACCCAGTCCATGTCATTCAATATCGTTCACTGAATTTTCTTACTTCATTCTTTCCATTTCTTACGCAGGGTGCATGCTATGTGTAACGTGTCATCCATACCAACGGCCAAACTGGCCTTCTCTTCCAAAAGTTGGTGATGGGATTTTACGTGTGTGTGTGTGTGTGTGCAAGATTTAATGCGTGCGTTCACACACGGAACCTCGGTTTATGGTCTCATTCGAAGGACTGTATGGGAAATGGAGTCAGAACCAATGTTAACTCCGAGGGAAAAAAACCCCCTGTACCGAAACGGCCCGGCGGAGATTCGAA
Source organism: Conus ventricosus (assembly GCA_018398815.1). NCBI lineage: Eukaryota > Metazoa > Mollusca > Gastropoda > Neogastropoda > Conidae > Conus > Conus ventricosus. Next base: position 91,185,001 of record CM031599.1, on the reverse strand, counting down.
CCCGCAACCCCAGCATCGCCAAGATTCCGAGTCCGGCGCTCTACCAACTGAGCTATTCCGGCCAACCAAGGGCCACTCTGGCAGCACGACGTCAACAGTCACAGCCACAAAAGCAACAATACCCACAGCAACAAGAACAACTACAGCCAGAAGAAGAAAAAGATAAACAAAAAGGTCATAAACAAGAAAACGTCAAGGACTGGACTGGTGATAACCCCTATGCCCTGTTGCCCATGACTGGGGACAGAGGGCTGTGAGATTCACGACTGCCCAACTGTCCGTTACAGCATTCTGATGACAATCATAGTAACAACCTTTGAGCAATAACATGCAACAGTCTCTTTGCACCCACTCATTGTGATATGGGTTCAAGAAAGTAAAGGGATTTCATCACATCAAGCGTTGTCCGGCGGTTTATGTTATCTGTTGACAGAAATAGGCCTTAAATCGGATATGAATATTCTATTGACAGTTATGTAGACTCTCAGTGTCTCTGTTCTGTTAATACACAGGTTACACTGGGTGTTTTGGCATCATGGTATGCCTATAACATTTTTATTCCCTTGTCTCTTTTTAGAGGCTAACGTCAATGGATAGAACAGGACATTATCGGAGTTTTTTGTTTGTTCGTTTGCTACACAGACACACACAGACACAGACACACAGACACACAGGCACACAGACACAGACACACACACACACACACACACACACACACACACACACACACACACACACACACACACACACACACACACACACACACACATGCACAAGAAAACTGAACTGCACAAGAAAACAAATAGTCAGTATTACCAGCACTGTGTACAAGTAACGAATGCAGCGAATCCGAAATCCTTTTTAAACAATTTATCTGTAATGCATTCCAGACATGTTATTAGTTTGATGTATAGGTTCCGATTAAATGCTTTTAGAACAAAGTACTCTAAAAATATACATTGCGTATGTGGCAAACAAATAAGTGTAAACCACCTACTTCTTCACTGCCCAGGAGTTAGGCACTTTGTTCCTAAGATAAAGTTAACAGACCAGTTGTCAGCCAGTGCACCAGTATCCACTGAAAATATTTTAAATAATCACTCATTACTTTGCGTGTTCTCTGAAATCTTTAATTCCGGTCCACTTGGTATCTATCTCTGATGTACTTTAAACTAAAACTGTTGTGTTGTACGACATTGATATGTTACGCTCAATGTGAATAATTGCCTAATGTGAACATTAGGCAGAAAAATGCCTAATGGGGACATTGGGCAATTGACGTGCTGATGGCTTGCCTAATGTTAATAATTGTCAACATTAGGCAAAAAATTGCCTAATGTTCACATTGTGCTGCTCAATTTTGCCTGATGTGAATAGGACTGCCTAATGTGAACAGATATGATGTGTGTGAGAGAGAGAGAGAGAGAGAGAGAGAGAAGAGAGAGAGAGAGAGAGAGAGAGAGAGAGAGAGAGAGAGAGAGATACGATTCACGCAAATTGAAAAGCTGACAGGCACACAAAATCAACTTCAGATGCATCTACATTTCACTCGATCAGCACAGAGTCAACACAATGTTACAAAAAAATAGCTGATAATCAGTCCGTCCCGTCAGACAAGACAGAAACTGGAATAAATGTCCTCTCCGTTCACCTCCTCACAACGTAAGTGTTTCAAGCCTAATATAAGCAGACATGTTGAGGAGAGAAGAGGGAGGGAGGGAGGGAGAGAGAGAGAGAGATTTGATGGCTTGAACATCATGTATAGATATCTCAGGATCCAGTTCATTTACACATTTTTACATGATCTGCCAGGGTGACAGCGTGAGTTGCACTGAAGTTTTTTTTCTGAGGCAGCTGCATCGTCCTGTTGTACATTGAGTTGTACACTGACACTTTGTGTACCCTTGCCCTCCAGTTGCCTTTGCTGTTGCTGTCCGAAGTGAAAGGCAGACATCAGGAACATCTCCTGCCTTTATCAGAGGTTGGTTGATGGCACCGAGGTCAGCAGCTGTAAATTTTGGTCCTAGAACACCCTCCCGGCATCCAACAGTATATAGCCCATCTTGTTCTTGAAGAACCACAACTAACAGATTTTTTTGGATCTGTTGGGCCACGATCCACATCTGGGACCCGCAGTGTAGCACACTGGCCAATGGACAATGGTTTTAGCAAGTTTTGCCACGTCTTGACATCCGTGCTGCTGCCTTGGATTGTCCTTGTTCAGCAGAAGCACGGATCTCGTTGAAAGCTGGGGTATGCTGGGTTTCTGCTTCTGCTTCTGCTTCTGTTGCTGTCGCTACTACTGCTTCTCCCTCTGACTCTGCTACTGTGTCTTCTTCTGCCTCTACTACTGACTCTGCTTCTGTCTCAACTTCTGCCTCTGCAGCTGCCTCTGTCTCTGCTTCTTCCTCTGGTTCTGCAGCTGCTTCAGCATCTGTCTCTGTCTCGTTTGATGCTTCGTGTTCTTCCATAAATGCATCAAGATCTTCCTCTGTCAATATGTCACCGAGTGCTGTACTTGGCAGTACAGATGAACCTAATCCAACCTGCGGATCTTGTCCAAATGTGACTTTGAATGGACTATGACCGGTTGTTTCGTGACGGCTGATGTTTATTTGCCACTGCACAAACTTAAGGCCAGCTGACCACTTCTTGCTGTTGTTTTCCTTCATCCAAATGGTCAGTTTTGTCCTGGATGACTCCATTAGACGTTCAACAGCGCCCTGGCTTTGAGGATGACGCGGACGTCCTGTCACCAGCTTCAGTTCTGGCCAAAGCGTTGCAAGCTCTGCGATGATGGTATTAACGAACTCCCGTCCGTTGTCGGACTGCAAAATAGCAGGTGCTCCAAATGTCAGAAAGATGTCCAGGAGATTCGCTGCAACCTCTTCTGCTCTTTTTGATGTCAGTGGACGCAGCACGCAAAATTTGCTGAAATGATTGACAAAAGTCATGATGTACTTGAAATCTCCATCAGGCAAAGTCTGAAAGTTGATCAGATCGATCTGGCATCTTGAATGATATGATGACTGCGTAATGGTTTCACTACCAGACCCTTTGGAGCTTGTCTGGCTTTTTTTTTATGGCAGTGCTCACAGAAGGAAATGTAAAGGTAGCAGGATTCCTGTGTGATGTTTGACCATTTTTTTCACCTCAGCAATTGTTTTTTTCCCACCACCGTGGCCAATAGCTTCATGGGCTGCTTTTATAACACCGAACACTTCTTCCAGAGACGCAACAAACTTGAATTCATCTTCCTTTGGATCTTTTCTCTTGCGAATCAGTCGGTCAGCAGTGCCAATGCGCAGTACTTCGTAACGTCTTTTGAGGTTAAAGTCAAAAGTAGACTTGGCTCCATCAGAATTAATCCGTAGCATATCCTGTATCAACTGATCACGCTGGCGGGTGGGTTGGATGACACAATTCTCTGCCTTGCCTTCCAGTGCTTGACGCAGCTTGAGTTCAAAGGCAGCTTGGTCCATGTTGCCCAAACTAAAACAAACAAACAAATGCGATAGAAGAGCGAAAGAGACGCAGATTAAGTTCAAAGGCAATTTGGTACATATTGCGCAAACTAAAACAAACAGCAAAAGGGACAACGAGAATGAGAAAGAAAGAAAGAAAGAAGAAAGAGGGAGAGAGGGATGGGGCGTGTGAGGGGTGTCAGAGAGAAGAGAGATAGAAAGAGAAATAAAGATATAGAGACATGGAAGGATCAGGAGAGAGAGAGAGAGAGAGAGAGAGAGAGAGAGAGAAGAGAGAGAGAGAGAGAGAGAGAGAGAGAGAGAGAGAGAGAGTTTACCTTCAAAAGTGTTTTAGAAATCCAGTCTTCCTTTAACTCTGAAATGAGAGCAGATGAAGGAAAGGGCTTCGCTCAGATGACGTCCCTCATCAAAAAACACAAAATAGTGAACAACACTCCAAGTATAAAACAAGAAACATGTAAAGAGTGGAGAGTTATAGCTCAGTCCAACCAGCACGTTAACTTGTCAAGCAACAACACCCTGAGATAACAGTGCCGGGGACAATGAGCGATTTTGTTATTCCCTGTTCCACTGGAGCACTCAAAGTCAGAGGGATATCATCTGAGCGGAAGCCCTTTAAATTCCATCAAAGTCAATTCTTCATTGTATTCACATTAGGCAAAATGCCATTGCCTAATGTGAAAGTCTTGCCTAATGTGAACATTAAGCAAGTAATTTGCCTAATGTGAACATTGGGCAAATTGCTTGCTTAATGTTTACAATAGGCAAATTTATTGCCTAATGTTCACATTAGGCAATTATTCACATTGAGCGTAACAGATATAAAAGAGTTACGATTATATGATATATATGGTCATCCCCCCCCCCACCTCCACCCTCCCACTCCCTCTATTCCGTCTTCCTTTCACCCTGATGACCCCCATCCCCACCAGCAAATTTTCTCCTCCCACCCATCCCCTGCATTATGCTCCATTTTACTAAACTTGTTTCATTTGATATACTTTAATTCCCCGATCAACATACACTAAAGGCTAGATATGTAAATATCTACCTATCTTACCACCCATCCCAACCTTCCCCTCTTGTCCCTAACACAGTCCTCTCTCTCTCTCTTGCACCTCCCCCCCCCCCCCCCTTACACACACAGGCACACACACACACACACACACACACACACACACACACACACACACACACACACACACACACGTACACGTACACGTACACGCACACACATAATCATATGTTGTTTTTGTTGTTGTTGTTGTTTTTGTTGTTGTTGTTCCCCCCCCCCCCCCCCCCCCGTCTAATAACACTTATAGTGAATAGACGTTAAACTAAAGAACAACACACACATGCACACGCACACACACACACACACACACACACACACACACACACACACACACACACACACACACACACATCCACATCCACACCCACACCCACACACACACACACACATACACACACACACCGTCATCACCTGCCTTTTTTTTTAACAGCATTGAATTGATCCATGTGTGCACGTCACGTTTTAAAGAATTTTGTGCTATTTGTTTCATACTTGTCTTCTTATTTCGGAAATCAACAAAATGACAATTGATCCATTCCTTCTGACGAGCTGAAAGTCCGAATCTTGCATGCTGACTGAGGAAGATCTGTTAACACTAAGGCAGTGGAAGGGAGATGCCCGTCATGGGGACTATTTTGTTCTGTAGTTTTAACAACAGGAGACAACTTTCCATTACGCAATGTCTGTTCGCCCATATGGTTTTTAAACGTATATCGTTTTATCCGTAAATTCTATTTATCACGTGAAATGGCTGGCACTCTCAGCATAGCCTGGTGTGACTCTCTCTCTCTCTCTCTCTCTCTCTCTCTCTCTCTCTCTTCTCTCTCTCTCTCTCTCTCTCTCTCTTCTCTCTCTCTCTCTCTAGTAAGGAACTGAAAAAAAGCCCTGACCAATAAGATCAAGAGAAGAAAAAAAAAAAGCAGAAATGACACTGCTACTACTACTACTACTACTACTAATGATGATGATGATGATGATATGATAATACTAATGATAATGATGATAATAACAGTAACAAAAGACAACCGACCAGACCACCGGCACATATTTATGGCATACACACTCGGAACATCACAATATGTGACTCACACCGCCCGCTGTTCCGCGGTCTGTGGCTCAGCCGACTCTCCTTATCCACCCATCTCCACCCTACCCCTTTGCCACACACACACCCGCCATCTATCTTCTCTATCCCCCTCCAACTTTCAGTGTAGTCCTGCAGGCAGCCGTTTGTGACTCAGAGGCGCTGGTGAAGCTCTTGCTCTAATCGTGTGGCGCCATTGCTGTCAGGGCACGGACTTTTCGGGCACTCCATCCGGTGCTGCCTCGCTAGCTAATCTTTTTTCTCTTCTCTCTTCCCTCAACCCCCTTCCTCCTGCTCTTATGAATTCTCCATCCCTTTCCTTCTTATTTCTTATCCCCCCCTACCCCACCACCACCTCATCCTCTTTTTCTTTTCTTTTTGGACTGTACGTTGCAGGTTTAATTTCGCTCCAATCGTATTTTATCTTCACCCTCTGTGCATTATACCACCGACTCTTTCTCTCCATGAAGCCTCCCCCCCCCCCCCCCTACTTCTGTGCCTCCTGCAAGAGCCGCGCAGTGTTTATCTGAAGGGAAAACAAAGCGGCCGCTTGTGTGCTGTGTTTGCATGAATGCCCAGTTGTTTACCTCAGTTCAAGCGTTCCGCCATTGTGCTTGGGTCAGCAGGCTCAGCAGCAGCAATGAGAGAAGGGTTTTGCAGAAGATGGGGTCAGAGCGCGGGGAAGATAAGGTGGGTTGGGATGGAGCCATGAGCACAAGCCAGGCCTCAGGCAAGTCACAAGCAATGCCCTGGATTCACGTGCTGTGTGTGTGCTGTGGGCATGATGAAAGTGAGTCAGGCTCAGCCGAGAGGAACATATTACGGTGATACGAGCTGAAAAAAATCCATTATGAGGTTTAAACGAGTAGGTCTGCCGATCACTGACACGAGCATCATAGAATGAAGAACTGTAACACGTGTAGGCAGCTGGATGGTGACAATGAACCAGTGTTCCGTGGCCGTTAACACTACACTGACGACTACCGAATATAGAAATTGTGATGATGAGAACCCGGTTTCCGATGATCACGTGCCACTGTCCAGATGATGTTACATCAGCATCCTGATACTAAGAATATCCAGATGACAGTTTAGCACCGTCCTGTTTAAAAGAAAAAGGACAGTTGTCCAGACCACGATGAACCAGTCTCTGAATCAAACTGAACTGGTGTTCTGATAAAGGCAACACAGCACCCTGATATCCACCCGCTGAAGCAAAACAAACCAGTTGACAGATTAGTCGGAAGAACAACAACAGGGTATTGATGACAGCAAAGTTATGCCTGGATCACCCCATACAACTTTTAATCATTTAGTGTTTTTTGTCTAAAGAGCAAGGACAACCACTCCTTCACGTCCTGAAGATGATCGTAATTGAAGCCGAAGTCCTGATGACAGTGGACCGTTATTCTACTGACGGGGTGGCCACGTTCTGAAGGCAAAGTGTCTTGACCATACTAAACTTATGTCATGATGACTACAAACTAGTGTCTCAAAGAATATAGTTCAATATTGTGATAATATTAAAGCAGTATACCGAACACGGTGAATCAGTATTCTGATATGAATAAACCAATGTTATGAGGAGACAGAACCAGTGTTCTGATGTTGTTTACCAGAGTCTGAGGATCAGCAAGAACAACTAGAACAAACATTTACGTTTGCGTTCGGATAACAAACGATTGTGCGTGCGTTTCGATGAATCAGCAAAGTGATTGCCAAGTGATGACTCAGCAAGTGATGGCAGACAAACAGTAAAGGACCTGTGAAGTCATGACAACCACCAGCGAGCCAGTAATGTGGTGACTGACAAAAAACAACAACAACAAAAAAAAAACCCAATAATGAACCAACCAAATGATGACACAGAATAATGAACCAGTGATGTGATGTCAGACAGCAACAACAACAGCAGCAACAACAACAGCAACAACAGCAACAACAAAACCAATAATTGGATATCAGTAATGAACCAGTGACGCGACAATAGACAACAAGAACCAGTGATGTGATGTCAGTAATGAACCAGTGATGTAACGATAGACAACAAAAACCAGTGATGTGATGTCAGTAATGAACCAGAGACGTAACGATAGACAACAAGAACCAGTGATGTGATGTCAGTAATGAACCAGTGACGTAACGATAGACAACAAGAACCAGTAATGTGATGTCAGTAATGAACCAGTGACGTAACGATAGACAACAAGAACCAGTGATGTCATATCAATAATGTAGCAATAATGCGATGACAAACAACAAAAAGCCTATGCCTTGATGATAAACAACAGCGAAACAGTGCAACAGTAATGAACCGGTGATGTGATGAGAAAGAACAACGAACTAGTGACGTATTGACAAATGGCAGCATACCGGTGATGTGATGAGAAAGAACAACGAACTAGTGACGTATTGACAAATGGCAGCATACCGGTGATGTGATGAGAAAGAACAACGAACCAGTGAC
>CM031599.1:91151890-91171890 GCA_018398815.1 Conus ventricosus | reverse complement strand
GAGGGATGGGTTAAGGTGCGCAGGGCATGTATGGTTTCAGCGGACACGGTTGGCGTCCCTATCTCTGAGGTTCTCACTTTGTTGTTTTCGTTCTGCTGTCTTATCTTCTGTGGTGCATCAGTGGCATTGCTCCCACGTCAGTCATTTCGATTCACCCATACACAGCCACACCCGATGATGCCCTGCCATTCAGCATCACAGTCTTCAGGAGCAATCGACATCAAATCGATCAGCATTGAAAAAAAAAAAAAAGGGGGGTATCAAATTCTGTGGCCCTTCATGTCCTGCTCTCATGGTGACCTCAGTTGCGATGTCTTTTTCACGTCTGTGACCTTGGTTTGAATCCGTCGGGGTCACCGATATCGGCAAATTCATGGGGCTGTCGTTGAATGGACGTAGTGGCGCCCACCGGAGGGAGAGCTCACTCGCGCCCTGTCTGCGACTAAGCAATTATTGTCGTCAGTAGGGGGCTTAGTAGGTGGTGGTGTGCATAACTATGTTGGACCAGAACAGGCGCCACTTAACATCACCGAAATGACTCGGCAGCAGTGCAGTGTCTCTTCCGGTGGGTTTCCTCTTGACATTGACTGCTCCCTGTGGATTGCCGGTGCCGAGGCTATGGCTGTGGACGGGGAGTCAGAATGAACATCGTGAGTGCAAGGCCACTGAGGAGGCACAGAAGATGTGACAGAAAAAAAAAAAGTCGTTATAGAGCAATCAATCAGAGACACTGCTCCCAAGTCACTCTGGTGGAATTCAGTGGTGCTTGTTCTGATCCAGCATTACGGTAAAACCCCTATATATTGCCGGCAATGATCGCTTTAGTTGTGGGGCCAGCGTGAATTAACGTCTCCATCCCAAACACGCTCGTCCATCCAACGACAGTCCCATGAACTTACGGGTATTGACCACTTTGACGCGGGCCGGAATAGCTCAGTTAGTAGAGCGTCGGACTCGTAATCCAAGGGTTGCGGGTTCGAATCTCCGCCGGGCCGTTTCGGTACAGGGGATTTTTCCCTCGGAGTTAACATTAGTTCTGACTCCATTTCCCACACAGTCCTTCGAATGAGACTTTAAAGCGAGGTTCCGTGTGTGAACGCACGCATTAACATCTTGCACACACGTCAAATCCCATCACCAACTTTCAGAAGAGAAGGCCAGTTTGGCCTTTGGTATGGATGACACGCTACACATAGCATGCACCTTCCCCGAAGCTGGAATATGGCTGCCTTAATGGCGGGATAAAAAACGGTATGGCTGCCTTAATGGCGGGATTAAAAAAACGGTCATGCACACAAAACTCCACTCCCTTTGTAGGGTAGATGGGATTAATACTTGCCTGTCCATATAGGGGGTGTCCGCAGGAGTATCAGCCTGCGTTCGCAGAGAGAAGAAGAAGAGACTTTGACGCGAACAGAACACGGTTCACGGACGTGGAGAGGAAATCGAAACTGAGATCCATAACGAGAGCAGGGCATGGAGGGCCATGGAATTCGTGTTGTATTACCATTATCATGAATGGAGGTTAGCAAATGAAGATGATACGATGAGGCTCATCATTCTAGTCTGAGATTTCACGACAGGCCTGTCCTCTAACGCTCTTCTATGACCTGCCTCGGCAGTTATCCACCAGTCCCGGGAGACACAAACACCTGCAGTGGTGGTAATGAAATATCAGCAATATTCTCCTTTAAGTGGATAGTTCGACTGTGTGGATCCAGTATTCCCGTTATCCCGTAGCAAACTGTGAATTGGAGCCGACAGGGGCCGATAATCTTTTTTTTTCTGTTGTTGTATAGTTACTTGTATAAATACTGACTGATCGGTTTATTTATTCAGTGTATAATTCCAACAATGGTTCTGCTTCGCGCAGCACGTGCAAGAAGGACACACCGGCAAGCCGACCCTCACCCTCGGCCCCATGTCACCCACCGCCACCACCACCCTCCAGCAGTCCCCGTGCCCCCAGGGTCCCCTTCACGCTCCCTCCCCCACCCAGTGGCCCCTCCCCCCACCCCTGTACCCCAGCGCGCTGTCTCTGGCACTGGCGCGGCAGTTCGCCCTCTCTCCTTCTGCCGTCCACCCCGCGGCGTATGGAAGCTACAGCCAGACCTCCCCTACCTTAGTAAGTGTGTGTGTGTGTGTGTGTGTGTGTGTGTGTGTGTGTTTGTTGTGTTGTGTTGGTGTTGTGTGGTGTGTGTGTGTGTGTGTGTGTGTGTGTGTGTTTTGTCATGCTGTGGTGTGGTGTGTGTGTGTGTTGTGTGTGTGTGGTGTTGTGTGTGGTGTGTGTTGTGTGTGGTGGTGGTGTGTGTTGTGTGTGTGTGTGTGTTGTGTGTGGTGTGGTGTGGTGGTGTGTGTGTGTGTGTGTGTGTGTGTGTGTGTGTGTGTGTGTGTGTGTGTGTGTGTGTGTGTGTGTTTTGTGGTGTGGTGTGGTGTGGTGTGGTGTGTGTGTGTGTGTGTGTGTGTGTGTGTGTGTGTGTGTGTGTGTGTACGGTTGTGTGTGTGTGTGTGTGTGGTGTGTGTTGTGTGTGTGTGTGTAAGGAGGCAGGGAACAAAGGATGGATTCCGATGTTTGTGGGTGTGGGGCTCTGTGAAGTGGGATGTAAGGGTTCGTGGTGCACGTATGTATAAATTATTTTGTAAGAGAGGAGAGAGAAAAGAGAGAGAGGAGAAGAGAGAGAGAGAATGAGTCTATGTCTTTGTGTGTGTGTGTGTGTGTGGTGTGTGTGTGTGTGTGTGTGTTGTGTGTGTGTGTGCGCGCGCGCGTACGTGTAAATAAATTAATAAATAAATAAAATATATATATATATATATCCCTACATGGTTGAGCACCTTTTGCGTCCTGAGTGGCTTTTTAAACCCTGATTTTATTTTATTATATATTTTATATATATATATATATATATATATATATATATATGTGTGTGTGTGTGTGTGTGTGTGTGTGTGTGTGTGGGGTGTGTGTGCGTGCGTGTGTGTGTGTTTGGGGGAGGGGGACAGAGGTGAGAGAGGAACGGGGGAGGGGGGGGGGGGGGGGGAGAGGAGGAAGGGATAGAGAGTTGAAGGCAGGGCTGCCGATGTGAGTGTCTGGTTTGTCCTTTGTATCAGTTCTGTTTTCGCCATGCACACACGCCCACACACATACCCGCTTGATACCACCCCACTCTCCCACCCCTCCTGAGCCCACCACACGAAAAAATGGAGGACTTTTTTGTGGAGCCCACCCGTCCCTTCCCGCAAACACATACACACAGATACACCCATTAACCCCTATCTACCCTTCAGCCTCACACACACGTTCACAAATATTTACACAAACGCACATGCGTGCACACACACACATTGTACACACAACACACACACACACACACACACACACACACACACACACACAATTACACACACACACACTACACACACACACACACACACACCACACACACACACACACACACACACACACACGAGGTGAAGACATGCCGACATCCACCCGTGGAGAGACACAGAGAGAGAGAGAGAGAGAGAGAGAGAGAGAGAGAGATGGTAAAAAGTCTCGGAATGTATTAATTATAACCAGCCACAGGAAGGTTTACACAATGTTCCAAACTCGACTCTGTTTGAGTGTTGCAGAAGAGTGCTTCAGCGGTGAAAGTTTTTGTCGTCATCGCCAAACGTCTCTCTGTCTCTGTCTCTGTCTGTGTCTGTCTCTCTCTCTCTCTCTCTCTCTCTCTCTCTCTCTCTCTCTCTCTCTCTCTCTCTCTCTCTCTCTCTCTCTTCTCTCTTCTCTCTCTCTGTGTCTCTCCACGGGTGGATGTAGGCATGTCTTCACCTCGTCGGAGGATGGCTAATCTCCCCTGAGGACATGTTTTGGTTACTTGGGAACACAGGTTTCATGTGTATGCTTTGCGGGAGTATTGGGGGGCGTTTGTGTTCTGAGAGAGAGAGAGGGGAGAGAGAGAGAGAGAGAGAGAGAGAGAGAGCGAGAGACAGAGTCTTTATATGCAAAATTATCAACATGTATCAGCACGTGTTGAAGGAGCCAAGATGAGCACGTCGTCAGATTGAGTGCCTTCCAGAATTCGCCGTGGTTTCAGTGTCCTTGAAAACAATTCGAGCTTGCTCTATAGGAATGACATGGAGTGCTTAGGGAGCGAAGGGACATTACTTTGCGACAACTCGCGTCGATAGAGAATAGAAAGGCTTGCTTGATTGTCTCTCTTTACATGGGTTTTAGTCACATAGAATACACACTGCGGCTGGAATGTTTAATACATATGGGGAAACTTTTGATTTGCAGTGTTAGAAATCTGTGTATAACGCTTCATGTAAAGCATGATATAGATCTGTGTACAACGTTTCATATAAACATGATAGAATTATTTTTGATTTACTTGTGGAAAAGCATTGAAAGCAGACCATTCGACAACGAAGTCATTGTGTTCTAACTTTTTCCCAGCTATTAAGTCTTCGGTCCTGTATCTGCGTTTCAGTTTGTTGATAAAAACTCATAGAAGAGGCTATTCCCGCTCCCGTTTAATTCACAGAGGCGCGTGTGTTCTCAAGCGAATAGCATAATGAATAAAAGACGGGTTTAATACGTGATACGTGTGTCGTGCTTTTTTTTTTTTACCCATTATTTTCATTTGTTGCGTTTGTTTAAGTTATTTTTGTCCTTCATAAAACCTTACTCTCATTTTATTATATATATATATATATATATATATTTATATATTATATATATATTATATATATATATATATATGTCAATGATGTTAAAAGGAAGGTTAAAACTCGAGGTTAAAACTCGAGAGTTTTTAACCCTCGAGTTTTAACCTTCCTTTTTAACATCATTGACAAATGTTGCCCCCCAAAGGGGTGAGCACTTTTAAAATCATTTTAGGCCTTTGGTTATATTCATCTATATTATATATATATATTTTAAAATATATATATATTATATATATATATATATATATATATATTTATATATATAAAGCCCCCCAAAAAAACACGTGCAGCCAACCCGCACGTGCAACAACCGCAAACGGGAGCCCACACGCTATATAACATCGGCGGTGGGCAAACCAAAAACCATCCGATGACAGCGCAACACGCTCGAAACAAATTTGTAGATAGTTTTAAGATTCCTCTTTTAACTTGTTTTAACTATATATTTATATGGATGGGATGTGGTAAAGGGACTCATCTGAAGGGCGCGCGCACTGCATCAGCAGATAAGACGTCGGAAGACCAAGGCCAGGATTTAAACCACAGTGCCAAGGACTCCACGCTTTTGGTTCGGATGAGGAATTTGCACAGGCCCTCGATGCCAGGCGCCTGAAGCTCAACCTGCCACGAGCAAACGAAACTGAAGATGGGAGAAAACTGGATGCAAAAATCGCCCAAAAGACTCGATGCACTGATGGGGAAAAGCACCTGGAACCACAAATAGCCACATATGGGGACATTGTGTATGCCACATGTAGAGACGCCTATGGAGAAAAACTACCCAAAGAGAAAAACACCTCCAAAAAAATCCAGACGCCAAGAAAGATGGACAGATCAGAGTCCAAAAGAACAACCTCAAGAAGCAAATAAAAGACCGCACTGCCAGCTGAAAAACAAGGCTTGGAAAACTGTGGGAAGACCTGAAAGAAAAACACAGCGCCTCAGCAAAGCGGAATCTGCGAGGAAGAGGAAGAGCATAAAGAAGAAGACCAAGAGCGCTTCTTCAGAGACCCCTTCCAGTTTGCCAGAACACTGTTTGAGCAGCCAAAATCTGGGCCCCTAAGTGTGGACAAAGGATTTCTTGAGCAGCATCTGAGGAAAACATACTCTGACTCACAGAGCAAGCACCTCGACATTCAAGGTCTGGTGTGGCCAACCAACCCTGAGGAACAGTTCAATGGCAAGCCTCCAACGTTGGCGGAAATCAGAAGGTGGCCCGACAAAGCCAGAGCCAAATCATCACCAGGGCCAAACGGAATACCTTACCAGCTTTACAAGAAAAGTCCCAAAGGGCTGGGTGGCTCACAGGCTGCTGCGATCGGCTTGGAGAAACCAGAAGATCAGCGGCCAGTGGATGCGGCAGATGGTGTGTACATCCCCAAAGAGCAAAACTCAAGTGACATCAGCCAGTTCAGGCCAATATCACTACTGAACGTCGAAGGGAAAATCTTCTTCTCTGTATGGCAGCAGGCTGACCAAGTAACCCGATGGAAAACAAGTACTGGATGTGTCAGTCCAGAAAGGTGGCATCCCAGGCGTGGCTGGCTGTGTAGAACACGCCCACAATGATCTGGCGCAATCCAAAAAGCAAAAACAGAAAAAGGGAAACCCGGACGTAGTGTGGCTTGATCTGGCAACGCATATGGATCTGTGCCCCATGAGATGATACAGTTGGCTCTTGAGATGTACCATGTGCCAAAGAACATCCGTTGACATGCTCAAGAAGTACTTCAATGGCTTCTCAATGCGGTTCTCTACCAAAGGGTACACAACTGATTGGGTCAACTTGGAAGTGGGCATTGCAATGGGCTGTGCAATTTCCCCGATACTGTTCGTTTTGGCAATGGAACTCTCTTGAAAGCAGCAACAAACAACGCGAGACAAACAGACCCTTTGGGGATGGATACAAGATGCCTCCTCTCAAGGCCTTCATGGATGACACTACAGTGATTTACCAGAGAAAACGAGACACGTCATGTGCTGGAGAGGCTGGACGACATAGTTGCCTCCATCCAGAAAGGGTTTAAGCCCAAAGAAATCCCCGGAGTCTCTCACTGAGGAAAGGAAAAGTGGCCGAATCTGTGGTCTTCAGTGTTGCCAACCAGGCCATTCCCAAAAGTCACAGAAGAACAGTCAAGAGCCTTGGAAGGTGGTTAGTGATACGCTGAAAGACACAAAAGAGCAAAAGAAACCAAGCAGATGGTGGAAGAAGGCTTGGAGCCCTTGACCAGTTGTGGGCTCCCTGGCAAATACAAGGTCTGGTGTCTGCAGTTCATGCTGATACAAAACTCCTATGGCCTCTGATGATATACGACATCTGCACCAGCACAGTGGAGGCAATTTGGGAAACCAAAATCAACCCAAATTCACAAGGAAATGGCTTGGTGTCCCACCTGTCTGATGACATCGCGCTGTACTGTCGCCAAGCAAAGCCCCAAACTACCACTGAAATCCATCCTGGGGAATACAAAGCAGGGAAGAGTCAGACTTCAAAGCATGTGGAGGACTCAGGAGACAAGGTGGTAGAAGCAAATCAAGCCCCAGCTAAAGACAGGCAGAAATGGAAAGTTCAAGAGGCGAAAGGAATTCTGCAAAAGAAAGTCTCAAGATCAGAGAAATAAAAGGACACACACAGACCAACAGACAAGGACTGGGGGTGACCCCAAAACTGAATGGTGGTCAAAGGCCAAAGGAAAAGCCAAAAGAGACATGATGATTCAGGAGATGAGAAAAGAAGAAGACCAAAAAAGACTCCAAAAAGCAGTCCAGCAGAGCCACAAGGGCAATGGACAACGTGGAGAATGCACTCCAAAGAAGTCTAACTGGAATGACATTTGGCACATGGCCCCTCTCAGGATCAGCTTTCATCTCAGATCTGCATATGACCTTCTGCCCTCAAATGCAAACCTGGTGAAGTGGGGAAAACAGACGATCCGCATGCCCCCTCTGCCATGAAAAACAAACGTGGAGCATGTTCTAAGCTCATGTAAAGTAGCCCTGTCCCAAGGAAGGTACACATGGAGGCACAACCAAGTAGCTCAAAGAAATGTACAAGTAGTCTGGCTAGTACCAACACCACAAAAGGGAGAATCAGGACTCCAAAGCACCCGCAAACATTCTTCACGGCAGGAGGCAGCAAATCATGGCCAGAACAACAGTACCACTCGAAACATGCAGGCAGAGTCTGCTGGATGGGGCAGATGACTGGGAGTGCACTGCAGACCTCCCAGATGGAAGAGTCACCCAGAGATCATCAGCAAGAGTGGCATGAGACCAGACATAGTAGTCCACTCTAAGTCAACCAAGCAGCTGATCATGGTCGAGCTCACAGTGCCATATGAGAACAGAATGGAGGCAGCTCAAATCTACAAGACTGAAAAGTATGCTGATCTGGCAAACAGCCTGAGGAGAGAAGGCTATCAGGTCAAAGTCCTCACTGCAGAAATTGGAGCTAGGGGATTTGTAGGAACGTCTGCATACAGCCTCATGAAACAGCTCTCAGTTGCAGGAAGGAAAAAACCAGAGCCCTGAAAGCAATGGCAGAAGCGGCAGAGAGGTGTTCAAGCTGGATCTGGTCAAGGAGGAACAAAAGTGAACTCATAAGGCTTAATTTCCCTACAAATATCAGGTGTCCCTGTGCTCAGTGGTTAAAGCGCGAGTCATTAAGTAGAAAATGAGCATGTCCAGAGGGTCATGGGTTCGAATCCCAGCCATGGCTCGTCCCAAGATGGGGAAAAAAAAGGGGCAGCAGAGGGACATCCGGAGTCATGAACCGGGTGTGCCCAACCCCCCTAGAGTGTAAGGAGATAAGGGCCGAAACACTTGCTTGAAGGGGGCTTCTCTTCTGAGGACCCTCTGCTGCCACGCTCTCCACGAGTTTCTTTCTACATATATAAATTATTATATATATAAAATATATATATATAAAATCAGAGTTAAGCCACTCAGAACGCTAAAAGTGCTAAACCATGCAGGAGCGACACCCCAGTTTAAATAGAATTTTAAAATGGAAAAATTAAAACCTACAAGCTTGTTTCAAGCCAGATAAAACGCTCTCCTGAGGACAGCGTTTATCTGGCTTGAAACAAGCTTGTAGGTTTTAATTTTTTCCATTTTAAAATTCTATAAGCTTGTTTCAAGCCAGATAAAACGCTCTCCTGAGGAGAGCGTTTTATCTGGCTTGAAACAAGCTTGTAGGTTTTAATTTTTTCCATTTTAAAAATTCTATTTTAAACTGGTATATATATATATATAATATATATATATATATATATATATATATATATTTTTATATATATATATATTGTAATGAGTCGCCGAATGTTCTCGAGCATTTAGGCAAATTTAAAGGGGTAGTTGCTGTTGTTGAGAGCACGTTCCTTGGGTCTTCAAGTGTGCGAATTCAGGCATCACCAGGGGGGGATACCCCGAGTCGTATACTGAAGGAGGGAGAGTGCTAGGAAGTGTTTCGCATGTCCGAGGATAGTGACAAGGAGTTGGCGACCTGCCGGTCCGGGGTAGAGGAGTGTCCAGCCCGACCACGGGCTGGCAATTCACGGGGTTCTCCAGTGGGCCTGAAGGAAAGGCGATCGTGTCAGGTGACCGTCACGGGAAGGTGACCGTCAGCCTGCAGGCAGAGTACAGCGACCATTCAGTCGTCCTTGTTCTGAGGAATGAATGGAAGGCTGCGGCCTATCGAGTGGTTTGCGCCTTGTTGTCTATAGAGGTAGTAAATACTTGAAGCATCAGTCATGGCTGGAAGAGAGGTCCAGGCTGTTAGTTCAATGGTAGTTTGGGGAATCGAACATGAGTTTGAATAGGAGGTTATGCATTAACCACTGGGTGCCCAAGTCTTTGTTGGCGCTAGCAGCTGTGGTGTGTGTGTGAGTAGGTGACTAGTGATTCCATTGGTGGAATAAAAATAACTTGGGGATTTATTGGTACAAATCGTGTGATATGTGTGTGCCAGTGATTCCATTGGGTGAGCCAGTTAAACTCGGTTCTCTCTTTCTTTGAGAACGAATATAAGGTGCTTGGAAAACCAGAAGTGTGTGACTCACTTAAGGGGAAAGTGAACTCGCCCGTCTTGCTGAGGGCTCAAGAAAATACAGCGTGAAGCAGGGGTTAGCTGTCGCCTCGTTGTCTCCTGGTGGGACGTATGACAGTGGAGGTTGCTGTAGCCTGGGAACCGACGACGAGAAAAAATTGTCTCCCGTGTGGGGACGGTCGACAGCAAGACGTGTTAACCTGTTGGGGCCTAGACAGGGAGCTGCCAGACAACGGTGGGGTGTTTGCAGCCAGAGAAACCCTGTGGGAGAGGCCGACAGGAGCCCTTTCCGTGGAGAGGGCGAAGTACGGTGGAGTCCGGGAGACTCGGTGTGGGGGTGCGACACAAGCTACGTTGCCAGTGTCCCCCAACTGGGATTTGGCCAATCGGGAGGACACAACAGTGTGGCAGCTTCAGCTCGTGGTCGTACAGTGGATGAGAGAAACTGCGATCAACCAAGGAATGCTGGCAAGTTACGGACGTTTTATGTTTTCTTAAGTTTATAAGTGTGCAACCAGAACTGTGGAATATTGTCTTTCCTGGTTAATGAAGAGTGATTGAAGAAAAGGGATGCGTTTTATGAGATTGTCTGTATGCTGTTTACATTGTTGTATGATACAGATAGTTGTGTTGTTAGTGACGGGGGGGGGCTCGAGTCAAGTTGAATAAAAGTTGATTATTTTCTATGAAATGTTATTGGTTTCCCGTCACCTTTGTGCGGGCCCGATGTGAGTGACAGAGTGCGTGTGCCTATGCGAGAGCGCATTTTGGTTGTGAAAGCGTAAATACTTCTGTCTATAACCCCCTGCATCCCTGAATATGAAAATCATATTTTAATAACGAGGGGGAGCGTCGGAGACCCGTCACAAATTGGGGACTGTCGTCCGGGATGAACATAAATGAGCCATAAGTGATTTTGATTCTGGTTTTTTGTTCAATTGCAAGGGATTTGAAATTGGTCGTAATTGTGGAAACCTAGATTTTTTTCTAACCTGGAAAGACGTTAGTCATGTATTGATTTTTTGATCTTTTTTTTTCATGACTGGGCCTTGTATTTGAACTTGCTTGATTTGGTTGCTGTTGAGGTTGATTGTGTGTAGCACAACTATTTGATCGCTTATTTACAAGTGATCGTGTGGATATCTCGCTTGTTACTGTGGTTGTATTAACTAGCTGATCGGGGGTTAGATAGCTTCAGAATGTCGACTGAAGAGGGTGCTGAGACAATGGGTCCGCTGAAAAAGATGGACCTCATAGAAGAAGGAAAAGCTTAGGACTAAAGGGTCCAGAACTGAAGGCATATGTAGATGAGAACTGGCCCCGTGTAATCGAGGCTCAGAAAATACAAAGGGAGCGGGAAGAACAGAGAGAAAAGAAAAAAGGTGAAAAAGAGGAGAGAGAAAGAGAACGGGAAAAAGAGGAGAGAGAAAGAGAACGGGAAAAAGAGGAGAGAAAAAGGAACGAGAAAAGGAGGAGAGAGAAAGAGAACGGGAAAAGGAGGAGAGAAAAGAGAGAACGGGAAAAAGGGGAGAGAGAAAGAGAACGGAAAAAGGGGAGAGAGAAAGAGAACGGGAAAAGGAGGAGAGAGAACGGGAAAGACAGGAGAGAGAAGAGAACGGGAAAGAGAAAGGGGATAAGGAGGAAAGAGAGAGAGAGAAAGAGAGAAGATAAGGCAGTTTTGAGTAGAAAAAATTAAAATTGGAGAAAGAACGGGACGTGGACGCAAAACCTCAAGTGAACTTGCACCACATGTCAGTCCCTTGATCAATATGCCAAGGTTCGATGATAATCCGGACCATTTAGAGGATTTCATTTCGCAATTTGAAAGGATTGCCAAAGATCAGGGCTTACCCGAAGAACGGTGGGCCACACATCTGTCCGCACTGTTTGACACCTAAGGCTAGGGAAACTTTTTTCTGCCTACCATTGGAAAAACAGACGGATTATGTGTCTGTGCGTGATGCTTTATTTCAAAGGTACCAGGTAACAGCTGATAGATACAGGAAAATGTTCAGAGAGGCCGTGCGTAAGCCAGGTGAGGCACATGTGCAGTTTCTTTATCGGTCAGTCTCTCTTTGATAAATGGATGAGAATAGGGAGTATTGAACAGACTTTTGAACAGTTGAAGGAAGAGATCGTTAGAGAGAAAATCCTGTCCACGTACCGGAGAGATCTCACTGTGTTCTTGGCAGAAAGAGAAATAAAAGGCTTAGAAGAGTTAGTGAAAGTCGCAGACAGATATGAAGCTGCCCCATGATCAGCGCTATGTTCTGAAGGGAACAAACCGCTTGTTCCGTAATGCACAGACCACACAGTCAGAGAGTGAGTCGCTAACGTACTACAGTAATGAGGCGAGATCGCAAGTAGAGGCGAATTCTAAGTCCCGTGGCAACAGTGGGACTCAAGAGAATGTTCGGGTGAAACGCACATGTTTTAAAATGTGGCGAGAGGGTCATATCGCCAAGGAATGTAGCGGAGTGCGAATACATTCCGTTGTTGCTGTTGATACAATTCAACAGGAAGGCAGGGTGCCACCACCAACTACTAGGCAGTAGTAAAGGGGAAACCAGTGGACAATTTCATGGATGATCTCCTCATCGCGACAGAAACATGGGAGAGCATATGGCAGTCTGGAGAGCTGTCCTGGAGAGGCTGACTGAAGCAGGACTGACCGCTCGCCCCTCCAAGTGTCATGTAGGGTTCCGGACACTTGACTACCTTGGACATCGTCTCAGCTGTGGCCAGCTGTCACTAGAGGATGCCAAGGTGAGTCAGCTTAAGGAAGCGGAGAGACCAACAACAAAGAAGGGGGGAAGGGCTTTTCTGGGACTGGCTGGTTATTACCGCCAGTTCGTGCCCCATTTCAGCACCATAGCAGGACCTCTCACGGACCTGCTGAAGAAGAGTGCACCCAACAAGGTGGTGTGGACAGAGGAAATGTGAGGGGGCATTCCAGTCCCTGAAGGACCATCTAACTTCCGGCTCTGTACTTAGGCTGCCAGACTTAAACAAGGACTTTATGCTGAGGACAGATGCTAGTGATCTGGGCCTTGGGCCGTCATACTCCAAGCCCATGATGGAGTGTTACATCCCGTAGCATACGCGAGTCGGAAACTGACAGAGCGGAACGTAACTACGCTGTGTCCGAAAAGGAGTGCCCCGCCATAGTGTTTGGGGTGTCCCGGTTTCAGAAGTACTTGTATGGGAGGACATTTGTCCTCGAGACCGATCACGAACCTCTGTCGTATTGGCCCAAGCCAAACTGACCAGCAGTCGTCTCATGCGTGTGGTCACTGCTACTCCAGGAGTATTCTATGAGAGTTCGCTACATCCCAGGTAGCCAGAACGTAGCAGCAGACTTCATGAGTAGAAGCATGGGGGAGGTGGTCGAGTCAGAGTAGCAGCCAACCTAGCTGTGGGTGTCAGATCAGCCCTGTGTAAGGTATCTGACCTTTGGGTACATGAAACTGGTGATTGCCAAAATGATGGTTTATTTTGATTTTATGTGCCCAGTAAAGGGCGGGGTTGAGCTTATGTTCATGTGTTATTTTTCATTTTCTGATATATGTTTACCTGTATGTGTTGCTTTGTTCATTGCCCATTATGGAGTCGGATCAGTACGTGCTCACGTGTTATGATTTTATGATTTTTCTGGTTGATATCTGTCTGCTCATGTTGTTTTGTCACAGCTCGAGAAAGTGTGAAAATGTCCTTAAGTTGTGAAATCAGGATAAATGTCTGATTTGCATATTGTGTGTGGGGCCGTGTGAGCAGATTGTGGCCACACGCCTGAATTGATTTTGATGTTAAGTAGGATGGGCCACACACCTGAATTTGGATGTTGTGGGAATCATGGTTGTGCTATATTAGAAGTGAATGGAATGATTAATTTAATATGTATGGACATGCTGATAGCTAATGCTATAGAGAGAGTTCTTGATTATATGTGAGCCAGTTTATGACTGAGTAATTCAATGGACTATCTGACTGATTTATTGTTTTTAATTGGGTACATTATCCATGTTAGAGATGTTGATGGAAGTGATGTTTTAAAGCATAGAGGTAGTACTGTATATCGACCCATGCAACTGAGTTTGTTTTATCCAATTGGAGAACATTCGTCCTGGAGAAAATGTTGATTGGAACAACATTCTTAGGTACGGGGGTGTAATGAGTCGGCCGAATGTTCTCGAGCATTTAGGCAAATTAAGGGTAGTTGCTGTTGTTGAGAGCACGTTCCTTGGGTCTTCAAGTGTGCGAATTCAGGCATCACCAGGGGGGGATACCCCGAGTCGTATACTGAAGGAGGGAGAGTGCTAGGAAGTGTTTCGCATGTCCGAGGGATAGTGACAAGGAGTTGGCGACCTGCCGGTCCTGGTAGAGGAGTGTCCAGTCCGACCACTGGCTGGCTATTCACTGGTTCTCCAGTGGCCTGAAGGAAAGGCGATCGTGTCAGGTGACCGTCACGGGAAGGTGACCGTCAGCCTGCAGGCAGAGTACAGCGACCATTCAGTCGTCCTTGTTCTGAGGAATGAATGGAAGGCGCGGCCTATCGAGTGGTTTGCGCCTTGTTGTCTATAGAGGGAGTAAATACTTGAAGCATCAGTCATGGCCCGGAAGAGAGGTCCAGCTGTTAGTTCAATGGGTAGCTTGGGGAATCGAACATGAGTTTGAATAGGAGGTTATGCATTAACCACTGGGTGCCCAGTCTTGTTGGCGCTAGCAGCTGTGGTGTGTGTGTGAGTAGGTGACTAGTGATTCCATTGGTGGAATAAAAATAACTTGGGGATTTATTGGTACAAATCGTGTGATATGTGTGTGCCAGTGATTCCATTGGGTGAGCCAGTTAAACTCGGGTTTTTCTCTTTCTTTGAGAACGAATATAAGGTGCTTGGAAAACCAGGAAGTGTGTGACTCACTTAAGGGAAAAGTGAACTCGCCCGTCTTGCTGAGGCTCAAGAAAATACAGCGTGAAGCAGAGGTTAGCTGTCGCCTCGTTGTCTCCTGGTGGGGACGTATGACAGTGGAGGTTGCTGTAGCCTCGGAACCGACGACGAGAAGAATTGTCTCCCGTGTGGGGACGGTCGACAGCAAGACGTGTTTAACCTGTTGGGGCCTAGACAGGGAGCTGCCAACAACGGTGGGGTGTTTGCAGCCAGAGAAGACCTGTGGGAGAGGCCGACAGGAGCCCTTTCCGTGGAGAGGGCGAAGTACGGTGGAGTCCGGGAGACTCGGTGTGAGGGTGCGACACAAGCTACGTTGCCAGTGTCCCCCAACTGGGATTTGGCCAATCGGGAGGACACAACAGTGTGGCAGCTTCAGCTCGTGGTCGTACAGTGGATGAGAGAAACTGGCGATCAACCAAGGAATGCTGGCAAGTTACGGACGTTTTATGTTTTCTTAAGTTTATAAGTGTGCAACCAGAACTGTGGAATATTGTCTTTCCTGGTTAATGAAGAGTGATTGAAGAAAAGGGATGCGATTTATGAGATTGTCTGTATGCTGTTTACATTGTTGTATGATACAGATAGTTGTGTTGTGTAGTGACGGGTGGGGCTCGGAGTCAAGTTGAATAAAAAATTGATTATTTTCTATGAAATGTTATTGGTTTCCCGTCACCTTTGTGCGGGCCCGATGTGAGTGACAGTGCGTGTGGCCTATGCGAGAGCGCATTTTGGGTTGTGAAAGCGTAAATACTTCTGTCTATAACCCCCTGCATCCCTGAATATGAAAATCATATTTTAATAACGAGGGGAGCGTCGGAGACCCGTCACATATATATATATATATATATTATATATATATAATATATATTATTATATATATATATATATAATATATATATATATATGTGTGTGTGTGTGTGTGTGTGTGTGTGTGTGTGTGTGTGTGGATAGATAAATAGATAGAAAGATAGACACATAGATAATTGACAGATAGATTAGATTGCTAGGTAGGTAGGTAGATAGACAGATAGATTTGAGAGATAGATAGACAGGTAGGTAGACGGACAGATATAGATATAGTAAATATAAAACAACAGAGTTTATGTTTGCATGGTTTCGATTTTCTTTCGTTTTCCACGGTAGGCTTTAAAGACAATTCCCCGAAATTCCTGTTCTTTGGAAACCAGACCTGATAGGGGTTTTTTTTCCCTGATTGATTTCCGATCAAAATGTTTTCGTAAAACTTAAAATGATTACGTGAAAGAAAATGTGAAAGACCGCAGCGTTACTGGAGGGAAAAGGCACAATACAAATAAACACACAAATGAGATGTAAAGCAGCGTAGATCTTATATTGAATGCATAAGCAAACACACATAAATAGACGAATGTGTCTTCTTCATGACGTGAAAAAAAAGCAGACGAAAGTGCACGAAAAAAATATTCCCGTGATAGCGGTTAGCAAGAGAGTGATTACATTACATCTGACCATTCTGTCTGTCTGTCTGTCCGTCTGTCTGTCTGTCTGTCTCTCCCTCCCTCCCTTCCCCCACCCCTCCCCTCTCTCTTAGTCTTTCTTTTACCGAGTCTCTTTCATTCTTTCCTTCTTTCTTCCTTTCTTTCAATCTTTCTTCTTCTTTTTCTTCTTCTTCTTCTTCTTCTTCTTCTTCTTTCTCCTCCTCCTCCTCCTCCTCCTCCTCCTCCATCTTCTTCTTCTTCTTCTTCTTCTTCTTCTTCTTCTTCCTTTTAAATGATTCTCATCTTCCCATGTTAACAAAAATCACTGGCAAATTGTAAGATTCGAACCATGAAGTCAAGCTTTGCGACACATTCATTTCTTTTTTGTTTCTTCTGATTTTACGTGTCACCATACCCTATCTCTTTTGACCTCGCGTAGAATACATTTAAGGTATTAGAACTTATCTTTTAAGAACAATTTCTGCTTGTAGGACAGCAAAGCCTGTAACTTTAATCTGTTGTTGTTTCAGTACGACTAGAGGCAGTTTTTAATCACGAGATTTTTTTTTCAGCGAAGCGCCTGGTCAAACACAGTATCTTTTCCGAGTCGTTCATTGTGTCAACGTACACTAAAGCCCTTGCTCCCGAAGACAAACACGTGCACAGAATGGATTATGCTTTTACCTCGTGAGCTACTCGCATACGTACACCTGTTCGTACACTCCTCAAACACGGAAACACGTCCACGCACATAGATCTCTCTCTCTCTCTCTCTCTCTCTCTCTCTCTCTCTCTCTCTCTCTCTCTCTCTCTCTCTCTTATGCACACACACACATACACACGTGCGCACGCGAACACACACACACACACACACACACACACACACACACACACACACACACACACACACACACACACACACAGAAAGAGAGAGATAGAGATGGAGAGAGAGAGAGAGATGGACAGAGAGAGAGAGAGAGCGACAGAGAGAGGCAGACAGAGAGAGAGAGAGAGAGAGAGAGAGAGAGAGAGAGAGAGAGAGAGAGAGAGAACAAACTCAAGAAGTCATTAACCTCTGCGACCTCTTCCTTCATGCCTCCTCGTCCACGCTCCCTCTTCGCCACCCCCCCCCCCCCCCCCCACCTCCAAAAAATAAAACAAAACAAAACGAAACTGAAAGGTCGAGAGGAAGCGGTGAAGAGAGAGAGAGGAAGTAGAACCATGTTTCACAACCTGCATACGTACATCTAAAAGAAGAGAGAGAGAGAGAGAGAGAGAGAGAGAGGAGAGAGAGAGAGAGAGGAGAGAGAGAGAGAGAGAAGAGAGGACAGAGAGTGACAGAGAGAGAGAGAGAGAGAGAGAGAGAGAGAGAGAGAGAGAGTGACAGAGAGTGGACAGAGAGAGAGAGAGTGACAGAGAAGAGAGAGAGAGAGAGAGGAGAGAGAGAGAGAAGAGAGGGGAGGAGAGGGGATGGGAAACGAAGACGGGACGCGGGTGTCGGGAGTGGTGGTGGGGATGGTGGAGGGGGGGGGGGGGAGGGGGGGGGGGGAAGTAAGTTAACCAACCACGGGCAAGGACAGATGGAGACTATCAAGAACACTTAACTCTTGTGACCCCTGACACTGACTTGTGACTCGTGTGGGTCACGCCAGGATTTATTTACCTGACCTCGGTCACGTTGAGAAGGATGGCTATGAGGATTGTTCTGCCGAGCAGCCAGAATACAGTACTGTTAATGGTACATTGGAGGGGGGGGGGGGGGGGGCTATAAAGGCAGTACATCACCGAAAAGAAGTCTGTTCTGACCCCTAGTCATTACAGTCAACACCCTCTTGATTGTATGGAAGACAGAAAAGGATTTTTATGGAAGAAAAGGGGGGTGGGGGCGAAAAAAAAAAAGAACTGGAAACTAGGTTGTGTAAATTCTGTTGCAGTTTCTTTTTATCACATAATACACATATAAGACCACCCGATTCGCCAAAATTCTGCATGCTTTTTCAGGATTTGTACCACCCCCCAAAAAAAACAAAACAACAACAACAACAACAACAACAACAACAAAAAAACAAAAAAAAAAAACAACAACAACAACAACAACACGTTACATCTGTTGGTTTGCCATGAATCAGACGGTGTGACGGTTGAGAGTCACTCCCTTCGCTCATTTACCCCCCGGGGCTACTTTCAGCGTGCTCTCCATTTCAGATCAGGTTACGTTTCACCCAGTCATCCGTGAAGTTCATTTAGAGGTGCTGAAGGAGGATAATATCGTGTAGATGATAGTACAAAATACCAGAAATAGTATCATAGAATGAGGTCGTAGGGTCACGCAGACATGTCCCAGATGTGGGTGGTCATCATGATCCGGTCGATGACCATGAACCGAGAGAGCAAGCAACCATACCTTACACCTGTCTTCACCTCAGAGCTTCGGGCCAAGTGCCTTCGTGATCCTTTTTTTTTTTCAGGCCACGTCTTTATAGGAACGTGTGATAGGTTGACAAACTACTGTGGAATGCCGTAAGGTCGTATGAACAGTTTCTCCGTCAACGCTGGCACAACCAGTGAAAGTGATGCGAAGTGAAGAGCGCATCTCCCCAAGTGCTCGCTCCACTAGAATGTAGAGAGTTGAAATCTGGTGCGTTTGTTATCTTTTCTGCTGGAAGCCTGCCCGTTTATAATGTAACTATGAATCACAGCTGACTTTCTTTGAAAGGTGATTCTGTTGAAAACCTTTCCGGACACAGAAAGGAGTGTGATTCCTCTGTAGTTGGAACAGTTGTCCAAATTCCTTTCTTTGGGAGATTGATGAAAAAAGGAGAAGAAAGAGAAAAGGCAAATGCTGTCCTGTACGAACAGTTAGGGCTACATTCAATATCCAAACTTTGTGCATTTTAGCTTATAGCTTTGTTGAGAAATCTTGCAAGACACAGTTCTAAACCAGTCAACTTCATTACACGTTCCTGTCAGCAGCAAAGACACGACTGATAAACAATGGTTGCACTTCACACACACACACAGACACACACACACACACACACACACACACACACACACACACACACACACACACACACATGCACCCCATACACTAGCACACGCACACAACGGCCCGTGCCCACACACCTACGCACACACATAAGCCTATACACTTGCACGTGTTGGGATAATACGTAGGACAGCCCTCTGCTAGTCGCAGCCACGAGACCCTCTTTTGAAATTCTCTCATCTTAGTCATTCAGTCATTCATCCATCAGCTTTAAATCATGCGCAGTGTGGTCTCGAAACTTAGCAGACCTAGTGTAGCGTGTATGGACTAGTCCGCGCGCGGTGACACCTTCAGGATGAAACAGAAACTGAAGCTAAAACTACTGCTACAGCTCTCGTCATTTCATGAAAAGTCCATACACGTTGCAACGGTCGGAAACTCGACACAGAAGATTTCCTGAAGGCCAACGTTTGCAAATCTTCCGCACTCTCCTTTTGGGTGCGCACCCTTTAATGGAAACGTTCGTCACACACACGGCACATTTATGAACGCATGTTTCTTAGCAGGGGCCAACAGGCGTGGTTTGATGTCATGGAATATTTCCTACAGGCTCTCGGCCACTCAGATATTTAGGAAAACTAAGGCTTTGATTTAGACATGGAATGACATTAACATTTGGAAAGAAAAAAAGTACGCTTTATTAAAAGTTAGCAACAACAATAATAATAATAATAATAATGAATACTTATATAGCGCCTATTCTCGGCTAGAGGCCAAGATCTAAGCGCTTTACAATCAACACTCGTTTTCACAACGGGCTGCCTACCTGGGTA
>CM031599.1:91141890-91144390 GCA_018398815.1 Conus ventricosus | reverse complement strand
TGAAGCGCCTGGCCCAACAGACATGGGTAAGTCAGTGAAGTGGACTGATGCCTTCCAACTGGAAATTGCACGGCAACTTGCCTGTTTTGCCTCAACAGTTTAAGATCACTAAAGGCGGGACAGTGAGAAAGAGAGAGCGAGCGAGCGAGAGAGAGAGAGAAAGAGAGAGGAGAGAGAGAGAGAGAGAGGGGGTTGATGGTGGTGGCGGCGTGCGAGCGCGCGCGCGCGCGCGCGTGTGTGTGTGTGTGTGTGTGTGTGTGTGCAAATTGCATTAATTAGGATCACCTTTTTGATCAGATCAAAGATAGTTCGCCCTACGGAAAGATGGTTCACTCCGCGGAAAAGTGAAGCCAGATGGCTGGCACATTCCATGCTGCCACTCCCACCCTCACATGCTATCTTTCCACGCGTGTCCAACATGGGGAGTAAGGCAGGAGGCAACTTGTGCGCCGCGCCGAACTGTCATAATTCTCGGAAGAAGGGGTTCCGGTGTTTTTCTTTTCCAAAAGACGAAGAAAGGTGAGATCATTTTCTGTGTTACATTTCCTGAATACGTTGTTTTAATTAAGAGAGAGAGAGAGAGAGAGAGAGAGAGAGAGAGAGAGAGAGAGAGAGAGAGAGAGAGTCAGTTCAGCTGCGTGAGCGAGGAAATTGCTCCCGCGATGTTGTCATGCAGAAGCCGAGAGAGGGGAGCGTACATGCACGCGCGCATGTGGTGTGTGTGTGTGTGTGTGTGTGGTGTGTTGTGTGTGTGTGTGTGTGTGTGTGTGTGTGGAAGGGGAGAGAGAGAGAGAAGAGAGAGAGAGAGAGAGAGAGAGAGAGAAAATGCATAGGATACTACTAGCGCTCACATACCCCACACTTATAGGTGCTTGCACACACACGCACGCACGCACGCACGCACGCACGCACGCACACACACACACACACACACACACACACACACACACACACACACAACACAACACACACACACACACTTGTATGAAGAGATACGCATGTGGGATAAGCAAGTGACCATGTGCTCACAACGGCGCACATATGCACACACTGAGAGAACGTCTACAGACTGGCGTTAAAAAACAGTTTCTATATTGAACCAAGTTTCACCCCTTCTTTTGTGTTCTTTGCAGATGCAAGAAGTGGGTTCAGAACTGTAGGCGTGAAGATCTTGTGGGAAACCAGCTGGGACCTTCATGCAAACTGCTGTATTTGCTCTGAGCATTTTGAAGCCAATCAGTTCATGGACCACACCCGCAAGAACTGTCGACTGATTTGGAGTGCAGTACCAACGCTTTTCAGTGTACCAAATCCACCACCAAGACTGACTATAAAAAAGACCACTTCCCACATGATCGGAGCTGCCACCAGCAAAAAAAGCACGGAGGCAAAAGGCAACATCAACATTGATGCAGGTAATCAACATTATCATTTTACTAACTAACATCATAGTGCACATAGTATTTGGAAAAAGTACAGTTGTGAATGCTGTCAAACACGTCTGCATAACTCGGCATCCCGTTGACTAACAAAATCCTTTAGCAGTTACTTGTTTATGTGTATGTATGCTTGCGCCACCGTGATTTAATGCAGGCTTATTTGTGCGTGCCCACGTGTGTGTGTGTGTGTGTGTGTGTGTGGTGTGTGTGTGTGTGTGTGTGTGTGTGTGTGTGAAAAGAGAGAAAAGAGAGAGAGAGAGAGAGTGTGTGTGTGTGTGTGTGTGTGTGTGTGTGTTGTGTGTTGGGGTGTGTGTGTGACACAGACAGACAGACAGAGATAGAGACAGAGACAGACATTAAAATGCAAATCCACTTTCTGTCAACAGATGTAAGCACTGCAAAAGAAAGCATCTGTTGTGCAAACCGATTCTCTGTCAACTGGTCCTGGGAGTTCCACTCCATCTGTTCAACCCTCTGTCTCTGCTCCTGGACCCTCGTCTGCCCATGTTCCAGCACTGTCTTCCTCCTCAGCTTATGGGCCTTCTTCACACACACACACACACAAAACAACATACACACACACACACACACACACACACACACACACACACACACACACACAACACACACACACAAACAACATACACACACACACATAGACAGATGAGACAAAGAAACACGAAAACTTGTAAAACATTGTGTTCCATCAAATTCCTCATCTGCCAGTCGGCTGTGTTATGCACCGGTAAAGTGGGAGTGGCAGGCAGAGCCTGCTCGCGGCGTGGCGCTCAGCCGGCTTCACTGTGGCTAATACTGCGGACAGAGTAACCGCTCAGCGAGTGAACCGTCTTTCCGTAGGGCGTACAGTCTTTGATCAGATGCCATTGTGTGGAAAGTGGTCAGGATGGGCCGCACGTCACCTTGTTCATTGTTAATTAAACGGTTGGAACGGTCCGCAAAGTCTGTGATAGCCGAACCCTGGCGCTCACATCGCCTTTGTCAGTAATTCTATCTCCTTTACGTCGGTCACTGTTTCACGCTTTGTTTGTTTTTCCATTAAA
>CM031599.1:91116890-91129390 GCA_018398815.1 Conus ventricosus | reverse complement strand
AACAGTTATCCTCCTTGTTTCAACCCAGATCGAGGGTTATCCCCCCCCTTGCTCGTTATTTCATTCTAGGCGTCTCCCCGACATTCTAAAAATGGCGTCTCTCCTCGACATTCTGACATTATTCAATGATATCAAGGACCATTGCATTTGGCTTAGAACTTTAATACATGCAGTCAGTCTCCAAAACGACAACCGGCACAGCAACAACAATAATAACAGCAGTCTAAAATCAAATTACAATAATAACAGCAGTTTCCAATCAAATTTCAATAATAACAGCAGTTTCAAATCAAATTACAATAATAACAGCAGTTTAAACTCAAACTCCCACAGCCGAATGGCCTTATGGGAGTGAAATAGCAGAAGTTCAACGTGTCTGGAGCACGGCACTATGGAAGACGGAGCCATCATCATCTCCTTCCGCCCCTTTAAGCTTCCCTGACCAAGATCAGTACCTGTTTACTGATGAGTGGGAGGAGAGGGTTTACTAAGGAGTGGGCAGACAGGGTTTACTGATGAGTAGGAAGAGAGGGTTTACAAAGGAGTGGGAAGAGAGGGTTTACTGATGAGTGGGCAGAGAGGGTTTACTAAAGAGTGGTCAGAGAGGGTTTACTAAGGAGTGGTCAGAGAGGGTTTACTAAGGAGTGGGCAGAGAGGGTTTACTAAGGAGTGGTCAGAGAGGGTTTACTAAGGAGTGGGCAGAGAGGGTTTACTGATTAGTGGGCAGAGGGGTTTAGTGATGAGTGGGCAGACAGGGTTTACTAAGGAGTGGGCAGAGAGGGTTTACTGATGAGTGGGCAGAGAGGGTTTAGTGATGAGTGGGCAGACAGGGTTTACTAAGGAGTGGGCAGAGAGTGTTTACTAAGGAGTGGGCAGAGAAGGTTTACTGATGAGTGGGCAGAGAGGGTTTACTGATGAGTGGGCAGACAGGGTTTAGTGATGAGTGGGTAGAGGGTTTTTACTAAGGAGTGGGCAGAGAGTGTTTACTAATGAGTGGAAAGAGAGGGTTTACTGATGAGTGGGCAGAGAGGGTTTACTGATGAGTGGGCAGAGAGGGTTTAGTGATGAGTGGGCAGACAGGGTTTAGTGATGAGTGGGCAGACAGGGTTTCCTAAGGAGTGGGCAGAGAGGGTTAACTGATGAGTGGGCAGACAGGGTTTACTAAGGAGTGGGCAGAGAGGGTTTAGTGATGAGTGGGCAGACAGGTTTACTGATGAGTGGACAGAGAGGGTTTACTCAGGAGTGGGCAGACAGGGTTTACTGATGAATGGGCAGACAGGGTTTAGTGATGAATGGACAAAGAGGGTTTACTAAGGAGTGGGCAGAGAGGGTTTACTAAGGAGTGGGCAGAGAGGGTTTACTGATGAGTGGGCAGAGAGGGTTTACTAAGGAGTGGGCAGAGAGGGTTTTGTGATGAGTGGGCAGAGAGGGTTTACTAAGGAGTGGCAGAGAGTGTTTTACTAAGGAGTGGGCAGAGAGGGTTTACTAAGGAGTGGGCAGAGAGGGTTTACTGATGAGTGGGCAGAGAGGGTTTACTAAGGAGTGGGCAGAGAGGGTTTGCCGATGAGTGGGCAGAGAGGGTTTCCTAAGGAGTGGCAGAGAGGGATTACTAATGAGTGGGCAGAGAGGGTTTACTAATGAGTGGGCAGAGAGGGTTTACTGATGAGTGGGCAGAGAGGGTTTACTAATGAGTGGGCAGAGAGGGTTTACTAAGGAGTGGGCAGAGAGGTTTTACTGATGAGTGGGCAGAGAGGGTTTACTGATGAGTGGGCAGAGAGGGTT
Source organism: Conus ventricosus (assembly GCA_018398815.1). Lineage (NCBI taxonomy): Eukaryota > Metazoa > Mollusca > Gastropoda > Neogastropoda > Conidae > Conus > Conus ventricosus. Next base: position 91,127,608 of record CM031599.1, on the reverse strand, counting down.
TACTAATGAGTGGGCAGAGAGGGATTACTAAGGAGTGGACAGAGAGGGTTTACTAAGGAGTGGGCAGAGAGGGTTTGCCGATGAGTGGGCAGAGAGGGTTTCCTAAGGAGTGGCAGAGAGGGTTTAGTGATGAGTGGACAAAGAGGGTTTACTAAGGAGTGGGCAGAGAGGGTTTACTAATGAGTGGGCAGTGAGGGTTTAGAGGGTTTACTAATGAGTAGGCAGAGAGGGTTTACTAAGGAGTGGGCAGATAGGGTTTACTAATGAGTGGCAGAGAGGGATTACTAAGGAGTGGACAGAGAGGGTTTACTAATGAGTGGGCAGAGAGGGTTTACTGATGAATGGGCAGAGAGGGATTACTAAGGAGTGGGCAGAGATGGATTACCATGGAGTGGGCAGAGAGTGTTTACTAAGGAGTGGGCAGAGAGTGTTTACTAAGGAGTGGGCAGAGAGGGTTTACTGATGAGTGGGCAGAGAGGGTTTACTGATGAGTGGGCAGAGAGGGTTTACTGATGATTGGGTAGAGAGGCTTTACAGATGAGTGGGCAGTGAGGGTTTACTAAGGAGTGGGCAGACAGGGTTACTGATGAGTGGGCAGTGAGGGTTTACTAAGGAGTGGGCAGAGAGGGTTTACTGATGAGTGGCAGAGAGGGTTTACTGATGAGTGGGCAGAGAGGGTTTACTGATGAGTGGGCAGAGAGGGTTTACTGATGAGTGGGCAGAGAGGGTTTACTAAGGAGTGGGCAGAGAGGGTTTTGTGATGAGTGGGCAGACAGGGTTTACTAACGAGTGGGCAGAGAGGGATTACTGATGAGTGGGTAGAGAGGGTTTACTGATGAGTGGGCAGAGAGGGTTTACTAAGGAGTGGGCAGAGAGGGTTTTGTGATGAGTGGGCAGACAGGGTTTACTAAGGAGTGGGCAGGGAGGGATTACTGATGAGTGGGCAGAGAGGGTTTACTAAGGAGTGGGCAGAGAGGGATTACTAATGAGTGAGCAGAGAGGGTTTACTAATGAGTGGGCAGAGAGGGTTTACTGATGAGTGGGCAGAGAGGGTTTACTAATGAGTGGGCAGAGAGGGTTTACTAAGGAGTGGGCAGAGAGGGTTTACTGATGAGTGGGCAGAGATGGATTACCATGGAGTGGGCAGAGAGTGTTTACTAAGGAGTGGGCAGAGAGGGTTTACTAAGGAGTGGGCAGAGATGGATGACCATGGAGTGGGCAGAGAGTGTTTACTAAGGAGTGGGCAGAGAGGGTTTACTAAGGAGTGGGCAGAGATGGATTACCATGGAGTGGGCAGAGAGTGTTTACTAAGGAGTGGGCAGAGAGGGTTTACTAAGGAGTGGGCAGAGAGGGTTTACTGATGAGTGGGTAGAGAGGGTTTACTAAGGAGTGGGCAGAGAGGGTTTACTAAGGAGTGGGCAGAGAGGGTTTACTAAGGAGTGGGCAGAGAGGGTTTACTAAGGAGTGGGCAGAGATGGATTACCATGGAGTGGGCAGAGAGTGTTTACTAAGGAGTGGGCAGAGAGGTTTACTAAGGAGTGGGCAGAGAGGGTTTACTGATGAGTGGGCAGAGAGGGTTTACTGATGAGTGGGCAGAGAGGGTTTACTGATGAGTGGGCAGAGAGGGTTTACTAAGGAGTGGGCAGAGAGGGTTTACTGATGAGTGGGCAGAGAGGGTTTACTGATGAGTGGGCAGAGAGGGTTTACTGATGAGTGGGTAGAGAGGCTTTACAGATGAGTGGGCAGTGAGGGTTTACTAAGGAGTGGGCAGACAGGGGTTACTGATGAGTGGGCAGTGAGGGTTTACTAAGGAGTGGGCAGAGAGGGTTTACTGATGAGTGGGCAGAGAGGGTTTACAGATGAGTGGGCAGAGAGGGTTTACTGATGAGTGGCAGAGAGGGTTTACTGATGGGTGGGCAGAGGGGTTTTACAAGAGTGGGCAGAAGGGTTATAAGGAGTGGGCGGGAAGGTTCCCAGGGAGGGGGGCGAAGAGGGTTTAATGGGGGGCCCACAAAACAGGACAAAAAAAAAAAAAAAAAACAAAAACCCAAAAAAAAGGGAGGGGGGGGGACAAGGAGGGAAAGGAAAACCCAAACCAAAAAAAACAAAAACAAACCAAAACCCAAAACAAAACAACAAAAACAACCAAAAACAAAAATTTTAAAGACAAACAAAAAACAAGGGGGAAAAAAAAACAAACAAACCCAACAAAACAAAAAAAAAACAAAAAAAAACCAAATTTACAACAAGGGGACGGAGGGGCAAAACAAAAAAACAAACAAAATTTCAAACCCAACAACCGGGGCGAGGGGGGGGGGCAACACAAACAACCACACACACACACCACACAAAAACCCCCACACAAACACCCCACACACACACCACACACACACAAAAGGCCAGAAGACACACACACAAACACCAACACACCACCACACAACACAACCCACACACCACAAAACCCAAACACAACAACACACACCAACCACACACAACACACCACACCACCAACCACACAAAACAAACACACACACACACACACACAGACACACACACACACACCACAAAAAACCAACAAACCAACACAACAAAACCAACAAACACAAACACACACACACACACAAAACGACCCCCACCCCCAAAACACACCCCACCCCCAACAACACAACACAAACAACACAACAAACCCCCCCCACAACACAACACACCAACAACAACACAACACAAAAAAACACCCAAAACACACAACACAACAGCAAGCACGCACAGCACACACACCACACACACACACACAACACACACACACACACACACACCCCCAAACCAACACACAAACACAACACACACACACAACACACCACACACACACACAACCACCACACACACACAAAAACCAACCCACACACACACACACACACCACAAACCCCACACCCCCAAACACACACACAACAAAACACACAAAAAACAACCACCCACCAAAAACCCCCAACCAAAACCCCACAACACACCAAAAACAAACCCACCACCAAAACCCCAAACCAAAACAAAACACACAAAAACACAACAAAACACACAAAACAAAACCAACACACACACACACCGCCGCCGCCGCCGCCCCCACACCACAAAACACCACCACACACAACACCCACCAACACAAAAAAACACACACCCACACACACCACACACACACACACCACAAAACCACACCACACAAAAAAAAAACACCAACACACACCCCAAACACACACACACCACAAAAACCCAAAACACAAAAAACAAAACAAAAACACACCCCCACCCCCAAAACCCCCACCCCCACCCCCACACACACACACACCACCCCCAAACAACACAACACACACACACACAACCCCCCCCCCCCAACACACACAACCCACAACAACAAGCAACAAAACACAACCAACACAGCCACCACACACCACACACACACACACACACACACCACCCAAAAAAAACACAACCAAAAACCCAAAAACCACACACACACACAACCCACCACAAAACACCAACAAAAACAAACACACCACAACACCACACACCCACACAAAACAAAACACAACAAAACACAACAAAACAAAAACACACACACACACCCAAAACCCCCAAAACACAACACAACACACACACACACACACCCCCCCCTCCCCCCCCCCCCCCCCAACCCCCCCCCCCCCCCCCACAACCCCAAAAACCCCAAAACAAAAGAGAAAAAGCCCCCAAAACAACCCACCAAAAACCCAAACACCCCCACCCAAAACACTTTTTCTCTCTTTTCTTCTCCCCTCCCCTTCCCTCCTTACCTCTTTTTCCCCGAAACGAAAGAGACCAAAGGGGGAGAAGGGCGAAGTTTTTTGGGGGGGGGTTTTTTTAATTTGGGGAAGGGGGAGAGCCCTGAAGGAGCGTGTGCCCGAAGAGAGGGAGGAGAAGAGAGAGAGGGAGGGAGGGGGGAGGAGAGAGAGGGGGGGGGGAGAGAGGGGGAAAAAGGGGAAGAGAGAGAGAGGGAGAGAGAAGAAGGGGGAGGGGGGGGAGGGAGGGAGGGGGAGAGGGGGGGGAGAGAGAGAGGAGAGGAGAGGGAGGGGGAGAGAGAGAGGGGGGGGGGGGGAAAGAGGGGGGGGGAAGAGGGGGGAGGGAGAGAGGGAGGGGGAGAGAGGGGGGAGAGAGAGAGGGGGGGGGAAAGGAGAGGGGGAGGGAGAGAGAGAGAGGAGGGAAGGGGAAAAAGGGAAGAGAGGGGGGGGGGAAGGGAGGGGGGAAGGGAGAGAGAGGGGGTAAGAGGAGGGAAAGAAAAGGGGGAGGGGGGGAGGGGGGGGGGAAGAGGGAGGGGAAAGAAGAAAAAGGGAAAAAGGAGGAGAGAGGGAGAAGGGGGGGAGAGAGAGAGGGAGGGGGAGAGAGGGGAGGAGAGAGAGAGAGGGAGGGAGAGGGGGGGGAGAGAGGAGAGGGGGGGAGGAGGGGGGGTTTGGAGGAGAGGGGGTGGGGGGGAGGAGAGGGGAGGAGAGATAGGGAGGAGGGGAAGAGAGAGAGGGGGGGAGAGGAAGAGAGGAGGAGAGAAGAGAGAGAGAGAGAGAGAGAGAGAAGGGGAAAAATGAGAGGAGGGGGGAGTGACTAGAGAGAGAGGAAAAAAAGAGAGGGGGAGGGGAGAAAAAAAAAGAAGAGAGGAGAGGGGGAGGGGGGGAGGGAAGAGAGGAGAGAGAGAGAGAGAGGGAGGAGAGAGAGGGGGAGAGGGGAAGTGAGGGAAAAGAGAAGGGGAAGAGATGGGGAGAGAGAAGGACAGAGGGGGGAATCATGCTGATAAGTAAGGGCCCCAAAGGGGGAATGTAGGAACAGTTTATTCTCCGTTCTCTTCTCTCTCTTCTCTCTCTCTCCTCTCTCTCTTTCTCTCTCTCTCTTTTCCCCTCTCTCCCCAACACACACACACACAACACCCCTTGTCCCCGTCTGTTGTCTGTCTGTCTCTCGTTGTTCTCTCTCTCTCTCTCTTCTCTCTTCACACACACACAAACACAAAACCCCACACACACAAACCACACCACACACCACAACACACACCTCCCTGTCTCTGTCGTCTGTCTGTCTCTCTCTCCACCACAATTCTGTCCTCTCTGTCTCCTCTCTCTGTCTCTCTTCTTCTTATCTGTTCTCTTTTTGTTTCGTCTGCTTCACTCACCACACCAAAACACCAACACACCACACACACACACAACACACACACACACACACACACACACACTCTGTTGTCTGTCTGTCTGTCTTCTGTCTCTCCTCACCCCACACCTCTGTCTTCTGTTGTTTTTCCTGTCTACTTTTGGGTTTTTGTCTGTCTGTCTGTTCTCTCTCTTCTCTCTCTCTTCTCCCCTCTTTCTTCTCTCTCTTCTTCCCCTTTTCTCTCTTCTCTCTCTCTCTCCCCCCCCCACCCCCAGGAAAAACGGCAGTGGGTTTTTCGTGGTGTCGCTAACGCGATTATCGTCAGCAAGGGGTTCAAAACGTTAGGGCTGCAGAATCGGTTTGTGTGAAAAGAGAAATTAATTCAAGGTGTGCAGTCTTTGTCTGTGTACAAATCGATGTGAAAGGGGCCGCCAGACCGAAATGATAGAATGAAAAATAAAAAGAAAGTTCCTGCCTTTGTGGGTGTGTGTGTGTGTGTGTGTGTGGGTGTGTGTGTGTGTGTGTGTGTGTGTGTGTGTGTGTGTGTGTCTGGGTTATGCACGGTTTTTCACCCCTTTATGGTCATTAGCGAGACCTTCTCGTGGAAGGAGAGGAAAAATCTGGACTTTTACTAAATCAACACCAGTTCATATCAAGAAGCCTCGGCGCCACACACAAACACAACACAACACACCCCAAAACACACACACCAACACACCCCACACACACCACACGCATCACGCCGCAAAAACGCCCCCACACACCCACACACCAAAACAAAAACAAACACACCACAGACGCGACACTACGTACGCAGCAGACACACACGTATGGAGCAACACACCCCACCACCACACACACACACACCACACACACAAACCACAACACACACACACAACCAAACAAAAACACAACACACACACACCAACACACAACACACACACCACACCCAAACAACACACACGCACACACCACACCAAAACACAAAACACACACCACACCAAACCACCACACACAACCATGCACGAAAACCCCCCCCAAACACATTTTGTATAAGAAAAAAAAGCTTTCAAGCCACACACACACACACACACACACCCCCCACACCCACCCACGCCACCACACACAACAAACCACAACCCACCCCACACCACACACAAAACCCACCCCCAAAACGACCCAAAAAACACAACACCCACCCCAAACACACCACACAACCAAAACACACACACCGCACCACCAAAACACAACACCAAAAAACACCACCACACACCACACACCACAACCACAACACCACCACACAAAAAAACACCACAACACACAACAACCCCACCCACACACACACACACGCACACCACACACACACAACACACAAACACCACACCACACACACCACACACCACATGCACGAAGCCCCAAAAAACATTTTAGTCATAAAAATAAAAAAGCTTTTAACCCCCAACAACACACACACACAACACAAACCCAAAACCACGCACCGCACACACCAAAACACAACAAAACACACCCCCAACCCACCCCACCACAAACACCACACACGACCCACACACACCAAAACACACACCCACAACCCCCCACACACACCACACCCCCCCCACACAACACACATTCACGAACGCCCCCCCCCCACATTTTGTCATAAGTAAAAACGCTTTCAAGCCACACAACACACCCACACCAAAAAACAACCAAAACCCCACACACCCCCACACACCACACGCCACCACTACACACACAAAACAAAACAAACAACACACACACACACACCCACAACCCCCCAAAACACAAAACACACAACCCCCACAACAAACCAACAAACCACACACACAACACAAAAAAACACACACACGCACACCACACACCAACAACATGCCGAACGCCCCCAAAAAATTTAGTCTAAAAAAAAACGCTTTCAAGCCACACACAACCACACCCACACACCACAACAAAACACCCCCAACAAAAACCACACACACACACACGCACACACACTACAACACAAACACAACACACATAACCCCAACATCCACCACACAACACCACACACATAACAACATACCACACACACACACACGCAGCACGGCACGCACGCAGCACGCCGCACACACACACACGCAGCACATACATATTTCACCGCACGCACGCACGCACACCACACACCAACACACCCCACAACACAACACACAACCACACACACGCCACGCGCGGCACACACACACACACACACACCCAAACAAAAACACACGCACAGACGCATGCACACCACGTACGCCGCAGCACACACACGTAGGACACACACACCCCAAAACCAAAAACACACACACACACACACCACACACAACACACACACAATGCACGAACGTCCCCCAAAAAATTTTAGTATAGTAAAACGTTTAAGCCACACACACACACACCCCACACACCAACAAAACACCACACACCAACCCAACCCACACCAACCCAACACACCCCCCAAAACACACACCACACACCACACACACACACATACACACACAAACACACACAAAACACACAACACCACACAACACACCACACACACACACCACGCACGCACGCACCACAACACACCAACACCACCCCACACACGCACCCACAACCCCACACACACACACCACACACCACACCCTACACACACACACACCCCAAAACACAACACACCACACATACACGCACGTATACCAACCCCACACGCCCCATACCCCACCACACAGACCAACACACCCACACACACACACAAACACAACACACACACACACAAACCCCACACGCAGCCCACAAATCACGCTGACACAACCCCCGCCGCCCCAAATGTCCAGAGGACGACGACAGCGACAGACACATAGACACACACCCACACCCCACACACACCCACCCCACACCAATACACACACACACACACACACACAAACACAAACACAACACACACACAGACACACGCACGCCGACACAAAAACAAAACGCAACAACCCCGCCGCACATTCACGAAGACAGACAGAAGAAGACAAACACACACACACAACAACACACACACAACCAAACACCACACCCACCACACAACCCGCGCGCGCGTTTCACACGCATGCACACTCCGCGCAGCCTGTGCTCCACGTACAAAAAACTGCACATGCAAGCATAGACTCTTTGTGGTGTGTATGTGTGTGTGTGTGTGTGTGTGTGTGTGTGTGTGGTGTGTTGTGGGTCTTCTCTCTCCTCCTCTCTCTCTCTTCTTCTCTCTCTCTCTCCTTTTTCTCTTTCACAGCCGAACATTGGACTTGCAGATGGCCAAAAAGAGAGAGGGGAGAGGGAGAGGAGAGGGGGGGGGGGAGGGAGAGGAGAGAGAAGAGGAAAAAGGGGGAGGAGGAGAAAGAAAGAAGGCTCAAGATCAAGACTCAAAAACTTATTTCTCAAGGATTTGGATTTTAGGGAGTGCCCATTTTCCCCAAACTGTCCTTTTATTTACACATTCAACAAAACCCTGCCAAAATTTTAAATGGTTGAAAAAAATGAAAAATAAGAAATTATAAAATAAAATAAAAATTTAATAAGAAAAATAATGATAAAAAACAACAACAATTCCATTAAAAATTACAAACATAATAGAGAGTACGTGCGCGCTCACATGACGCACAGCCCACACATACCGACGCCGCGTAACCCCACCCAAAAACCACACAACCCCCACCCCCCACCCACCATAATACATACACATTTTCTAGAAAAAAGAGGCAAACATAAAATGGGGGGGTTTAGCTAGATCAAAAGGTTAGATTTATTGTTAAGTAAATGTTTATGTATTGTGATTTTTAAAGGGCAGCAGTGATTGAATGTTTTGGCAGACGGAGGAAGAGAGTTCCACAAAATGGGCCCCAAAAAAAGCAAAAAATAGATTTGAACCCCAAAACAATGCGGACACTGGAAAAGTAATTATTTGAATCATTGCGTTTTTTGCATTTGGTAAATCGAGTATGTTTGGGGCCGTTTGCATGGCTTTAAAAAATTTGTACGCCTTTTTTTGTAAATGGGTGCGTGGTAGCTCATTGTTTTTCGAAATTTGCCCTGGTTTATAGAAATTGTGGGCCGTGTGGGTGTGTGCAAATCGAGCCCGATTACTTTTGCCAGACGTGCAAACCAAATTATGTTAGTGTGACATCAAAGGAAAACATCCCTGGGTGTTGTGTCGTGTGTGTCACGGGGTGTGTGTGTGTGTGTGTGTGTGTTTTTGTTGTGTGTGTGTGTTGTTTTTTGTGTTTGTATGTGTTGTGTGTGTACGGCGTGTGGGTTGGGGGAAATCGAGCCGATTACTTGAAGGGGTGAAAACCAAATTATGTTGGTGTACTCAAGGAAAACAAAACAGAGGAGAGGAGAGAGAGGGGAGGGGGAGAGAGAGGAGGAAGAGAGAGCGAGGAGGAAAAAGTCAGTTCAAAACGTGTGGGTGGAAGTAGCCTGTTAACTTCCTTGGAATTGGGCTTGCGAATGTCACGGTCGTTTTTTTCTCTCCGAATGCCTCCTGAATATCCATGACAGCCACCTATTTGTGTGTGTGTGTGCGCGCGCGGCACGCGCGCGTGTGTGCGTGTGTTTGTGTGTGTGTGTGTGTGTTTGTGTGTGTTGTGAGTGTGTGTGTGTGTGGGGGGGGGGGGGGGGGGGGGCGCGTGCGTGCGCGCGCCCGTGTGGGTGTATGCAAATCGAGCCTGCATTACATTAGCACAGACGTGCAAAACCAAATTATGTTAGTGTGTACATCAAGGAAAACAAACGAATCGGATGAACGGCTAAAACGTTTAACAGCGAGTGATTGGGATTGAAAAGAAATATTCAAATGTCAGATTTATAACGAACGAACGCACACGCACGCACACATACAGACACACACGCACGCTCACGCACGCACGCATCACGCACGCACGCACGCACACACAACACACACACACACACACACACACACACACACACACACACACACACACACACACACACACACACACACAAACCGCTGGAAAAGAGTGTTATTTCCTTCAAATAGAAATGGTAGAGAACTGAACGGAAGACAACTTGAGAGATATTTTATTGTGTTTTTGTACAACCAAAGCTTAAACAGCAAGATGTCATAAAAGAGGAATTAATGGGGAAAAAAGTCAGTCTTGCAGAAATATCCTCTTTTTACCCTTATGTATTGTATGCATACACTTAGGCTATATGTTTGTAATCGCCTGGACAAGCAAGCAAGCGAGCAAGCAAGCGAGCAAGCAAGAGCACACACACACACACACACACACACACACACACACACACACACACACACACACATGCACGCACGCACGCACGCACGCACACACACACACACACACACACACACACACACACCACACCACACCACACCACATACACACACGCGCGCATTGTATTGTGTGTGCATGCACGTACGTGTGCCTGTGAGCACGCACGCGTATGTGTGTGTGTGTGTGTGTGTGTGTGTGTGTGTGTGTGTGTGTGTGTGTGTGTGTGTGTGTTT
>CM031599.1:91104390-91111890 GCA_018398815.1 Conus ventricosus | reverse complement strand
AGTCACGTGCCTCGGTTTTCACCAATGGAGCACAAGTAACGTTCCTTTTTTTTTTCCTTTTTAAATAATTTCTGTCTTTGAAAAAGTTGAGACTGTGTATTCATGCTGTTTAAAGATACGGTGCGTTTATATACACTTCAAATTTAGCTAAGGACACAATAACACACACACACACACACACACACACACACACCACACACACACACACACACACACACACACACAGTTCAAACAAAAATTCCTGACAAGTTTTTTTTTAATTTTTTTTTTTAGGATGCCTTCGTCGTATTTATGAGATCCCGCTTAACTGGCTAGTATTGTGGATGATATTCGACAAAGTCTCTCTCTGTCTCTATCTGTCTGTCTGTCTGTCTCTCTGTCTCTCTCTCTCTCTCTGTCTCTCTCTCTGTCTCTCTGTCTGTCTCTCTATAGGGTTGTACAGCTATTGGACAATAAAAAAGAGTGTCAGAAGTGTGTCAGAAGAAGTGTCTGTCTCTGTCTGTCTGTCTGTCTCTCTGTCTCTGTCTGTCTGTCTGTCTCTGTATATATATATATATATATATATATAATATATATAATATATATTATATATATATACACGTGTGTGTGTGTGTGTGTGTGTGTGTGTGTGGTGTGTGTGTGTGTGTGTGTATGTGTGTGTGTGTGTGTGTGTGTGTGTGTGTGTGTGTGTGTGTGTGTGTGTGTCTGCTTTTGAACGAAATTTAACTCTTCAAAATTAAAATTCAGTAGGGGTTTTCTTCTTCTTCTTCTTCTTCTTCTTCTGTGTGTGCAGCTTCGCAAAAAGAAGTGTGAATACATTGGGATAATATCAGTCTCTCCAATACAGATAGACAGGCCATTGTGCACACTTTAGTCACCGAAGCATACGATGTTGAACTGTAGCATGCTGTGCGACCTGTGCTTACCTCTTAACACCCCGTTTGTGAAAGTACCCGGGTTCACAGCGGCTCTCTCTCTCTCTCTCTCTCTCTCTCACACACACACACACACACACAACACACACACACACACACACACACACACGACACACACACACACACACACACACACACACACACACACACACATCTTTCGGGGTATATGTCCGTGAACAATGTCAATGAAATCTTCTTCATAATGTCGCGTCCGTTGATGGGGGAAACCCTGTTTGTATGCGCTTTTATGATATAGACCGCACGTCGATTAATGCGGGATTTTGCAATAATCTTTTAATCGATTCTGATCATTTTAATTACAGGTGTCCTTAATTTTATTCGTTTCTTCATTTCTTTGTTTGTTTATCTATTTATGTATCTACCTATCAATTTATTTATTCATTTATTATTAGTTTTTGTTGAAAGAGAGAGAGAGAGAGAGAGAGAGAGAGAGAGAGGGGGGGTACGTGTGCAGGTGTGGATCGACTTATTGGAGAGAGATGAGGTGGGGGGGGGGGGGGGGGGGGGGGGGGGTCGAGGTGAAGGGGAAAGAAAGGGGGGGGGGGAAGGGGGTTTAAAGTGTCTTAACCGCTTCTACCCGGATTATGAAATGATTTTAAATCGTTTCGTGAGAACTGATCTGATCTTTCATTTCCGTTACAAATTGGGGTGGCTAGTTCGCTGTGCCACAAAATATGCAAATGTGCTAGCATATTCCTGCACTGTATTTCTCGTGGTGTTCAGACAACTGCTTTGTTCGCTTCATTATTATCGCCAATTGTAAAGCGCGTATAAAATGATGCGGATACGCGTTATAGGAGTCTCCTTTGACAATAGTAATAACAACAAGTAGTAACAACAACATAAGAATGACAGAAAAAATAATAATGAGAATACTACTACTAATAGTAATGACGATGATGATGATGATGATGATGATGATGATGATGATGCTAACAATGCTATTGCCACTACAACTTCTGCTGCTGCTGCTGCTACTACTGCTACTGCTACTGCTGCTGCTGTTGCTGCTGCTGCTGCTATCACTACTTCTCGTGTACTAAAAAGAAAAAAAAGACTGGTGGTCTTCCTGCTGGGAACATAGATTCACGGATGTTTAAGTTCTGCCCTTAATGATTGGGAAGGTATTTTACGCCCCATGATCGCATATCTGCCATTTGAGCTGGAGCTGCGTGTCATGGACGTGGGAGGTTAAAATTCTGTCGAGCTTTGTCGAGCGGAGGGCGTTTCTTTGCGACCTCTGTCTGGTGGCTCCCGTTGACCGAGACTGTCAGCGTACCTTGAGACTAGGGATGTTTGCTAGGGAGAAGCAGGAGACTAGGGATGCTTGCTAGGGAGAAGCAGGAGACTAGGGATGCTTGCTAGGGAGAAGCAGGAGACTAGGGATGCTTGCTAGGGAGAAGCAGGAGACTAGGGATGCTTGCTAGGGATGCTTGCTAGGGAGAAGCAGGAGACTAGGGATGCTTGCTAGGGAGAAGCAGGAGACTAGGGATGCTTGCTAGGGAGAAGCAGGAGACTAGGGATGCTTGCTAGGGAGACCCAGGAGACTAAGGATGCTTGCTAGGGAGAAGCAGGAGACTAAGGATGCTTGGTAGGGAGAACCAGGGGACTAGGGATGCTTGCTAGGGAGAAGCAGGAGACTAGGGATGCTTGCTAGGGAGAAGCAGGAGACTAGGGATGCTTGCTAGGGAGAACCAGGAGACTAGGGATGCTTGCTAGGGAGAACCAGGAGACTAGGGATGCTTGCTAGGGAGAAGCAGGCAGCACAGTGGATGGGAATCGTGAATGGTGAGGTTAAGGCAGGTTTGGACTAAACGTGACGGATCTGTCACTCTATGTCGTTCTGTGAATTGTCTGTGTCAGTCAGTTCTTCGCAGTTGCCATGATCACACCTTCCAAGCTTCAGATTTAGCTTCATCGGATCCAGATTGAGAAACCCTGGTTTGAAACAGCCAATCAGACGAGCTCTTTCGCCTGGCGTTGTCTCGTTGTCGCATCTTTTGCATAGTTTCCCCCTCATCTCCAAGCGATAAGGTATGATGTAGCCAGGGACTTGCAATGGTCGTGTTCATGAGTCACAGCCCGGTAAGGTGGAGAGGATTGAAAGGGTGGGTGAGAGCCGCACCCCAGCGGGTGATGTATCATGCCATCACGGAGGTGGTTGTCCTTCAGGCGGTGACGTTGGCATCTGGAAACCCAAGCCACACGGGGGGTCCTCGTGGTGAGTGTGGAAGCTGTCAAGTCTCTCCCCCAGCAGCCCTCCCACTCCGCTGAAGACACGTGTTGTGGTGGCTCATTGAAAGCGAACAAGCCAAACAAACAAAAAGAGGTTTCTGTCACAGGTGTCTAATGACACGGGGGCCTCAATCTGTGCCGTGCTACTCGTGCACCTGGACGTGTAGCTCTTGTGACGGCAGCTTTGATCCCAGGGTTTGATATTCAAATTTTGTCTGTTGCAGTGTGATTGACACCTTGTAGTTATTATTATTATCATTATTATTATTATTATTATTATTATTATTATTATTATTATCATCATCTTTGCGCATTAGTAGTGTCAATTCCCCGGAAGAGCAAATGAAAATGGGCAGAACGAAATCTTGTCGCCCTTTGGTGAGCCACTGGAAAGGCTGACACGCCCTCCAAAGACAGGCAGTGGCCAGTGGTCATTCTAACTACATTGAATAACACCTGGCCAGAGGATGTGTTCACGGCACAATGGCCGGCCGTGATCCTTGATCCCTCAACCAGCATTCAGCTCTGACCAGAAAGTCAGCTCTGTCCACACACCATCCCCCGGTCAGCCCCCAGAGTTGAATGGTCAGAACTGACCGCCGCCAGAGGCAACGGCAGGGTATACAATGTCAGTCATCGTGAAGCATCGGTGAGTGTGTTACACGAAGAAATGGCTCTATAGGCCCGTTGAAGTTCTTGAAGGTGAATGTGTAGCGGCAAAACGTGGTCAGTGGCCACATTCATGCGGCTTTGTTCCTCTTCCGTGTCAGCACTCACAGTGCGCAAGTAGGAGACTAAGGTGGTGAGCCTTGTTACAATCAGTACTGACGAACGGCCAGAATGAACAAATGACAACGAATCAGTTTTTTCCCCTCCACAAACTGTAAAATTGTGGTTTGTCTGTCTTGTGACTCGTTTGTCCACGTTTCTCTGGGCGGTTCACTAACATTTATTTAAGATTTATTGCTAATGAATCAATGACTGGAATTTTTTTTTGATTGACATATGCAAACACTCTAGTAAAACAATTTTTGTTTCCTTTAGATTTCGCCACTTTTTTTACATAAGATTTTAATGAACAGGATATGGGAAGTAATTGTTATCAAGCTGTATATAAAATTACTTCCCCTGGCAGCAAAAAAAAAAATCATTTTCGTTCAAAAACTAGTCGACTTACATAAGTTTAACAAAAACAAAAAACAAAAAACGAAACGAAAAAGACAAAAAAAAAAAAAAAAGAAAAAAAAAGAAAAAAAAAGAAAGAAAAGGACATAGAGCCTAACACTATTTTCTCTCGTATTATATAATGAACATTCTTTATTCGCCTTATAACTTCCATATCCCCGATACGTTTACAAATGTCATGTCACGCACATCAATATGGAGGGCCCACACCCAAGAAAGACAACCCACTCTACTTGTCAACACTGGCAAAGGAAAAAATCGGAGTGGAATATGACCATCACCTAAAAATCTACACTGATGGCTCAGTGCTAGAAGACGGCGAGGCAGGATGCGCTCTGGTTATCCCAGAACTCAAAACCACCAAGCAATACGACTACCCAAAGGGATCAGCATTTTTACTGCCGAACTCTACGCCATTTTAAAGGCCTGTGTTACCATCAACGACATGCCACTACCTCCCCGGCTGTGATCATCCTAACGGACTCCAAGTCCTCACTGCAAAGCTTGTCGACAGGGAGGATGAAGAACCGAAAGGAGCTCCAAGCTGAAATCCTGTTCCTGGCTCACCAAATTATCTGTAAAGGAACAGACCTTGCCCTGATGTGGCTGCCCTCCCATACAGGAATCAAGGGCAATGACATGGCAGACAGTACCGCCAAAATCGCCACAAGAACTGGTCACCAAGTCAACCTACGACTATCTCTGGCTGAAGTTACCCTCAAAGCCCGACAAGCCGCCTACGACATCAGGAACGACGCTATGAAGGCCCAATGTGCCGAGCGAGGATGGGTGTTCATCCCCATGCAAAGAAAAACTCCACGACTCCGACTTCCCCGAGGACTCCAGCAAATCCTCCGACGGATCAGGACAGGATACCACAGATGTGTTCTCCTGGGCCTGACCTGCCAATGCGGGTCAGAGGCCTCTCTCTAACACGCCCTGAGTGAGTGCACCCCCCTCCCGCTGCCATGACCACCATCCGAGACTACAGACGAACACACCAACTACAGCTGCACAAATTTCTACTGCCGCACCCAACCCTAGGGACTCAACCCATGAGGATGCTCGCCAATGCCCTGACGTCCTCTGGACTCAACGATTGGTTCTAACCCACCCCAGAAGAAGACGAAATGAACATCAACAACTACAACGAAAGGAGACAACTTTAACGACTACCACCGTCAAATAACAGCAACGACCAACCGCACCACGAACATCTCTTAAATCCAATGACATCAAAGACTACCGTGAATGAAAGACATGTCCCTAAAAGCTTTCGCTATGAGGACGTAAAACTCAACTATTTTCGCATGTTGCCATTTGACGCCGACAGCACTTACCAAAGTCACACCACTGGTCGCCAGTGGTTCTCGCCGTCACATCGCTGGTCTGACTGTACAATTTCGACAGTCGTTATGAGAACTACACCGCCGTCTAATATGAATGTCACATTGCCAACAATTCTCAATGGCACGTGGCTGACCTGATATCAATGTTATATCAGCAGTCATTCTGAACACTACAGTGAAAATTGTATCCCCGCCCTCTGTCGCTTCTGCTCTGATGATTTCTCCTTATCTGTCACTCTCTCTCTGACCGCACCTGATTCAGATTTTCTTTTTTTTTCATCTTCTTCACTGTCGTCATCTGTCTTTTTACCTTTGTGTGCCATTTTCCTTTTGTAGAATTTGTAATATGCCAGGTTTCGTTTGCAATCTTGCGAATAAGAAATGAAAAGCTAGACATTGTCCAAAGTAGACACCATTTTTTGTATGTGTGTTCGCGACACTGTTATATTTTTTAAAAATCTTTTTGAAAAACATTCCTTTTTATCTGGGGATTAAATTTGAAGGGGGGGGGGGATACCTGCGCCACAAGCCGGTCTGGTTTTAAACAGCGGGTTCGTTACTTGCTTCTAATGTTAGCATTATTAGTTCTCGTGTCATGATTTTAGTTAACAATGCACAAATTGTTATTTCTTTTCCAAGACATGATATTCTTTTCCCTGAACTGTGACAGCCTGGAAAGGCCCCGTGTGATCAGCTGGGCTTTGATACTAATAAAGTCAATGTATATATCAGTCGCATCCTACTGTTTTAAAATTTTCCCCAATCGGCGCCAGCTTTTAACCGGTATGGTTAGAATCAGTAGTACTGGTCGAGTAATCTGAGTGGATTAAATACCACTACGCGGTTCCAGTTGTGTGGTGGCTTTTCAATTTATTTTTCATTCATTCATGTGTTATAGACCTCATGGCATGAACAGTTCCGAAGAGAAAAGTTACCGGGGTTGGATTTGGGCAGGGCTAGGAAAGGGCCGCCGGGAGATAATTGTAGCGCGGTCTGTTTGTGTAGTCTTTGGTCTCAACAGTGATAATGAGTCTGACAGAATTTGATCTCCGTCACCTTGCCGTCGGACGCCTAAAGCGGTTGGCGGCGTAGGCGACAGTGTGTGTGTGTGTGTGTGTGTTGTGTGTGTGTGTTGTGTGGTGTGTGTGTGTGTGTGAGAGAGAGAGGGAGTGTGGTGTGTGTGTGTGTGTGTGTATGTGTGTGTGTTGTGTTGTGTGTGTGTGTGTGTGAGGAGAGAGGGAGTGTGTGTGTGTGTTGTGTGTGTGTGTGTGTGTGTGTGTGTGAGGGAGTGTGTGTGTGTGTGTGTGTGGTGTGTTGGTGGTGTGTGTGTGTGTGAGTGTGTGTGTGTGTGTGTGTGTGTTGTGTGTGTGTGTGTGTGTTTGTGAGGAGTGTGTGTGTGTGTGGTGTGTGTGTGTGGTGTGTGTGTGTGTTGTGTGTGTGTGAGATGGGAGAGTGTGTGTGGTGTGTGTGTGTGTGTGTGTGTGTGTGTGTGTGAGGAGTGTGTGTGTGTGTGTGTGGTGTGTGTGTGTGTGTGTGTGTGTGTGGAGTGTGTGTGTGTGTGTGTGTGGTGTGTGTGTGTGTGTGTGTGTGTTGTGTGTGTGTGAGGGAGTGTGTGTGTGTGTGTGTGTGTGTGTGTGTGTGTGTGTGTGTGTTGAGGAGTGTGTGTGTTGTGTGTGTGTGTGTGTGTGTGTGTGTGTGTGTGTGTGTGAGGAGTGTGTGTGTGTGTGTGTGTTGTGTGTGTGTGTGTGTGGGTGTGTGTGAGGAGAGTTGTGTGT
>CM031599.1:91081890-91096890 GCA_018398815.1 Conus ventricosus | reverse complement strand
CTTCAATGCAACAGAAAAGGGGGCCAGAAAGAGAGGGATTCAAACAGAATGACGATCGAAATTTCTGCCAATCAGAGGACTTTTGTTATCTTTAGCGCGCGTGGGAGAAAGATCTTGGTGGTTTCTGGTTTGGAAAGATTTCGTTCCTGACATCTAGTCGGCTTACTAAAGATAACAGCTGTCTTGTTCGTATCGTAGGCTGTGGGGAGGCTGATCAGACTGGAAGAAGGTGAACCAGAGACTACATTGTTTCGAAAGACACCTCTGGGGTTTTTTTGTTTCCCCCCTCCCCCCTCCCTCTCCCTCCCCCCCCCCCCCCCCCCCCCCCCCCCCCCGCTTCTGTTAATTGTCATGTATTACTATTAAGCTCCGCTGTTCGGTGAATTCTGCAAGCTTGGCGACTGATATTGGTCATTTGAATAAACAGTTCATTTCATCCATTGTTCGATGACATCCTTATATGCTAAGTGAGAGATTGTTACGGCAAAGAGAAATACAGGCTACACATGTATGCGTTCGTGTGCAGGTTTAAATCACATGTGGCGTGATCTGGGCTGCGGGAATTTAGGAACTTTTAAACAAATTTCGTTGTTGTTATTTTACTGGAGTGCTGAAGACTTGCCGCAACTTTTGCTATTTCAGTATATCCGTCTGTCTCTGTGCTTATCTCTCTCTCTCTCTCTCTCCTCTCTCTCTCTCTCCTCTCTCTCTCTCTCTCTCTCTCTCTCTCTCTCTCTTCTTCAATCTTGTCTCCGTGCTCCGTGACTATTTCTGCGTTCGTTTGAGTGCTTGGACTAAGTTAGTTAGTGACGCACTCTTTTGTGTTCACGGACAGAGAAGCCACATAAAATCACTAAAACGGCAATAGCCTGTCTAAAGCGCTGCAAACAGCAGAATAACAAGTCGTCACGACCAGGACTTGAAACAAAGAGAGCCCAACAGAGTGTTGTTCGTTGAATGCCATAGATCCCAGTGTAAGTGCAGGTGTCCCCCTGTGCCATTCCTGTTCATTACGTGCCCTGATGTAGGCCTGCTGATTAAGGTAGCGCCGTGCTCCATTCCATATCGTATATATATCATGTACCACTCACAGTGAAACAGGTTCTTTAGCTCCGTGCTCCATTCCATATTGTATATATCATGTACCACTCACAGTGAAACAGGTCCTTTAGCTCCGTGCTCCATTCCATATCGTATATATCATGTACCACTCACAGTGAAACAGGTCCTTTAGCTCCGTGCTCCATTCCATATCGTATATATCATGTACCACTCACAGTGAAACAGGTTCTTTAGCTCCGTGGTCCATTCTGTATCATGTACCACCACTCTCAGTGAAACAGGTTCTTTAGCTCCGCGTCCATTCTGTATCATGTACCACTCACAGTGAAACAGGTTCTTTAGCTCCGTGGTCCATTCTGTATCATGTACCACTCTCAGTGAAACAGGTTCTTTAGCTCCGTGGTTCATTCTCTATCATGTACCACTCACAGTGAAACAGGTTCTTTAGCTCCGTGGTCCATTCTATATCATGTACCACTCACAGTGAAACAGGTTCTTTAGCTCCGTGGTCCATTCTATATCATGTACCACCACTCACAGTGAAACAGGTTCTTTAGCTCCGTGGTCCATTCTATATCATGTACCACCACTCAGAATGAAACTGGTTCTTTAGCTCCGTGGTCCATTTTATATCATATACCACTCACAGTGAAACAGGTTCTTTAGCTCCGTGGTCCATTCTATATCATGTACCACTCACAGTGAAACAGGTTCTTTAGCTCTGTGGCCCATTTCATATCATGTACCACTCACAGTGAAACAGGTTCTTTAGCTCTGTGGCCCATTTCATATCTTGCACCACTCACAGTGAAACAGGTTCTTTAGCTCCGTGGTCCATTTCATATCATGTACCACCCACAGTGAAACAGGTTCTTTAGTTCTGTGGCCCATTTCATATATATATCATGTACCACTCACAGTGAAACAGGTTCCTTAGCTCCATGGTCCACTCCATGTCATGTACCACTCACAATGAAACAAGTTCTTTACGAATGTTTGGGACTTGCATGATGTGAGACACGAATACACTTTACAGCAGATTCCATGAAAACCCTGTTCAGAAATTTATGTCCCACCCGATGTGATTTTTGAATTTCTGAAAGAGATCAACATTTTTTTTTAATCTGATCCAAGAATTTACGGAAGAAAGATTCAAGCGACATTCCCAGTGTGTTTTTTAAATGAATTGTGTGGATTTGTTTTGTTTTGTTTCTTTTTCTTTTTCATGTTCATTTTGTAATGATTTGACTTGAGAGTTGACTTCAACGCGGTGACAGCCCTGATATGGTGATGCCCTTTGCGGTCGGCTTGGCTATAACCAGCATCACCTTGTCTTACCTTTGTGATGAAGGTCTGGTTTTCTTTTCGGTGTCTTTTTTTTTCAAACTCACTTTTCTTCTTTTTACTTTATCTTTTCACTTTCATGGTTTTTATTCTGGCTTTTCTTTCCTTCTGCGTACGCAGGCTGATACTCCTGCGGACACTGCCTGTATAGACAGACAGTGGAATTTTGTGTGTATGACCGTTTTTTTATCCCGCCATTAAGGCAGCCATACTCCATCTTCGGGGAAGGTGCATGCTATGTGTAACGTGACATCCATACCAACGGCCAAACTGGCCTTCTCTTCCGAAAGTTGGTGATGTGATTTGACGTGTGTGCAAAATGTTGTGCGTGCGTTCACACACGGAACCTCGGTTTGTAGTCTCATTCGAAGGACTGTATGGGGAATGCAGTCAGAACCAGTGTTAAATCCGAGGGAAAAATCACCCTGTACCAAAATTCGAACCCGCAACCCCAGGATCACAAGTCTGGCGCTCTACCAACTGAGCTATTCCTGCCCCCCCCCCGGTTTGTATTCAACTTTCGTCTCCGTTTTACCCATTGTCCCTTTGCGTTTTCTTTTGTTTTCCCTACCATTTTCCTTTTTCTTCTCCTTTTCCTTTCTCTGTTCCCTTTCTTTTTTCTACTTTCTTTTTTTCTGCTTTTTTCCCCCCCTTTGGTTGCTTTTATTTTCTCTTGTATTTTGTCAAATTCTTCTGTTTTTTTTTTTTTGTCTCTCGACAATGGTTTATTAAGGGTACACACACACACACACACACACACACACACACACACACACACACAGAATTGCACACGTGTCATGTGCATATGCTGAGGGCAGCTTCAGGCTCCGATAACCATCAGATGGTGTGTGGTCGTGCACAGCTGCTTGTGCACGAAGCGTGCTGCACGTGTTGACGTGGAGACCACTGTCACGCCTTTCGCTTGATTTCAGCTTACTTTTGGTGGTGGTAGTTGGGGGGGGGGGGGGGGGGGGGGGGGAGAGGGTGAGAGATGGGGAGCAGGGAGAGAGGGAGGGGATGGGTACGTAAGAACTCGGTGTTGGAGTTAAAATGATATATAGTTCTATGGTTCGTTCTATTGATTTTCTCTCTCAGTAGGATAGAAAGTTAAGCGCGCGCGCGCGCTAGCACGCACGCACACGCACCACGCACGACACATACGCACGCACGCACACACACACGCACCGGCACGCACGCCACACGCACGCAGCGCACGCACACACACACCAGTTTGTCACACGTGCACACACACACACACTCGCACGCGCAGCGCGCGCACACACACACACACGCACACACTCACCACTCACCACCACCACAGCTAGCACGCCGCACGCACGCACGCACGTCACCGTCACTCTCCACACACACACACTCACTCACACTCATCACTCACTCCTACATCATCACCTCACACAGAGAATTACTATCTGTCTCTTTGTCCTCTTTCACTCTGGAATGATCATTGTCTCTGTCGATCTCAGTCTCTCTCTCTGATCTGTCTGTTGTCATGTCTTACTGCTTATGTCTGTTGTCTGTCGTTGTTGTCTCCCTCTCTCTCATTCATAGTCTCTCTTCTCTCATCTCTCTTTCATTTTCCTTTGCAACAAATGTAGGAAGCGGGTATGCTGTGATATTTCAGTCTGATGTATAGTAGTATGTTTGTTGTGTATGATTGATTTTATCATCGTCATTAACTTGTCATTATTCTGTTGTAATGCAGTATGTAGAATCACGCCTGTTCAATGCACATAGTTGATTTTATCATCGTCATTAACTTGTCATTATTCCTTTGTAATGCAGTATGTAGAATCACGCCTGTTCAATGCACATAGTTGATTTTATCATCGTCATTAACTTGTCATTATTCCTTTGTAATGCAGTATGTAGAATCACGCCTGTTCAATGCACATAGTTGATTTTATCATCGTCATTAACTTGTCATTATTCCTTTGTAATGCAGTAGTAGAATCACGCCTGTTCAATGTGCGGTGTAGCTCGTATGATCTGCTGGACAGTAGAGAATAAAAAGTCAGAGCGTTAAAAATAGAAGCCTAAGACTGTCCGTCTGTTTGTCTGTGTGTCTGTCCACCTGTCCGTCCGTCTGTCTGTCTGCCCCTCCTCTCTCTCTGTATGTATGCACGTGTGTGTGTGTGTGTGTGTGTGTATGTATGTATGTATGAATGTTATGTATGTATGTATGTATGTATGTATGTATGTGTGTGTGTGTGTGTGTGGTGTGTGTGAGTTCTAGAGAAAGAGAGAGAGAGAGAGAGAGAGAGTGAGAGAGAGAGAGAGAGAGAGAGAGAGAGAGAGGAGAGAGAGAGAGTTGAATATATTTGCGTTCTAAATACCAGGGATATCTGTTCTTTGCACTTTAAATTGTGACAGAAGCAAACAAAATAAAGGAAAAAAAAAAGCCAAAACAAAACGAAAAACAACGACGTCAAACACACACACACACACACACACACACACACACACACACACACCACACACACACACACACACACACACACACATACAAGAGTGAGAGGAGAAATGATATCTGAGATACACCATTTAATTCATTTTTTGTCTTTACGTGGTTCTTCTATTGACTTTTGTTGGATTCCATCACATTGTGGTTTAGCAGCAAATGAAAGGGTTGATCGGTTAGCCAAAAATGGTGCAGCTAAGGAAAAGAGCTTTACAAAAATAAATATTCCTTTATCCTTGTATGAAAATTATAGCCTTTTAGGTAAAGCATCAATGGGATTCGGTGATAGGAAGACAAAAAGAGTGTCCAAACATAATAAAGGACAACAGGGAAAATTCTTTAAGAAGCTTGTAAAATATAAAACGGGACACAATCTCCACCAGGAACGACTTTTGAAGAGTCTGATCTTTAGACTCAGACTTGATGCATACAAAACAAAATATTGTAAAAATGTCACTTGCATTTGTGGCCATAATATTACACTATTCCATGTCATCTTCCTTTGCAGAAATACTCAAAAATATTTACCTATTTGGTTATTAAGTTTGAACCATCAATCGCGAATTTTTGGGACATTTTTGGGAACGAAGCGGAGGCTATAGAAGTTGTTAGGGCAATTGTTAAGAGTCCAGTTTGACATTCACTTTGATTCTCGAGTTATTTGTTTGATTTATTTTCTTATTATTTCAATGGTTAAAATGTTTTTTTCTTTTAAATGTTCAGATATGAATCCAGGCTAAAGCAGTTTACCGTTATGCCGGTAGCTTAGAATGGGGTTAATGTGATAGTCACTTATTGGTATCTCATTAACTAAATAGACTATGCATGCAAAGATTAGTATACTACACTACCTCCACACTCCATACACTTTTAATGACATTTTTTTAAAACAAACACACATTTATACCCCCCCCCCCCCCCCCCCCCCCACCCACACCACACACACCGACATACACACACCGCCCCTTTTACATGTGTTTTTCTGTTTTGTCTTTATTTGTTTGTATGCCTGTTCGTTTGTCTGTTGTTTTTGTCAAAGATCACTGTAAAGTGGATAGACATTAAATTAAAGAACGAACATACACACACACACACACACACACACACACACACACACACACACACACACACACACACACACACACACACACAAAACCGACTTTCTTTTGTCGGGGGAATATTTTTTCATGGACTAGCGCTCGGCGTTAAACGGTATCACACTAGTCTCCATTGGATATTATAGAACCTTCTCGTTCACCCAGTCACAGTCAACAACACCATGCAAGTTGAGGGCCAACAGGCGTGCCTCTTCTCTTCGTCTTCAACTTCGACCTCTGCCTCTTGACCTGGGAGTGCTCGGGGCGCCATTGCAGGTCGTAAGACACTCTCGTTATCTGTCACTGTGTGGGCCGTTGAAACGAAACACGGTCAGCGTGTGGATGTGTATAGGACCTCTGTCACCGCAAACGTTTGAATTGATCTGTGTGTCTGACAGTCTGTTTCTGTCTGTTTGTCTCTCTCTCCTCTCTCTCTCTCTCTCTCTCTCTCCTCTCTCTCTCTCTCTCTCTCTCTCTCTCTCTGTATGCCTGTTTGCAAGCCTGTGTTCACGTATTCATGTGTATGCACGTATGTATGGGGTCTGTCCGTCTGCCTGCATGTCTGCCTACCTATCAGTTTATCCATCTGTCTGTCCATGTATGTCAATCTGTCTGATAAAGCATCTGTATTTATTTGTTCCCCCTCTCTCTCTGTCTTTCTCTGTCCTCCGTCTCAGTCCCTCTCTGTCTCTCTCAGTGTGTGTCTGTGTATGTTAGAGAGAGAGAGAGAGGGGGGAGAGAGAGAGAGAGAGAGAGAGAGAGAGAGAGAGAGAGAAGAGAGAGGAGAGAAGAGAGAGAGAGAGAGAGAGAATGAATGTGTGTTTCAAGGACTGCAGATAACCACACAGCATTAGGTGTGTAATTACACAGTAGGTTTACGTGTTGCAGCTTTTAAAGGCCTGACGTCTCCTCTGTCTGTGTGGAGAGGGTAGGGTAGTGGTGCTGGCGGAGAAGGGGAGTGCGGGAGACGGGGAGGGATGAAGAAGGGAGGGGAGATGGGGGGGGGGGGGGGGGGAGGGGGGGGGGGGGGGGGGGGGGGGGGGAGGGGGAGGAGGGAGGGCGTGACATAGGGGATAACTGGCTAAATGTTTAAATTCAAGATCGCAGTAACGGAGAGTCTTGGTTGTTTACTAGCGGGCCAGACATCGGTCTAGCGTGGTGTATCTGTAGGTCTGATAGTGATGACAGCGATTCTATTCTTGTCACATTGTATCGTCAATGATTCGAGTGTGGCTGCGGACACATTCTCAATGTGAAATCTGCAACCACTGTTCCCTTTTGAGGCCATGCACCCCGTAGTTCTGAGCCATCCGAGCATTCAAAACCAGAAGTTTGAAAGAAAAATGGAATCTTACTGGATTTTCAATGCACGTGTCTGGCGCTGCGGGCTGTGTCTTTTGCAGTTCCACCTTTTTTATTTCTGGTCAAAATTCAGATGATTACTCTAGTTACAAAATGAATCCTTTTCCCTTCAGCGAGTGCTCACCTTGGCTTTTTGGAGACACTTTCTCAGCCATGCATAGCGAATTCATGGAGTTTTGGTTTTATTTATATTGAAGCATTTCTTCTCTATAGGTTTTCAGCGTCTAAAGTAAATATGAAGTGAGGCAGGGAACAGTAAACTTTAATCAAGTACGGTAACTCTGCTCCACAAGAAGAGATCAGTTCTAAAAAAAAATGTTTGCGATACCGAATCGATTAGCAGACATGACAGCACAGAGCGAACAGCACAAACAAGGAAACATTCCCCCTCCCCAAATTGTTTTAACCTTGCCCATATACCCCGTACTGAACATATCTACTCAGCAACAAGAACTGGAGAAATGAATAAATATACTGAGAGGCAATGAAAACGCAATCCCCATTTCGTCCCCGAAAAATGTCACCTCGGCCAAAATAATGTGAATTATGCACGAGGCATGCAACCTAGCACGCGTATGTTGTATTGCGACGATCTGTATTGACAGGCACAGTTGGGTTCATGACGTCATGAGTAAACCACTCCAACACATCTTTTACTGATAACTGCAAAACACGTGCAACACAGGCATACTGTGATTGCATGCAAACAGCCCATGACTGTCCCCTATAAAAACACACATTGGCGTTTTACTGACACTCGTACGCACCATGCCGCGGTTAACTACAGACCAGAGAAATCAAGCCATTGGCATGCTGAGGGCAGGCACTGCTCACATCAGGGCCGCACAACATTTCAATGTACACCCATCAACCATAACCCGTCTTGCTACTCGGCACCAAAACACTGGAAGTGTAAACGACCGTCCACGCCCAGGCGTCCAACGTGTGACGACGGCACGACAGGACCGCTACATTGTCACGCAGCACCTCCGGAATCGTTTCCAGCCAGCTGCACAAACAGCCCGCAACACTATTGGGACTAGAGAAAGACCAATCAGCAGCCGTACCGTGCGTCGGCGTCTGGCAGCAGCAGGGCTACGGGCACGTCGACCATACCAAGGTCAGATCTTAACCCATCGCCATCGACTAGCACGCCAGCGATGGGCTGCCGCAGGTGGCTTTCTGGGGAACAGGGTTTGGGGAATGTTGTTTTTTTCGGATGAATCCCGGTTCAATGTCTCCCGGATGGCCGTGATCGTGTGTATCGACGTCAGGTGAACGTTTTGCGCAACCCTGTGTCATTGAGCGAGATCGTTATGGGGGTGGAGGGGTCATGGTCTGGGGTGCCATAAATGCTCAATTTCGATCGGAGCTTGTGTTTGTGCCAGGCAACTTGACGGCAAGGCGTTATATTGACACTGTTCTTGAGCCAGTTCTTCTTCCTCTCTGGAGACAGCATGGTGGCAACAGACTAGTGTTTCAGCAGGACAATGCTCGACCCCACACAACCGTTCTCACACGAAATTTCCTTCGGGACAGCAATGTGGATGTCATGCAGTGGCCCTCCGTGTCCCCAGACATGAATCCCATTGAACATTTGTGGGATGAACTTGGACGACGTGTGCAAGGTCAGCAGAATCCCCCAACTACCGTTGCTGAGCTCACCCAAGCATTGCAGCATCACTGGAACGTGATACCGATCCGTATCATCCGTCGTTTGTGCGCTTCAATGCCCCGACGTTTGCAAGCTTGTGTTCGTGCTCAAGGGGGACACACCAGATATTGACAGTGTATTCCTTCTGTCGCGCCTAAATGGGCTTCACTTCAGGCGAATGTGCACCTGTTATAGGCAAACTAATGTACAGTGGTCGCACTTTTGTCACACGTATTTGCTTTGATGTGTGTTTGTTTCATTTCAATAAAATTGTCAGTTGACAATGGAATTAAGTTTTCTTTGCCTCTCAGTATATAAAGTAACTTGTATTCAAGACTGGCACAGCCTTTTATACTTGAATAAGTCGGACAACCACAAAGACGGACAGAAACAAATACAAATAACCTCGATTTATTTGAAACGAAAGTAAACATGAAGTGAGTCAGGGAACAGTAAGCAATAAACATGTACGGTAACTCTTGCTCCCACGAGAAGATAATATTCAGTTTTGCAAAGGAATGCTGCTTGCGGTACCGAATCGCCTAGCAGACATGACAGCACAGAGCCTAGTTGCACGCCTGGTCAACTCTACAATGAGCGAAACACCTGTCGCTTGTTAGTCTTGCTGACTTTAGAGGAATTGGTGTTTATGTAGCAAAGAAAATCGTTCTGAGTATGTCCGCTACTTGTTCTGGTTGGGGTGCCAAATATTACAAAGAAAACTTGGAAGTTTAGAATTTCTTGAATAAAACTGAATATGCTCCTCTGATATTTTTTTTTCAGTAAGATGAGCACGAAGCTATTATGACGGGCTTGCTTTCATAACTGAAAGACGATCTATTCTGCTGGATTCACATCTCGATATGATCACCTGAAGTCGCTGTTATGTGATGACAACACAGTTTGCACTCGTTATACCAACAATGATTGAGTTATTTAATGAAGTAAGAAAGAGAGAGATTGATATAAGAAATGTTTTAATTCATTCATTTCTCTGTTAGTTTTTGTGACACAGTTCTTGAAAGTTGCAGGTGTGTGTGTGTGTGTGTGTGTGTGTGTGTGTGTGTGTGGTGTGTGTTATAGCCAGGGCCTGCCTGAAATTGACCTACTGTCTATTACTTTTTCGGTTTGTCAATCATTTCAGCATAATTATTATCAATCTTCACGTTAGGTATGTTAAAAAAAACAAACAAACAAACAAAAATCTCTGCATGGAACTAACAATATTATGCATACTATCTCTTAAATTGAACATGTTACAAAGACACTGGAAGTCTTTGTGTTGTAGGTCATGTCCATGGCATGTTGAAAACGATGAGACTGAATCCGTTTCTGTTGTCGCCTTTTGGCATTCAGTCATATAATATTATGGAAGAAAAACACGAGTTAATTTTTGTATCTGCCGAACGTGTTCTCCTCCGTGTCGTCTGCCACTCATCGGATTCTGCTAAAATGATCGTATGATGCAACCGAAATAACCATCAAGGCATTTATTTTCTTGAAAAATCTGTACGAAATGCTGGAAGTATTTGGAAATATATGTATGTGAAACTTGCCCTTGAGCTCTTTAAACTTCTGGGTACTGTGTAATAGAGATTGAAAAAAAATCTTATTCCTCATGGATTTTCGTTCCCAATTTTTGGCCTCCGTAGGCTGTATTGTTCACGTTTCCACTATCCGATTTCTGGACAAATTTCAGTGTATGAGTTTGATTACAAATGTTCATTTTCCCGTTGTTTCATTTCCACTATCCGATTTCTGGACAAATTTCAGTGTATGATTTTGATTAAAAATGTTCATTTTCCCGTTGTTTCATTTCCACTATCCGATTTCTGGACAAATTTCAGTGTATGATTTTGATTAAAATTGTTCATTTTCCCGTTGTTTCATTTCCACTATCCGAATTCTGGACAAATTTCAGTGTATGATTTTGATTAAAAATGTTCATTTTCCCGTTGTTTCATTTCCACTATCCGATTTCTGGACAAATTTCAGTGTGTGATTTTGATTAAAAATGTTCATTTTCCCGTTGTTTCATTTCCACTATCCGATTTCTGGACAAATTTCAGTGTGTGATTTTGATTAAAAATGTTCATTTTCCCGTTGTTTCATTTCCACTATCCGATTTCTGGACAAATTTCAGTGTGTGATTTTGATTAAAAATGTTCATTTTCCCGTTGTTTCATTTCCACTATCCGATTTCTGGACAAATTTCAGTGTGTGATTTTGATTAAAAATGTTCATTTTCCCGTTGTTTCATTTCCACTATCCGATTTCTGGACAAATTTCAGTGTGTGATTTTGATTAAAAATGTTCATTTTCCCGTTGTTTCATTTCCACTATCCGATTTCTGGACAAATTTCAGTGTGTGATTTTGATTAAAAATGTTCATTTTCCCGTTGTTTCATTTCCACTATCCGATTTCTGGACAAATTTCAGTGTGTGATTTTGATTAAAAATGTTCATTTTTCCGTTGTTTCATTTCCACTATCCGATTTCTGGACAAATTTCAGTGTGTGATTTTGATTAAAAATGTTCATTTTCCCGTTGTTTCATTTCCACTATCCGATTTCTGGACAAATTTCAGTGTGTAATTTTGATTAAAAATGTTCATTTTCCCCTCGAACACGGAGTGCTCCTCTTTGGTTTTAGGAGACACTTTCCAACAGGCAAGACTTTCTCCCCGGTTTAGACAGTTTTCTTGTGGGGGATTTTGTTTTTGTGAAGTGCTTTTCATCAGCCGGTGACCCGAACCCAGTAGTAAGCCTGATAAACTCCCCAGGAAGCGAAACAGACCTGGCTGGCTGGTCCTACTGACCCCCACTTCGGAGGACAGAGCACTCACCGAAGAAGAGTTTGTGTGTGTACACGTGTGTGTGTGTGTGTGTGTGTGTGTGTGTACACGTGTGTGTGCCTACCCCCTTCTCTTTAAACGCAGGTCTATCTATGAAAGGGATATGTTACTTGTGAGATGGACTTTGACTTTTGTAGTCGCCTCTTCCATAGAAATGGTAGGCGCTAGGGCCAGGTTCACTATCGCGTCTGTCTGTTTCTGGCTGCCTCTCTCTCACTTGCTCTCTCTCTCTCTCTCTGTGTCTCCAAACAAACATATTTATGTACACACTCACATACATTGCTTCTACGCTCGCGCCTAAGGAAACTATCTCTCTGCGGAAATTTGTCAAAATATATACATTTTAAAGACGTAAAAAGACTGTTGGTTCTCTCTCTCTCTCTCTCTCTCTCTCTCTCTCTCTCTCTCTCTCTCTCTCTCTCTCTCTCTCTCTCTCTCTCCTCTGTATGTGTCTATCCTGTCAGCGTTATGCTCTCGCCTACTAATCAATGTTGATTTCCTTGAAGAATTTTGCCAGTAAAAATTCCTTTAGCAAAATGACAGGAAACATGTTATGATAATCATGTCATCGTGACTAAAACATCCCAAACGACTCTGCATGAGCTTCATGGATCACATATGCCCCACATACCTTCTCCACGCGGCTGAAAAAAAACAACAACACCCCCCCCCCACACCCCCCCCCCCCCCAAAAAAAAAAAAAAAAAAAAAAGAACGGGGAAATAAAACAAGACAAGACAAGACAAGACAAGACAAAAGTTAACACGCACAGACAAGACAAGACAAGACAGACGAAAACAACAACAAAAAACGGGAAAATAAGACAAGACAAGACAAGACAAGACAAAGGTTAACACGCACAGACAAGACAAGACAAGACAGACGAAAACAACAACAAAAAACGGGAAAATAAAACAAGACAAGACAAGACAAGACAAAGGTTAACACGCACAGACAGACGAAAACAACAATAACAAACGGGAAAATAAAACAAGACAAGACAAAGGTTAACACACACAGACAAACACAGCAACAACAAACAACAAAAAAAAAACAAAACAAAACGGGGAAATAAGACAAGACAAAGCTAACACACAGACAGACAATCTTCTCCAGGGCAAGAACAATTTCGGGCATTTTCCACAACCTCCCCTCTAGCATTTTCTACAACCTCCCCTCTAGCATTTTCTACAACCTCTCCTCTAGCATTTTCCACAACCTCCCCTCTAGCATTTTCTACAACCTCCCCTCTAGCATTTTCTACAACCTCCCCTCTAGCATTTTCTACAACCTCCCCTCTAGCATTTTCCATAACCTCCCCTCTAGCATTTTCTACAACCTCTCCTCTAGCATTTTCCATACCCCCCCCCCCCCCTTGCATTTACCATAACCTCCCCTTCCACCCCCCCCCCCCCCCCACTCCCCCGAGTTTTTATGAGTAAAGAGAAGCGGGGCAGGTCTGAAGAAGACAGGGGCAAGGAGCGACTCTTATCAGTGCTGTAAGTGCGTGTTGACTCGGACCAGAAAACGTTGTTCTGTGGACGACAGATCTTCCCCCCCCCCCATCCCCCCATCCCCTTCCCCCCCACCCCACCCGACCCCCTGCTGACATTGAAAAGGCGCCATTAGATAAGGTCTGGCCTCTCTCTCTCTCTCTCTCTCTCGCTCTCTCTCTCTCTCTCTCTCTCCCTCCCCCCCCCCCCCCCCCCCCCCCCGCACTGTATACTGTCTATAGTCTAGTCTGGGGATCTGGGGGTCGTCTTGCTAGTTCTCCATTGTGAAGAGGAGGAGGAGGAGGAGGGGCAAGTGGATGGGCCCCCCCCCCCCCAGGGGAAGAGGGATGGGGGGTGGGGAGGGGGGACGGTAGGTAGGGAGGGAGGGAGGGGCAAATGGTAATCGTGTGGCCCACTGAACAATGTGTCGTGTCGACTGTCGCTGTGAACACTGCAAACTATCTGGCAGGCGTGTAGGGGTCCGGGTCCCCCCTGGTTAGTGAGTGTGGCCGTGTGGTTCAGGCCGCTGGTATGGTCACCTGGCTGCGTCCAAAGGTAGGTGGCGCTGCCTTTGCTTAGTAGTGGTGGTGCGCTTCGGTGACATGCCAGTCCCAGGTGCGGCACCGAAAGAGAGAGAGAGAGAGAGAGAGAGAGAGAGAGAGAGAGAGGAGAGAGAGAGAGAGAAGAGAGGAGAGAGAGAGAAAGGACAGAGAGAGAGAGAAAGGACAGAGAGAGAGAACAGAGAGAGAGAGAGGACAGAGAGAGAGAGAAGGACAGAGAGAGAGAGAGAGAGAGAGAGAGAGAGAGAGAGAGAGAGGACAGACAGACACAGAGAGTGGTGAGAGAGAGAGAAAGAGAGTGGAGAGGAGAGAAAGGACACAGAGAGAGAAAGTACACACAGAGAGAGAGAGAGAGAGAGAGAGAGAGAGAGAGAGAGAGAGAGAGAGAGAGAAGGACACAGAGAGAGAGAGGACAGAGAGAGAGAAGGACAGAGAGAGAGAGAGAGAGAGAGAGAGAGAGAGAGAGAGAGAGAGAGAGAGAAGGACAGAGAGAGAGAAAGTACAGAGAGAGAGAGAGAGAGAGAAAGTACAGAGAGAGAGAGAGAGAGAAGGACAGAGAGAGAGAGAAGGACAGAGAGAGAGAAAAGTACAGAGAGAGAGAGGAGAGAGAGAGAGAGAGAAGAGAGAGAGAGAGAGAGAGAGAGAGAGAGAGAGAGAGAGAGAGAGAGAGAAGGAGAAGGACAGGAGGAGAGAGAGAAGGACACAGAGAGAGAGAGAGAGAGAGAGAGAGAGACAGAGAGACAGAGACAGACAGACAGTGGTGAGAGAGAGGAGAGAGGAGAGAGAGAGAGAAGAGAGAGAGAGAGAGAGAGAGAGAGAGAGAGAGAGAAAAGAAGAAGAAGAAGAAGGCAGAGCCGAGAATAGAACATCACACAAAGAGCATGACACATTACAGAACAAAACAGGCACAAATTTACGCACGGGCGCGCTTGAGTAGCACATGCGCACACACGCACACACGCACACGCACGCATGCACGCACGCACGTACGCACGCACGCACGCACACACACACACACACACACACACACACACACACACACACACACACACACACACACACACACACACACACACATATGAAGGGGGTAGGGAA
>CM031599.1:91064390-91071890 GCA_018398815.1 Conus ventricosus | reverse complement strand
AATCCATATGAGCAAACAAGACACTCAAGCCTGGAGAGCTAATGTTCCACCCTGGACAGGCTGTGTAGATGTATCACCTCAAGTCCCCAGGTTCCATACAACAGAACAGCTGGCATATATCGTTATGAATCGTTGATCATCATCATCGCCTATTACCCCTCCTGGGTACAGGCCGCCAACCAAGGACCTCCAGGCATCTCTGTCCTGGCTCTTTTTTCTCCAGCTGGTTCCAAGTCATCCCCATGTTCCTGATGTCTGCTTCCAGGTCCCTGCGCCAGGTGTTCCTTGGCCGACCTCATTTTCGTTTTCCTTGGGGGTTCCTGAGGCTCCATGTTCCGATGTTGGCTGTCCTGGTTGAAAGAAAGGCGGTCGGCCTTGTGGCTTCCCGAGATTTCAGGCTTTCACCACATGGCGTCATACATCTTCTTGTCGAAGACCCATCCCTTCCCAGGGCTGAGGTGTCGATTTGTTCTTTGGTTGGCGTTTGTGTAGCTGTGGTTTGTTTTACGGGGTGGAGTAGCTGGCCCCACGCCCAACCCTCCTCCTTTATCCGGGCTTGGGACCGGCATGATTCCCCAAAAGGGTCTCCTGGTGGAGTTATGAATCGTTGATAGAGGAAAACGCGCCTAAAGATCTTGAAGGGCAAGGACAGGCACATGGGTCACAAAAGCAGAGAAAACAGTGGATGCCAGGAAAGGAAGTGATGTAAAAAATAGAAAAAAAAAAGGGGGGGGGGGGGGGGGGGGGGGGGCAAAGTTGAAGAGAATGGCAGAAAAACGGGAACGTACAAACATCAAGTTTGAGTGGCTCACAAGGGCAAAGAAAACAATGGACAATCATAAAGGAGGATCAAAACAAAGTCGGAGAGAGCGACAGAGAAGGAGAAATTTTCAACGAGTCACCAAGGCAGAAAAAAACCCCACTGATCGACAACAAAGAAGATTAAAAAAAAAAAAGAGAAGAAAAGCAGTCAAAGCGAGTGACATGATTGGGAAAATTAGTGATACTAAGTAAGTTTCAATGGATGACAAAGGTAGACGAAACAGTGGCCGACAAGAAAGAACGACAAGAAAGAAAGATGACAAGAAAAATAGGCAAAATCGAAGAGAGATGTAGAAAAAGGGGAAATTACTTATACCAAGTTTCAGTGGGTCACCACGAAGGCAGAGAAAACAGTAGCTGACAATAAAGAAAAATATTATATATATAAAAAGGCACAATCGAGTGTCCTAAAAGTGGAAATTGGTATCAGAATGTTTCAATGAGCCGCAAAGACAGAAAAGACAATGGACGACAGAAAAAGGGAGATAAGTTGAAAAAAAGGGCAGATTGGAAGAGAGTGAAAGAAAAGGGGGAACTGACTAACACCCAGTACACACAATCAGAAAGAAACAACCCTGCTGACTGCAGCATCCAGCCCTGAACAGTATGTAGGACTGACGACACAGGACCCTGCTGACTGCAGCATCCACCCCTGAACAGTATGTAGGACGACACGGGGGAAGGGGATGGAGATGAAAGGAAAGGTTTGGGGGGGGAAATTAGCTCAGTTGGTAGTGAAACCGGACTCGTAATCCAAGGGTTGCGGGTTCGAATCTCCGCGGGCCGTTTCGGTACAGGGGGATTTTTCCCTCGGAGTTAACATTAGTTCTGACTCCATTTCCCGTACAGCCCTTCGAATGAGACTATAAACCGAGGTTCCGTGTGTGAACGCCGCATAACATCTTGCACACGTAAATTCTATTCCCAAATTTTCGGAAGAGAAGGCCAGTTTGGCGTTGGTTATGGATGACACGTTACACATAGCATGCACTTCCCCGAAGATGGAGTATGGCTGCCTTAATGGCGGGATAAAAAAAAAAACCGGTCAAACACACAAAACTCCACTCCCTTTGTTGGGTAGATGGGATTAATCCTGCTTTTCTATACAGGGAGTGTCCGCAGAGTATCAGCCTGCCGTACGCAGAAGAAAAAGAGGACAGGGGGCCCGGAGGGGTGGGTGGGTGGGGGGGGGGGGGGGGGGGGAGGTGGGGGGAAGAAACAGTTGGAGATGAAAGAGGGCGTTGAAATGTAATTAAACCCTTCACTCGCATTATCAGGAGCAGGAACCATCGTCTTCGGGTCTCGCGAACAAAACAAAACAAAAAAAACCCTCTCATTGTTACCAACCCCGTGTCTAGAAACCCTTTGCGTGGGTTTTGTGTTTTTGTCCACACACGTATAAACAACGCATATTATAGATCGTCCCGGTGTTTGGTTCAGTACCATCTGTTTTCTGTAACACAGTCCTGAACAATAGGTTTTGGGAGACCAGGGGTGGGGTGGGGTGAGGTGGGAGAAGGGAGGGACGGAAAGGGGAGGGGGGGGGGAGGGAGAGGGGCGGGGAGGCAGGGGGGGGAGGGGGGGGGGGGAGGGGGAGTGAATAAGTGGTCCCTTGTCATTGTGACAGCCTACAGCCCTGACTGTGAGGGGTAATGAATGGGGGGGGGGGGGGGGGGTGGGGGGGGGGGCTGATTGCATGCGGCCCGCACTGGCTTGATGGATGCCATTGTACTGGGCCTGCCAGGGGAGCGTGGAGACAATGCCCACATGTCGTCAACAGATCTGTGGACAAGTTCGTTCTCCGCTGGCTGGGGGTTCGGGTTGTCGGTTCTCCCTCCCCTGGGCCGTCTTTCGGGCAGGGGTGTAGGTGGGTGGGGTGAGGTGGGTGGGGGCGAACGGAATTTGGAGAAAATAATATGATTATTGCCAGGCGTAGGGGGGGGGGGGGGGGGGGGGGGGGGGGGGGGGGGGAGGGTGTTGCTGTCTTTTTTTGGGTCTGTGTGCTGTTTTTTTTGTCTGTCTCTCTGGTCTGTCTGTTTGTCTCTCGCGCTGTCTGTCTGTCCGTCTGTCTGTCTGTCTCGCTCTCTGTCACTGTGTGTGTGTGTGTGTGTGTGTGTTGTTTTGGTGGTGCGTGCGTGCGGCGTGCGTGCGTGCGGGGCTTGCGTGCGTGCGTGCGTGGCTTGCGTGCGTGTGTGTGTGTGTGTGTGTGTTGTGGGGTGTATTTGTCTCTCTCTTTGTCTCTCTCTTTTGGCTCTGTGTGTGTTGTGTGTGTGTGTGTGTGTGTGTGTGGGGTGTGTGTGTTCTCTCTCTCTCTCTCTCTCTCTCCCTCTCTCTCTCTCTCTCTCTCTCTCTCTTCTCCCCAACCTGCTTGCCAGTCGTGTTGATTACAGTTTGTTCATGTGATGGTGCAGGTATTGTAAATCGCATGTTTTGTTATGGTGCTTTCCTATGACTTTTTAGCTTCTAGTCTTTTTTGTCTCCAAGGCAGGGTATATAAAAAATAAAATTGATGCAAGTTCTGTTGTTTCCTTCTCCCAAGGGCAGGGTATACAAAAAACAGGGAAATTGATGAATTATGAATCATTGCCAAAGTTAAACAGAATTTTCGTTTTCGTCATTTTTGTCCCTCAAACCTCTCCCAATCTTTTCTCTCTCTTCCCCTCTTTCTCTCTCTTCCTCTCTCTCTCTCTCTCTCTCTGTTTCACGATGTGTACATCTTTAAAATGTCTTGTTAAAACGCACACAATTTCAGTGCATTTCGTCGGGGGTGATCCCTGCACCTCCCTCAATTTTTCTCTTTTTGTTCGGTTTGTTAGTGTTTCACATATGCTTTGACAATTAGTTGTTTTTCAACCTCCTCCTTCTTTTTGATTCCTTTTAATCAAAGCTAAGTGTTTTTTTTTTCCCCAAGACCATCCTTGTGAATTTATTATTTGTTTATGATTTTCGTGTTTTTTTCTTTCGTTATTCCTGCGTACATTTATGATTTTCATCGAAACCAATGGATCAGCTAGAGGTTTTTTTGAATGTTCACAGCTGTGATCCGTTCATGACACCGGCTGACTCTTTCTTGCTAATTCTTTCATTTTCTTCGTTTCTTTTCTTTCCTTTCTTTCTTGCTTTGTATCTTGTCTTTCTTTCCCTCTCGGTCTTCCTCACAGCCAGTTTCCCCGGGGGACAAACGTCTTAAAAGCTCCCCAAGGCAGGAAAAAGAAAAACAGGTGTGCTGCCGGACTGATCGACTTGACAAGACGACAAGGGGACGGGCCCCGGCAAAACAAGTCAAGAATGACCTCTGAACTCTGGTGACAGTACTAACACAACTCCCCCTCCCCCATCCACCCCCCCCCCCCTTCCCCGCCCCCTCCTCTTGAGAGGAGGAGAGAAAGGCCACTTCATATTCTACAGGCCCCGCAGCCGACCCGCGCGATGTATGGAGCGATTATCAGGCCGGATTCTCCGCCCTTTACGACACCTTCTACCTCCTTCCCGCCCCCCCCCCCCCCCCCCTCCACATTTCTCTTGCTTATCCCATCCCCCCCCCCCCCCCCCCCTCGCCCCCCCCCCCCCTTTTTTTTGCCCCCGCCAACATCACCTCCACGGTTAGTTAGGATTCCGCTCAATGCAGGTCACACACAGCTTTTGACAAGGGCGTTATTTTATTTGTATTTTTTTTTTTTTGTTTTTGTTGTTTTTGTTTTTCTCTGTCTTTTCTGCGCCACCATCCCTCCCCTCTTTCCCCCCCCCCCCCCCAACCTCCACTCACCCGTCCCCCTCTTTCTTTTTATGGACTCTCTCCACCTTTTTTTTCTTTCTTTTCTTTTTTATATTTTATTTTAAAGTTCCACTGGGGTTTGGGATGTAATGGAGGAATGTAGGGGAGAGACCTTGGGTGGTGGAGTGGAGAGGGATGAGGTGGGTGGTGGTAGTAGTAGTGGTGGGGAATGGTGGGTGGAGGGTGTGTATGGGGGGAGGGGATTGGGGAGGGGTGTGTGTGTGTGGTAGGAGAAGAAGTCTTTTGCTGGACAAAGAGGCTTTTTTTGGTTCTGCTTCCTTCTCTCTGTCTGTCTGTCTGTTGTTTTGTCTGTCTCTCTCTGTCTCTGTGTGTGTCAAATACACCACACACACACACACACGCACACGCACACGCACACGCACACGAACACACACGCACACGGAACACACAACAAACGCACACACAAAAACAACCCCACACACAAAACAAAACCACACACACACACACACACACACACACACACAACACACACAAAACACACACCCACACACACACACACAACCACACACAACAACACAATGCAGGATAGGTGTGTGTATATATGTGTGTGGGCGCACAAAGCGCCCACGCATATACACCGAATGTGGGAGCATATGAGTATCATAATTATAATCATTTTTTATTTTTGAAGAGTCGCCTCCACGGAGCTTCATGACGTCAGAAGGCAAGGTCGCCATCATGGTTGTAATGACCATTGTTTTTGGCGGTCACATACACAGTTTTTCATTGCCATAGCAAAACGTCGCCGCTCGAAGTCTACACTCTTCATCCAGTATCATTTCCTAGGTGAGTTAGAAATAATTCCCAAACCAAATGAAAATAATCACAAATTTGTCTAATAATATAGGGGGGAAAATTCATGCTTTTCATGTCGTTTTCACTGTAAGGTCTCTTAAATACAGTCGCTAAAATTGTACATGTCAAAATTATTTCAAAAATTTTATTATCTAAAAAAAAAAAAAAAAAAAAAAAAAAAAGAGGAAAGAAAATGTTTTGGAAAAAACGAACATACGGCCATGACATAAACAGGTAAATTAATTCCAACAACAACGACGACAACAGCAACAACAAAACAAAGGAAAAAAAACAACAAAAAAAAAAACAAAAAACAAAAAAAAAAAACCCCAACAAATGGATTTTATATTAAATCGGTCATATGGCCAATTAAAACAAACAAAAAAGATGAACGAAGTGGACATAATCAAACTGGTCCATACGGCCACCTCCGACAAAACTATGGAGATAGAAGGGGACAGTAGTAACCACAACGTTGAGGAGACCCTGGTATAGACATTGAAGTGTTGAAACGGGGGGGACAGTCGGGTTTGAGACTGGACTGTCACGGGTTTTTTTGGGGTGACCGCGACTGTGAGGTGGTATGGAGGTGGTCTGTGGGGGTGGGATGGAGGTGGGATGGAGGTGGTATGGAGGTGGTATGGAGGTGGTATATGGAGGTGGTATGGAGGTGGTATGGAGGTGGTATGGAGGTGGTATGGAGGTGGTGGTGGTGGTGGTGGTGGTGTGTGTTTACCCGGTCCGTGGTAAATGGAGTTGACGTGTCCGCGGGAATTGGTCACTTGGAGTGGAAGAATTGAAGAGAGACTGGCAACAGTATGAGGAATCTCTCTGGTGAACGATTCTGTCTCCCTGCATATATCTCTGTTGGTCTGTCAGCCTGTCTGTCGGGGTCTCTCTCTCTCTCTCTCTCTCTCTCTCTCTCTCTCTCTCTCTCTCTCTGTCTGTCCTCTCTCTCTGTCTGTCTCTCTCTCTCTGTCTGTCTTTTCTCTCTCTCTTTTTTCTCTCTCTCCTCTCTCTCTCTCTCTCTCTCTCTCTCTCTCTCTCCCCTCTCTCTGTCTCTCCCGGTCTGTCTGTCTGTCTTTCTGTCGCTTTCTCTGTCTGTTCATAGCACTGCCTCTCTCTTTCTCCCACTTTCTTTTCTTTTTTTTTCTATGTGTCTCTCTCCTGCCTCACTCTTTCACCTGTGTTTGTGTTCCTTCTTCAGCTGTATATCTCTGTCTCTTTCCTCTGTCTGTCTGTCTGACTGTCTGTCTGTCTGTCTGCCTGCCTGCCTACCTGCCTGCCTGTCTGTCTGTCTGTCTGTCTCTCCCTCTCTCTCTCTCTCTCTCTTTTCTTGCGTGAAAAAAAAAGGTGGATGACTTATCCATTTTGTGACATTTGAGGTAAGCCAGACGCAGCCAGAAACATGTTTCAGGAACAGATGTGCAGACCCAGGCTTTGTGACGTGCCCACAGCAAGCAAGCAGCAGGGATTAAGGGAAGGGAACCCCTATGGTAGCCACGGGCTGATCTCCGGACTGCCTTCTCGGTCCTCTCGCTTCCTCCCTCGTCATGTTGACCTAAAGACTTAGGAGCAGGTTGGGTTTGAAGGATACCCACACTCGCGGTATGTGTCGGACGCTACACCCGTCGCCCGTCGGCTGTTCTGATCGGCGGATCTAGACTTGGACCAGCTTTTTTCCACCAGTCAGCGCTGACTTGGGGCACCGACCCGCGTGTGTCGTCATGCATGCTGTTAGTGTTAGGATTCAGTCGGGGGAGGTGGGATGGGAAGTAAAGAAAAAATCTCTCACGTTAACGTTGTGTGCATTTTTGGGAAAAGGCGTAGAGCTTCTCCACCTTAAAAGCTTGGTAGCTTAGAAACCCTATGGGCAAACAGTCCAACCCCGGACCCTAACTTCATGTGGTGCGGGATCAGTACAGGGGAAAAGGGGACGTTGGGCTCAGAGGTTAGGTGCCATGAGGTTACTTTACTATACCTCCCACTACCACGTCCCCTGGTGTTTTTGGAGGCTGGGTTTTTGAGCCGTGAAATGGGTTTGACCAACATATCACGTCCTGGATACAAGGGGAGCGACGTTTGTT
>CM031599.1:91042384-91047384 GCA_018398815.1 Conus ventricosus | reverse complement strand
GGTTTTAAGAGATTCATGGTGCGGTTGGTCGTTGTTGTTGTTGTTGTTGTTGTTCGACGGTGGTAGCCGTTAGTGTTGTCTTCTTTCGGTGTAGTTGTTTGGGGTTCATTTCGTCCCTTTTTTGCGGTGGGGTTCGAACCAATCGTCAAGTCCAGAGGACATCAGGGCATTGGCGAGCATCCTCATGGGAGACAGATCTAAAAAGAAGAGGAGATTGGATCCGTCTCCCATGAGGATGCTCGCCAATTTCCAAAGCATGTCCTCTGGACTTGACGATTGGTTCTAACCCACCGCAGAGAAGACGAAATGAACTCAACTACAACGAAAGAAGACAAACACTAACGGCTACCACCGTCGAACAACAACAACAACAACGACCAACCGCACCACGATCTCTTAAAACCAGTGACCCAGACTACCGTGACTGAAAAACATGTCCCTAAAAGCTTTCGCTACGAGACAGATCCAATTTTCCTCTTCTTTTTATAGTGACAGCACGATCCAATCACCTTCCATTTTTTCTGTCGTCTGCTGGACATTTCATCCCAAATTCCTTGTAGCCCCCTACCATGGGTAGACCACAAGACGTCCGCAAGTCATGCATGATTCCGCTGCCCTTGCTGACAAGCGCCATTGCACTATTTGCTGACCCCCAAAATTCCAGGATTCATATTCAGAAATTTTTTTTTGTTTCCATCAGCCAAGTTCAGGGCGCGATTTCATCAATTCAAACGCGTTCTTACTACTACTTGCCTTTGCTCTGTAACCCCCAACTCTGACCTGTAACATTGCTATTACCAAAAATGAAAAGGGCCCTCAAAACTTGTCCCCGTCCTCAGTGTGTGGGGGTGTCACACCGGAGGGGGGGGGGGGGGGGGGTGATTTTTTCAGCGCTGCAACCCGGGCCTGACTGTAGTTCCGTGTGTATGTTTATTGCCCTTTGATGGGGGGAGGGGGGGGGGTGACCGGGGAGATGGAGGGGGTGGGGGGGGGGTGAGGGGGGCGTTGTTGCTTTGTCACCGTCGTCTGTTGGCTTTGCGCCTCGGAAGGACAGGGTTCTCTTGGACAGGTCCTCTGTCCTTCCCTACCTCAACCCCCTCCTCCCACCGTCTGTTTTGTCTCTGTCTGTCTGTCTCTCTCTCTGTCTGTCTGTCCTCGCTCTGTCTTTTCTGTCTGCCTCTGTTTCTGTCTCTCTGTTTCTGTCTGTCTGTCTCTGTCTGTCTGTCTGTCTGTCTCTATCTCTCCGTCTCAGTCTATCTCTGTCTGCGTTGTGTCTCTCTCTGTCTCTCTCTGTCCCCTCCTGTCTCTGTTGGCTGTTCTGTCCGTCTGTGTCTCTCTGCCTCTCTCTGTGTCGGTATTGTCTGTCCTTTTCTATCTCTATCTCTGTCTCTGTCTGTCTCTGTCTCTCTCTCTGTATTTGTCCGTCTCTGTCTCCGACTTGTCTCTGTCTCTGCCTCTCTCTCTCTCTCTCTCTCTTTCTTCCTCTCTCTTCTCTCTCTCTCTCTCTCTCTTTGTCTGTCTGTCTGTCTGGTGCCTCCCCCTCTCCTTTTCTCTCTCTCATTCTCTCCGTATCCCGCCCTTCTTCCTCCTCTCTCGCATCACCAGCACCTCTCCGTCTGTCTCTGTCTGTTCTGTCTGTCTGTCTGTCTGTCTGTCTCTCTCTCTCTCTCTCGCTCTCTTTCTCTCTTCTTCTCTCTCTCTCTTTTCTCTTTTCTTTTCTCTTTTCTCTCTCTCTTCTCTCTCTTTTGTTCTCTTCTTATCTGAATAGAATGTTGAGTGGGGAGATTGGAACATGAGTACCTCATGAATTATGTATCTTTCATTCTCCCCCATGCTTATGCTAGCCATGCAGTGTTTGGTGGGCTGACACACACACACCACACACACACACACACACACACCCCGCACGCACGCACGCACGCACGCACGCACGCACGCACGCACGCACGGGACGCACGCACGCACGCACGCACGCACGCACGCACGCACGCACGCACACACCACACCACACACACACACACACACACACACACACACGTCTAATATCAGGATTAGTGGAAAGACGTTAAATGAATGACACACACACACACACGCACACGCACACACCCCACACACACAAATATTTAATATTTTATATATATATATATATATATAATATTATATATATATAAAATAATATATCTCAATTTTTGAATATTCTTATATATATATATATATATATATATATATATATATTATATATATATATATTTTTTTTTTTTTTTTTTTTTAGGGGTTTTTGGGGTTTTTGGTTTGTTGTGATGTTTTTGAGAGCGGAGAGAATCTAGGATGGGAAGAGGAGAGGGGCAAAGGGGGAGGGGGGGAGCAGCAAGGGGAGGAGAACGGAGGGGATGGGGAGAGAGAGAGAGAGAGGAAGAGGAGAGAGAGAGAGAGAGGAGAGGAGAGAGAGGAGAGATGTGAGGAGAGAAAGGGAGAGAGAGAGAGAGAGATAGAGAGAGTAGAGAGAGAGAGGTGCGTGGCGGGAGGGGGGGGGGGGGGGGGGGGAAGGGAGGTGCGTTGATTGCCGGAGGCTATCGGTGGTGGTAGTATAGTGGTGGTGGTGGTGGTGGTGGTGGTGGTGATCGATTGATGACTAGGTCTGTTCGGGTCCTTTACTTTTTCACGCGCGACCCGTTTGATGATGGCGGCGGTTTGGATCGGTTGATACGGGAATTTTCTGGCTTCAAACGGTCATGGTTATCGCTTGGACGGTGAAAGAAGTAAGGGAGGGGGGGGGGGGGGGGGGAGGAAAGAAAGGTGATGATCGATGTGTCAACCGTCTCCCCCACCCTCGGCTGCCCATACCATCTACCCCCCCTCCCCCCCCCCCCCCCCCCCCCCCCCACAACGAAAAAAAACACACCTACCAACAGACAAACAAAGTATTTATGACGTAAAATTCAGTACGTTTCATGTGATGGGAGTGGTCACCACTGCCAAAGAGATCACGCTTTCGTCCGCCACAGTCTCCCCCCCCCCCACCCCCCCCCCCCCCCCCCCCAGCCCCCCCCCCCCCCCCAGCCTGTGATGATTATTGTTTTCTAGATGAACGTGACTGTTTTCCCCCGAAGACGATGATTGTTATAGGTTTGGACCTAGCGTGCTCCCATACGCTCACCGGTGGGACCGAGACCTTGACTCCCTGGGTCGGGACAGGCAGCCGAGCGAATGAACGCAAGACTTTATTTATTTTTTACCTGGTTGACATTGTTTTGGGGTTCTGAATTCATGTTAACGGATGCACACTTCTAAAATGGACATACACTCGCTCGCGCGCTTGCACGCTTGCACGCTTGCACGCACACAAATATACACACGCACGCGCGCATGAACGCACGCACGCACACACACACACATACGCTGCACGCACGCACGCACAACACACACACACACACACAAACACACACACACACACACACACACACACACTCACACACACACACACACACACACACACACACACACACACACACACACACACACACACACACGTACGCACGCATACACACGTGGGCACAGGTACAACCGAGAAGGGTAGGGAAGGGTAGAGGAGAGGAACGGGTTGGACGGGGTGGCAGTGGGTTTCGGGTTTGTGTGTGTGTGTGGGGGGGGGGGGGGGGGGGGGGAGGGTGTGTGGGGATGGAAGCATTGGCAATGAGGGCTTGTGTAGGGGCATGTTTGTTATTCAATTATTTTGTTCATTCCTATATTCATTCTTCACCTCCGCCGAGGCGGCTTTGTTTTCAACCGGTGTCGGTTGATTTGTGTTGGCCGCATTAATTAAGCAAAACCTGTCACATCGATTTTAGGGAAACTCGGGTGGAAAGATAAAATCTGGACCACAGGCGGGGGAATCCATGAATGTTGGGTACGGATCCGGATGACTGGGATCCGTCGGACTTTGACGAGATCTGCACT
Organism: Conus ventricosus; assembly: GCA_018398815.1. Classification (NCBI taxonomy): domain Eukaryota; kingdom Metazoa; phylum Mollusca; class Gastropoda; order Neogastropoda; family Conidae; genus Conus; species Conus ventricosus. The sequence goes on along the minus strand of CM031599.1, from coordinate 91,043,427 downwards.
CTCCGTCCGGAGCGTCCTTCTTGATTAGTTAGTTGTTTCATTTGTAAATGAGTAAATGTGTGATTCTTTTTTTGTTCCTATACCCGATATTTCATTCATTCATTCATTCATTCATTCATTCATTCATTCATTCATTCGTTCGTTCGTTCGTTCGTTCGTTCGTTCATTCATTCATTCCAGCCCTGTCATGTCCCTTGCGGTCGGCGGGGCTATAAGCAATATTACCATTCATTCATGTATTCGTTTTCTTTTACTGTTCGTTCGAACGGTTGTTGTTTCATTCCTTTGTTTCTCAACGTGATGTGTATCTTGATGTTGTTCATTGTACAGTTGTACTGAAAGTGCTCCCCGACATTCCCAAGGGGGCAAACGCGTCTTCGGGAGACCTCTGGCTACTGTAGAGGTGAAGACCGCCGGCTCTGTCTACCAATCACAGTGAACTTGACAGTGTTCTGCTACAGAGAGAGGAAACAAGCGGAATTTGAAATACAGTTGTTGAAAACCCTCTTCATCTTCAATAGAAACAAGAGAGGCGTTATCTGTCAGAGCTCGATGTCTGAGCGCACATAGTTTCTAAGCATGTTCAGCCACGTTGTTTTTTTTTCTTCCCATGTATCACAAATAGTAACATCTTCTGACAAGCCTTCGAACTTGTTAGGCCCGAGTACACTGTTTACAGTTCAGGCCCCAAACGCTATATAGTCTCTGTTACACTCCAAGCTGCACCTGGTTTTTGCCATCAGATTAGCCGTTACCAAAACATGTTCCTCGCACAGTCTAGCCCTGGACTCGGAGACAGATCCTGCACTGAATGGTTGAGTTTTACGTCCTCATAGCGAAAGCTTTTAGGGACATGTTTTTCACTCACGGTAGTCTTTGGTGTCACTGGTTTTAAGAGATTCATGGTGGGTTGTCGTTGTTGTTGTTTGTTGTTGTTCGACGGTGGTAGCCGTTAGTGTTGTCTTCTTTCGGTGTAGTTGTTGGTGTTCATTTCGTCTTCTTCTGCGGTGGGTTCGAACCAATCGTCAAGTCCAGAGGACATC
>CM031599.1:91040787-91042284 GCA_018398815.1 Conus ventricosus | reverse complement strand
GTTCGGGTGGGTCGGAGTAGTGAATAATTGTATTTCAATGAAATGTTATTGGTTTCCCGTCACCTTTGTGCGGGCCCGATGTGAGTGACAGAGTGCGTGTGCCTATGCGAGAGCGCATTTTGGTTGTGAAAGCGTAAATACTTCTGTCTATAACCCCCTGCATCCCTGAATATGAAAATCATATTTTAATAACGAGGGGGAGCGTCGGAGACCGTCACAAATATAATATAATGTAATATAATATAATATAATATAATGTAATATAAAATAATACATAATATAATACGATATGATATAGTATAATATGATATAAACAATATAATATATTGTGATATAATATAACATGATATACGATATAATGCAATGTAATATAACATACTATGATGTAATGTAACATAGTATGATATAACCTAGCAATACAATACAGCATCATCTCTTACGATGTTACACAGTACAGTACGGTACAGTGAAACAGTACATTGCAATATTGTATAGCCTAACACAAGAAAGAACAAAATACAACGTAACATGGAACAACATATTGCAATGCCATGGAACATGACACGCTCAAATCTGGCGCCTTCTCTTCAGCCAGGCAAAACAACAACAACAACAACAACAACAACCACAAACAACAACAACTTTAAGCAGGAGATTAATATTGGATGGATTACATACTGGGAATGGAAATGAGTTCGTCAGCGAGTGTCAGCTTTTGTATGGGTACCAAGTTCCCCTCCACTCCCCCCCCCCCCCCCCCCCCCCCCCCCCCCCCACTTGGTGTGGGTGTTGATGGGAGGGGGTGTGGAGGAGGAGGATGGAGAATCAGGCTGGCATTTAGGCACCGCTCCCCAACCGCTTCACTGATTGTTTTTTTGATTGACAGGCGTGATGACGGTTAATCCCCACTAATTCCGTTTTATAACATACTTAAATGCTTATGTAGGGAACTAGTTACATATATAGATACAGAGACAGATAGATAATTACGTAATTTGTTTTCCATAGATATATGGGTAGATTTACGCGCGCGCGCGCGCGTGTATAGCTAGGTGTGTGTGGCTAGGTGTGTGTGTGTGTGTGTGTGTGTGTGTGTGTGTGTGTGTGTGTGTGTGTGGATGTGTGGCTAGGTAGGGGTGTGTGTGGGGGCGGGGGGGGGGGGGGGGCAAGGTATGTGTGTGTGTGTGGATGTGTGGCTAGGTAGGGGGGTGTGTGGGGGCGGGGGGGGGGGGGGGGTGGCTAGGTATGTGTGTGTGTGTGTGTGTGTGTGTGTGTGTGTGTGTGTGTGTGTGTGTGTGTGTGCGAGCGAGCGCGTGCGTGGGCGCCATATCTATGATGAGACTATCTATCTGTCTCTCTGTTCGTCTGTCTATCTGTCTTTGTATCTGTCTATCTGTGTGTGTGTGTGTGTGTGTGTGTGTGTGTGTGTGTGTGTGTGTGTGTCGCGCGCGCGCTCGAGCGCACTACTGGCATGTACATCTAGTGGCATGTATATCT
>CM031599.1:91023287-91035787 GCA_018398815.1 Conus ventricosus | reverse complement strand
AGAAGATACTGTGGCGCACTAAAAAAGGACTTCTTGGGCATAAGTAAGCCGTGAACGCACGAGAGCCGTTGCCAGAGCAGTTTAAAGTTGTTGTATCTTGTCCCCACTTTTGTTTAGTTACGATCTTCAGAAAGTTTAAACTTTTTCTTGCTTGTTTATAATATAGTCAATGTGATGATTCCAAGAAAGTTTAGAATTTATATATACACCTAAAAACTTGACAGATTTCACATACTGTAAGATAGAACCATTTATAGTAAACACTGGAAGCTTCTCTGGGTCGTACCCTGAATTGAATAGTATAATATTTGTTTTTTCAACAGAAAGAGATAGTTCATTTTCTAGTAGAAAACTATTGATTTTATTTAGTTCATGTTGATATTTGATGCCTTTATAATGCGCGGGCATGTGTGTGTGTGTATGTGTGTGTGTGTGTGTGCGTGTGTGTGTGCGTGTGTGTGTGTGTGTGTGTGTGTGTGTGTGTGTGTGTGTGTGTGTGTGTGTGTGTGTGTGTGAAAGAGAGAACATGTGTGGAGGGGAGGGAGGCTGATTGACGGGCGCATGTGCATGGACACGTGTATGTGCGTATAGCGTGCTCAAGGTCAGAAGCTTGTATGAAACGATATTTGAGAGGAACGTAACAAAAAAAATATTGTTCCAAGTTTTGCGCCAACAGAGCTTGGGTAAAATACGCACGTGGAAAGGCAAGTCCGGTCTAAAATTCCGCTTTAAAGTATCTATAGATAAGACATGAAGTGAATGAGAGAGAGAGAGAGGAGAGAGAGAGAGAGAGAGAGAGAGAGAGAGAGAGAGAGGGGCACAGACAGACAGACAGAGAGAGAGAGAGAGAGGGGGGAGGTGGCAATATACAGGGGCGACCATCGACTTTCATGTTGTATGTGTGTCGTGGCGACGTGCGTTCCCCAAGGGAGAGAAGCCAGGTTTGCACACAGAACAATCCGTTACGATGATGATGGAGTTACGCAGTACAACCCTCCTCCTTGTCCCTAACCACTGTGGGAGTCAGTCACTGGGGCACCACGCCAAAGAACAGTTGGCCAGGCTCCTCCACTTCTGTCGATCGTGTGCTGAAGGTTCGAGTCCCTGTTAAGGTGTTCCCTGTTCACTCTGCAATATTGTCAGTCTTTTTTTTTTCTTTCTTTCTTTCTTTCTTCCCTCCGTCTCCCTGTTATCAACAGTTCCTTGGAGGGTTGTTTAGCAAGGCCATTGGATCTTGTAACAAGGCCATGTTATTAAACGTCGTGCCTGCGTTGTGACTGCGTGACTTGGAGACTCCCGCATCGTTCGACACAGCAGGCAGTCAGCTAGCTCTCTCCCTATGGTAGTTTCTTATTGTCAAAAGCCCCACAATCTCCATGTCCTCTCTCCCTAGGGTAGTTTCTTATTATTGTCAAAAGCCCCACAATCTCCATGTCCTCTCTCCCTATGGTAGTTTCTTATTATTGTCAAAAGCCCACAATCTCCATGTCCTCTCTCCCTATGGTAATTTTTTTTTATTGTCAAAAGCCCCACAATCTCGATGTCCTGCAACGACAGATGGATGATTTCAGCACGCGTGTGGGAACAACAACTGTCACCGATATTCTTGATTCCGGCTTTCGACTAACGCCTTCTATGGCGGCAGAACGTGATCTGCCTGAAAACAGCAATCCTGACTGATGAAAATAGATAATTATGATTCATGAATACAGGTGGTTATAACCCACACACAAAAAAACAAACAAACATGTGACTGTGAGTCAAGTCCATGTGCACGTGTATCACTACAGTCAGTGTGCGGATTGTGAGCCAAGTATTTTTAGACTAGCTTCGCAAAGGCGCAGATGACTGGAAGCCGGATGTAACCGTTATAATTAATGATTAACAGTTTTAACTACCTACGGTGTAGGACAGAGTGATAAGGTGGGTTTTTTTTAAATTTTTTAATTTTTATTTTTTTTAATCCGATGTCTTGACAGCGCCAAAAGCTGTGAACGTAATTGTGCTCACGTATGAATACTTGTGTGTGTGTGTGTGTGTGTGTGTGTGTGTGTGTGTGCATGCGCGCGCGCATGCGCGACGATCATCAGCTGCTGACAGGACGATGTCGGAGTTCCCTTTGATGTCCAGAGGCAGCTATCAGCCCGAGCCTGTTTGATGTGTGTGTTGGGTCGTGCTGTTCACCTGTCCTGTGTGATGTGTGTGTTGTGTGGTGCTGTTCACCTGTCCTGTGTGATGTGTGTGTTGTGTGGTGCTGTTCACCTGTCCTGTGTGATGTGTGTGTTGTGTGGTGCTGTTCACCTGTCCTGTGTGATGTGTGTGTTGTGTGGTGCTGTTCACCTGTCCTGTGTGATGTGTGTGTTGTGTGGTGCTGTTCACCTGTCCTGTGTGATGTGTGTGTTGTGTGGTGCTGTTCACCTGTCCTGTGTGATGTGTGTGTTATGTGGTGCTGTTCACCTGTCCTGTGTGATGTGTGTGTTGTGTGGTGCTGTTCACCTGTCCTGTGTGATGTCTGTGTTGTGTCGTGCTGTTCACCTGTCCTACATGGAGATGAACTGTACATCATTGTCATCGCCGTCATCGTCATTGTCATAGTCGTCGCCATTGTTTCTTTCATGTTTTTTGTTTTGTTTTGTTTCTGTCGTCATTGATCTCTTTCCCCACCTTTTTTCCCCCCTTTTTTATTTTTTGCTAATCATCATCATCATCGTCATCATCATATCATCATCATCGTCATCGTCATCGTCATCATCATCGTCATCGTCATCAGCACCAGCATCAGCATCATCGTCATCATCATCATCATCATCATCGTCATCGTCATCGTCATCAGCATCATCATCATCATCATCATCATCATCATCATCGTCATCATCTTCATCATAATCATCATCATCATCATCATCATCATCATCATCATCATCATCTTCATCATCGTCATCATCGTCGTCGTCTTCGTCGTCTCTGTCATTAGCGTCATCGTTAGTGTTATTGATTTGGGACACTTTGTTATGATTGTTTGCTTGTTCTCATCGCTGTTCCACCCCTCATCATAACTGTATCATTGTTGAATCTCCATGATCCCCTTCTCCCTCTCACTCATTTGGAGGGCACTTTAACGTTAATGGTAGTTGATTGAATGATGACAACGACGACGACGATGATAATCGTCATCATCATCATCATCATCATCATCATCATCATCATCATCATCATCATCGTCGTCGTCGTCGTCGTCGTCGTCATCGTAGTCGTCGTCGCAATAACAATAACATGAGATGCGGGGTGATCAGAGATAAATGTGTGGAAGTTGTTGTTCTGTTCTGTCGTTGCCCCTCGAGACAAATCAATGTAGTTTAAATAATGAATAATGATTGCGATTTCTTTTTGATTGAAACCCTGTGTGATGACTATTGAGAAGAAACCTGGGTCCTTCATTCAGCTCCATCCTCTGACCGTTACCAGAGGCCCCCTCCCCATACCACCAGATGAAACACACTGGAACTGGAAGTGTGGGAGAGCAGGGCAGAGGCAGGCAAAACGGACGCCGTGACCTCTTCAGCTTGACGACGTATCGTACGTGCTCGCCGTGCACTTCAAAATTTAAAAGTCAGCGATCGCTTAGAGAGAGAGAGAGAGAGGGAGAGAGAGAGAGAGAGAGAGAGAGAGAGAGAGAGAGGAGAGAGAGAGAGAGAGAGAGAGAGGAGAGGGGAGGGAGGAGAGAGAGAGAGAGGGGAGAGAAGAGGGAAGAGAGAGAGGGGGGGGGGGAGAGAGAGATGTGAAAGGATGAGAGAGAGAGAGAGAGAGGGATGTGAAGGGATGAGAGAGACAGAGAGAAGAGAGAGAGAGAGAGAGAGAGAGAGAGAGAGAGAGAGGAGGAGAGAGAGAGACGGGGGTAGATGGTAGAAGAGGAGAGATGTTGAGGAGAGAGAGAGAGAGAGAGAGAGAGAGGAGAGAGAAGAGAGAGATGTGAAGGGATGAGAGAGAGAGAGAGCGGTGTGTACTGGATGTGCGCGTGTGTGTATTCGAGAAAGAGAGAGAGAGAGAGATAGAGAGAGTGTGAGAGTGAGAGAGAGAGAGAGAGAGAGAGGCATATTTGTGGATACGCGTGTGATGAGAGACAAAGGTGGCGGATGGAGTGTGTGATATAGAGAGAGAGAGAGAGAGAGAGAGAGAGAGAAGGAGAGACGGACGGACGGCCGCTGGCAAGAGGAAAGGAGAGATGGTGGAGGTTGGGAGGGGGGCCACAAAACTGAAGCGACGTAATTGCGGATAAGAATAATTATTGTTGTTGTCAGAGCCGGGTCGGCAGAGAGAGAGAGAGAGGAGAGAAGGGAGAGAGGGAGAGAGAAGAAGCGGGAGCCATTAAAATGAAAGACAGGATGCACCTATCTGGACCTTAGGGAGTGGAGGTGATGTACAGAGGAGGGGAAGGTGAGGGGAGGCGGGGCTGTGATTATAAACCTGACAGACGTGGTATTTAAGAATGTGTTTTTTTTTAAACTCTGGGTTCTTCCTCAGGCAACCATATAATAGCCACATTGGCCAGGGACGCTGGATTTATGGACAATATGCTTTTCCTGCACTGCCGTGGAATAGAAAAGCGTCGGGCGTAGAACCTAGTCTGTGTACCGTACCAAGAATTTGGTCTGTCGGTTTCAATCCCATGATAATCAGATTCAGTTTGAGGGGAATGAAAAAATAACAACAGCAACAACAACTTGACATAGTGGTGGTTTCTGTCAGACCTGTGGGATGTGCTACAATATGTATAGTTCTCACTAGCCTCTGTGAGGGCGTTCCTATGGATATGTATAATTCTCATCAGTCTCTGTGTGGGCGTTGCTATGGATGTATATAATTCTCATCAGCCTCTATGTGGGCGTTGCTACGGATATGTATAATTCTCATCAGCGTCTGTGAGGGCGTTGCTATAGATATGTATAATTCTCATCAGCCTCTTTGAGGGCGTTGCTATAGATATGTATAATTCTCATCAGCCTCTGTGAGGGCGTTGCTACGGATATGTATAATTCTCATCAGCGTCTGTGAGGGCGTTGCTATAGATATGTATAATTCTCATCAGCCTCTGTGAGGGCGTTGCTACGGATATGTATAATTCTCATCAGCCTCTGTGAGGGCGTTGCTATGGATATGTATAATTCTCGTCGGCTGCCAGGTCCATGTTGAGGTCTTAAAGCTAGCTCGTTTTAAGAAATTGAAAAAAAAAGTGATTTTGAAATTTTGGAAAAAAGACAAGAGAGATGATGGTGTGAAACAAACTTTAAAGGACAACGAGCTTCGTATTGAGATGTCCAAAAGGGAGGTAAGCCTACCGTTGTGTATGTACTGTATTGAGATGTCCAAAAGGGAGGTAAGCCTACCGTTGTGTATGTACTGTATTGAGATGTCCAAAAGGGAGGTAAGCCTACCGTTGTGTATGTACTGTATTGAGATGTCCAAAAGGGAGGTAAGCCTACCGTTGTGTATGTACTGTATTGAGATGTCCAAAAGGGAGGTAAGCCTACCGTTGTGTATGCACTGTATTGAGATGTCCAAAAGGGAGGTAAGCCTACCGTTGTGTATGTACTGTATTGATATGTCCCAGCAGGGTTCGACCTCTCAACATACGACTGCTAACTGGGTGCTCTTCCGCTGAGCCACTCGACCAGTACTGTCCTTTAAGCCAAGTCTATGTTTATGTGTGTGTGTGTGTGTGTGTGTGTGTGTGTGTGTGTGTGTGTGTGTGTGTGTACCTCGGCCGACCTCTTAGGAGATATCAGGGGAACTGAGTGGCGCGCACGCACCGTCTGATCTAGAGTGCAGTATATGAGTGCTGTGACACACAGGGAGAGGTAATAGACAGCTATGGCATAATGTATTCACGTGCCCCCGGGTCGACTGTTTCCGAGTGTTTTCCTGTAAGGCTGAGTGACTGGGAGAGAGTGTTGACAGAGACGGAGAATGAGAGAGTCTCCACTCTAAAGAGGGGATCGACAGTGATCAAGATAGTGCGGGCAGACCCACCGACCGACCGACCCATCGAGTTGTATAGTTGGTACAGTGTGTGTGGATGATCCTTAGTAGGGGTAGAGTGGGAGGGGGGGGGGGGGGGTACACTGAATTTTAATATGCTGAGCTGTATTGAATGTGTTGTTTTGTGATGTACTACTGTGTCGTATTAGACTGCTCTGTATTGTGTTGCGTTGTACTGTGTCGAGTTTTGTGGAACTATTATTGCGTTGAATTGTGCTGAATTCCATTGTGTTAGACTGTGTCGTTATTATACTGCATTGTGACGTTGTTTTGTGAAAATTCCCTTTATCGTTTTGCATTGCATTGTATTATATAAATATTGTATTGTGTTGTGCTGTGTAAATTCCCATAATTGTATTGCATTGTTATATATTGATTGTGTTGTTCTGTGTTATACTGCGCTGCGTTGGGGCTGTCTTCTTTGGCATACATTTATATATCTGAAAGCATTTCATATTCTGTTGTATTTGTATGACCACGTAAGTTAAGTGTGTGTGTCTGTCCTGCGTACAGGATGAGAGGTTTGGTCAGTCTGGAACGATCTGTGTCTGTTCATTTCTCGTCGTACTTGAATGTGCATACGCGTCGTATATTGTTAACAGAGAACCTAACCCACCCACCCCCCTTCTTCTGCCGCCTCTCCATCCAGATCCTCCCCAACCACGCCCGCCTCTCTCTCTCTCTCTCTCTCTCTCTCTCTCTCTCTCTCTCTCTCTCTCTCTCTCTCTCTCTCTCTCTCTCTCTCTCTGTATGATCGTTGCCTTCGTGATAAGCTGTGACAGTACAAACGTCTTCAAATCTGGAATCGTTTTTCACCACCCACAGTAACACACTAACAGATTACCATTAGGATATTATTGTCACATACAGTTTCAGTGTATAGGGCCTGCATTTATAACTGCCCGTTCTTTGAAGGATGGCGTACAGGGATTTGTTAAAGATGTCATACAGAAAACACAAATCAGTACAGATCGATGTGTCTTGATGAATTTTCATTACCGTCAAAAATGACTTTAAGATCGTCAAAGGACGTTTAAAGGCGTTCGTGTGTCCCCAAAGCGGGAAGGGAGGCAATTCCACATGAACGAGCAATTCAGTCCCAGGGGTAATCCTGTAGAGACGTCCAGATCTGCAGAGAGTGGAACTGACGGAATTGTTGTTGTTGTTGTTGTTGTTGTTGTTGTTGTTGTTGTACCCTGGCTAAAAGACCCCGGGGATCATCCAAACAGCCGAAGTACTCGAACACTATGGTACAAATGCATCAGCTGGGGATGAGAACATGACGTGTGTGACCGTTTTTGATTACCCCGCCACATGGGCAGCCACACTCCGACTTGGGGGGGAGGGGGGGGGCTTTTGGAGCTGACAGAGTGACTGGACCTTTACCGTGGGTTTCAATCCACCGATGACGCTCATGTCCAGGCCCCATCTCCCTCTGTGGCTGAAAGCAGGCCCCGACTAGCCAGCACTGCCCCAGGGCTGCCGTGTTTCCGCCCTGCCCGGACAGCACAGGCGGCGAACGGATGGGGAAGGAGGAAGGAGGAAAGACCAAGGCATCAAACGAATTGTCCTCGTTTCACTTCACCCAACTGCCGCTGCACTCGCGACGACAGAAAACAGTTTCATTAGGCCTACTCTGCTTGTTCGTTGTGTGCTGAGAACAGTGTCGTTTCCTCCTGTTTGCCCTCAGACCGCTAGATCGGACGTCGGCAACTGTTGGCAGACGGGGAACAACTCTGCTCTCTACCGCCAGAACGACAACATTTTAAGAGGGGCAGGGAACAGTTTTCCTCTGTGTGTGTGTGTGTGTGTGTGTGTGTGTGTGTGTGTGTGGTGTGTGTTGCTCAGCGGGATTCGAACCTGCAATACCGCTGTACCGCTGAGCCACCCAGCCAGCCCTGCCGCTATGTTGTGATCTGTTTTGGGTCATCAGTGGCTGTTTCGTTTTCCTTTTATTTTGCGATGTCGGATATTCTGTCTCTCCATTTTGGTATCTTCAAAGATCTACGTGATCGTGTGTGGACGAGTGGTAGTCTGCATTCGATGTCCAGCATACCTTACTGACCCCAGTCGGGTCTAGGACCAGTCCCTCGCCAACAGTAGCAGGCCACAGCGCATCCACTAACCCCCCTGACAAAGGTACCGGTTTGGTGAAACAAGCGTCTGTGCGGCACTCGGGGTGTCTTTCATGTTGTGTTCTGCCACGCGGTTATCTCATTTTAAACTGCGCCGAAGTCACAGGCACCGACTTTGATTTCTTTTCTTTTCTTTTTTGTTCTCCTCCTTTCTTCTTCTTCTTCTTCTTCTTCTTCTCTGTTCTTTTTTGGGGGTGTGGTGGGTGTGGATGAAAAACAAACAAACAAACCAACCAACCAACCACAACCCCACGCAGCTGGTTGTTGAAAGTTTTCACCGCTGTCCTACGTTAAGTTGAGAGGACAGTAGAATAACACGTTCTGTACTTGGTCAGTAGATTTCGGGTGCTTTTTTGTTTTAAGATGGTTTCGTGCACCATTCAAGGGACGTTACTCTTTTTCTTTTTTCTTTTTTTTTTTTCTTTTTTTTTCTTCTTTTTGCGCGTAAAAGAACTGCTGTACAGAGAGCGATCGTCATTGAGGAAATGTGTCATCGTCGCGGTTAGACGAGGCAGACGGGTCACGTGACCCGGTATCACAGTCTGCGTCGCCCTCTTTCCCATGGGACAGGGCAAGGTGGCTCATCTACAAGTGGTGACGCCATTAAAGCAATACAACGTCTGTTACTCTCCTTTTTCTATAAGTTATGAACTTCAGCATTTCACGGATTAAAGATGGCTTTCTGACAGTAAGTCCGTACCGATAACCCTCTCTCTGTCATGTGTTGAGGCTGACACGGAGTTAAAAACGGAAAGAAGCTGAACTCAAGACTAGGTCGTTTAAACAAACTTATCAGAAACCTTACTGTTCCGCCGTACGAAAGAGACCAATAAATCACCAGACAAAACGCGACGCGTTTCGACCTCTTTGGTCTTCTTGATTAAAGAGGCCAGACTAAACACCATTCAAGACGATGAAAACGAAGAAAGAATAATCGCTTTTCTCCTCAAATTGGGCGCATATAAACGATTGTTCGTTCTTCGTTGTCATTGTCTTGAATAGTTGTCTTGTACTAGACCGATCTTTCTGAAAATTTGTAGGTATGTTCATTATGGGTCACGGATGATGCCCGATGTTTGCTTTTACCGTTATGGCCGTTACTAACGGCTATATCGGCCCATAACGGTGTTCCTTCTTTATGGAATAGCTCAGAACGTACTTGGCCGATCTTTCTGAAAAATTGTAGCTATGTTCATTATGGGTTGCGGATGATGCCCGATGTTTTCTTTTACCGTTATAGCCGTTACTAACGGCTATTACGGCCCAAAACGGGTTTTCCTCTTTATGGAATATCTCACACGTATTCAAGATCAACTGGGAGTACGTGTCTATGCTTTGCATCTTGTTCTTTTCTTTCCGTGTCATTGGTACCGATGGTAAGTGTCATCCATATCCCGCACGGTTCACGGACTATGCGAAAGTGCGTAAGATGTGAACAGTGAGAAAGACAGAGCTGGGTCCACGCTGTCTCTGACTCAGCATATTTCTGATCTACAGTGCACTTTGTCTCCCACCCACACCCAGCAGATCGATGTTGGTAAGGTGGGGGTTCCTTTCCAATTGTCTCCCACCCACACCCAGCAGATCGATGTTGGTAAGGTGGGGGGTTCCTTTCCACTTGTCTCCCACCCACACCCAGCAGATCGATGTTGGTAAGGTAGGTTTCCTCTCCACTTGGCTGACTGGAGACAGAAAGTGGCTGCTGCTGTATCAGGGGCGACAGGTTGGCTGAAACTGGATCTTTTTCCCGCTGACATCGTTGGGAAAGTTTTGCGCAACACAAAACGCGCGCGCGCGCACGCACACACACACACAGGCACACACACACACACACACACACACACACACACACACACACACACACACACACACACATACAAACACACATAAGCACGCACACACGCGCGCACGGACGCACACGCACGCACGCACGAGCACGTACGCACGCCAGCTTGCTCGCTCGCACGCACGCACGCACGCATGCACGCACGCACGCACGCACGCACGCACGCACGCACGCACGCACACACACACACACACACACACACACACACACACACACACACACACACACACACGCACACACACGAACACACACACACACACACACACACACACACACACACACGCACACACACGAACACATAGATACACTCGTAAATGCCCGCGCACACACACACACACACACACACACACACACACACACACACACACACACACACACACACACACACACACACACACATTAACGCGCATTATGGATCAAACAGAAAACACCTGGGTGTGGTGATCAAGTCTTTCCATCTCTTTTTCTTTCAAATTGAATGCTGATAGTTTGCTGCTTTCTGAAGTGGTCCGAGAAATCGAATTCTTAGCACAGGTAAAACAAGTGGATGCCACATCTTGATGCTTTTATTTCCAATCACAGGACGTTGTACTATATTACTATCGTGTAACATCAGAAGTGATTCATGTAAAAAAAAAAAAAAAATCTTGCTCTGTATCTGTGAACGTGTGTTTCGGCTTTGGCGATCCGTTGTCGTGATTGGCAGCAAGAGGCATGCAGTGAATCGCATCGTCATCATCTCGCCATACATCGGTGTACCTTCCATCATCAGTCCACCCTCTCAAATTTACTCCCCGGCGTAGGAGAAAGGGAACGTACCCAAACTCACACCCCCCTCCCCCCCACCCCCCAACCCAACCCAAGGGAGTAAATCCAGCCTGACCTCCCCTGGCTCGATTGTCTTGTGTTCCCAAATCACTGCCCTCTTTGCAATCACTGCCCTCTTTGTACAAGTCTCATTGTATCAATACAAACGACAAAACGTCCCGATCACAGCACATCATGGCACCTGGGGAGTGATTGTGGACGTGTACCAGAAACAACTCCCCCCCTCCTCCCCCTTCCTCTTCCCCACCTCCCCCGCCTTGTTCCCAAAACCTCTGCTCGCTGAGTGACCTGACCTGGCGGCATGATACAGGAACAACGCCGCATGCATGGAGCGATACAGACACGTGGCCGTCTCCACGACCTCCCTGTCAACAAAGCCGGCGGGAATGATGGTTACGTGCCTATATGGACTCCGTGCCGTTTAAGAAAAAAAAAAATCTTTCATGTGCCCCCAATTAAATTACTTACCGGGGAGTAGTTTTGGAACAAAATGGGGAGTCATTTTAGAAGAAGGTGAGGAGTAGTTTGGGAACAAGGTGGGGAGTAGTTTGGGAACAGGATGGGGAGTAGTTTGGGAACAGGATGGGGAAGAGTTTGGGAACAGGATGGGGAAGAGTTTGGGAACAGGATGGGGAGTAGTTTGGGAACAGGATGGGGGAGAGTTTGGGAACAGGATGGGGAGTAGTTTGGGAACAGGATGGGGGAGAGTTTGGGAACAGATGGGGGAGAGTTTGGGAACAGGATGGGGAGTAGTTTGGGAACAGGATGGGGAGAGTTTGGGAACAGGATGGGGTAGAGTTTGGAACAGGATGGGAGTAGTTTGGGAACAAGGTGGGGAGTAGTTTGGGAACAGGATGGGGAGAGTTTGGGAACAGGATGGGGGAGAGTTTGGGAACAGGATGGGGGAGAGTTTGGGAACAGGATGGGGGAGAGTTTGGGAACAGGATGGGGGAGTAGCTTGGGAACAGGATGGGGGAGAGTTTGGGAACAGGATGGGGGAGAGTTTGGGAACAGGATGGGGAGAGTTTGGAACAGGATGGGGAGAGTTTGGGAACAAGGTGGGGAGTAGTTTGGGAACAGGATGGGGGAGTAGTTTGGGAACAGGATGGGGGAGTAGTTTGGGAACAGGATGGGGGAGAGTTTGGGAACAAGGTGGGGAGTAGTTTGGAAACAGAGTGGGGAGTAGTTTTGGAACAGGATGGGGAGAGTTTGGGAACAGGATGGGGAGAGTTTGGAAACAGGATGGGGGAGTAGTTTGGGAACAAGGTGGGGAGTAGTTTGGGAACAAGGTGGGGAGTAGTTTGGGAACAGGATGGGGAGAGTTTGGGAACAGGATGGGGGAGAGTTTGGGAACAGAGTGGGGGAGAGTTTGGGAACATGATGGGGAGAGTTTGGGAACAGGATGGGGGAGAGTTGGGAACATGATGGGGAGTAGTTTGGGAACAGGATGGGGAGTAGTTTGGGAACAGGTTGGGGAGAGTTTGGGAACAGGATGGGGGAGAGTTTGGGAACAGGATGGGGGAGAGTTTGGGAACATGATGGGGAGAGTTTGGGAACAGGATGGGGAGAGTTTGGGAACATGATGGGGAGTAGTTTGGGAACAGGATGGGGGAGTAGTTTGGGAACAGGATGGGGGAGTAGCTTGGGAACAGGAT
>CM031599.1:90998287-91003287 GCA_018398815.1 Conus ventricosus | reverse complement strand
AGAGAAGGCCAGTTTGGCCGTTGGTATGGATGACACGTTACACATAGCATGCACCTTCCCGAAGTTGGAGCATGGCTGCCTTAATGGCGGGATAAAACGGTCATACACACATAAATGTTAGTATGGTCAAAGTTATGACCGCTGAACATTGTTGGAAGAAGGAGATATCTGTGACGGACATTTCCGATGAAAAACGCCGGTGTTGTCTTGGTGAGTGTGTGCGGCGGCGGGTTGAGTTGGCGGCTGTTTCAAACGCAGCATACATTGTCGTCGTTGACCTTCGCACATTCACGGTTTTCAGGAGAGAGAGAGAGAGAGAGAGAGAGAGAGAATGAATTGTCTCAATCAAACAAGGCACGAGAGAGAGAGAGAGAGAGAGAGAGAGAGAGAGAGAGAGAGAGAGAGAGAGAGAGAATGAATTGTCTCAATCAAACAAGGCACGAGAGAGAGAGAGAGAGAGAGAGAGAGAGAGAGAGAGAGAGAGAGAGAGAGAATATGAATTGTCTCAAACAAAGCACGAGAGAGACTGAGAGAGAGAGAGATTGAGAGAGAGAGAGAGAGAGAGAGAGAGAGGGGGGGGGGATTAAATGTATTCATTTTGGAGAGAGAGAGAGATTGATTCAGACGTGTTTACTTTCAATTTACCTTCATCACATTGCAATCGTTAGACCTGCATCAAGAAGGCGAGTATAAACATTGCCCCGTCAAGAAAGTGTCATCGGTAGTGGGGCGCGCGCGGTAGAGGAGAGAAGGAAGAGAAGTGTTTCGGGAGGGGAGGGGAGGGGGGTGCTGTGGGGCGAGAGGGGGGAGGAGGCCAGTGGGTCAGGTATACATGTCTCAACACGAGCAATTTTTTTTTTTTTCAGATCCGCAAAACCCGACGAACCGTCTGTCGCCACTATGCTAATTCAAGACTCGCCATCGCCGATTAATTAAGAATCTAATTGAACCGTTCACGGAGCAAGCACACACACACACACACGAACCTGCCGTTGGGGGCGGTAACATGACAATACGTACCAGGGCTCTGTACCTACACAGGCTGACAGCCGGTTAAAAGAAAGGAAGAAAGAAAGAATGAAAAAGGTGGGTGGGTGGGTGGGTGGGGGCGGCGCCTTAGCCTGCCCAGTGTCAACGTAACTTCTCATGAGCGTGTGAGAATCCAACTCTCCGAGAGCTGGAGTCATTAGAGATCTCGACCACGACGAGAACTGGTACGTGAACTGTGCGATGACGTACACGCCCCTCTCGCCGCCGCTCTCGATCTCGTTCTCTCCCCTTTTAAGTGTTAAAGTGGGTGTGGTGTCAAAAACTGTGAACGGGGGGGAAAGACTGTTGTGTGTTTGTCTGCCACACACCATAGCGTGCTGATAGAGGTGCTCTTCTACTTCTTCTTCTGCTGCTTCCTGCAGCGGGACTGAAAGGAAAAGGAAAAGAAAACAAAAAAAGAAGAAAAGAAAGAAAGAAAGAAAGAAAAGAAGAAAATCGCTTCCTTGCCTCTCCTTGGGTCTACAGACTTTGTGCCAGGTCAGTTTGGAGGAGGGGATAAAGAAGGGGAGGGGGGGGGGGGGGGGGGGGGGGATAGTATGGAAGGAGAGAAGAGGAGGGCGGGAGCGTGGAGGATGGATTGATAGGGGTTTAGTTGGGGTTGGGTGGGGAGGGGACGGGAGGGAGTTATTGTTTACCCGTGTTATATATAGATCGTTGGTCAGTGTGGCGGTGAACACGCCTGTCTTTGGGGTAGGGGAAAGGTAGGGATTCATTAAGGCTGCTGTGACTGTTGTTGGGGTTATTATTATTTGTTTGTGAGATTACAATGCAGTTTTAGAGTTCGTTTGAAATTTACTGGCTAAAAAACCGTATGGTTCTGGGTTCGACATTGATCTATTTTTTGTTGTTGTTTCGACGCCTTGAATCGTTACTACTTGCGTGAAGATTGGATGCTCTCTCTCTCTCTCTCTCTCTCTCTCTCTCTCTCTCTCTCTCTCTCTCTCTCTCTCTCTGTTTGTCTCTTTGTCTGTCTGTGTCTGTCTCTCTTCTCTCTGTCTCTGTGTCTCTTTATCTGTGTCTCTGTCTCTTCTCTCTCTCTCTCTCTCTCTCTCTCTCTCTCTCTCTCTCTCTCTCTCCGGAGGCCCTCGCGTTCCCTTCCGCACAAGAGCTGCTTTATGTCCAATATCAAGGTCAGCTTGGTGGCAGAAAATATTGAGAAGGCTGTAGCATGACAAGGAAACGAACAGCGCCAGTAGATTTCCATAAATCGGCTTCACCATTCGGCGGAAAGAACCTCAGGGGTTAGGAGAAGGGGGAGAACTCTGTACATGTTGGGTCAGTCTTCTGAGAACTGGTACATTGAAAACAAATTATGTGATGATGAGCTTTTTTTTTTTCCTTCTGGAAGTAGTGTGGTGTGCCTAACAGTAGAATCGATGATAGGGATGAATTAGGAGTTGTTGATACATACGAACTCTGAGCTCGCCTTTTTTGTTTTTTTGTTTTTGTTTTAAAAGAGTCGAATTCTGTGACATGACAACTCAGGCAATCATGTGACGATTTTGTTTTATTATTTATTGATGGAGTAAATTCACGATGATCTTCCTGGTGTCTCGAAGAAGGATGACAAAAAACCCCAAACAAACACAACAACACCGCTAGTGTTAATTTATAAGCATTTGTGAAAATAAGCCTAGAATTTAAAGAAAACCCTGTCTTTGTATTTGTCTTATAATCTAGCCTTTCTTTTTTTTTTTTTTTTTGGTATTCTTTTTACAAGTTATTTCCGAAAGGTCATGGGAATCCACGTGGATGAAGATGGTGAAGAGGAGGCCGCAGACGTCCGGTTTTTGGACAAAAATGATTAAATATTATATTTTTGCCACAGAATCAAGAAAACAAAACAAAACCCAGCAACACTATTTCATACTGCCATTGATTGCCGTAGCAAAAAATAAAAGAAAGCATTGTGTTTGGTGTTTCGTCGTTACATGCCAAACTTTTCTTTCTTTTTTTTTTTCTTTTAATTTTCAGGATATAATCCTTTTTTTTTGAGGACGTTAGCTCTTTTTCAGGACTTTAATTTTTTTTTCTTCAAGATTTGATAACTTTTTCAGGACTTTAAATTTTTTTTTAAAAATTAAAGATTGTGATCTCTTTTTCAGGACATAATTTTTTAAGAATGTGACCTGTTTTTCAGTACATGATTTTGTTGTTGTTGTTGTTGTTAAGAATGTGATCTCTTTTTCAGAACAGCCCTTTTTTTTTTCGAAGGATGTGACATTTGTTTCAGGACATAATTTTTGGATAAGGATGTGACATTTTTTTTTCGGACATAATTTTTTGTTAAGGATGTGAAATTTTTTTCAGGACATAATTTTTTGTTAAGGATGTGACATTTTTTTCAGGACATAATTTTTTGTTGAGGATGTGACTTTTTTTTTCAGGACATAGTTTTTTGTTAAGGATGTGGCCTCCTTTTAAGGATACAAATTTTGTTTCAACAATGTGATCGTATTTTTTTCAAGAAATTTTTTTTTTTTACAGTGATCTCTCTCCGGACATAATTCTTTTAATTTGTTGTTGTTGAGAATTGTGAGTTCTTCTCTTGAGTTAGTTAAGCAGCCCTGAAAAAAGGCCCTCTGTGCTCAGCTGGGCGAATGACAAAAAAATCCAAACAACACGCTGTCTGTACTGACTTTATATGTGTCTGTCTGTCTGTCAGTGTGTGTGGAACAGACCAGCACCATGCCGGGGTCTCCTGACTCTATGTGTCTGTCTGTCTGTCTGTCTGTGTGTGTGGAACAGACCAGCACCATGCCGGGGTCTCCTGACTCTATGTGTCTGTCTGTGTGTGGAACAGACCAGCACCATGCCGGGGTCTCCTGACTCTATATGTCTGTCTGTCTGTCTGTCTGTGTGGAACAGACCAGCACCATGCCGGGGTCTCCTGACTCTATGTGTCTGTCTGTCTGTCTGTCTGTGTGTGTGGAACAGACCAGCACCATGCCGAGGTCTCCTGACTCTATGTGTCTGTCTGTCTGTGTGTGTGGAACAGACCAGCACCATGCCGGGGTCTCCTGACTCTATGTGTCTGTCTGTCTGTCTGTGTGTGGAACAGACCAGCACCATGCCGGGGTCTCCTGACTCTATGTGTCTGTCTGTCTGTCTGTGTGTGTGGAACAGACCAGCACCATGCCGGGGTCTCCTGACTCTATGTGTCTGTCTGTCTGTCTGTGTGTGTGGAACAGACCAGCACCATGCCGGGGTCTCCTGACTCTATGTGTCTGTCTGTGTGTGGAACAGACCAGCACCATGCCGGGGTCTCCTGACTCTATGTGTCTGTCTGTCTGTCTGTCTGTGTGGAACAGACCAGCACCATGCCGGGGTCTCCTGACTCTATGTGTCTGTCTGTGTGTGTGGAACAGACCAGCACCATGCCGAGGTCTCCTGACTCCATGTGTCTGTCTGTCTGTGTGGAACAGTCCAGCACCATGCCGGGGTCTCCTGACTCTATGTGTCTGTCTGTCTGTCTGTCTGTGTGGAACAGACCAGCACCATGCCGGGGTCTCCTGACTCTATGTGTCTGTCTGTCTGTCTGTCTGTGTGTGTGGAACAGACCAGCACCATGCCGGGGTCTCCTGACTCTATGTGTCTGTCTGTGTGTGGAACAGACCAGCACCATGCCGGGGTCTCCTGACTCTATGTGTCTGTCTGTGTGTGGAACAGACCAGCACCATGCCGGGGTCTCCTGACTCTATGTGTCTGTCTGTGTGTGGAACAGACCAGCACCATGCCGGGGTCTCCTGACTCTATGTGTCTGTCTGTCTGTCTGTCTGTGTGGAACAGACCAGCACCATGCCGGGGTCTCCTGACTCTATGTGTCTGTCTGTGTGTGGAACAGACCAGCACCATGCCGGGGTCTCCTGACTCTATGTGTCTGTCTGTGTGTGTGGAACAGACCAGCACCATGCCGGGGTCTCCTGACTCTATGTGTCTGTCTGTGTGTG
>CM031599.1:90985787-90993287 GCA_018398815.1 Conus ventricosus | reverse complement strand
CGTCTGACCACTCGACCACTGCCGGTTTCCCTGCCTTGACCAAATCACTGAGAGGACTCGTGATTGCTGCGAAATTTGGAACAAACTCCTATAGAAACCAATAAAACTTAGCAGACTCCTGACTTCTGTTTTGGTCTTTGGTCTCTCTGAATTCATCATCTTCCACCTTTCCTCTTTCCGGCTGCTTTGTGTCGCCTCCGACAACAAAACCTAAGAACTCCAGGCTTGGAAAACCAACCTGGCACTTTGTTGGTCTGGCTGTGAGATTGGCTTGTCTCAACCTCTCTAAAACTGCTCCTAGCTGCCTCATATGCTCCTCCCATGTCTCGGATGCTATCAGAATGTCATCCATGAAATTCACAACGCCTTCCAATCCCGTCAATAACTTCCTCATCATCGAGAGAAGACTGCAGGTGCGTTGACCATCCCAAAAGGAAGTACTCGCCTCTGGTATAGCCCCATAGGAGTGGAGAATGCTGTGACTTCCTTTGAGTTCTCACTCAAGGCTATTTGCCAGTAACCCTTGCTCAGATCTATCCTGGTGAAATACTGGCTCTTGCTTGTGGCGATCTGAGCGAACAGGTCTTCCATGTTCGGTATGACCTCTGCATCGACCTTGGTGACACTGTTCAGACGTCTATAGTCAACACAGAATCGATGCTCACCTGACTTTTTCCTCACTAAAACGACGGGTGCACTATACGATGATTTGGACGGTTCAATCACCCCAGGTCCAACATCTTTTCTACCTCCTCCTCGATCACTTGCTTGGTGGCATATGGGATCGGGTAGGCTTTCACATGTACGGGTTTTTGCGATGTTAACTCCACTGTACATGTCTCTAGAGTTGTCCTGCCCGGTTTATCAGTCAGGGACGCCCTATACTGTTCTAGGAGCCCCCTAACTTCTCCTGTCTCCTACTGTCTAGCCCTTCATACAGTGACACGTCCTGTATGACTCTTCTCCTGGAAACTCGGGCAACAAAATCTCCCTTCTTCTGCTGGGTCTCCTTCACCTCCATCAATGATTGCTGCTGCGCCTATGTGCTGAGTCTCACGCTGAATATATTTGCGGAGCAAATTTGCATGGAAAAGTTTTGATTTCCATTCACATCGATTCGGTAGTCCTGATCTACCTTTTCAATGATGGTGAATGGTCCCTTCCAATGCATCAGCAGCTTGTTGTGATCCGTGGGAAGCAGTAACAGGACTTGATCTCCACCTTGAGGAATTGCTTCCTCACCTTCCTGTCATATTGCTTCTTCTGAACGACCCTAGCCTCCTGCAAACTCTCCCTTGCGACCTTACATGTCTCCTCTAGCTATTGCGTAGGTCCACCACATACTGATAAGTGGTTTTGACCTCTTCTGACTCCTGTTCTCCGGACCACAGCTCTTTGAGAATGCACACTGGTCCCCGAACTGTCCGCCCATACAGCAGCTCAAATGGCGAAAAGCCTGTGCTTTCCTGAGGGGCTTCCCTGTAGGCGAACAGTGCCGCTGGAATGTAGCGGTCCCAATCTGCTGGCCTTTCCTCACAGAGCTTCTTTAAGATGCCCTTCAGCACACCATTGAATCTCTCCACCAAGCCATTGCATTGTGGGTGGTATGGGGTAGTGAGTAGCTGTGTGATCCCTAGCAGCCTGTTGACCTCCCTCATCACGCCTGAGGTGAACTGTGACCCCCTGTCACTGAGAATTTGTGCTGGCACCCCCACGCGAGAAAAGATGTCTACCAGCCCTTCAGCGACCTGTTGCGTATCTACGCCTTTCAATGCAACTGCTTCTGGGTATCTGGTCGCGTAGTCCACGAGCGTCAACACATACCTGTGCCCGCCTTTGGAACAGGGCGCGATTGGGCCAATCAGGTCAACAGCCACCCTCCTGAATGGAGTGTCAATTAAAGGAGGCTGTTTAAGAGGCGCTTCCTCTTCACCCCTCTTGTGGCTGACCTTTGACACACGTCACATGACATGCAGAAACGCTTGATGTCTGCCATTGCTCCCGGCCAATGAAAGTCATCGAAGATTCGGTCAGCTGTTTTGCTGGTGCCGAGATGACCCGCCATGAGCGACTCGTGACCACTGACATGACAGTGTCACGATAACATGCTGGTACCTCTAACTGAGTGGTCACCTTACCTGTCTTCCCCTTGGTGAACACTCGGGACAACAGCCCGCCTTTCACAAGAAATTCTGTCTCACCTCCTCTAACCTCTGTTTCTCTCCACCTCTTGCCAACTCCCAAGACTTCACGAGCGAAGGGTCTTGTTCCTGCGCTGCCCTAAACTCATCAGGCGACACATCTATGCCTGACTTCCTTGCTGGAACGACTAACGGTTTATCAACCTTTTCCTCCTTCTTGCTCCGTGTTTGAACTGCTGCCCCTGTAGCAGTCAACAACTCAGGATCCCCTGGATCCCTTGCACCTGGAATATTTCCGATGATCACATCATGAAGGGGTTTCTCCATCACCAACGCAGACAACTCGCCTGAGAAGTAAGGGGTACGTACTTCTATCTTAGCAACTGGAAACTCCCTCACAGTGCCATCGATTAGAGGACAGGTCTGGATTTGCCCTGTCAAATCCCCTTTCTCGACCAGCGTTGTTCTAACTACACCACATGAACAACCAGTGTCTCGTAACACTTTCACCCTCTGCTGGCCAATCCACCCTTCTTCCACTGGTAACGAACCACTCAGCCTAGTGCCTCCATCCCTGACACTGACTGCTGTCCAGTGCTAGTCATAAGCTGCACTCCACCCTCTTCAGACTGAATCCCTTTTGGTTCCACTGCAGGTCGTTTCCCTTGGCGACCCTTATCCACCTCTTGCAAGGCTGCTGCCTTCTGGAACCTTATGCGACAATCCCTCGCCACATGTCCCTTTTTGTGACAAATGAAACACCTAATGTCCCTTTGCCCTTCCTTCTGCCCCACCACTGGGTTTGCAGACTTTGCAGAAAACTCTCCTAGTCTCCTTGCACTCTTCTCACCTGTGCCTGGTACCTGTTTCTCCTGCACCTTAGTGCCCAAACGTGCCTCTCTATACACCTCTGCGAACTTCAACAACTCTCCTGCTGTCTCTGGCTGTCTCTCTTTCAAATGTATAGTTAACTCAGGGCCGCAACCTGACAAAATCTGTTCTTTCATAACTAGCTCTTTCAATTCAGCGAACTCTTTTTTCGTACCACTCAACTCTAACCACTTCTCAAATAGTGATCTAAACGTGCACCAAACTGCGTGTACGTCTCACCTGCTTGTAATTTAGCTGAACGAAATTTCTTCCTGAACCCTCCTCTGTGAGGTCAAATCCTTTCATCAACGATTCCTTCACAGCGCCGAAATCAGACTGTTGTTCTGCTGGTAACGCAGTAAAAATCTGTAATGCCTTACCGTCAGTAACGCTGACAAAATGACTGCCCACTCTTCTGAAGGCCAACCCTGACTGGTCGCAAACGTTTCGAAACGACTGATGTATGCATCAATCGAATCGGTTCCTTCGGAGAATTTGGGTAACTTTGGTCGGGGAGCGTAACTGCGCACAGAGTCACTGGAAACTGAACTCCCATCCTCGGTGGTCTCCCTTTGTATTCTCACTTTCTCTAACTCTAATTGAACCTTTAATCTTTCCGTTTCCTGCTTCATTCTTTCTGTTTCCTGCGTTTCGCTAGCCTGGATCCTTAATCTTTCTGTTTCCTGCGCTTCCTTTAGTCTTTCTGTTTCCTGCTTCATTCTTTCTGTTTCCTGTGCTCCCTTATTCTTTCTGTTTCCTGCTTCATTCTTTCTGTTTCCTGCGCTGCGCTAGCTTTAGTCCTTTCCTGCTCTGCTATTTCTACTGCAACACGGCGTCTTTCCCCGCGTTCATCTCTTTCCATCTTTTGTTGGTTTTCAACGAATGCACGCAACTCATCTCCTGAGTAACCTAGATCACGAGCGACGCTCACAAGTTGTTCAATAGGGTGTTCTTTTCTTCCGCCATTATATCTCTTTCTTTTTTTTTTTTTGAACAAGATTTTATAACTACGACAGCCAAACTGGTGGTTACCGACACGAGTGACGTAATAGCACAATCCTATGAATGATAATATTAGCTTGGGACAACGTAGTTAGTTTTTATAGACGCCCAGCGCCTGACCCAACTATGAGAGCGAATTATAGGCAATCTGTGCGAAATAAGTACTCTGGGGCTGAAATGCCAAGCCTTTGTATTAACTATCTTGGAAGCAATGCCAAGCCTAGTATTAACTATCTTGGGAACATACAGTAAGACAACCCCCTTGTCTTAGGATTACAATACTTGAATCCCACCAGCTTCCTCTCTGAGAAGTTGAACAATTATAATAAATGGGCCAGAATATCCTGGCAGGCTCGCCAATAAATTGTCAACCTCGTGTGATGTCGATGGAGGAAGGACTAGCGCACAGCCCAAACACACTCACAGCTTGCTTACGATCTCATTCATATATCATGCATTCGTCACATCAAACCACTAGTAAAGTCTATAACTTTACTACACATGATCATAGAACGAAACATCAATGCATATGGAATCAACAAAATAAACATTCTCTCTTTCCTGAACTTCACAAAATCATTTATCTAAAACATCATTAACTAACCGGGTTAAATAGATTTCTACTTTACCTGGCCAGGTGATCTTAACTATTCACGAATCACTGTCTTTTCTTTTTTTTTTTTTTCTTCTCTTTCACTGTCACTTTCACAAGCACGACACAACTGCTGGCACTGGTCTTGGTCTGCTGGCGCCTGGTCAGGTTAGACTGCTGGCACTGGCGTTGGTCTGTGGTTCTGCTTGACGAAGTGACGCTGCCAGGTATGAGGTCGAACCCGGTTAAGGTGGAACAGTGACTATCAACATCGATCTGTTCTCCTTTCTTCCTTCCTGCATTAACGCATTGCACTCTCTCTCTCTCTCTTCTAGTCTGCTCTATCAAATGGACATGGTTGCTTTTTCTTTTCTTTTTTCTTTTCTTTCTTTTCCTCTTCATTAGTTAGCAACTCTCTCTCTCCACATCTCTCCCTAGTCCTTCTTCTGCAGACTATCTCATGCTAATCTCTCAACTTGGTTCTCTTCTCTCCTCCCCTCATCTCTCTGCTTCTCTCTCGTCAGAGCTTACACAGAACCTCTTCCTCTCTCTCTGTCTCTCTTCGTTCCTCTCACTCTCTCACCCACACATTACTTTTTTCCCTACCTACGTGTCCAAGGGTGAGTACCATTGGTCAGTATTTTTACCGCCTCGTACCCGAAGTTATCTCCTCTAATTCCATTGGCTATTCAAATCATGACAGTCACGCCTACACGCCTTACTCTCTGTGGTGGTCAATTGGTCATTTAATTGATTAGCTTGATTTCACCCCCACCACACACTACCTTCCCCCTCTCCCTTTCCGGCTACGTCGTAAATTGGCTAGATCAGTCTGATCCAGGCATCGAGACTCCTCTGACCAGACACCGAGGCGTCGGTCAGCTACTTAGTCTGTCTGGGTGGACAGTACCGTCTCCGTAGAGGATTAGGATTAGTCTACTCGCTGTGCCAAATTGGCTGGATGAGTCTGAGCCCGGGCGTCGAGGCTCGGTTGACCAGCACAGCTTTATATTTCCGTCCTGATTGAGACACTTAGTGAAAGGGCAAACAAACAAGGCTTTTCACATTTGTAATCCAATATTTCTGTTGCTGTAGTCTGAGCAGAGGCATGTATCAAACTTGTGTACTACTTAACTATGGAAAATTAACTTCCCAGAAAGTGATGACGCCATTTTTGCACAATATTGTGTTTGTTGTCATTGTTCTAATATTGCCTGACCACTTGCGTACAAGCTTTCATGCGGCATCTATGTTATCTACAGAAAATAAACCCAGTCGAGTTTGGTATTAAAAGAATGTTGGGAATTCGCCAATTCAGTCATCTCAATAGCGCAGATATATCACATTTTTCATGACAATAACTAATTATCAACCTATAGCCCATTTGTAATGGCCGCTCAACCATGCCGAACACATTGCTGCCAGACCAGCTATGCACAGATGACATTCAGTTGGCCGAATACAGTGCGGTTAGCAGGCTGGTGGGGAGCGGCCTGCAGAAAACACCCCTTTCCCTCACCTGCATTCACAGCTTGGTCTCTGCAGCTGTAAAAATCCCCTGCGACTCAAAACTAAGTAACTTGCTCTGAACAGCCGTGCCAGACATCGAGGCATCGGTCAGCTACTTAGTCTGTCTGGGTGGACAGACCGTCTCCGTGGAGGATTAGGATTTTGGTTGTTTTTATTTTTTTGACCGTGACAGTAGGTCAGATCAGGACTGTAGGCGTGACCAAGTCTGGCTCTCCCTGTATCCCGAGGTCTGTAGGTCAGATCAGGTCTGTAGGCGTGACCAAGTCTGCCTCTCCTGTATCCGAGGTCTGTAGGTCAGATCAGGTCTGTAGGTCAGATCAGGTCTGTAGGCGTGACCAAGTCTGCCTCTCCCTGTATCCAGATGTCTGTAGGTCATATCAGGACTGTAGGCGTGACGAGGTCTGCCTCTCCCTGTATCCCGAGGTCTGTAGGTCAGATCAGGTTTGTAGGCGTGACCAAGTCTGCCTCTCCCTGTATCCAGATGTCTGTAGGTCAGATCAGGACTGTAGGCGTGACGAGGTCTGCCTCTCCCTGTATCCCGAGGTCTGTAGGTCAGATCAGGTCTGTAGGTCAGATCAGGTCTGTAGGTCAGATCAGGTCTGTAGGTCAGATCAGGACTGTAGGCGTGACCAAGTCTGCCTCTCCCTGTATCCAGAGGTCTGTAGGTCAGATCAGGTCTGTAGGTCAGATCAGGACTGTAGGCGTGACGAAGCCGATGGGAAGAAAGATGCCAGAGAGGTACACGATAAACGTGCGTTGGTTCGTTCGTTCGTCGGTTTCACAGCTGCTCGCTGATACTGCTGTTAGATTTGACAAACGGGAGCGTGATTTTGTTTGGTCATGTGTGTGTGTGTGTGTGTGGGGTGTGTGTGTGTGTGTGTGTGTGTGTGTGTGTGTGTACGCACGCGTGTGCGTGCGTGCGTATATGTGTGTGTGTGTACGCACGCGTGTGCGTGTGTGTGTGTGTGTGTGTGTGTGTGTGTGTGTGTGTGTGGCGCGCGCGCGTGCGTGAGCGCCTGCCTGCAGTTCGTACATGAGTACGCGCGTGTGTATGTGTGCGCGCGCGTGCACGTGTTCGCATGACTTATTAATTTTGTACACATGCCCATTCGTCCACCCATCCATCCTAAATCCGTTCAGTCTGTCCTTCAGTCGTTTCATCACTCTCCAAAGGTCAGTCTGTAGATGATTCAGTTGGGCGACGGACCATCGTATACCAACCAGCCACACCATCAACCAATTTAATGTAGTGAGCAGACAGACAGTCAACCAGTCAGAATTCAATCAACCGGTCAAGCAGTCACAGACAGTCAGTCTGTCCGTCAACCACACAGCCAGCCCAGCAATCGCTCACCCAATCACTTT
>CM031599.1:90978287-90980787 GCA_018398815.1 Conus ventricosus | reverse complement strand
AAGTATATTCCTTACGACCATCAGGATTATAACTGCTTCCCCTAGGATCACAAGTATATATACCTTACGACCATCAGGATTATAACTGCTTTCCTAGGATCACAAGTACATATTCCTTACTACCATCAGGATTATAACTGCTTTCCTAGGATCAAAAGTACATATTTCTTACGACCATCAGGATTATAACTGCTTTCCTAGGATCACAAGTACATATTCCTTACGACCATCAGGATTATAACTGCTTTCCTAGGATCACAAGTACATATTCCTTACGACCATCAGAATTATAACTGCTTTCCTAGGATCACAAGTATATTCCTTACGACCATCAGGATTATAACTGCTTTCCTTAGGATCACAAGTATATTCCTTACGACCATCAGGATTATAACTGCTTTCCTTAGGATCACAAGTATATTCCTTACGACCATCAGGATTATAGCTGCTTTCTTTAGGATCACAAGTATATTCCTTACGACCATCAGGATTATAGCTGCTTTCCTAGGATCACATGTATATTCCTGACGACCATCAGGATTATAACTGCTTTCCTTAGGATCACAAGTATATTCCTTACGACTATCAGGATTATAACTGCTTTCCTTAGGATCACAAGTATATTCCTTACGACCATCAGGATTATAGCTGCTTTCCTTAGGATCACAAGTATATTCCTTGCGACCATCAGGATTATAACTGCTTTCCTTAGGATCACAAGTATATTCCTTACGATCATCATGATTATAACTGCTTTCCTATGATCACATGTATATTTCTGACGACCATCAGGATTATAACTGCTTTCCTTAGGATCACAAGTATATTCCTTACGACCATCAGGATTATAACTGCTTTCCTAGGACCACATGTATATTCATGACGACCATCAGGATTATAGCTGCTTTCCTTAGGATCACAAGTATATTCCTTACGACCATCAGGATTATAACTGCTTTCCTAGGATCACATGTATATTCCTGACGATCATCATGATTATAACTGCTTTCCTAGGATCACATGTATATTCCTGACGACCATCAGGATTATAACTGCTTTCCTTAGGATCACAAGTATATATTCCTTACGACCATCAGGATTATAACTGCTTCCCTTAGGATCACAAGTATGTTCCTTACGATCATCAGAATTATATCTGCTTCCCTTAGGATCAAAAGTATATATACCTTACGATCATCAGGATTATAACTGCTTTCCTAGGATCACACGTATGTTCCTTACGATCATAACTATTTCCGTTATGATGATAACTTCTTTTCTTAGGATCACAACTGTTTTGTTACATTGCATTGTATCTTCGCATTGCATTGTTACATTGCGTTGCGTAAGGTTGTTTGGCATCGTAATATATAATGCATCATATTGTTTCGCGTCGAAATGCATTGCACTGTATTTACCATACCGTAATGCGTTGCATCGGATTTTATTGCATAGTATTACATTACATTGCATTGCATTGCATCGTATTGCGTCGCATCATGTCATACAGCATGATGTGAGACATAAACACTTTACAAGCAGAGTCCATGAAAACACTGTTCAGAGATGTCCCACCTGACGTGATCTTTGAGTTTCTGAAAGAGATTAACAGTTTTCATCTGATTTAAGATTTTACGGAAGAAAGGGTTTTTTTTAACGAAGTTTCTGGTACATTTTTAGAAGATGAATTTTAAAGAGATGTGTGAAAGTTTTTTTTTTTTTTTTTTTTTCTTGAGATGACTTGTGAGTTGATTTTAACGTGGTGACAGCCCAGATACGGCCCTTTGCGGTCGGCTGGGCTATAAGCAACATTACCTTACCTTACCTACCATCCTCTTGCGTTGCATCGATTTTCCCGTATTTGATTGCCATAGCTGTGTATTGTTTTCCATCGTATTATATCGCATCGTTTTGCTTTGCATCGTATTGTATTGCATTGTGTTGTATCAACATCGTACAGTACCACATCGTATTGTATTGCATTGTGTTGTATCAACATCGTACAGTACCACATCGTATTGTATTGCATTGTGTTGTATCAACATCGTACAGTACCACATCGTATTTTATTGCATAATATTGCGTTGCGTCGTATCGCGTTGCATCACGTTACATTCCATTGTATTCTATCGCATCACATCGCATTGCATTGGATTGTCTCGTTTTGGTTTGTGCTGAAACGTACCGCAGTGTATTCTATGACACTGTACTGTGGTCGCAACTGGATTCTGTGTATGGAAATTCTGGGCTGCACCGTAGACGGCCCACATGGCGAGAGGAAGTCCAGTAAATTCGGCCCCACTCGCCATTCTCCCTTCCCTTAACCCCCCCACCCCCACCCCCTCCTCCAGTATCCAGGTCTATTGTTTCGTAGAGTGCCGGATGAACCTCCGAGTGTTTGGCCGGGAAGAGCTAAAACATATATAAACAAACAATGTCCCGCTGACTGTCTGCGTCTGGACGACATTATTATCTTTTCTTTAGCATAACAAAAGAATTG
>CM031599.1:90950787-90970787 GCA_018398815.1 Conus ventricosus | reverse complement strand
TATAGCCAGACCGACAAAACAAACACGCTACACCCAAAAAAGAGAAAATCAAGATTATAGCCAGACCGACAAAACAAACACGCTACACTCAAAAAAGATGAAAACAAGATTATAGCCAGACCGACAAAACAAACACCTACACCCAAAAAAGATAAAACAAGATTATAGCCAGACCGACAAAACAAACACGCTACACCCAAAAAAGAGAAAAACAAGATTATAGCCAGACCGACAAAACAAACACGCTACACCCAAAAAAGATAAAAACAAGATTATAGCCAGACCGACAAAACAAACACGCTACACCCAAAAAAGAGAAAATCAAGATTATAGCCAGACCGACAAAACAAACACGCTACACCCAAAAAGAGAGAAAACAAGATTATAGCCAGACCGACAAAACAAACACGCTACACCCAAAAAGATAAAAACAAGATTATAGCCAGACCGACAAAACAAACACGCTACACCCAAAAAAGATAAAAACAAGATTATAGCCAGACCGACAAAACAAACACGCTACACCCAAAAAAGATGAAAACAAGATTATAGCCAGACCAACAAAACAAACACGCTACACCCAAAAAAGATAAAAACAAGATTATAGCCAGACTGACAAAACAAACACGCTACACCCAAAAAAGATAAAAACAAGATTATAGCCAGACGACAAAACAAACACGCTACACCCAAAAAAGATGAAAACAAGATTATAGCCAGACCAACAACAAAGATTATAGCCAGACCGACAAAACAAACACGCTACACCCAAAAAAGATGAAAAACAAGATTATAGCCAGACCGACAAAACAAACACGCTACACCCAAAAAAGATAAAAACAAGATTATAGGCAGACCGACAAAACAAACGCGCTACACCCAAAAAATTATGAAAACAAGATTATAGCCAGACCGACAAACAAACACGCTAACACCCAAAAAAGATGAAAACAAGATTATAGCCAGACCGACAAAACAAAACGTGCTACACCCAAAAAAGATGAAAACAAGATTATAGCCAGACCGACAAAACAAAAACGCTGCACCCAAAAAAGAGAAAAACAAGATTATAGTCCAGACCGACAAAACAAACACGCTACACCCAAAAAAGATAAAAACAAGATTATAGCCAGACGACAAACAAACACGCTACACCCAAAAAAGATGAAAACAAGATTATAGCCAGACCGACAAAACAAACACGCTACACCCAAAAAAGAGAAAACAAGATTATAGCCAGACCGACAAAACAAACACGCTACACCCAAAAAAGAGAAAATCAAGATTATAGCCAGACCGACAAAACAAACACGCTACACTCAAAAAAGATGAAAACAAGATTATAGCCAGACCGACAAAACAAACACACTACACCCAAAAAAGATAAAAACAAGATTATAGCCAGACCGACAAAACAAACACGCTACACCCAAAAAAGAAAAAACAAGATTATAGCCAGACCGACAAAACAAACACGCTACACCCAAAAAAGATAAAAACAAGATTATAGCCAGACCGACAAAACAAACACGCTACACCCAAAAAAGGAAAATCAAGATTATAGCCAGACCGACAAAACAAACACGCTACACCCAAAAAAGAGAAAAACAAGATTATAGCCAGACCGACAAAACAAACACGCTACACCCAAAAAAGATAAAAACAAGATTATAGCCAGACCGACAAAACAAACACGCTACACCCAAAAAAGATAAAAACAAGATTATAGCCAGACCGACAAAACAAACACGCTACACCCAAAAAAGATAAAAACAAGATTATAGCCAGACCGACAAAACAAACACCTACACCCAAAAAAGATGAAAACAAGATTATAGCCAGACCGACAAAACAAAACACGCTACACCCAAAAAAGATAAAACAAGATTATAGCCAGACCGACAAAACAAACACGCTAACACCCAAAAAAGATGAAAACAAGATTATAGCCAGACCGACTAAAAAACACGCTACACCCCAAAAAAGATGAAAACAAGATTATAGCCAGACCGACAAAACAGACACGCTACACCCAAAAAAGATAAAACAAGATTATAGCCAGACCGACAAAACAAACACGCTACACCCAAAAAAGATAAAAACAAGATTATAGCCAGACTGACAAAACAAACACGCTACACCCAAAAATGATAAAACAAGATTATAGCCAGACCGACAAACAAACACGCTACACCCAAAAAGATAAAAACAAGATTATAGCCAGACCGACAAAACTAACACGCTACACCCAAAAAAGATAAGAACACGATTATAGCCAGACCGACAAAACAAAACACGCTACACCCAAAAAAGATAAAACAAGATTATAGCCAGACCGAAACCACACAAACAAAACAACGCATACACCCACACAAAAAGATAAAAACAAGATTATAGCCAGACCGACAAAACAAACACGCTACACCCAAAAAAGATAAAAACAAGATTATAGCCAGACCGACAAAACAAACACGCTACACCCAAAAAGATAAAAACAAGATTATAGCCAGACCGACAAAACAAACACGCTACACCCAAAAAAGATAAAAAACAAGATTATAGCCAGACCGACAAAACAAACACGCTACACCCAAAAAAGATAAAAACAAGATTATAGCCAGACCGACAAAACAATCACGCTACACCCAAAAAAGATAAAAACAAGATTATAGCCAGACCGACAAACAAACACGCTACACCCAAAAAAGATAAAAAACAAGATTATAGCCAGACCGACAAAACAAACACGCTACACCCAAAAAAGATAAAAACAAGATTATAGCCAGACCGACAAAACAAACACGCTACACCCAAAAAAGATAAAAACAAGATTATAGCCAGACCGACAAAACAAACACGCTACACCCAAAAAAGATAAAAACAAGATTATAGCCAGACCGACAAAACAAACACGCTACACCCAAAAAAGATAAAACAAGATTATAGCCAGACCGACAAAACAATCACGCTACACCCAAAAAAGATAAAAACAAGATTATAGCCAGACCGACAAAACAAACACGCTACACCCAAAAAAGATAAAAACAAGATTATAGCCAGACCGACAAAACAAACACGCTACACCCAAAAAAGATAAAAACAAGATTATAGCCTGTCAACCTCGGTGTAATGTCAGTGGAGGAAGGACTAGCGCACAGCCCAAACACACTCACAGCTTGCTTACGATCTCATTCGTATATCATGCATTCGTCACATCAAACCACTAGTAAAGTCTATAACTTTACTACACATGATCATAGAACGAAACATCAATGCATATGGAATCAAATGAAATAAAACATTCTCTCTTTCCTGAACTTCACAAAATCAATTATCTAAAACATCATTAACTAACCCGGGTATAAACAGATTTCTACTTTACCTGGCCAGGTGATCTTAACTATTCACGAATCACTGTCTTTTCTTTTCTTTTCTTTTTCTTTTCACTGTCACTTTCACAACACGACACAACTGCCGGCACTGGTGTTGGTCTGATGGCGCCTGGTCAGGTGAGACTGTTGGCGTTGGTCTGTGGTTCTGCTTGGCGAAGTGACGCTGCCAGGTATGAGGTCGAACCCCCGGTTAGGGTAGAACAGTGACTATCAACATCGATCTGTTCTCCTTTCTTTCTTCCTGCATTAACGCATTGCACTCTCTCTCTCTCTTCTAGTCTGCTCTTATCAAATGGACATGGTTGCTTTTCTTTTCTTTTTTTCTTTTCTTTCTTTTCTTCTTCATAAATTAGCAACTCTCTCTCTCTCTCCACATCTCTCCTCAGTCCTTCCTCTGCAGACTATCTCATGCTAATCTCTCAACTTGGTTCTCTTCTCTCCTCCCTCATCTCTCTGCTTTTCTCTCAAGCAGACCTAGAACCTCTCCCCCTCTCTGTCTCTCTGTTCGTTCTCCCCCTCGTTCTGTCCTCTCTTCATCTCTCTGCCTTTTCCCTCGTGCAGAGACTACACCTAAAACCTCTCATCTCTCTGTCTCTGTTCGTTCTCATCTCCCTGCCTTCCTGTAGGCGAGAGCCTACTCTCCCGAACTCCCCCTCTCTCTCTCTCTCTGTCTGTTCGTCTTTTTTTCCTCCCTTTTTTTTCCCTTACACATTCCTTTATGCTCTAACCCCGTGTCCAAGGGCCAGTACCATTGGTCAGTATTTTTACCGCCCTGACACCCGAAGTTACCCCCCTCTAATTCCATTGGATGTTCAAATCATGACAGTCCCGTCTACACGCCTTACTCTCTGTGGTGGTCAATTGGTCATTTAATTGATTAGCTAGATTTCACCCCCACCACACACTACCTTCTCCCTCTCCCTTTCCTGCTTAAACCTGCGACGTCCGACTAACAATGACGTTGGTTCCACAAATTGGCCGGATAAGGCTGGCCCAGGCACTGAGGTCCGTCTGGGCAGACATCGAGGCGTCGGTCAAAGCCGCTTAGTCGTCTGGCGGGACAGAACGTCTCTGTGGAGCCTCTCCCCTATGCTTAATTGGCCGGACCCGACCTATGGCCCCGTCTTTCTGACGCCTAGAATGTTTGAGTTTGGACTTATGTCCAGTTGGAGTGGCCGACGACTGACCACACTTCGGTTGTGTTGAATTTTGACCGTGACAATTTCCCCCTTGCAAAAGACTATGCACCGCATTGTCTCAAAACAACGGTACAAAAAAGACAACAACCGAATTTGCTGACACACAGCTACACGCGCAAAGTTTAAAAAAAAAAACTTTACAACGGTTTATAAGTTATAAAATATATCATTAGTGAATACCACTCCAATGAGTTATCATTGACGTGCGCTCTTGCGTTATTTCGACTCATTTTATAACGACCTCTGTGCGCACCTATGCAATTCCCTACTTGCGGATTTGCCACATCTTCTCTTCACAATTCCTATGAAAAGCACAATATAGTATGATCACGATCCATGAACTTCACTGAGGAATCTCCGTCCTCACTTATTGCAAATAATGCATTACTACACAAGCGACTGTATGCTCCAAGCATAACTACATTCACATGAACAAGTCTCACACAAAAAAATATGAACCATAGCCAACTGGGAATGAACCCATATCAAATCAACATAACTGTCATCAACACATATTATCAACAAAGCACCCCGGATATGACTGACTTCCTCTGAGTTGCAGCTTGCTAGACTACACGGCTTAAATAGTCAGCTCCGACATTCTGTCGACCGGGGTGTACTGCACTCGGTACCTGTAGGGCTGCAGTGCCATTGCCCAACGCAGAACTCTGCTGTTTTTCAACTGCGCCTCCTGCAGGAATTTGAGTGGTTGGTGATCAGTCTCTATCACGAACTCTTTCCCATACAAGTATTTGTGGAACTTCTGCAGGGCCCCCACACGACAGCTAAACACTCCTTCTCCACCGTTGCGTACCCTTCTTCACACTTTGTCAACTTCCTGCTAGCATATCTCACAGGAAACTCGACTCCTTCATGCTCCTGCAACAATACTGCACCTATCCCACCACCTGATGCATCTGTCCGCAACAAAAATGGTTTGGACATATCTGGTAGCTTCAAGATGGGAGGGGAACCTAGTCTTTCTAATACTGTCTGCAGTGCTTGCTCTGCAGCGTCTGACCACTCGACCACTGCCGGTTTCCCTGCCTTGACCAAATCACTGAGAGGACTCGTGATTGCTGCGAAATTGGGAACAAACTCCCTATAGAACCCAATAAAGCCTAGCAGACTCCTGACTTCTGTTTTGGTCTTTGGTCTCTCTGAATTCATCATCTTCTCCACCTTTCGCCTTTCTGGCTGCTTTGTGTCGCCTCCGACAACAAAACCTAGGAACTCCTACTGTCTAGCCCTTCATACAGTGACACATCCCTGTATGACTCTTCTGGAAACTTAGGCAACAAAATCTCCCCTTCTTCTGCTGGGTCTCCTTCACCTCATCAATGATTGCTGCTGCGCCTATGTGCTGAGTCTCACGCTGAATATATTTGCGGAGGAAATTTGCATGAAAAGTTTTGGTTTTCCATTCACATCAATTCGGTAATCTCGACCGACCTTTCCAATGATGGTGAACGGTCCCTTCCAATGCATCAGCAGCTTGTTGTGATCCGTGGGAAGCAGTACCAGGACTTGATCTCCCACCTTGAGGGATTGCTTCCTCACCCTCCTGTCATATTGCTTCTTCTGAACGACCCTAGCCTCCTGCAAACCTTTCCTTGCAAACTTACATGTCTCATACCTGTGCCCACCTTTGGAACAGGGCGAGATTGGGCCAATCAGATCGACGGCCACTCTCCTGAATGGTGTGTCAATTAAAGGGGGATGTTTAAGAGGCGCCTTCCTCTTCACCCCTCTTGGGGCTGACCTTTGACACACGTCACATGACATGCAGAAACGCTTGATGTCTGCCATTGCTCCTGGCCAATGAAAGTCATCGAAGATTCGGTCAGCTGTTTTGCTGGTGCCGAGATGACTCGCCATGAGCGACTCGTGACCCACTGACATGACAGTGTCACGATAACCTGCTGGTACCTCTAACTGAGTGGTCACCTTACCTGTCTTCCCCTTGGTGAACACTCGGTACAACAGCCCGCCTTTCACAAGAAATTCTGTCTCACCTCCTCTAACCTCCTGTTTCTCTCCACCTCTTGCCAACTCCCAAGACTCACGAGCGAAGGGTCTTGTTCCTGCGCTGCCCTAAACTCATCAGGCGACACATCTATGCCTGACTTCCTTGCCGGAACGACTAACGGTTTATCAACCTTTCCCTCCTTTTTGCTCCGTGTTTGAACTGCTGCCCTGTAGCAGTCACAACTCAGGATCCCCTGGATCCCTTGCACCTGGAATATTTCCAATGATCAAATCGTGAAGGGGTTTCTCCATCACCAACGCAGACAACTCGCCTGAGAAGTAAGGGGTACGTACTTCTATCTTAGCAACTGGAAACTCCCTCACAGTGCCATCGATTAGAGTACAGGTCTGGATTTGCCCTGTCAAATCCCCTTTATCGACCAGCGTTGTTCGTACTACACCGCATGAACAACCAGTGTCTCGTAACACTTTCACCCTCTGCTGGCCAATCCACCCTTCTTCCACTGGTAACGAACCACTCAGCCTAGTGCCCTCCATCCCTGACACTGACTGCTGTCCAGTGCTAGCCATAGGCCGCACTCCACCCTCTTCAGACTGAATCCCCTTTGGTTCCACTGCAGGTCGTTTCCCTTGACGACCCTTATCCACCTCTTGCAAGGCTGCTGCCTTCTGGAACCTCATGCGACAGTCCCTCGCCACATGTCCCTTCTTGTGACAAATGAAACACCTAATGTCCCTTTGCCCTTCCTTCTGCCCCACCACTGGGTTTGCAGACTTTGCAGAAAACTCCCCTGGTCTCCTTGCACTCTTCTCACCTGTGCCTAGCACCTGTTTCTCTGCACCTTAGTGCCCAAACGTGCCTCTCTATACACCTCTGCGAACTTCAACAACTCTCCTGCTGTCTCTGGCTGTCTCTCTTCCAAATGTATGGTTAACTCAGGGCCGCAACCTGACAAAATCTGTTCTTTCATAACTAGCTCTTTCAATTCAATGAACTCCTTCTTCGTACCGCTCAACTCTAATTGTTGTTCAATAGGGGTGTTCTTTTCTTCCACCATTATATCTCTTTTTTTTTTTTTCTGAACAAGATTTTATTACTACGACAGCCAAACTGGTGGTTTCCGACACGAGTGACGTAATAGCACAATCCTATGAATGATAATATTAGCTTGGGACAACGTAATTAGTTTTTTATAAGACGCCCAGCGCCTGACCCAACTATGAGAGCGAATTATAGGTAATCTGTGCGAAATGAGTACTCTGGGGCTGAAATGCCAAGCCTAGTATTAACTATCTTGGAAGCAATGCCAAGCCATAGTATTTAACTATCTTGGGAACATACAGTAAGACAAACCCTTGTCTTAGGATTACAATACTTGAATCCCACCCAGCTTCCTCTCTGAGAAGTTGAACAATTATAATAAATGGGCCAGAATATCCTGGCAGGCTCGCCAATAAATTGTCAACCTCGGTGTAATGTCAGTGGAGGAAGGACTAGCGCACAGCCCAAACACACTCACAGCTTGCTTACGATCTCATTCGTATATCATGCATTCGTCACATCAAACCACTAGTAAAGTCTATAACTTTACTACACATGATCATAGAACGAAACATCAATGCATATGGAATCAAATGAAATAAAACATTCTCTCTTTCCTGAACTTCACAAAATCAATTATCTAAAACATCATTAACTAACCCGGGTATAAACAGATTTCTACTTTACCTGGCCAGGTGATCTTAACTATTCACGAATCACTGTCTTTTCTTTTCTTTTCTTTTTCTTTTCACTGTCACTTTCACAACACGACACAACTGCCGGCACTGGTGTTGGTCTGATGGCGCCTGGTCAGGTGAGACTGTTGGCGTTGGTCTGTGGTTCTGCTTGGCGAAGTGACGCTGCCAGGTATGAGGTCGAACCCCCGGTTAGGGTAGAACAGTGACTATCAACATCGATCTGTTCTCCTTTCTTTCTTCCTGCATTAACGCATTGCACTCTCTCTCTCTCTCTCTCTTCTAGTCTGCTCTTATCAAATGGACATGGTTGCTTTTCTTTTCTTTTTTTCTTTTCTTTCTTTTCTTCTTCATAAATTAGCAACTCTCTCTCTCTCTCCACATCTCTCCTCAGTCCTTCCTCTGCAGACTATCTCATGCTAATCTCTCAACTTGGGTTTTCTTCTCTCCTCCCCTCATCTCTCTGCTTTTCTCTCAAGCAGACCTAGAACCTCTCCCCCTCTCTGTCTCTCTGTTCGTTCTCCCCCTCGTTCTGTCCTCTCTTCATCTCTCTGCCTTTTCCCTCGTGCAGAGACTACACCTAAAACCTCCTCATCTCTCTGTCTCTGTTCGTTCTCATCTCCCTGCCTTCCTGTAGGCGAGAGCCTACTCTCCCGAACTCCCCCCTCTCTCTCTCTCTCTGTCTGTTTCGTCTTTTTTTCCTCCCCTTTTTTTTTCCCTTACACATTCCTTTATGCTCTAACCCCGTGTCCAAGGGCCAGTACCATTGGTCAGTATTTTTAAACCGCCCTGACACCCGAAGTTATCCCCCTCTAATTCCATTGGATGTTCAAATCATGACAGTCCCGTCTACACGCCTTACTCTCTGTGGTGGTCAATTGGTCATTTAATTGATTAGCTAGATTTACCCCCACCACACACTACCTTCTCCCTCTCCCTTTCCTGCTTTAACCTGCGACGTCCGACTAACAATGACGTTGTTCCACAAATTGGCCGGATAAGGCTGGCCCAGGCACTGAGGTCCGTCTGGGCAGACATCGAGGCGTCGGTCAAAGCCGCTTAGTCGTTGGCGGGACAGAACGTCTCTGTGGAGCCTCTCCCTATGCTTAATTGCCGACCCGACCTATGGCCGTCTTTCTGACGCCTAGAATGTTTGAGTTTGGACTTATGTCCAGTTGGAGTGGCCGACGACTGACCACACTTCGGTTGTGTTGAATTTTGACCGTGACATAGCCAGACCGACAAACCAAACACGCTACACCCAAAAAAGATGAAAACAAGATTATAGCCAGACCGACAAAACAAACACGCTACACCCAAAAAGATAAAAACAAGATTATAGCCAGACCGACAAAACAAACACGCTACACCCAAAAAAGATAAAAACAAGATTATAGCCAGACCGACAAACCAAACACGCTACACCCAAAAAAGATGAAAACAAGATTATAGCCAGACCGACAAAACAAACACGCTACACCCAAAAAAGATAAAAACAAGATTATAGCCAGACCGACAAAAACACGCTACACCCAAAAAAGATAAAAACAAGATTATAGCCAGACCGACAAAACAAACACGCAACACCCAAAAAAGATAAAAACAAGATTATAGCCAGACCGACAAAACAAACACGCTACACCCAAAAAAGATAAAAACAAGATTATAGCCAGACCGACAAAACAAACACGCTACACCCAAAAAAGATAAAAACAAGATTATAGCCAGACCGTCAAAACAAACACGCTACACCCAAAAAAGATAAAAACAAGATTATAGCCAGACCGACTAAACAAACACGCTACACCCAAAAAAGATAAAAACAAGATTATAGCCAGACCGACAAAACAAACACGCTACACCCAAAAAAGATAAAAACAAGATTATAGCCAGACCGACAAAACAAACACGCTACACCCAAAAAAGATAAAAACAAGATTATAGCCAGACCGACAAAACAAACACGCTACACCCAAAAAAGATAAAAACAAGATTATAGCCAGACCGACAAAACAAACACGCTACACCCAAAAAAGATGAAAACAAGATTATAGCCAGACCGACAAAACAAACACGCTACACCCAAAAAAGATAAAAACAAGATTATAGCCAGACCGACAAAACAAACACGCTACACCCAAAAAAGATAAAAACAAGATTATAGCCAGACCGACAAAACAAACACGCTACACCCAAAAAAGATAAAAACAAGATTATAGCCAGACCGACAAAACAAACACGCTACACCCAAAAAAGATAAAAACAAGATTATAGCCAGACCGACAAAACAAACACGCTACACCCAAAAAAGATAAAAACAAAAACAAAAAAACAAACAAAAAACCAGACACCCTCCAGCTCAAATCCCGACCCCCTGCTGACGCACTAGACTCCCAACACAAACTTCACCCCCCCCCCCACCCCTTCACCCCCACCCCCCACCCCACCACACCCGTCCCCTCCCACCCCACCTTCACCACCACCATTCCCACTCACCCTCACCACCCCCACCCCACCCCCATCACCCCGCCCCTCCCACCCCCATCCTCACCACCACCATTCCCCCCCAAACCCCCACCACCCACCCCCACCCCCGCTCCCTCCCACCCCAACCATCACCACCACCATTCCCATCCACCCATCCCACCACCCCCACCCTCACCACCCCCACCTCACCCCCCCACCCCCATCACCCCACCCCCATCCTCACACCACCATTCCCACCCACCCCCACCACCCACCCCCACCCCCACCACCCACCCCCACCCCCGCTCCCTCCCACCCAACCCCCACCACCACCATTCCCATCCACCCATCCCACCACCCCACCCCCACCACCCCCACCCCCACTCCCACCCCCACCCTCATCACCCGCACCCACGCCTTCGTGTTTTTTTTCCCCCCACAGAAACAAGAGCAGGCGGAGACGAACGTGTTCTTCAAGAACCTGCCGGAGGACTTCACCAAGGAGGACCTGGAGAGCTGGGTGAAGGAGTGCGGGCCCGTCAGTTCGGTGCACATCATGAAGCAGAACGGACGCAGCCAGGGCGTGGGCTTCGCGCGCATGGCCTGCAAGGCCGACTGCGAGAAGATCATCCAGAAGTACAACAACCTCCGCCTGCCAGGTCAGTCGGGTCTACTGTAGTCGGTGGAGTCGCGCCGGGCTGGTTGGTTGTGGTGGTGATTGGGTGGTGGTGGTGGTGGTGGTGGTGGTGTGTGTGTGTGTGTGTGTGTGTGTTAGAGAGAGAGAGAGAAAGGGAGAGAGAGAGAGAGAGAGAGAGAGAGAGAGAGAGAGATTGAGTTTGTGTGTGTGTGTGTGTGTGTGTGTGTGTGTGTGTTAGAGAGAGAGAGAAAGGGAGAGAGAGAGAGAGAGGTGTGTGTGTGTGTGTGTGTGTGTGTGTGTGTGTGTGTGTGTTAGAGAGAGAAAGGGAGAGAGAGAGTGTGTGTGTGTGTGTGTGTGTGTGTGTGTGTGTGTGCTTGCTTGCTTGCGTGTTTTAACGAAGAATATTCATATTGCCGCTTTTGTTCGTGCATGTTCCCGTCGCCATGACTTGTTTTGCCCCCTGATGCTGCTCTGTTGTAGTAGGAGTGGGTGGAAGGCGGTAGAGGTTTGGGGAGGAGAGGGGGGGGGGGGGGGGAGGATGGGAGCGAGGTGGGAAAAGGAAGGAAGGAAGGAAGGGCGAGGATGCAGTAAACGAAGAGAGGTTAAGAAGGAAGAGAGGGCATCAGTGAGTCTGTCTGTATGTGTGTCCCACTCTTCCAATAATCCGTTTCCTTGTCTTTCCCTCACTCATTTCATTAAATCCACTTGCTCTTCCCCTCTGTCCAACCCATTCCTCTTTCTGTACTCCCAGTTCTTATTGAACAGAGAGTGCTTTACAATGGGAACGAGGAAATGCTGTCTGTGTGTCTGTCTGTCAGTCTGTCTGTATGCCTGTCTGTCTGTCCGTGGTCAAAATGTGTTCTACTCGCTCCAGACAAAACTGCTGGACCGATCTTTCTGAACATTTGTAGATATGTTCATTATGGGTCACGGATGATGCCCGATATTTTATTTTTACCAGAATAGGCGTTACTAACGGCTATAAATGATAATTTTGTGATGTACAGTTTAAGCAATAACGGTTTATAAGCTTAAGTGTATCTAAATTTTGAATGCGCCTCGGTAGTATAGTGGATCATGTCCACGCCGGTTGCGCGGTTGCGCGGGAGACCCGAGTTCATTTCCCCGCCGGGGGAGAGCGGTTTTTTTTTTTTCCTTCTTTTCTCTTACTTACAAAATTTCTGCCACCAAAGGGGGAGAAAGTGCTATAGTGACTGATTATATATTTTTTTTCTTTTTGTTGTACTACTACTTACTGGGAATACAGTTTATATGCTTTGCATCTTGTTCCCTTTTACGTCTAATATTCCGGGATGATTGTGATCTCACCGAACACAAAACAAAGGAACAAAAAGTTCTGTCTTTCCCGCGGAACCCCCCCCCCCCCCCCCCCCAAAAAAAAAAAAAAAAAAACCCCTTGCACTCCTGGAAACAGACGTAACTTCTAGGGACCACCATGTAGATCTAGATGCCGGGTTTTTTTTTTTTTTTTTTGGGGGGGGGGGGGGGAGGGGGGGGGGCGCTCGTCGTCACCAACCTCGCCGTGAACTTGGAGAGGGATTAAGGGCGTGTTAAGGAGGCCGCGCTGTCCGTTGGGACGCGCAATTAGGCTTCTCCTCCGGACTGGCTGACCCTAGCCAGGAGTCGAGTCTGAGGAGGTGAGGATGGGAAGGGGGGGGGGGGGGGGGGGTGGGGGGCGGGGGAGGGAAGGGGGGGGGGGAGGGGGGGGGGAAGGGATTCGTGGGCTGGAAGACAGAGGCGGCATACCGACCGCAGCACATGCTTGTACAGGAGCGTTAATGACTCCACAGTATGGGTGACCTTTTGGGTTGGGAAATGAAGGTGAGGAGTGGAAGAAGAGGAGGGGAATATGGGAGCAGGTATGGGGTGGTTGGAGGCGGGGAGGGGAGGGGAATATGGGAGCAGGTATGGGGTGGTTGGAGGCGGGGAGGGGAGGGGAATATGGGAGCAGGTATGGGGTGGTTGGAGGCGGGGAGGGGAGGGGAATATGGGAGCAGGTATGGGGTGGTTGGAGGCGG
Organism: Conus ventricosus; assembly: GCA_018398815.1. NCBI lineage: Eukaryota > Metazoa > Mollusca > Gastropoda > Neogastropoda > Conidae > Conus > Conus ventricosus. Next base: position 90,957,328 of record CM031599.1, on the reverse strand, counting down.
GGAGGGGAGGGGAATATGGGAGCAGGTTTGGGGTGGTTGGAGGCGGGAAGGGGAGGGGAATATGGGAGCAGGAATGGGGTGGTTGGAGGCGGGGAGGGGAGGGGAATATGGGAGCAGGTATGGGGTGGTTGGAGGCGGGGAGGGGAGGGGAATATGGGAGCAGGAATGGGGTGGTTGGAGGCGGGGAGGGGAGGGGAATATGGGAGCAGGTATGGGGTGGTTGGAGGCGGGGAGGGGGGGGGAATATGGGAGCAGGTATGGGGTGGTTGGAGGGGGGGAGGGGAGGGGAATATGGGAGCAGGTATGGGGTGGTTGGAGGCGGGGAGGGGAGGGGAATATGGGAGCAGGTATGGGTGGTTGGAGGCGGGGAGGGGAGGGGAATATGGGAGCAGGTATGGGGTGGTTGGAGGCTGGGAGGGGAGGGGAATATGGGGGCAGGTATGGGGTGGTTGGAGGCGGGGAGGGGAGGGGAATATGGGAGCAGGTATGGGGTGGTTGGAGGCGGGGAGGGGAGGGGAGGATGGGAATATGGGAGCAGGTATGGGGTGGTTGGAGGCGGGGAGGGGAGGGGAATATGGGAGCAGGTATGGGGTGGTTGGAGGTGGGGAGGGGAGGGGAATATGGGAGCAGGTATGGGGTGGATGAAGGCGGGGAGGGGAGGGGAATATGGGAGCAGGTATGGGGTGGTTGGAGGCGGGGAGGGGAGGGGAATATGGGAGCAGGTATGGGGTGGTTGGAGGTGGGGAGGGGAGGGGAGGAGAGGGGAATATGGGAGCAGGTATAGGGTGGTTGGAGGCGGGGAGGGGTGGGGAGGGGAGGGGAGGGGAGGGGAATATGGGAGCAGGTATGGGGTGGTTGGAGGCGGGGAGGGGTGGGGAGGGGAGGGGAATATGGGAGCAGGTATGGGGTGGTTGGAGGCGGGGAGGGGTGGGGAGGGGAATATGGGAGGAGGTATGGGGTGGTTGGAGGCGGGGAGGGGTGGGGAGGGGAGGGGAATATGGGGGCAGGAATGGGGTGGTTGGAGGCGGGGAGGGGTGGGGAGGGGATGGGAATATGGGGGCAGGTATGGGGTGGATGGAGGGCGGGGAGGGGTGGGAAGGGGTGGGGAGGGGAGGGGAATATGGGAGCAGGCATGGGGGGTGGTTGGAGGCGGGGAGGGGTGGGGGAGGGAAGGGGAGAGGAGGGGAATATGGGAGCAGGTATGGGGTGGTTGGAGGCGGGGAGGAGTGGGGAGGGGAGGAAGGGGAGGGGAATATGGGAGCAGGTATGGGGTGGTTGGAGGCGGGTAGGGGTGGGGAGGGGAGGGGAATATGGGAGCAGGTATGGGGTGGTTGGAGGCGGGGAGGGGAGGAAGGGGAGGGGAATATGGGAGCAGGTATGGGGTGGTTGGAGGCGGGTAGGGGTGGGGAGGGGAGGGGAATATGGGAGCAGGTTATGGGGTGGTTGGAGGCAGGTAGGGGAGGGGTGGGGAGGAAGGGGAGGGGAATATGGGAGCAGGTATGGGGTGGTTGGAGGCGGGGAGGGGTGGGGAGGGGAGGGGAATATGGGGCAGGTATGGGGTGGTTGGAGGCGGGTAGGGGAGGGGTGGGGAGGAAGGGGAGTTGAATATGGGAGCAGGTATGGGGTGGTTGGAGGTGGGGAGGGGAGGGGAATATGGGAGCAGGTATGGGGTGGTTGGAGGTGGGGAGGGGAGGGGAATATGGGAACAGGTATGGGGTGGTTGGAGGTGGGGAGGGGAGGGGAATATGGGAACAGGTATGGGGTGGTTGGAGGTGGGGAGGTGAGGGGAGGGGAATATGGGAGCAGGTATGGGGTGGTTGGAGGTGGGGAGGGGAGGAAGGGGAGGGGAATATGGGAGCAGGTATGGGGTGGTTGGAGGCGGGGAGGGGTGGGGAGGGGAGGGGAATATGGGAGCAGGTATGGGTGGGTTGGAGGCGGGGACGGGAGGGGAGGGGAATATGGGAGCAGGTAAAGGGTGGTTGGAGGCGGGGAGGGGGGGTGGGGAGGAAGGGGAGGGGAATATGGGAGCATGTATGGGGTGGTTGGAGGCGGGGAGGGGTGGGGAGGGGAGGGGAGGGGAATATGGGAGCAGGTATGGGGTGGTTGGAGGCGGGGAGGGGTGGGGAAGGGAGGGGAGGGGAATAGGGGAGCAGGTATGGGGTGGTTGGAGGCGGGGAGGGTTGGGGAAGGGAGGGGAGGGGAATATGGGAGCAGGTATGGTGTGGTTGGAGGCGGGGAGGGGAGGAAGGGGAGGGGAATATGGGAGCAGGTATGGGGTGGTTGGAGGCGGGGAGGGGTGGGGAGGGGAGGGGAGGCGAATATGGGAGCAGGTATGGGGTGGTTGGACGCGGGGAGGGGTGGGGAATGGAGGGGAGGCGAATATGGGAGCAGGTTATGGGGTGGATGGAGGCGGGGAGGGGAGGGGAGGGGAGGAAGCGGAGGGGAATATGGGAGCAGGTATGGGGTGGTTGGAGGCGGGGAGGGGAGGGGGGGAATATGGGAGCAGGTATGGGGTGGTTGGAGGCGGGGAGGGGAGGGGAGGGGAATATGGGAGCAGGTATGGTGTGGTTGGAGGCGGGGAGGGGTGGGGAAGGGAGGGGAGGGGAATATGGGAGCAGGTATGGGGTTTGGGTTTGGGGGCGGGGAGGGGTGGGGAGGGGAGGGGAGGGGAATATGGAGCAGGTATGGGGTGGTTGGGGGGGGATGGGTGGGGGATAGGGGAGGGGAGGGGAATATGGGAGCAGGTATGGGGTGGTTGGAGGCGGGGAGGGGAGGGGAGGAAGGGAATGGGATATGGGAGCAGGTATGGGGTGTTGGAGGCGGGGAGGGGGGGAATATGGGAGCAGGTATGGGGTGGATGAAGGCGGGAGGGAGGGGAATATGGGGCAGGTTGGGGTGGGGGGTGGGGTGGGGGGGAGGGGAATATGGGAGCAGGTATGGGGTGGTTGGGGCGGGGAGGGGAGGGGAGGAGAGGGGATATGGGAGCAGGTATAGGGGGTTGGAGGCGGGGAGGGGTGGGGAGGGGAGGGAGGGGAGGGGAATATGGGAGCAGGTAAGGGGGGTGGGGTTGGGGGTATGGGGGGAGGTGGTGGGGAGGGTGGGGATGGGGGGAATATGGGGGCAGGTATGGGGTGGTTGTCGGCGGGGGGGGAAGGGGTGGGGAGGGAGGGAATATGGGGCAGGCATGGGGGGTGGTTGGAGGTGGGGAGGGGTGGGAGGGAAGGGGGAGAGGGGGGGGAATATGGGAGCAGGTATGGGGTGGTTGGAGGTGGGGAGGGGTGGGGAGGGGGGAAAGGGGAGGGAATATGGGAGCAGGTATGGGGTGGTTGGAGGGGGGAGGGGTGGGGAGGGGAGGGGAGGGGAATATGGGAGCAGGTATGGGGTGGTTTGAGGCGGGGAGGGGTGGGGAAGGGAGGGGAGGGGAATATGGGAGCAGGTATGGGGTGGTTGGAGGCGGGGTGGGGAGGGGAGGGGAGGAAGGGGAGGGGAATATGGGTGCAGGTATGGGGTGGTTGGAGGCGGGGAGGGGAGGGGAGGGGAATATGGGAGCAGGTATGGTGTGGTTGGAGGCGGGGAGGGGTGGGGAGGGGAGGGGAGGCGAATATGGGAGCAGGTATGGGGTGGTTGGAGGCGGGGAGGGGAGGGGAGGGGAATATGGGAGCAGGTATGGTGTGGTTGGAGGCGGGGAGGGGTGGGGAGGGGAGGGGAGGCGAATATGGGAGCAGGTATGGGTTGGTTGGAGGCGGGGAGGGTTGGGGAATGGAGGGGAGGGGAATATGGGAGCAGGTATGGGGTGGATGGAGGCGGTGAGGGGAGGGGAGGGGAGGAAGGGGAGGGGAATATGGGAGCAGGTATGGGGTGGTTGGAGGCGGGGAGGGGAGGGGAGGGGAATATGGGAGCAGGTATGGGGTGGTTGGAGGCGGGGAGGGGAGGGGAGGGGAATATGGGAGCAGGTATGGGGTGGATGGAGGCGGTGAGGGGAGGGGAGGGGAGGAAGGGGAGGGGATATGGGAGCAGGTATGGGGTGGTTGGAGGCGGGGAGGGGAGGGGGGGGAATATGGGAGCAGGTATGGGGTGGTTGGAGGCGGGGAGGGGAGGGGAGGGGAATATGGGAGCAGGTATGGTGTGGTTGGAGGCGGGGAGGGGTGGGGAAGGGAGGGGAGGGGAATATGGGAGCAGGTATGGTGTGGTTGGAGGCGGGGAGGGGTGGGGAGGAAGGGGAGGGGAATATGGGAGCAGGTTATGGTGTGGTTGGAGGCGGGGAGGGGTGGGGAGGGGAATATGGGAGCAGGTATGGGGTGGTTGGAGGCGGGGAGGGGAGGGGAGGGGAATATGGGAGCAGGTATGGTGTGGTTGGAGGCGGGGAGGGGTGGGGAAGGGAGGGGAGGGGAATATGGGAGCAGGTTATGGGGTGGTTGGAGGCGGGGAGGGGTGGGGGGGAGGGGATATGGGAGCAGGTATGGGGTGGTTGGAGGCGGGGATGGGTGGGGAAGGGAGGGGAGGGGAATATTGGAGCAGGTATGGGTGTGGTTGGAGGCGGGGAGGGGAGGGGAGGAAGGGAATGGGAATATGGGAGCAGGTATGGGGTGGTGGAGGCGGGGAGGGGAGGGGAGGAAGGGAATGGGAATATGGGAGCAGGTATGGGGTGGTTGGAGGCGGGGAGGGGAGGGGAATATGGGAGCAGGTATGGGGTGGTTGGAGGCGGGGAGGGGAGGGGAATATGGGAGCAGGTATGGGGTGGTTGGAGGCGGGGAGGGGTGGGGAAGGGAGGGGAGGGGAATAGGGGAGCAGGTATGGGGTGGTTGGAGGCGGGGAGGGTTGGGGAAGGGAGGGGAGGGGAATATGGGAGCAGGTTATGGGGTGGTTGGAGGCGGGGAGGGGAGGAAGGGGAGGGGAATATGGGAGCAGGTGTGGGGTGGTTGGAGGCGGGGAGGGGAGGAAGGGGAGGGGAATATGGGAGCAGGTATGGGGTGGTTGGAGGATGGGAGGGGTGGAGAGGGGAGGAAGGGGAGGGGAATATTGGATCAAGTATGGGGTGGTTGGAGGAAGGGAGGGGTGGGGAGGGAAGGAAGGGGATACAGTTGGCTTTATGGGTTTTCTCCTCCAGTACAGCTAATCTTTTGATTCATTTTTTTTTGGTGGGGGAGGGGGTAAGGGATGGAGGATGAGTGTGTTGGAGGGTGGTGGAGGTTAGGGGCGGGGAGGGAAGAGAAGAGGGGATACAGTTTGGATTTATGAAATCAAAATTCAACCTGTTTTGTGTGTGTTTGTTTTTGTTTTGTGTAGGGGGTGAGCTTTGTGAAAGGTTGTCAGTGTTTGATTTTTTTTTTAATTGGGCGGGAAGGAGGGGATGAGGGGTAGTTGAACAATGACACTTACATGGAAGGTTTTCAGTTTCTTTCGGTTTTATTTGAAAGAATTTGTGGTAGTGCTCTGTGAAAGCTTTTCAGATTGGTTTTAGTTTTAGGATTACACAATAACACTTAATGAGTGTTTCATTTTTTTTTTTTTCTGTTTGGGTGCGTACAGTAATACTTTATGAGGGATTTTGAAAGTGTGTTTGCACGCACGCTTCTTCCTGTTTCTCTTCTTCGTCGTCAGCTTCTTGTTGTGGGGGATAGGGGTGGGGTTGGGGGACGGCTACAATGAGGCTGTATGGCAGGTTTCAGAACTGTGTGTGTGTGTGTGTGTGTGTTGTTGTTGTTGTTGTTGTCTTCAATGTAACGTCTATCCACATAGTGATATTAGACGGTGTGTGTGTGTGTGTGTGTGTGTGTGTGTGTGTGTGTGTGTGTTGTGTGTGTGTTGTGTGTGTGTTGTGTGTGTGTGTGTGTGTGTGTGTGTGTATGTGTGTATGTGTGTGTCTCTGTGTGTGTGTGTGTGTGTGTGTGTGTGTGTTGTGTGTGTGTGTGTGTGTGTGTGTGCGTGTGCGTTTGTGTTTGTGTTTGTGTTTGTGTGTGTTTGTGTGCGTGTGCCTGTGTGTGTGTGTGTGTGTGTGTTGTGGATGCACAATAAACTGTATGCAACGTGTCAAACTTTTTGGTAGGGGGTGGGGAGAGGCTGGAGGAGAGGGGGGGGGGGGGGAATCGGCAGAGGGGTATGGGTGTACAATAACGCGTCATGAAATAGTTGAAAACTTTGTTGGGTTTTATTTCAGATCTATGATGGGGGGTTTTCCCCATTGCGTACGAGTACAGTTAAGCTTTATGGAAGATTTCCAGGCTGACAAAATAAATATCCAAGAGACTTTGTGGGTGTGATTTTTGAAAGATCCGTGTCACGTACTATTGAAGGATCCTTGCCATGATATTGAAAGATCCTTGGCCTGTAAGATTAAAGGATCTTGTCTACATTTCTCGACTCTGATTCAGTGGGTCTGTGGTTACTGTGATTGTTATGCACTCTCCTTTATATGAATGGATTTGTTGTTTTTTCGGTGTAGAAGAAGGAGAAACGCGGGAAAAGGTAAACCAACAACGATGAAGCAGAGAACTTTAGCAGCCCGCGTTAGCCACCGGCGTCCTTAGGGAATCCCCTTTTT
>CM031599.1:90915787-90945787 GCA_018398815.1 Conus ventricosus | reverse complement strand
TAATAATAACCGTTATTAACGACAATGACATCCATGAGGGAGAGGTCTGTTCCTCTCGCCTTTAGCTGCTTACGTCATGAAGGTAATGATGATGGTAATGATGATAATAATGATGATTATGGTTATGACGATAATACAGACGACATCCAAAGCGGACTGGTTGTGTCCGAGATCTTTCGAAATGTGTGGAATGAATCAATACTAATTCCAAAAGACTTGGATTTCTTCCTGAAGAGTAATTTCCATGTCAAAAATTTATGTGACATCACACAAAGTATAATTTTCGTGTGATTTGAACACACGTTTTCGCGCTGTGGCACGGAAATTGGGTCAGCAGAATTACAATTATCACTGTTTTTTTTTTACACCGTCCGTCCGTGGGGCATTGTCAGAAGAAACTGTACGGCGGTTATGAATCTTTACCACCTTAAGACCTGAACAGGGTGGACAAACAATAATTATGGCGATTTGTGTGCAATAACACCATGTGCATGAGCAGAAGTTCTTCTGATGTTTCATGCCCCCCCCCCCCCCCCCCTTTTTTGTTTCTGTTCTGTTTCTTTTTTTTAGCCAGTTTTGTCCCAATATGGGTCGGTACGAGTGCGAACAGGAAGATCATTGTTAATGTGACCTGAAAATGGCACACTTGGTGTATTGCGAGTCTTTTCATCATGAGCAAAATGATACTGCGGACCTTTGTGTATTTTGTCAAACCAAGAGCTCATCACCAGTGCGGTGGTTTTATGATGATGATGATTATGACGATGATGACGGGAAGGTGATACTGATGATGATGATGATGGTGATGTGTTTTGATCAATCCGTCCAGACAAGAAAATACTACAATTTTGAGAGAGAAATCTTGTTTCTGTAGATATGGATTGCGGCTGGGAAATAGCAACAATAGCTGATAAAGAAAAAAAATCAGTTGATAGGTATGCAATGCATTCTTCAACACGATCCAGTACAAAGAAAAAATCAGTTGATAGGTATGCTATGCATTCTTCAACACGATCCAGTACAAAGAAAAAATCAGTTGATAGGTATGCTATTCATTCTTCAATACGATCCAGTACAAAGAAAAGATCTGTTGATAGGTATGCTATTCATTCTTCAATACGATCCAGTACAAAGAAAAAATCAGTTGATAGGTATGCTATGCATTCTTCAACACGATCCAGTACAAAGAAAAGATCTGTTGATAGGTATGCTATTCATTCTTCAATACGATCCAGTACAAAGAAAAAATCAGTTGATAGGTATGCTATGCATTCTTCAACACGATCCAGTACAAAGGAGGTTGCACTTATGAACATGCTTTCGTATGTACGACAACAAAAGTATTTTGAATTCATTCTAACGGAAATACGTGATTGAAACGAAGTTTCAAAGCGAGACGAAGAGCACACAAGAGAGATAGCTGTTGCTCCCACGGTGAAAGAGTTACATTTCCCTTTTTCGGTCCATGCAGTCTAAAAACTGAAAGGTGCGGTGGGAGAGCGCAGACCTGGGCCAAGGCCGGACAGTCCTCTGATCTTTGGAACCCACATGGAATGCGGACCCGCTCCAGATGTTACGTGTTTGTTAACATGAGGACATCACTTTTTTTTCTATACGCCTGATTTTTGTTTTAGGTCTGTGCGATATTTCTTGAGAAACTCGCACGAAAAAAAAAAATGTTGAGAAGTTTCAATTTTGCAGTGTTGAAGAAAATGAAAAATCAAACTCAACCCAACCAAAAACCAAAAACAAACAAACAAACAAAGAAAAAGAAGAAGAAAGATAAAAAAAAAAAAAATATATATATATAAAAGAAGAAGGGGAAAAAAGAAACAAAAGGAGAAAAGAATGGAGATACCCCTTTGCTCACGTCCACCCCGAAATTTGCTGATTGGGTTGTGGTTAGTGGGCCACATACCATTTTTTTTTGCCCCACCGACTTTCGTTGATGTCCATTTTAGGGCACGTTTTGCTTCATCTTGCTATGAGACAAAAGCAAGCAAACAAACACGAGTGTACACATGACGTCCTCAGCGAAGGTGTAAGCTTTGAGAGCCCAAAGTGTTGCAGTCATTGTTGTACATAGTGAAGGCAACATTCCATGGAATCCATCGCATCAAAACAAATAGTGATTGAGTGAATAAGTAAAAAACATGAATGAATAGATGAAAATAATAGATAGATAGATAGATAGATAGATAGATAGATAGATAAATGAATAGAAGAAAAAGGAATCGGCTATACAAAATCGGTCATTCAAAGAACCTCTGGCTCATACGGCGTTAATTTCGCCATCTGCGTCGCAGCAATACCCACGCAACACACGACGTGTATTGGTAGTACATCAGTCAGACTGTGAATAAAATAGCGAAAAGCCCACATGTTTCCGTAGATCCATGACAAAAGACATTATGTAAAAAAACAACCTGTATGTATGTACACTTCGACAAAAAACAACAACAAAAAACAAACAAAGAAAAAGTTTGCAACCGTCACCGCCTCGTGTTTCAGTAAATCTTTACGACCAAGGCGTTGAACAGTAAGAGTGGGAGGTACGTTGTCTCCACAATTCTTTTTTTATATTTTTTAAACAGATTCTAAGTCGGAATGACTTGGCAGTGTATTTGATTACTTTCTGAGTGTTGAACAAAGACGTATTATGTACTGCATTGCGTTGTATTGCATTGTATTTTGTTGAAAAAGTGCATTTGCATCGCGTTGTATTTGATACTGTCCTGTACTGTGCTGTACTGCGCTATGCTGTACGATAGCGTACTGTACGAAACTTGTACTGCACTTTGGCTATACTCTTTATCTTGGTGTACAGTGTGGCATTGTGGTGTACTGTGCTGTACAGTACTTGGTCTGTACTGCACTGTAACGATTGGTGTTTTTTTTACACTTACCTCAGTGTATAATTTTTTTTGTTGACGGGTATTTTGTCTGTACTGGTGTTGTGTTCTATTGCACTAGAAGTGAACTGAACTGAACTGAAGTGAACTGTACTGTGCTATGATGTTCGTCGCTGTTCTGTGCTGTACTGTGCTGTGCTGTACTGTGCTGTGCTGTTCTGTGCTGTGCTGTGCTGTGCTGTGCTGTGCTGTGCTGTGCTGTGCGGTTGTACTATATGGCAGTGGACTGCGACATGGTATACCTTATCAAACTGTACCATATGGTTATTTTCTCGTGTCCTTTTCGAGTTGTGTGGTAGTGTTTGATATTGTCTCTTACCAGCCTGCTTCGCAGACATTGGGGTTCTGTTGCAATGTATTGTTCAGTACTGTATTGTATTGTACTATATTGTACTGTATTGTACTGTACTGTACTATATTGTACTATAGTGTACTGCACTATACTATATTGTACTGTATTGTACTGTACTATATTGTACTGTATTGTACTGTACTGTACTATATTGTACTGTATTGTACTGTGCTGTACTATATTGTACTGTATTGTACTGTACTGTACTATATTGTACTGTACTGTATTGTGCTGTACTATATTGTACTGTATTGTATTGCACTGTGCTGCATTGTACTGTATTGTACTGTACTGTATTGTGTTGTATTGCACTGTGCTGTATTGTACTGCATTGTACTGTCTTGTGTTGTATTGTACTGTACTGTATTGTGTTGTACTGTATTGTATCGTTCTCTATTGTACCGTATTGTACTGTATTGCACTGTACTGTATTGTATTGCACTGTGCTGTATTGTACTGTCTTGTGTTGTACTGTATTGTTTCGTACTGTATTGCACTGTACTGTATTGTATTGCGTTGTACTGTATTGTGTTGTACTGTATTGTATTGTATCGTATCGTATTGTATTGTACTGTATTGCATTGTACTGTATTGTATTGTGTTGTACTGTACTGTATTGTACTGTACTGTATAGTGTTCTACTGTACTGTATTGTAGTGTATTGTATTGTACTGTATTGCTGTACCGTATTGTACTGTATTATATAGTACTGTATTGTACTGAGTTGTATTGAGTTGTACTCTATTGTATTGTACTGTATTGTGTTGTATTGTATTGTGTTATACTGTATTGTACTGTGTTGTATTGTGTTGTACTGTATTGTACTGTACTGTATTGTGTTGTATTGTCTTGTGTTTCCTGTATTGCATTTTACTGTACTGTATTGTATTGTGTTGTACTGTATTGTACTGTACTGTATTGTACTGTATTGTATTGTACTGTATTGTATTGTGTTGTACTGTATTGTATTGTGCTGTATTGTATTGTGGTATACTGTATTGTACTGTACTTTATTGTATTGTACTGTACTGTATTGTACTGTATTGTATTGTGTTGTACTGTATTGTATTGTATTGTGCTGTATTGTATTGTGCTGTATTGTATTGTGCTGTATTGTATTGTGTTGTACTGTATTGTATTGTGTTGTACTGTATTGTATTGTGGTGTACTGTATTGTTTTGTACTGTATTATATTGTACTGTATTGTATTGTGTTGTACTGTATTGTACTGTATTGTATTGTGTTGTACTGTATTGTACTGTATTGTATTGTATTGTATTGTGTTGTACTGTATTGCACTGTACTGTGTTGTACTGTATTGTATTGTACTGTATTGTATTGTACTGTATTGTAATGTATTGTACTGTATTGTATTGTATTGTACTGTATTGTACTGTGTTGTACTGTATTGTATTGTACTGTATTGTACTGTATTGTATTGTACTGTATTGTATTGTACTGTACTGTACTGTACTGTACTGTAATGTATTGTACTGTTCTGTATTGCATTGTACTGTATTGTATTGTATCGTGTTTGATTGTTTTGTGCTATGTCATAATGTAATGTAGAAGTGTGCAGTAGCAGCATTTTCATGTGTGAACGTGTGGTGACTTTACAACTGTAAAGGGTAGATGGTAGTGTTTCAACTATTTACAACTGTACAGGATAGACGGTAGTGTTTAACTATTTACAGCTGTAAAGGATAAATGGTAGTGTTTAACTATTTACAATTGTAAAGGATCAATGGTAGTGTTTAACTGTTCTTCATTCTGAAATGTGTTCTTTTGCTCGGGTCGTTCGGCAACCGCCATAGCTGAACTAACAGCACGTGTCAGATGCGATGGTATATGCGTGTGTGTGTGTATGTGTGTGTGTGTGTGTGCGTGTGCGTGTGTGTGTGTGAGAGAGAGAGAGAGAGAGAGAGAGAGAGAGAGAGAGAGTGTGTGTGTGTGTGTGTGTGTGTGTGCGTGCGTGCGTGTGTGTGTGTGCGTGTGTGTGTGTGTGTGCATGTGTGTGTGTGTGTGTGTGTGTGGTAGGGATGGGGGGTGGGGTGGTTAAGTTGCGAACTTGGCTGCATGCCTGCGAGAATGTGCGAGAGAATTGTTAGAGATTACCCAAGCACTTCCACTCCCCCCCCCCCCCCCCCCCCATTCCCTTTAAACCAGATATCTTCTATTATTTTTTGTACTATGAGAGGTTTTTTTTTATATACTGACCTCAAGTTTTTAATGTTGATAAGTATGCATGTATTTATTATAATAGGATTATTATTGACATGTGTTTGAAAATGTTCATACAGATTCATGCCCGACACACTCTCACCCCTTATGTGCCATTGTAAAGTGCCACAATCCAAATAGGGCCTAATCATTGTTCTGGCGATGGCTTTATTTTAATCGTGCTTTATTATTGTTGTTGGTATCCCCATTACTATTATTATTATCATTATTATTATTATTATCATTGTTATTATTATTATATTTCTTATACTTACGGACTGAAGCAAAATCTCCGCGTGAAAACGCTCTGCGAAACCAGGTTGCGAACACACACACACACACACACACACACACACACACACACACACACACACACACACACACACACACACACACGTACCATGGGAGATAACTCTATCGCTTGTGATCCACTCCTTACGTCTAATCTCCCTTTAATTAACAGAGACATCTCCGTTTCGGAGGAAAAAAAAAAAAAAAAGAAAGAAAGAAAGAAGAAAAAAAAGAAGAAAACAAAATCGGCTTTTAGATTTCCCACAGTATCGCACTGAGGAGGCGGGAGGGGAGTGTTACCTTCTGCCTGGTGAGGAAGGTAGTTGGAAAGACGGACTTTAATCGGAAACAAAATCTCGGTGATGATGAAGAATATCTTTATCATTGTTGTGATCATGATCGTTACAATTGACACCGTTGTTTCAGCTTCAGGGAGCGGTGGCTCTGGCAGCAGCTCCCCCCTACCTCTTCCCGGGGCCCCCACCCCAGGGTGCCTTGTCGATCGGAGCGCCCGCCGGCTACCCGGAAAACAGGTTGGGTTCTTATCTACAGAACTGGCAAAGCTCTCGGACACACAAACATCTGGTTGTCTTTCTTGTGTGTGTGTGTGGTGTGTGTGTGTGTGTGTGTGTGTGTGTGTGTGTGTGTGTTGCGCGCGCGCGTGTGTTGAGTCTCTCTCCCTCTCTCTCTCTCTCTCTCTCTCTCTCTCTCTCTCTCTCTCTCTCTCTCTCATTCCATTCTTCTAAAGAAACTATCTGTCTACTTGAACCATACCCCGACAATCTCATTATTCCAATCATACTTGAACGATAGGACTCAGTATGTGGCGCTTAATGGCAAAACCTCCACTTCAGACTTTGTCAGACATGGAGTCCCACAGGGCTCCGTACTAGGCCCCCTACTATTCTGCATATTCATCAATGATTTACCATTGTCCGTATCAGATGAATAGGTCACGACAGATTTATTTGTTGATGACTCGTCGCTCCAAACGAATGGTAGTGATCTACAGACAATAGAAACTTCTCTCCAGGAAAGTCTACACGACGTGTCAGACTGGTGTCATTCAAACTCAATGGTCATACACCCAGCCAAAACCAAATCTATGATTATAGCTACCCGCCAAAAACACCAGTTGACTCCTCTTTGCCTAAAACTTCAGTTGAATGGCACTTCTATCGAGCAGGTAGACGAGCATCGTGTTTTAGGGTTAACGATAGATAAAGAATTGAAATGGCAATCTCATCTAAATAACGTATGCAAGGTGGTCTCAAAACACCTTTTCCTGTTATCTCAATTAAAGCACTACGTCAACAGTAATGTGCTTAAACTTTTCTTCAATGCACACATAATGTCACGTATAAATTACGCCTCAACAGTGTGGGACGGCAGTAGTGACGTCCACAAAAAAAGGCTGAATTCTCTCCATAGACGTGCAGCAAAGCTACTCCATCCAGCTGTATCTCTAACAACAGACGAAAAACTAAAAGCGCTGAACATACTTCCTCTGAATAGGCAATTGGAATTCAACAAGGCATCATTTATGTTTACAATCTTGACAGATACTATGCCATGTTATATCAATGCCCTTTTTACAAGATCGAACAGCTTTTCTGGCTCGACGAAATTCCTTCTTCCCTACCCACGCATTGATCTATACAAAACAAGCCTAGCTTACTCTGGACCATATGTCTGGAACTCACTTCCACCGAATCTACAAAACATGAATACTTTAAAACCTTTCAAGGAACATTTGCATAAACATTTTATGTCTCAGTAGTTAAATTATTCGATTACAATGATTAGCGTCCATTCGCTAAGTCTTCTGTGAACCATACTTTGAATAAATCGTCTCAACATAAAACCTACTCCGTTAAAATCGCTCATCCCCACTCCCACTCTGTCTACCATCCCTTTTCTCCTCCCCCTACCTACCATTCTCTCTTCCCCACCCTCCTCTGACCTCTCTCTCTGTGTAGTTTTTGTTTGTTTGTTTGCTTGTAAGTTTCCTTTTGTTTTACCATCCCCCATCTCATTAGTGCTTTTATGAGCAGTTTGCTTATCATTGTAGAATTAGATTATCATGTTGCTATGTTGAATTGTCAGTATGAATGATATGTGCTGAAATAATGTATGCATGACAAGGACAGATTGTAAGACTAGGCTTTGGCCTAAAATCTTCATCCTTGGGTATTAAAGATCAATCAATCAATCAATCAATCAATCAATCTCTCCCCAGCTTAATGCGTTTCTATGTATGGGGTCTTGTCTGTTGTGTTTAGATTTTTTTCTTTCTTTTTAATTTTTAGTTTTTTTTTGTTTGGTTGTAACAGTGTATCTGAAAGGAAAGGTATACACGGGGAGGGGGGGGGGGGGGGGGTGTTCATACAAAAGATTGTTTCATGGGTGCATTTTTGGGGTGGTTAAATCGTGGCAGTATAGCTCGTCATACGGCATCAAACCCACACACCACACTCACACCCACAGCACCCGCACTGCACACACACACACACACCCACAACACCCGCACTACACACACACACACACACCCACAACACCCGCACTACACACACACACACACACACACACACACACCACCCGCACTACACACACACACACACACACACACACACACACACACACGCCACACTCACACCCACAACACCCGCACTACACGCGTGTACCACACACCCAATACACCGAAATCCACTACACCCAGCCACACCACACCCACACAACCCCACACCACATCACACTCTCCCCACACCCACACCATACCATACCACACACAACCCCACACCACATCACACCCACACCACACACCACACCACACCCACATCACACATCACACCACACCCACACCACACCACACCACACCGCCACACCTACACCACACCCACACCACACCACACCCACACCACACCACACCCACACCACACCACATCACACTCTCCCCACACCCACACCATACCATACCACACACAACCCCACACCACATCACACCCACCCCACACACCACACCACACCCACATCACATCACACCACACCCACACCACACCGCCACACCTACACCACACCCACACCACACCACACCCACACCACACCACACCACACCACACCCACACCACACCACACCCATACCACTCCACACCACACCCACACCACACCACACCACACCCACACCTCACAACGCCCACGCCACACCACACCACACAACACCCACACAACACCATATCACACAACACCCACACCATACCACACCTCACCACCCACACCGATCACTCTACTCACTGTGTCTCTATGTCTTCCACCCCCACCCCACCAACCCACCACCCCTCCCCACCCCCAACAGTGTGGCGGCGATGACGATGACGGCGCAAGGCATGGCCCAGATGTCGGCCGTGTCCCCCCTGCACGCCGTCATGGCGATGCCCAACGTGCCCGTGCCCCACGCCAGTACCCCTCCCTCTCGGCCGCCAACTACGGCTACCTCAGCATGGCGCCGGCGGCGGCGGCCGCCTACCCGCCGCTTCAGACCAGTACGGGGCCGCCGAGTTGCACCTGCAGCCGCACACCGCCGCCACGGGGCCGTTCTTTATGTCGTCCGCTGCTGGCGTGCCGCAGGTGGGGTTGGTTGAGAGGCTGGGGGGATGGGGAGGGGTGGGGTGGGGTGGGGGGTGGTGAGAGGGGGGGGAGAGGGGGAGGGATGGAGGGAGGGGAGGTAGAGAAGTAGGGAGGGAGAGGGCGAGAGAGAGAGAGAGAGGGGGGGGGGGGGAGGAGGAGAGAGAGAGGGGGGAGGAAGAGAGGGAGAGAAAAATAGAGGGAGAGAGAGGAGGAGGGGGAGAAGGGAGAGAGAGAGACGGAGAGAGAGTGTGTGTGTATGTGTAGGCGTGTGTGTATGTGTTTATGTGTTTGAGAGAGAGAGAGAGAGAGAGAGAGTGTGTGTGTGTGTGTATGTGTGTGTGTAGGCGTGCGTGTATGTGTTTGAGAGAGAGAGTGTGTGTGTGTGTGTGTGTGCGCGCGCGCGCTGTGTGTGTGTGTGGCCCAGTAATGTTCTACTATTTTTTTTGGAAAATAATAATTGTTTTAAATTGAATTGTCTTAATATTGCATCCCCTTCTAAAGGGGCCATTGCTTATTCCGAGTAATTTTGTATCTCTCTCTCTCCCTCTCTCTGTCTGTCTTTCTGTCTGTCTGTCTGTCTCTCTCTCTCTCTGTCTCTCTCTCTCTCTCTCTCTCTCTCTCTCTCTCTCCTCTCTCTCTCTCACCCCCTCTTCCTCTCTCTGTCTCTGTTTCCCTCTCTCTTAGGTTCACACACACACACACACACACACACACACACGCACACACACACACACACACACACACACACACGCACGCACGCACACACACACACACACACACACACACACACACACACACACACCCATCACACCTGTTCCCAGAGTGACCAAGTCCTCCTCTCTGTCCACAGGTAGTGTCCGGAATGCAGGCCACCATGGACCCCGCAATGACGCAGGTCAGTCCACGCCCCCCCACCCCCTCCCCTCCCTCCCCCCCCCCCCCCCCCCCTGGTCCCCTCCTAGTGACCACCCCACAGGGGGTATCCTCCAGCACACAACAGGACTGGCAGTGCCACGATGGGGCCTGTCTGCCGTGACCCCAGACTCGGTGGTCAAGTCGTTTCGAAATGAATTAGGGTTCGAAGAGATTCTTCTCATCGATCTCGTACAAGGAATATTACTTTTATTAAGACAAACGATGAAAAAGTCAGTTCTGAAGTGAACAACACACACACACACACACACACACACACACACACACACACACACACACACACACACACACACACGTGGTCAGACGAGATCCCTCGCCACGTGGTTATTAACCGTTACGCCACTAGTGACAAACCCCTACAGAAAGAGTTTAGTACCATCGCAGGCGACAAAGCTCGAGAAGCTGTTGTTATCACAAGAAAGTGACAGTCAATCAAACGTTTATATTTATCCTCTCTCTCTCTCTCTCTCGCTCTCTCTCTCTCTCTCTCTCTCTCTCTCTCTCTCTCTCTGTCTTGGTCTCGGTCTCTCTCTCTCTCTCCTCTCTCTCTCTCTCTCTCTCTCTCTCTCTCTCTCTCTCTCTCTAACTTTGCCGTTAACTTAGATGTCAATGATATATTTCAATAAAGAAAAATGCAGTATCTCCCTTTAAGCCCCGATCTCAGTTGACTGTTGCCTTTGAACTGTTCTCTGCCCAAGCTGGCCTAGCTCACTTCACGCTGTGTAAGCTAACTGAAGAGCGGTGGATTAATTGAGGGTTCAAAGCGCCGCGAGTTTCTCTTGGCTCGGCTGTAGTTCGTGCTAAGACTCCAGTCCAAGACCTTCCTCAGAGGCACTGTGAAGGGTGGGTGTAGTCACACAGGCACTGTGGAGGGTGGGTGTAGTCACACAGGCACTGTGGAGGGTGGGTGTAGTCACACAGGCACTGTGGAAGGTGGGTGTAGTCACACAGGCACTGTGGAAGGTGGGTGTAGTCACACAGGCACTGTGGAAGGGGGGTGTAGTCACACAGGCACTATGAAGGGTGGGTGTAGTCACACAGGCACTGTGGAAGGTGGGTGTAGTCACACAGGCACTGTGAAGGGTGGGTGTAGTCACACAGGCACTGTGGAAGTGGGTGTAGTCACACAGGCACTGTGGAGGGTGGGTGTAGTCACACAGGCACTGTGGAAGGTGGGTGTAGTCACACAGGCACTGTGGAGGGTGGGTGTAGTCACACAGGCACTGTGAAGGGTGGGTGTTGTCACACAGGCACTGTGGAGGGTGGGTGTAGTCACACAGGCACTGTGGAGGGTAGGTGTAGTCACACAGGCACTGTGGAGGGTGGGTGTAGTCACACAGGCACTGTGAAGGGTGGGTGCAGTCACACAGGCACTGTGGAAGGTGGGTGTAGTCATACAGGCACTGTGGAAGGTGGGTGTAGTCACACAGGCACTGTGAAGGGTGGGTGCAGTCACACAGGCACTGTGGAAGGTGGGTGTAGTCACACAGGCACTGTGGAAGGTGGGTGTAGTCAGAGAGGCACTGTGGAGGGTGGGTGTAGTCACACAGGCACTGTGGAAGGTGGGTGTAGTCACACAGGCACTGTGGAGGTGGGTGTAGTCACACAGGCACTGTGGAAGGTGGGTGTAGTCACACAGGCACTGTGAAGGGTGGGTGTAGTCACACAGGTACTGTGGATGGGTGGGTGTAGTAACACAGGCACTGTGAAGGGTGGGTGTAGTCTCACAGGCACTGTGGAGGGTGGGTGTAGTCACACAGGCACTGTGGAGGGTGGGTGTAGTCACACAGGCACTGTGAAGGGTGGGTGTAGTCACACGGGCACTGTGGAAGGTGGGTGTAGTCACACAGGCACTGTGGAGGGTGGGTGTAGTCACACAGGCACTGTGGAAGGTGGGTGTTAGTCACACAGGCACTGTGGAGGGTGGGTGTAGTCACACAGGCACTGTGGAAGGTGGGTGTAGTCACACAGGCACTGTGGAAGGTGGGTGTAGTCACACAGGCACTGTGGAGGGTGGGTGTAGTCACACAGGCACTGTGGAGGGTGGGTGTAGTCACACAGGCACTGTGGAAGGTGGGTGTAGTCACACAGGCACTGTGGAAGGTGGGTGTAGTCACACAGGCACTGTGGAAGGTGGGTGTAGTCACACAGGCACTGTGGAGGGTGGGTGTGTAGTCACACAGGCACTGTGGGGGGTAGGTGTAGTCACACAGGCACTGTGGAAGTTGGGTGTAGTCACACAGGCACTGTGGAGGGGGGGTGTAGTCACACAGGCACTGTGAAGGGTGGGTGTAGTCACACAGGCACTGTGAAGGGTGGGTGTAGTCCACACAGGCACTGTGGAAGGTGGGTGTAGTCACACAGGCATTGTGAAGGGTGGGTGTAGTCACACAGGCACTGTGAAGGGTGGGTGTAGTAACACAGGCACTGTGAAGGGTGGGTTGTAGTGACACAGGCACTGTGGAAGGTGAGTGTAGTCACACAGGCACTGTGGAGGGTGGGGTGTAGTCACACAGGCACTGTGGAGGGTGGGTGTAGTCACACAGGCACTGTGGAGGGTGGGTGTAATCACACAGGCACTGTGGAAGGTGGGTGTAGTCACACAGACACTGTGAAGGGTGGGTGTAGTCAAACAGGCACTGTGGAGGGTGGGTGTAGTCACACAGGCACTGTCAAGGGTGGGTGTAGTCCACACAGGCACTGTGGAGGGTGGGTGTAGTCACACAGGCACTGTGGAGGGTGGGTGTAGTCACACAGGCACTGTGGAGGGTGGGTGTAGTCACACAGGCACTGTGGAAGGTGGGTGTAGTCACACAGGCACTGTGGAAGGTGGGTGTAGTCACACAGGCACTGTGGAGGGTGGGTGTAGTCACACAGGCACTGTGGAGGGTGGGTGTAGTCACACAGGCACTGTGGAAGGTGGGTTGTAGTCACACAGGCACTGTGGAGGGTGGGTGTAGTCACACAGGCACTGTGGAAGGTGGGTTGTAGTCACACAGGCACTGTGGAGGGTGGGTGTAGTCACACAGGCACTGTGGAAGGTGGGTGTAGTCACACAGGCACTGTGGAAGGTGGGGTAGTCACACAGGCACTGTGGAAGGTGGGTGTAGTCACACAGGCACTATGAAGGGTGGGTGTTGTCACACAGGCACTGTGGAGGGTGGGTGTAGTCACACAGGCACTGTGAAGGGTGGGTGTAGTCACACAGGCACTGTGGAGGGTGGGTGTAGTCACACAGGCACTGTGGAGGGTGGGTGTAGTCACACAGGCACTGTGGAAGGTGGGTGTAGTCACACAGGCACTGTGGAAGGTGGGTGTAGTCACACAGGCACTGTGGAAGGTGGGTGTTAGTCACACAGGCACTGTGGAAGGTGGGTGTAGTCACACAGGCACTGTGGAGGGTGGGTGTAGTCACACAGGCACTGTGGAGGGTGGGTGTAGTCACACAGGCACTGTGGAAGGTGGGTGTAGTCACACAGGCACTGTGGAAGGTGGTTGTAGTCACACAGGCACTGTGGAAGGTGGGTGTAGTCACACAGGCACTGTGGAGGGTGGGTGTAGTCACACAGGCACTGTGGGGGGGGTAGGTGTAGTCACACAGGCACTGTGGAAGTTGGGTGTAGTCACACAGGCACTGTGGAGGGTGGGTGTAGTCACACAGGCACTGTGAAGGGTGGGTGTAGTCACACAGGCACTGTGAAGGGTGGGTGTAGTCACACAGGCACTGTGGAAGGTGGGTGTGTCACACAGGCATTGTGAAGGGTGGGTGTAGTCACACAGGCACTGTGAAGGGTGGGTGTAGTAACACAGTCACTGTGAAGGGTGGGTGTAGTGAACACAGGCACTGTGGAAGGTGAGTGTAGTCACACAGGCACTGTGGAGGGTGGGTGTAGTCACACAGGCACTGTGGAGGGTGGGTGTAGTCACACAGGCACTGTGGAGGGTGGGTGTAATCACACAGGCACTGTGGAAGGTGGGTGTAGTCCACACAGACACTGTGAAGGGTGGGTGTAGTCAAACAGGCACTGTGGAGGGTGGGTGTAGTCACACAGGCACTGTCAAGGGTGGGTGTAGTCACACAGGCACTGTGGAGGGTGGGTGTAGTCACACAGGCACTGTGGAGGGTGGGTGTAGTCACACAGGCACTGTGGAGGGTGGGTGTAGTCACACAGGCACTGTGGAAGGTGGGTGTAGTCACACAGGCACTGTGGAAGGTGGGTGTAGTCACACAGGCACTGTGGAGGGTGGGTGTAGTCACACAGGCACTGTGGAGGGTGGGTGTAGTCACACAGGCACTGTGGAAGGTGGGTGTAGTCACACAGGCACTGTGGAGGGTGGGTGTAGTCACACAGGCACTGTGGAAGGGTGGGTGTAGTCACACAGGCACTGTGGAGGGTGGGTGTAGTCACACAGGCACTGTGGAAGGTGGGTTGTAGTCACACAGGCACTGTGGAAGGTGGGTGTAGTCACACAGGCACTGTGGAAGGTGGGTGTAGTCACACAGGCACTATGAAGGGTGGGTGTAGTCACACAGGCACTGTGGAGGGTGGGTGTAGTCACACAGGCACTGTGAAGGGTGGGTGTAGTCACACAGGCACTGTGGAGGGTGGGTGTAGTCACACAGGCACTGTGGAGGGTGGGTGTAGTCACACAGGCACTGTGGAAGGTGGGTGTAGTCACACAGGCACTGTGGAAGGTGGGTGTAGTCACACAGGCACTGTGGAAGGTGGGTGTAGTCACACAGGCACTGTGGAAGGTGGGGTGTAGTCACACAGGCACTGTGGAGGGTGGGTGTAGTCACACAGGCACTGTGGAAGGTGGGGTTGTAGTCACACAGGCACTGTGGAGGGTGGGGTAGTCACACAGGCACTGTGGAGGGTGGGTGTAGTCACACAGGCACTGTGAAGGGTGGGTGTAGTCACACAGGCACTGTGGAGGGTGGGTGTAGTCACACAGGCACTGTGGAGGGTTGGTGTAGTCACACAGGCACTGTGGAAGGTGGGTGTAGTCACACAGGCACTGTGGAAGGTGGGTGTAGTCGCACAGGCACTGTGGAGGGTGGATGTAGTCACACAGGCACTGTGGAGGGTGGGTGTAGTCACACAGGCACTGTGGAGGGTGGTGTAGTCACACAGGCACTGTGGAAGGTGGGTGTAGTCACACAGGCACTGTGGAGGGGGGTGTAGTCACACAGGCACTGTGGAAGGTGGTGTAGTCACACAGCACTGTGGAGGGTGGGTGTAGTACACACAGGCACTGTGGAAGGTGGGTGTAGTCACACAGGCACTGTGGAGGGTGGGTGTTAGTCACACAGGCACTGTGGAGGGTGGGTGTAGTCACACAGGCACTGTGGAAGGTGGGTGTAGTCACACAGGCACTGTGGAGGGTGGGTGTAGTCACACAGGCACTGTGGAAGGTGGGTGTAGTCACACAGGCACTGTGGAAGGTGGGTGTAGTCACACAGGCAGTGTGAAGGGTGGGTGTAGTCACACAGGCACTGTGGAAGGTGGGTGTAGTCACACAGGCACTGTGGAGGGTGGGTGTAGTCACTCAGCACTGTGGAGGGTGGGTGTAGTCACAGAAGCGGACTAAAGGAGCCCTCGGATGGACACCATGAAGAAGGGTTTGGCTGGTGACAGTGCCTCTAACCTGTTGCATCTGACTGAGGATAGCGCGGGGATCCTAGGCTACCATACGTACCCCACAGAACTCCAATGCCTGGTTTCCGTGAGACAGCAACAACAGGACCAACAATTACGATAATGATCAGATGATGATGCTGTTGTGTTGAAATCACGGTCGACACTCTGAAACCGTTGAATTGCCGAAAGCATGCCTATTGGGTCTGGATGTGTGTCTAAACCAGTTAAGTTTCGTCCGTCTCCCTCTGTTTATCTGTCGTCCGGCCTGTCTCTCCTGGTATTGTTTGACAGAACGAGAAGAGATTAATGCAACATCCTAAAAAGAGACTTGAGTTTATTTTCTCTGGATCTGGATTGTAAGGACGTCATCCGGGGGAACGTTACAGAACGGATTCACTCCTGCAAACATTGGGGTTCGTCAGGGATCACTCGTGAGAGTAATCCAAGTTCGCACATCAAGATGGGACCACGTTCAGAGTTTGTTCATTTTCAGCCGATGGAACATTCTAGGTCGGCTGGTGTGCAGACAGGAGAATGGTGCAAATTCACTCGTGTTTAAAGATGGGAGAAACACTGAGACTTCATTCAAGTTAAGATGAGAGAAATAGTTCAACTCGCTTTAAATGGGAAAAGCAGTGACAGCTTGCTTAAGATGGGAGAAAAGTCCAAAATTCATCCTGGTTAAAATAGGAACAATAGTTCGCTCATATCAAACAGTGAAAATGGTTTGGGTTTCCAATATTTTATGACGGGAAAATTGGCGATGGTTCACTTACGTTAATGTGGGCGATGTGTTGACGTTCGCTTGTGTTGATATGGAAGAATGTTTACTTACGGTGATACTGGAAACTGGATAATGTTAACTTACTACGCTTACATTGAGGATTGGTTTAAGTCTGGTTTTGCCAGAGTGGGGAAATGGTCTAGGTTCGCCATGTCACGGTGGGAGAATAGTTTGTGTTTGCCCATGTTAAGAACAGAGAGTAATTTCAGGCTGACTCAAGTGAGACGATAGAAACGGTCAAAGTTCGACCGTATGACGCTGGGAGAATGGTGTAGCTCAGCTCACGTGAAGACAGGAAATCATTTCCGGTTCGCTCATGTTCAGACAAGAAGGGAGAATAGTTAAGGTTCGCTCAAACGTGTGTGTGTGTGTGTGTGTGTGTGTGTGCTTGTATATATATATATTATATATATATATATATATATATATATATATATATATATATATATATATTGAATTATAAACAAAGCTTGCTCTTATGTCTTAGATTGAAGAAATAGGGGGAGATACGCATTCATATCTGCAGTGGTAGATGATTCTGCCTAACTAACAGTATGTGCATGAGTGGGTGAAGGGGGAAAAATAAAATAAATGCTTCTCAAATGAGCCTTCAGCAAGCTTATATTCTCCAAAGGGGAGACATCCTCCCATAGGGAGGGAAACTCACTAACATATAACTCCTGGTCATATACCGATATTTCGAAACCTGGTTGTTTCTCCTCAGTGACCGCGGCAAGTTGTTCCTCTTATGTATATGTATGTATGTGTGTGTGTGTGTGTGTGTGTGTGTGTGTGTGTGTGTGTGTGTGCGTGTGTGTGTGTGTGTAGGAGATACACTGATATGAGGATGGGGGAAATTGTTGGTTTCAGCTTCAGTCGTATCATGATGGAAAAAGGATTTCGGTTCACGCGTGGTAAGATGGTGGGGGGGGGGGGGGGGGGGGGGGGGGGGGGGGGGGGGGGGGCAGGCTGCAATTTTCGGGAAGGGGAAGAAGGGCTGTTATAGTCGCTCAGCTGAAGGCGGGGAACTAATTTGGCATTAAAAGAATTCTTTTAAAATTCCGCATCGTTCGCTTTCATCAAACTTCATGTTGTGTTTCAGTGGCAATGACACGACGGAGTGCCCCAGTCTGTGTTGTGCTCGTCCCCTCCAGTGCTTTAATGGGAACCGATCTGGCTGTGTGGGGATCGTCATCGCTTGGATCACGGCGGATGGGGGAGAGGGGGGACCGAGGCCCTGCCTCTCGCCACCCGGCATGGGTCCTGCGGGGACTGCCGGCCTGTCGGCATCAATCAAAATGGGCGCGCTGTCCGATTGGTTTTTTGTTTTTAACCAAGAAGCTTTTTACTAATTTTTTTTTTAGAATGTGCTTTTAGCGTCGAAATTTATTTGCCCCTTGCAACACGCACACGCGCACGCATATACACACACACGCACACACACGCGCGCACACACGCACGCACACACGGGCACACACACACACACACACACACACACACACACACACACACACACACATACTCTCTCATTCAAAGATTCAGCGATTTTCATTATTCTGTGCCTCCTTTTTGAGCATGAAAGACGTAAAACCTAACGAAACATTGAAAACCACGTTAGGAAAAAACAACGACAACAAGAACAACATTGCATATTATAGAGCAATAAAAGCCCACGGTTCAACGGCGAAATCGCACAGAGGACGTAAAGCATCAAAATAAGACAGCGGGAAACATATACCAGAACAAAGGCGTAAACAAAGTGCATCTTTGACACAAGTGAAAGTCCACCGTTTTATGGCTGAAGGCACAAAGAGAAACGACCAGACTTAAATCAGCTTTACTCAAGGTTAACAGTACCTTCAGTACACGCGCGCACACAAACAAAACCAACCCCTTCCGATCGGAGGATGACCTGTTGACCCGGTGGGCACAAGTAGACTCTCATTTAAATTTTTTAAAAGCTTTTGATCCAAACGTTTTATTTGATAAATATCAAACTCGGAAGAAAAAAAATCTTTCTTGCAGTTTAAGTGGTCCACACAATTCATTGTAAAATTGTTGATCTCTCTCTCTCTCTTTCTTTCTCTCTCTCTCTCTCTCTCTCTCTCTCTCTCTCCTTTTCATTTGAAGATAGCGTCTCTAGGACACACATTATTCTGCTGGTCAGCAGTTCATCGTGAAATTGTTTTGATTTTTCTTTCTTCTTCTTTCACACTCGAATACCACCGTCTCTCTGTAAACACGAAAACGATTCTGCTCGACAGCATGTCTCTAACAGACACAACACGCACTTTGTTTTCTTGTTACTCCAATGAACGTGTGTGTTCATTACACGCTGCCAGCTGTTACGGGTTCCTTACTACGTTGATGAATCGGCAAAGCTTCATGTATCACAATGCCTGCTTCTTCGGAAGAGAACTGGACAGATGGTGGACTTGGGTCACTGGTAGAACACAAAGCCCTGGTCATAGTCACAGCCATCGTGCGCTGCGTGTGTTTATCAGCTATTCTGATACTGGATCGTTTCGGGCGGCGGGAGGAGGGGGCGGGGAGGAAAACGAAAAATCGCACACGGTGTTCACGAATCGGGAAATTCGGAATTGGAAACCATAATTATGTTGAAAATCGTTCTGCCTTTTTTTTTTTTTTTTTTTTTTGAAAAGCTAACTACTTTGCAAAATATCATTGTTTTAACCACTAAGTGCATTTGCCTGTTTCGTTTTATTGTTATGCATTTTCACGCTGTTAAGGTGTTTGTTTGTTTTTTATGCATTTTTACCACTGTTTAGTTTGTTAAAAGGAATGGGATGGCTTGAATTTGTTTTCAAGGAGACATGAATTTGGGTGTGGGCATGGGTTTTCTGCCCCTGTTTGTGTCTCTGTGCAGTGCTGTCCTCTTGTCTTCTCTTTTCCGTGTACGCGTGGTGTGTGTGTGTGTGTGTGTGTGTGTGTGTGTGTGTGTGTCATTCTCTGAGTGCGTCTCTCTCTCTCTCTCTCTCTCTCTCTCTCTCTCTCTCTCTGTCGTGTGTGTGTGTGTGTGTGTGTTTCTGTCATTCTCTGAGTGCGTCTCTCTCTCTCTCTCTCTCTCTCTCTCTCTCTCTCTCTCTCTCTCTCTCTGTCGTGTGTGTGTGTGTGTGTCTGTGTCTCTGTGTTTTCAGCATGCTGCTATAACAAAATGCATTTTCGGTGTGTGTTTTTTTGCCGTAGTTTGGCTGCAAAATACACGAAGCTGAGGATAGCGAATGGGGCTAGATCGCTTGGGGTTTTGATGTGACCGATGATTCCACAGGGGGTTAACATTTGGCTGCGTTTCGTATTGTCATTATTTTTCAACATCGTGGTTGACATGTGAAATGGTTACTTGCTGCTCTCTTTTGCGAGACATGTTGGTTTTTTTTTAAATCTTACGAAAGGTATGCCTAATTTCCCACGTTTCTGCGAATTTTCTCCATCACTTTTACTCATGCAAAATATATATATATATATTTTCGTCAAAGCACTGTCTTTTTTTTTTTTTTTTTGGGGGGGAGGGGTCACCGGAATTTGTTTGTTTGTTTGTGAAAGCACTATCATTATAATTATGTTCATCGTCGTCTGGATCGTGGTTGATATGTGATGATGTTATTTTGACTGATCGTGACCCGTTGATGAGTCCTGTAGTTTCATCTGACGTGTTGAAAGGCATACCAAATCTCCGTGTTGATTTTTTGTTTTGTTTGTTTTCCGTTTTATTTTTCCCCACAGCAAAGTATATTTATTGTACAGATTTTTTTCTCGTTAAAAATACGTTATTAAGGGGAAGGGGGGGGGGGGGGGGGGGGGGAGGGAGGAGAGGAGAGAGAGAGGGATCGTCAGGTTTTTTTTTTTTTTTTTTTTTTGGGGGGGGGGGGGGTGGTGGTTGGGGTGAAGGTGTATTGGGAAACAGGTAGATTGTCAGATGAACGTAGTGAACAGGGAAGGGAAGTATTGGGATGGAAGATGTTGACAGGTGCAGATCGGCGTAAGGGGGTTGTGGTGGACGAGAGAAATAATTTGACTCCGTTTGTTTTCGTTCAGCGTTGTTAGAGGGATTAGGGGTGGGAGGGGTGGGTGTTGAATCCCTCCTCCCTCCTCCCCACCTTCCTCACTGGAGGCGTTGCTTCGTGATCTGACCTCCCACCTCCGTTGGATGGTTGTCCCCCTTATCTCGTGGTGGCGTGTCTTCTGGCAGTCGCTGTGTGTGTGTGACTGCCTGTACTGCGGTGTTTGTGTTGACTGGAGACACAACATGACGTGAACTGACTTAGTTGTGCTCACTGTTATGCTCTCTCTCTCTCTATATATATATCTTCCCGCCTCCCATCTCTCATAGATTTTTATCTGTGTGTGTGTGTGATAAAAGTAAATTTTCTGTCTGCCTAACCGTGTTAGATTTTTAATGCCGTTTCCGGTGTCTTAGATATCTGGCCGTGGTGTTAGCACTGTGTTCTGAATTTGACCAGTTCTTTCGGATCTTCTTAATCATAGTGTTGTGTTTGGAATTCAGTTTGTATTTGTTTTTGTTTTTTTCCGATAGTGTTGTGTTTGGAATTCAGTTTGTATTTGTTTTTGTTTTTTTCCGCTGGATCGTTGCTGCATTTCGGCTTGACAGTCTTTCTTTCAACAGACCTACTGTAGGTCTTGGTTTTGGTTGTCGAGAGAGAGAGAGAGAGAGAGAGAGAGAGAGAGAGAGAGTGTGATTGATTCTGACGATGTGAACTATTTTTGATGCACTTACAGTTATCTTTATGCCCCACGTTTTGATGAGAGAATTTTAACTCTGTCTAGTTTTGCCGTATACAGGTTTCTTTTGACGGTTTTAATTATGTTGACTTTTGAATTCTTCGATTTGGCTGTGGTCTTGTTTGCGATCAACGCAACAACAAAAATGTCTACGCTGCTGTTTTGGTTTTCTTTTTGAATCACGTTTTCCATTTTAGGGGATGAAAATGACCATAATGCTGCTGAATGATATATATACATATATCAAATCTATGCCACATTTTGTGACGTTTGTGGAGAGAGAGAGAGAGAGAGAGAGAGAGAGAGAGAGAGAGAGAGAGAGAGAGAGAGAGAGTCGTTGCACGACATCAGAGTTCAGTTGTTATGATCATACCTTACGCAATGTGTTGTCATGGAACATGGTTCCTACATCTTATTCCTCATTGAAGTTGTTTCATCCGTGGATCCACATGATGTTGACACTGTTGATTGCAGCATTTGGCCGAGGCTAACACTGGAGACATACAGCATTAGGAAACGAACGCAATACTAACGGTGTTGATGATGATGTCGGTTGCACCCAGTCACTGAGCACGTACACATGTCGGTTTTGCATTTGCTTCAAAGATAAATTCTATGTTTTGTGAATATATGTGAAAAAGAAAAAACCTTGCAGAAAAAAGTCGGTGCTCTTTTTAAAATCGTAGATAGGTCTACCTGACTTTTCTAAAACGACAACAGGTCACGTGTGTTGTGTGTTTAAAAACACAACCGGTCATGTGTGCTGTGTGTTTAAAAATACAACACATCACGTGTGCTGTGTGTTTAAAAACCAGCCACACTAAATTAAAAAAAAAAAACACACACACAAAAAACTGGATTGTGTAAAATGTTGGCCAAGTCCTCCGAGGCGGCGAGCTGACAGGAACGAACGGCCCTGTTGAAGAACATGGTGGCGACCTGCCGAGGAGCACGCTCACTGACCCGGTCTCCGCGAAGACGCAACTGCGGTGGCCAGCAGGTGGCTCCTAGGTGATACCTTGCTTGTGTTGGACCAGAACAGACACCACGCAACACCACTGAAGAGGCTCGCCAGGCAGCAGTGCAGCGTCTCCTTAGCTCGGTTGCCTAGCGGCGACCAGATACTGACTGCTGCCGTATGGATTGTGGGAATGAGCGGTGGTGTGGAGTACCGCGACTCGGAGGGTGAAGAAGACGAGACAGATTTTTTTTGTTTTTGTTTTTTAAAGTTACGGGGGGAATAAAAAGCACCCTATTTTGGCCTTGAGTAGAACATTGATGTGTCAAGATGAAAGAGTGTCTTTAAAAGACCGTGAACAGATCACCTTAGGTTTCATTGAATTCGCGTGCTGCGGACCGGATCCGTGAATCGCCCATTTTCATTCTGTCGGATTGAACGTTTCTGCATATTTTCAAAGGAGTTATTTTTCCAGAAGCATGTTTTACTAGAAAACCTGTTTTGAATTGAACAGAACGCCATGTGTTTGCTCGTGCCTTGAAGAAGATTCGAGTGGGTTTGTTTCCATTCCGTTTTGTGTCTCGTTTGCCTTTGTTTTAAAGAAAAGAACAAAAAATATTGAATTCTTTCGTGTTTTTTTTTTTCCTTTTAGATGTGCTGTATAATGATGCATAATTCATTTTTAGTAATCGTACTCACCGACGCCTTTAAAAAAAATCAAGACATATAGTTTTAATGTTAACTGTATTATCTTTTTATGGATTTGTCCTCGCAACAAATTCTTTGACTTACCTTGTTTTTCTAAACACCTATTATGCATCGCGGGCCGCTCCTCTGTGTCCGTGTGTGTGTGTGTGTGTGTGTGTGTGTGTGTGTTCACGGTTAGCTCGCGTACGCATCTTTGTGTGTCTTTAGTGTGAACATCTGACACCTCCTGCCCCTTTTTTTTTTCTTTTTGTCATTACAGAGACTAAATGAATTCATCGGTTGATTTGGACCATCCTAAGTTTAGACTGCTAACTCTTTGTGATGACCTTTACAGGTCTGTCAATAGACATCGACTATGCTATTTTGTCTTTTTTTGTTTGTTTATCCTTTCTTTCTTTCATCATCTTTTACAAATATATTATCGTGGATGATTTTCTAATTCTGGAAGGGGGAATTATTCTTTCCTTTTTTGTTGGTTTTGAATGAAAGAGCATTGTTCCCATTGTGGCATCCTATAGTTAATGACGATCAACATTGTAACATACATCGGATGAGTTAGTTTGTGAGTGGCTGAAGCGAGGTGTGTTCAGGTCATGTCTGAAGTGAAATAAATCAAAGGAACATTCATCGTCAGAGATTTGGCGTTGGTCAGTGTGATGCTGTAGCATTTTCATACCCTTTCCTCAAAGGTTACTCACCCCTTTATCACACGCACGCACGCATGTGCGCGCGCACACACGCATGCGCGCGCGCACACACACACACACGCACGCACACACACGCACGCGCGCGCGCACACACACACACACACACACACACACACACACACTCGCTCGCTCGCGGATGAAACATACCAAACAATTGCCATCTGTTTATTGGATAAACAAAACCCGGGGTTATTAGCAGGAAGATCACCAAGCATTGCCAAGTGCTAACAAGTGAAAGCCAGCAGCCATTTACCATAGGATATTAATAACGATTTGATATCACACTGCAAGTAAGTACAAAATAGCATGACGATGATGGGTCATTGTCATACAGTAGCCCAACTTTCCTCTATGCGTCACTAACGTGCGGAATAGTCCATATGCGCTCCACCACACCTGCTCAGCAGCAGCCGGCAGGCACTCTTGATGGGGATGAGGTTTCAGTATTAACAAGTCGGGGACAAAATATGACTATTCCAATACCACACAGCAGTCGGCACAAAATCAGAAGATTCACTATCAACACAACAGCCTGCACTCAATAGGGATTCCGGGGGAATCGGCACAATAAGGGACGATTCATTACCACTCGACAGTCGCCACACAATGTCAGTATTCAAATAACATGAAAGTCTGTATAAATGATGATTTACTATAAAACGGTAAAAAAAAAAAATGTGAAGAGGATTCACTCAACCGTCAACACAAATCCGTGAGAGTCAGCACAAAATGGGATCATTCATGATCACACAATGATCAACATCAAATGATTACGCAACAGTCACCACACAACATGTGACGATCCGTTATCACACACAGCAGTCACCACACAACATGTGACGATCCGTTATCACACACAGCAGTCACCACACAACATGTGACGATCCGTTATCACACACAGCAGTCACCACACAACACGTGACGATCCGTTATCACACACAGCAGTCGGCGCAAACTGCGATGAATATAATCACACAACAGTCTGGGTAAAAAGGAGATGATGTGTTGTATCACAACAATCAGCACAATATTGTGTCGTAACAATGATTCATCATTACACAAATCAGCACAATATTGTGTCGTAACAATGATTCATCATTACACAAATCAGCACAATATTGTGTCGTAACAATGATTCATCATTACACAAATCAGCACAATATTGTGTCGTAACAATGATTCATCATTACACAAACAGTCAGCACACAATGGGAGGGTGATTCACATCACATGACAGTCAGCACACAATGGGAGAGTGATTCACATCACATGACAGTCAGCACACAATGGGAGGGTGATTCACATCACATGACAGTCAGCACACAATGGGAGAGTGATTCACATCACCAACAGTCAGCACACAATGGGAGGGTGATTCACATCACATGACAGTCAGCACACAATGGGAGAGTGATTCACATCACCAACAGTCAGCACACAATGGGAAGGTGATTCACATCACATGACAGTCAGCACACAATGGGAGGGTGATTCACATCACATGACAGTCGGCACACAATGGGAAGGTGATTCACATCACATGACAGTCGGCACACAATGGGAGGGTGATTCACATCACCAACAGTCAGCACACAATGGGAGGGTGATTCACATCACATGACAGTCAGCACACAGTGGGAGGGTGATTCGCATCACCAACAGTCAGCACACAATGGGAGGGTGATTCGCATCACCAACAGTCAGCACACAATGGGAGGGTGATTCGCATCACCAACAGTCAGCACACAATGGGAGGGTGATTCGCATCACCAACAGTCAGCACACAATGGGAGAGTGATTCACATCACATGACAGTCAGCACACAATGGGAGGGCGATTCGCATCACATGACAGTCAGCACACAATGGGAGAGTGATTCACATCACCAACAGTCAGCACACAATGGAGGGTGATTCACATCACATGACAGTCAGCACACAATGGGAGGGTGATTCACATCACCAACAGTCGGCACACAATGGGAGGGTGATTCACATCACATGACAGTCAGCACACAATGGGAGGGTGATTCACATCACCAACAGTCGGCACACAATGGGAGGGTGATTCACATCACATGACAGTCAGCACACAATGGGAGGGTGATTCACATCACATGACAGTCAGCACACAATGGGAGGGTGATTCACATCACATGACAGTCAGCACACAATGGGAGGGTGATTCACATCACATGACAGTCAGCACACAATGGGAAGGTGATTCACATCACATGACAGTCAGCACACAATGGGAGGTCGAGGGTGATTCACATCACATGACAGTCAGCACACAATGGGAGGGTGATTCACATCACCAACAGTCGGCACACAATGGGAGGGTGATTCACATCACATGACAGTCAGCACACAAATCGGGGAGGTAACTCAGTATGGACATCAGTGGATTCAAAACCGCCCCCAGTCGGCAGTGTACGAATTCTGAGATCACAGAAACGGATCACATCTACATGTATTCCTGGCCTGCCACCTTCTTTGGCTCTGCTACACCGTACACTCCAGCAGACACACGTGCACACACACACACACACACACACACACACACACACACACACACACGACTCTCTCCTCTCTCTCGTTTGATTGAGATAAATTCTCTCTCTCTCTCTCTCTCTCTCTCTCTCTCTCTCTCTCTCTCTCTCTCTCTCTCTCTGAAAACCGTGAATGTGCGTAGGTCAACGACGGCACTGTATGGCTGACAGACAACTCGGGTAATTTTTTTTAAAGAAACAAATTCTGCATAGCACTTGTCACTTAAAGCCCTGGTGTTCACGTCAGACATTATAATTCTACATAGCACTTGTCACTGAAAGCCTGGTGTTCACGTCAGACATTATTCTGTGGCCCATGCTCCACGACAACGCCATCCATTCGTACAACGTGCAGTCTGTAGCGGCCTAGGTTCTGCTATTGTTCACTGTAATACAGAGAAAAGGCTAGGTAGTAATGAAAACGATCTCTAAAACCAATGTTAACTTTACACCTGTAGAAAGGTACCATTATCATAGAAACTTTTAGCTATTTTTTCGTTGTTATCCGGATCATGTCGTTGAAATTTGGATCAATGAAAGTGCCTTCACTGTCTTTTCGCGTGATAATAAGTAACGAGGATGGGTTATTAACATTTATTTACAGCAATCGAATGTGCGTTTTGAAATTCACTTCTCTTAGTGAAAAAAAAAAGAAAAAAGAAAAAAAAGGTCACTTGTGCATATATTCCAACTGGCATACAAATATGTATATTTGTTTATATACAGCAACATCATAATTAGAAAAAGGAGAAATGCAGGCTATATTCAATCACTGCAGTGAAAAAAAGAGATCTTTGTAAGAAAGAAGCTCAAAGTGAGTGGCAGTGTCCCTCTTTTGTATGTCGTGTAAATTCAGTACAATTCTGTTTGAACGGGGGAGAAAGAGCCTTAAAGTAAAGTAAAGTAAATATCATGCTATTGACATGAAAATGAATGCACACTCGTCACGTTTTGGGGGAAAAAAAACAAAAAACGCTCAAAATGACAACTGTAATAACCACCGCAAACACCACCAAGAAAACAAAAACAAAAACAAACCCAAATCAGTGCTTTAAGTCATTGAAGGTGAAAGCACTTGTAAAAAGAACGCATGCATTGCATTATCACATATTACGGGAATGATGTAAAAAGGGAAGCTACCAACAAACCAAAGCTTTCAAAAGGGGAAGCGGTGTTAACATTGGACTTCTCTCCCTTAGAAATACCAACTGCTCTGGGAGTACAACGGGAAGAAAACCAACTAACCCATTGCACCAAGACCTAAATCTCTTATGGATTACCCAAGCGTGAACACAAAAAAGCGTTTTAACAATATCCTGTTACATAATATTACATTCCGGTTCTTGTTTTTCCAGCAATGGTCATCCTGTCATACACACGTTCAATAGAAAGCTCCGTCAGAGCAGTCAAGTTTTATTACCTTGGGTATGACACATCGTCTCAACCACCGACGTAAAAAAAAAAAAACCAAGAAAAAAAAAACAAACAAAAAAACAAGGACCATCTAAGCGGTTTCAGCTCTCATCCAATGTTTGAATTTGACATATTGTTGGTAATGGAAACACTGGAAAATATACCAGTTGTATTATACTAATATTCGTATTTCACAATACATTTACCCTGCACACGTATGTGACGCCCCCCCCTCTCCCTCCTGCACACCTCTCTCTCTCTCTCCTCTCTCTCTCTCTCTCTCTCCTCTCTCTCTCTCTCTCACACACACACACACATCAGTGCTTATCTATTATCCTCGTAAATAAAGAATTTTGTCTCGTCTCGTCTCGTCTTGTCTTCTCTCTCTCTCTCTCTCTCTCTCTCTCTCTCTCTCTCTCTCTCTTCAGTACGACCTACAAGGTTAATCTGACGCAAAGCTGGATTCTGTTAGTCCGTGACTGTTTTCATCAAAGTCACAGTTCCTCGTATTTTCATGAATCATGACCTTTTTCGCGAGTCATGAACAGTTTTCATGAGTCAAAACACTTTTTATGAGTAATAGCCCGTTTTCAGAAGTCATAGCCAAGCCACTGTCTGTTTTCATATGCCATAGCCACTGTTTTCAGAAGTCATCGTGACTGTTCTATGAGTCATAGTGACTGTTTAATGAGTCATAGTGACTGTTTTTTATGAGTCATATTCAGTTTTCACGAGTTCAGGTACCGTTGTTATGACTCACAGCGATTGTTTTCAAGTGATCATAATTACAGTTTTCTTTGAAGAAAAAAAAAAAAAAAAAGAAAAAAAAAGGGGTCTGTGTGAAATTACTGTTCATGTGAAAAGTACGTTGCCCCATTACTAGTGCTGTGTAGCTTTCAGGCTTGGTTTTTCGCTTCAGCTCTGATCAGTAGAAAACACGTCATTATGACTCTTGAAAACTGTAATTATGATCACATGAATTCATACGTCATCGCTTACACATTTCGTTGAAGATTTTTGAAGGAAAAAAAAAAAAGGTTTTGTGTGAAATTACAGTTCATGTGAAAAGTACGTTGCCTCATTATTAGTGTTGTGCAGCTTTTTAGGCTTGGTTTTTCGCTTCAGCTCTGATTAGTAGAAAAGCAATTATGACTCTTGAAAATTATTTTTCGCCAAGAAAACAGCGACCATGACCTTTTGAAGATAGTATCCTCTCATAGATCGTTGAACCATTACAATAAGCTCGCTGCCCAAAGCCCGAAAGCAGCCCATTACAGTGAACCAACAACAGATCCCGGTATTTAATTGATGTAACGAAACAGGACATCAAACGTGTCACCATCCTCGTCCTCCTCGCTGTCATCAGTTCTCCTTTTTCTCGTTCTTCTTCTCCTCCTGAGCCGCCTCTTTCCGAGTCACTTTGCAGACGTCGATGTGGAGGAGACGATCGAGCGAGGTGGCCAGGAAGCATCCCAGAAAGGGCCCCAGCCAGTAGACGGCGAAGTGTTCCCAGTGGCGCGTGGCCCCACAGCCCAGAGTGTGGCCCGAGGCCATGGCAGGGTTGAAATACATGCCCGTCGTCTGCAGGCCTGCAATATGCAGAGGTCAATGAAAACACAACGGTAGAAAACGACTGGTGGAGGGGAGGTGGGGGGTGGACATCACGGTCTCTAAGTCATAGTTTGTCGAATTTCAAAGTTTGCTGTTGGAATCCCACGAAGTCTTGGTAACGGGCGAAAGATTTCCTAGACTAAAAAAAAACAAAAAAGAATAACAAAAACAAACAAACAAACAAACAGAAAAAAGAAAGAAAAAAGCAAGCGAACATGCTGCTAGGTAACACAACGAACGACCGCCAATCAACCAACTAACCAACCAACCAACCAACCAACCAAACCCTTCTCTGTCGACGCCACTCTGATCATTTGGGTTTGTCAGCATCAGGAAAATCAGTTTCATTGCCTAAAATCAGCCACAGACATAAGGTGATCTATATCCCACCACACCCCCACCCCACCCCACCCCCCACTCCACTCCCCACCGGCCAGAACGGTTTGACAATTCCACAATCAGCTTCTACTTTTTTTCAACTTTCATCACTGGTTGTTTAGAAAAAAAAAAAAAAAAAGAATCACACACACACA
>CM031599.1:90900787-90905787 GCA_018398815.1 Conus ventricosus | reverse complement strand
CTGTTGGAGACAACAAAGCCAAATCAACGACTGCTGGAGACAGCAAGGCCAAATCAGCGACTGTTTGCGACAGTAAGGCCAAATCAACGACTGTTTGCGACAGCAAGGCCAAAACAATGTTTGAGACAGCAAGGCCAAATCAGCGACTGTTGGAGACAGCAAGGCCAAATCAACGACTGTTTGAGACAGCAAGGCCAAATCAACGACTGTTTGAGACAGCAAGGTCAAATCAGCGACTGTTTGAGACAGTAAGGCCAAATCAGCGACTGTGTAAGACAGCAAGGTCAAATCAGCGACTGTTTGAGAGAGTAAGCCCAAATCAACGACTGTTGGAGACAGCAAAGCCAAATCAACGACTGTTTGAGACAGCAAGGCCAAATCAACGACTCTTTGAGACAGCAAGGCCAAATCAACGACTGTTTGAGACAGCAAGGCCAAATCAACGACTGTTTGAGACAGCAAGGCCAAATCAACGACTGTTGGAGACAGCAAGGCCAAATCAACGACTGTTGGAGACAGCAAGGCCAAATCAACGACTGTTGGAGACAGCAAGGCCAAATCAACGACTGTTGGAGACAGCAAGGCCAAAACAATGACTGTTTGAGACAGCAAGGACAAATCAACGACTGTTTGAGACAGCAAAGCCAAATCAACGACTGTTGGAGACAGCAAGGCCAAATGAATGAAAGCCAAATAAATGACTGCTTCAGAGAGCAAAGCCAATCAACGATTATCTATGGCGGCCAAGGGCAAATCAACAACTGCTTGAGAAAGCCCGATGAAATCAACGATTGCTAAAGAGAATAAGGCAGTCAACGCTTCTTAGAGAGATGACAAAATCAATGATTGCTAAAGAGAATAAGGCAGTCAACGCTTGTTAGAGAGATGACGAAATCAACGATTGCTAAAGAGAAAAAGGCGAAATCAACGCTTGTTAGAGAGATGACGAAATCAACGCTTGTTAGAGAGATGACGAAATCAACGATTGCTAAAGAGAATAAGGCCAAATCAATGCTTGTTAGAGAGATGACGAAATCAACGGTTGCTAAAGAGAATAAGGCGAAATCAACGCTTGTTAGAGAGATGACGAAATCAACGATTGCTAAAGAGAATAAGGCGAAATCAACGCTTGTTAGAGAGATGACGAAAGCATTGTTTGCTAAAGAGAATAAGGCGAAATCAACGCTTGTTAGAGAGATGACGATATCAACGATTGTTTAAGAGAATAAGGCGAAATCAACGCTTGTTAGAGAGATGACGAAATCAACGATTGTTAGAGAGACGACGAAGTCAACGATTGTTTAAGAGAATAAGGCCAAATCAACGCTTATTGGAGAGATGACGAAATCAACGATTGTTTAAGAGAATAAGGCGAAATCAACGCTTGTTAGAGAGATGACGAAATCAACGATTGTTAGAGGGAATAAAGTCAGATGAACTCTTGTTAGAGAGTTGACGAAATCAACAATTGCTTGAGAGAATCAGTCGAAATGAACGCTTGTTAGAGAGATGACGAACTCAACGATTGTTTAAGAGAATAAGGCGAAATCAACGCTTGTTAGAGAGATGACGAAATCAATTACTGCTAAACAGAATAAGGCAGTCAACGCTTGTTAGAGAGATGACGAAATCTACGATTGTTTAAGAGAAAATGGCGAAATCAACGCTTGTTAGAGAGATGAAATCAACGATTGCTAAAGAGAATAAGGCGAAATCAACGCTTGTTAGAGAGATGACGAAATCATTGTTTGCTAAAGAGAATAAGGCGAAATCAACGCTTGTTAGAGAAATGACGAAATCAACGATTGTTTAAGAGAATAAGGCGAAATCAACGCTTGTTAGAGAGATGACGAAATCAACGATTGTTAGAGGGAATAAGGTCAGATCAACTCTTGTTAGAGAGTTGACGAAATCAACAATTGCTTGAGAGAATCAGTCGAAATCAACGCTTGTTAGAGAGATGACGAAATCAACGACTGCTAAAGAGAATCAGTCGAAATCAACGCTTGTTAGAGAGATGACGAAATCAACGCTTGATAGAGATGACGAAATCAACGCTTGTTAGAGAGATGACGAAATCAACGATTGCTTAAAAGAGTGAGGCTAAATCAGCGATTTTACAAGGACTAAGGCCAAATCGAAACTGCCAGGGAGAGAGAGTAAGGCCAAATTTGAGCGCTTGACTGATTGCAAAATTAAGGCGAAATCAACGATTACTTCAAAGATCAAAGGAAAAATCTGTGACTGTTTGTGACAGCAATGCCGAAATGAACAATTGTTTAATAGAATCAGAACAAATTAACTACTGCTTAAGAGTGTAAGGCCGCAGCTAAGTATTGGTTAAGACAGTCGACCACATTTCCAACTGTTACGGACAGCAACGCCACATCAAGAATCGCATGAGACATTTAGGCCAAGTCAAAGACTGCTTCCGAAGCACTGCATGGAAATGCGACTCATGGAATTTTGTAAATGGATACAACAAATTTTTTGTTGTTGTGGTATCCATATCAGAATCTTGTGAAATGTAACAGATGAAAACAATGATTTGTGGAAATGTTCATAACTTCTAATATCCTCTTCACAGATTGTTTGCATTTGTGAATTCGATTGGCTTATTATTTGAACGGCCTTATTCTCTTTACCAATCGTTGATTTCGTCATCTCTCTAACAACCGTTGATTTCGACTGATTCTCTCAAACAATTGCTGATTTTGTCAACTCTCTAACAAGCGTTGATTTTGACCGATTCTCTTTAGCAATCGTTGATTTCGTATGGAATGTTTTTGCATGTAATTGCGCCTCAAAATTTTAAAAAAAAAACTGCTTCAGAAAGCAAGGCAAAATTAACAATTGCATAAGAGGAGCAAGCCCAACCGACGATTGCCTGACAGAAGAAGCCAAATCAACAATTGCGTGAGAGAGTTAAGACCCAATCAACGATTGCTTAAGAGAGTAAGACCCAATCAACGATTGCTTGAGAGAGTAAGACCCAATCAACGATTGCTTGAGACAGTAAGACCCAATCAACGATTGCTTGAGAGAGAGTAAGACCCAATCAACGATTGCTCGAGAGAGTAAGACCCAGTCAACGATTGCTTGAGAGAACAGACCAAAATGTCGACCGTTTTGGAGACAAGAGCAAATCAGCGTTTGTCTGAGACAGAAACCTTGGCCAGACCGCTGACTATTGCGGAGAGTTCAGATCAAACCACCGGCTGCAAGTCCTGCATTTCTGCTTGAGTAATTCACATCTCGTAAACGTTAGGCTTCAAATCCTTGTGGCTGCTAGAAGAGAGAGAGAGAGAGAGAGAGGAGAGAGAGAGAGGAAGAGAGAGAGAGAGAGAGAGAGAGAGAGAGAGAGAGAGAGAGAGAGAGAGAGAGAGAGAGAGGTTGGACGTTTCTCGGTCACTAGCAAGAAACCCATGGTGGCACAGGGGTAGACAAATCATGAGAGAGAGCGAGACACACACACACACACACACACACACACACACACACACACACACACACACACACACAGAGAGAGAGAGAGAGAGAGAGAGAGAGAGAGAGAGAGAGAGAGAGAGAGAGAGAGAGAGAGAGAGAGAGAGGAGATACAATAAGTTAGGAACACAACCGGGGGAGCGGAGGGAGGTGGAGGGAAGGTGGAGTAGGATTCATCTAAACTGAAACGACCTTCGACTTGCTTTGTTTGTTTCATGACAGACAACAGATACATAATCTACCTCCAGGAAATAAAGAGAACGAGGAAGGATTTGGTGAAAGTACACCGCTTGGGGTTTCCCTGCCGGGAACTCCGGCCACACGCCTCTTTATGAAAACGCGTCCACTAAGTCTTCTGAGGCACTGTACAGATTTCAACAAGATTACAATCCAATATAGATAGATAGATAGATAGATAGATAGATAGATAGATAGATAGATAGATAGATAGATAGATAGATGAACAATAAGTTGTCAATACCACCCACGGAGTTCATTTTTTAATCCAAGCTTTCGCCAAAAGGCTTCTTCAGGAACCGATGGTACTTTATTATATATATATATATATATATATATATATATATATATATATATATATATATATTGTGTGTGTGTGTGTGTGTGTGTGTGTGTGTGTGTGTGTGTGTGTGTGTGTGTGTGTAGTAGTAGTAGTCGTAGTAGTACTTTCATTTTTACGTCTTTTCACAAAATTGTGTGATATTAGACGAGAGAGAGAGAGAGAGAGAGAGAGAGAGAGAGAGAGAGAGAGAGAGAGAGAGAGAGAGAGAGAGAGAGAGAGAGAGAGAAGAAGAAGAGAGAGAGAGAGAGAGGAGAGAGAGAGAGAGAGAGAGAGAGAGAGAGAGAAAGGGTATGTGTGTGATGCATAGGTGTGTTGAAGTGCACGCAAAACATGGAATATTTACTACTTATAACATTATAGCAAATATCTAACAGGACTACATATTAAACAAAAGGTAACTTTGAAAGCAAAATCAAAATCAGAAAAAACATCAGTCACTGTCATGCCTAATAAACATGGTAAGTATGCCTTAAGAGTCACACAATCAAATAAAACGTGGGCTCTCGACACGTTTGCCTTACCACATATGCATTTTGTTCCTGCACTATATTTCGTTCTGAATGCGTCAAGTTTCAGTCTATAAAATACTGAAACAAAGTTTCTGTACTGATACATATCACGAACCTGCAGGTGTTCAATGCCTTCAACCTGACCAAAGCTGAGAACATGGCTATTTCGAGCATTAACCCGCAAATAGGGGATGTTCTGGTTGTTTCTAAAAACTTCCGAAGCCACTTGTTTTAAAACTTGATGACACTCTTGTAAAGTCAAGTGGACAGAAAGTGACTGTGCACTCATTTCAGTTTTGGCTCCTTTTTTGGCAGATCTGTCAGCAAATTCATTGCCCCAAATTCCACAGTGGGAAGGGACCCAGAAAAAAGTTAAATCGGTCCCTTTGCACATCAAAATATGAATTAAATAACATATTTCCTTT
>CM031599.1:90870367-90877626 GCA_018398815.1 Conus ventricosus | reverse complement strand
GATCAGGAGGCATCGAAAAAGTGTTATTGTAAAACCTCCGCGAATGACAATAGCTCAAATGGTAACAAGGGGGCATCTCAAAACAAAGATATGTTAGTCATGTACATCGTGATTGTTCCCATTTTGACGAGGGTATATCCCCGAAGAGAGACTTTGATATTTTTACAGACGTTGACTGTTTGGAAACCAGCTTGGTAAA
The DNA here is from genome assembly GCA_018398815.1 of Conus ventricosus. Classification (NCBI taxonomy): domain Eukaryota; kingdom Metazoa; phylum Mollusca; class Gastropoda; order Neogastropoda; family Conidae; genus Conus; species Conus ventricosus. The sequence continues at coordinate 90,877,427 of CM031599.1, read as the reverse complement.
AACCTGTCTCTAACAGAAAAAAGATAAATGTACAACTCCAGAGACAACGTCACAGAGTGCCTCTATTAATTTATGTATGCATAACAGAGGGGATGATGTATATTCAAATAACAAAACAGATATAAAACATATTTCCTTCTTACATTGGAATATTAATGGTCTTCTTTCCAAACTTACTTGTCAAGATTTCCTTTCTTTTTTGTCTAAATTTGACTTTCTATCTTGGTTAGACATTCGTAGAACATGTGCAGTTGTGTGTTTTCACTGGATACACAGTATTCAGCAAACCTGCTATTAAATTTAGTAAGCAAGGCAGGCATTCAGGGGAATAATTTGTCTAATAAAAAATGAATTTTTGTCATTTATCCGTGAAATCAAAGTGAACTATTCCAATAAATTGTATTTCTAATCGACAAATGTTTATTTGGTGTTACAGAAGATGTTCTGTATGTGTGTTCCTATGTGCCACCAGAAGGTTCACCTTACTATGTACACTTTGACATTGACAATGGTATTAACCCACTGAAGAATGTATTTTTGATTGCATGCTTGAATATAACGATGCTTATATAAGATTTCTGGTGGTCTGAACAGTAGAACAGCAAGTGTTTCGCCAGACATACTAAATGACAGTGATGATTATGGTGTCAATGTTGGTAGTCATTCGGAGTCTTCTACCAGAAGATCAGCTGACAATGTGCTTAACAGTTATGAAAACATTTGTTAAATATGTGTACTGCAATTGGTTTATACATTCTTAATGGTTTATGCGATGCAAATTTTGATGGAAGTTATACCTATATATCTGATCAGAAATAGTGTCAACGATTATTTTTTACTATCTAAGGATTTTTTTTCCCTTCGTTGTCTCTTCTTGCAAATTGATAGTTTCAGAAAGATTAGAATCTGATCATTTACCTGTTGAGCTACACTTCAACTTTGCTGAGAAAATGCTAATTCTGAAGATACCGATAAAAGAGATGAGTTCATAGAAAAATATGTGTGAACTGTGATCTGGAACAGTCCATATGTAAGCGCACTTTATTCCGCAGAGGGGTTAGCATTGCTAGATCATGCTACTTATCTAATCAGTCATAACTGTACTGATGCCTTAAATGTGTTTAATGAGTATATATAAAAACTCTGGAGGCCGTATGAAAAAGAAAATATACTTAAATGCAACTGACAAAACAGCGATTGGTACGATAAGGAATGTAAAGATAGTAAATCATTGCAAGGACATTACTGAAAATATGTCAAAATTCCAAAGTACGAGAAGATAGTGATGCCTATTGTAGAGCAAGACGAGAATACAAAAACCTGTTAAAAAGAAAGGAAAAAGAATATAATGAGTCATTAACTGAAAAGCTAGTTGCCTCTGTGCACAATCAGAAAGAGTTCTGGGACAATGTTAAAAAAATCTCCAATAAAAGAAACCAACCACGTAATAACCTAACAACTAGTGACTGGTTTAAAACACTTCCAAAATTTGCTCGAAAGAGGAGACAATTGTTTAGCACAAAATGATGAAGAGATGTTTGATGATGAAAATGAACAGATGAAGTACTTAATTCAATTAATCGACCTAATCAAAGGAAGAAGTTATATTAGCATTACGTAGATTAAAGAACAATAAGGCCGCTGGGCCAGATGGTATAGTTTGGGAAATGCTGAAAGTGTCTGGGAATCGTGTCATTGAATTTCTTGTGAAATTATTTAATACACTATTTGACAAAGGTGTATATCCAGAGACGTGGACGGAGTCTATTGTAATCCCTCTTTTTAAAAAGGTGATATAAATGACCCAGGTAACTACAGAGGTATCTCAATTTGTGACGCAAGTAGTAAGATCTACAGCACAGTTTATTAACAGTAGACTCCAAGAAGAAAAAGAAACACCCGAAGGTGCTGGGAGGACCCAGAGAAGCACTGTCTTCACCTGCCTTTAGAGCAGTCCTGTACCACCCTTGGAGGCCTGCGCTGTGTTGACGATGGGTACAGGCACGCGCAGGACACTCCATTAAGAATCAAGGACATAACTGCTCCTGAACAGAGGTAAATCAGACTACAGGATGCAGCTCATAACAGCCTTAAAGTAGCATCCCCATGGGTGTACCAGCCCGTATTTCATGACTGCAGAGCCCACGGCGAAAAACACCACCCTCCAGCTGCCGAGCACACCCCACAGACCCAACCACCCCTGCCCATGGACAGATGAAGACAGTGCCACTCCAGACACAGCCAAGCTTTCGCCAACGGTCTTATGTGCCCTCAAGAGAGAATCCAAAGTTGTAGTCTTTCCCACGTCAACAGACTTTCCCTGTGGTCAGTGGGTCTTTCCTCACCGTCACTGGACCTTTCTCCAGGTCAGCCTAGTTAAGGCAAAGAAGAAAAAGAAACACCCGAAGGTGCTGGGAGGACCCAGAGAAGTCACTGTCTTCACCTGCCTTTAGAGCAGTCCTGTACCACCCTTGGAGGCCTGCGCTGTGTTGACGATGGGTACAGGCACGCGCAGGACACTCCATTAAGATATCAAGGGACATAACTGCTCCTGAACAGAGGTAAATCAGACTACAGGATGCAGCTCATAACAGCCTTAAAGTAGCATCCCCATGGGTGTACCAGCCCGTATTTCATGACTGCAGAGCCCACGGCGAAAAACACCACCCTCCAGCTGCCGAGCACACCCCACAGACCCAACCACCCCTGCCCATGGACAGATGAAGACAGTGCCACTCCAGACACAGCCAAGCTTTCGCCATACGGTCTTATGTGCCCCAAGAGAGAATCCAAAGTTGTAGTCTTTCCCACTGTCAACAGGACTTTCCCTGTGGTCAGTGGGTCTTTCCTCACCGTCACTGGACCTTTCTCCAGGGTCAGCCTAGTTAAGGCAAAGAAGAAAAAGAAACACCCGAAGGTGCTGGGGAGGACCCAGAGAAGCACTGTCTTCACCTGCCTTTAGAGCAGTCCTGTACCACCCTTGGAGCCTGCGCTGTGTTGACGATGGTACAGGCACGCGCAGGACACTCCATTAAGATATCAAGGGACATAACTGCTCCTGAACAGAGGTAAATCAGACTACAGGATGCAGCTCATAACAGCCTTAAAGTAGCATCCCCATGGTGTACCAGCCCGTATTTCATGACTGCAGAGCCCACGGCGAAAAACACCACCCTCCAGCTGCCGAGCACACCCCACAGACCCAACCACCCCTGCCCATGGACAGATGAAGACAGTGCCACTCCAGACACAGCCAAGCTTTCGCCATACGTCTTATGTGCCCTCAAGAGAGAAATCCAAAGTTGTAGTCTTTCCCACTGTCAACAGACTTTCCCAGTTATTAACAGTAGACTCCAAGAGTATATTGAAGAACATAATCTTACAGGCGAATACCAAGCAGGGTTTAAAAGAGGATATTCTACAACTGATCATATGTTTACATTATTAGCTATGGTACAGAAACAGTTCTCCTTTAATCGTAAATTATATGTTGCCTTTGTTGACTTTGAAAAGGCCTTTGATTCCATAGATAGAAATATGTTATGGCCTATCTAGTAAAAATGGAATTAAAAGGCAAGCTATTTAGATGTCTTCATAGTATGTACACAAATGTAAAAGCTAGAATTCGGTGTGGAGCAAAATTGACAGACTATATCAACTGCACTCGTGGGGTAAAACAAGGGGATGTGACTAGCCCTGTTTTGTTTTCATTATTCATAAATGAGTTGGCCTTAGAAGTGATCAGAAAAGGACGACATGGTGCTACATTTACCCATGATTATTTTTGAATTATTTATCATTATTAGCAGATGATATAGCGTTAATAGCTGAAACTGTTATTGGTCTACAGACACAACTAGATAGTTTTGTATAAAGGCAGCATCAACACTACATTTGAATGTGAACATGAATAAAACTAATGTAGTTGTATTTATAAAAGGCGGATACTTGGCAGCAAGAGAAAGATGGACTTACAATGGGGCCGCACTATCAGTTGTGAATATATATAAGTATCTTGGAATTTATTTCTCCACAAGACTGAGTTTTTCAGTTGCATGCCAGGATTTGGTGAGCAGAGCTAAAAATGCATTGATGTGTATTCTAAAGAAACTGTATAGACTGAAATGCAATTCTCTTAGTTTATTTTTAAAACTATTTGACACACAAATTCAGCCAATGGTTATGTACGGTGCTGAGTTATGGGGTCTAGATAATGCTGCTCTTCACTGTGAAAAAATACATTTATTTGCCCTTAAAAAATTTTTAGGGGTTGAAATAAGAACACCAAACGATCTAATATATGGGGAAACAAATCAATATCCAATATATATCAACTCAGTAGTTAAATGTGTTCGATTTTGGATAAAACTTACTCGAATGGATGAGTCAAGGCTACCACGCAAAGCCTATAGGATGCTGCTAGATTTAGATTCACGCGACAAAAGAAACTGGCTTCAAACATCCGCTGTAAACTGTTTACATTTGGATATGGTTTTGTTTCGACAAATCAAGGTGTAGAAGAAATAAATGCTTTTTGTATGATTTTAAGGACAGATTAATTTCATGTAGATGGCAGGAATGGGATGATCATATTAAGAATAGCGATAGATTTAGTGTATACAGAACATTTTGTACAGTACCTGATGTGAAAATTCATTTGTTGTTAAATTTAGATAGACATCTGAAAGTTGTGTTGACTAAGTTCAGACTTGGGGTAACAGATATTGCTCAGCATTACTACCAATATCGACCCCATAATGAAATGATTTAATTTGCCCACTGTGTAAAAACGTAAAGAGGATGAGGTTCATTTTGTCTTATGTTGTTCAGCACTAAATAACTTAAGACAACAATACATTCCTGCAAAGTTTTATAGATTTCCAAACCTGTATCGACTAAGTTTACTTTTGCATGCAAATGTGAAAGAACAGTTAGAAATATATCAATTTACTTGTTCAAAGCATTTCAGTTGCGTGAGATTGCCATTTCGTAAAATATTGTTCTGACTTTATAATGTGTATAGAAAAGTTTGTGTGAAATGAGTGTTCAATTACTCCCCTTCATTAGGGCAATGGCCTAAAATGAATTAAACATCTGAATCTCTCTCTCTCCTCTCTCTCTCTCTCTCTCCTCTCCCCTCTCTCTCTCTCCTCTCTCTCTTTCTCTCTCTCCTCTCTCTCTCTCTCTCCCCTCTCTCTCTCTCTCTCTCTCTCTCTCCTCCTCTCTCTCTCTCTCTCTCTCTCTCTTCGCATTTTGCTAATGGCAATAAAATTGTGTCAGTGTCAGTGTCAGTGTCAGTTCTCTCTCTCTCTCCTCTCTCTCCTCTCTCTCTCTCTCTCTCTCTCTCTCTCTCTCTCTCTCCTCTCTCTCGGCATTTTGCTAATGGCAATAAAATTGTGTCAGTGCCAGTGTCAGTGTCTCTCTCTCTCTGTCTGTCTGGTTTGTTTTCTCTCTCTCTCTCTCTCTCTCTCTCTCTCTCTTCTCTCTCTCTCTCTCTCTCTCTCTCTCTCGGCATTTTGCTAATAGCAATAAAATTGTGTCAGTGTCAGTGTCAGTCTCTCTCTCTCTCTCTCTCTCCTCTCTCTCTCTCTCTCTCTCTTCTCTCTCTCTCTCTCTCTCTTTCTCTCTCTCTCTCTCTGTGGAGAATGTGTGTTTGTGTGTTTGTATCTGTGTGTATGTGTGTGTGTGTGTGTGTGCGCGCGCGCGCGCGGTGTGTGTGTGTGCACGCGCGCGCGCGCGTGCGCGTATCTGTGTACTTGTGTGTGCTGTACAGTAACTATATCTCAATCTCTACCAAGAAATATCAAGTGACTTCTCTTTCAGCGAACCTTCTCCACCTCCCACCCCCCACCGGCATCCCCCCACTCCACCCCTGCCTGCTTTGCATTCGCAGTTGCTTGTCTTTCTATTTCTAAAAGAAAGAATGATGAGACTAGATACTTTCAGAAGGATTACCCTTTCAGTCTCTCTGGTCTCTTGGTCTGCCTTCTCCTCCACCCCCCCCCCCCCCCCCCCCCTCTTCCTCGCCCTCCGCCCTGCCCCTCACCTCCTCCCGTCATTTAAACAACATTGACGAGCAAATAAACGACTATCTCTATCCAGATGGTTTCTGAACAGAATTCCACCCCCTCCTGATGTTGAGATCACTCGAGCAATGAATTATTCCACGATCAAGAATTGGTGGACGTCATTAGGCTTTTTGGGACACCTTTAACTGTAGAAACTGGGAAAACAAACAAACAAATAAACAAAAAAGCATCCGAGCGAAGTGCAAGAAATCCTTCCTCCCATCAATTCGGTGTCAAAAGTTCTCTCTCTCTCTCTCTCTCTCTCTCTCTCTCCTCTCTCTCTCTCTCTCTCTCTCTCTCTCTCTCTCTCTCTCTCCCTCTCTCTCTCTCTCTCTCTCTCTCCTAAACAGACGAAAAACTAAAAGCGCTGAACATACTTCCTCTGAATAGGCAATTGGAATTCAACAAGGCATCATTTATGTTTACAATCTTGACAGATGCTATGCCATGTTATATCAATGCCCTTTTTACAAGATCAAACAGCTTTTCTGGCTCGACGAAATTCCTTCTTCTCTACCCACGCATTGATCTATACAAAACAAGCCTAGCTTACTCTGGACCATATGTCTGGAACTCACTTCCACCGAATCTACAAAACATGAATACTTTAAAACCTTTCAAGGAACATTTGCATAAACATTTTATGTCTCAGTAATTAAATTATTCGATTACAATGATTAGCGCCCATTTGCAAAGTCTTCTGTGAACCATACTTTAAATAAATCGTCTAAACATAAAACCTACTCCATTAAAATCGCTCATCCCCACTCCCACTCTGTCTACCATCCCTTTTCTCTCCCCCCCCCCCCCCCCCACCTACCATTCTCTCTTCCCCACCCTCCTCTGACCTCTCTCTCTGTAGTTTTGTTGTTTGTTTGTAAGTTTCCTTCTGTTTTACCATCCCCCATCTCATTAGTGCTTTTATGAATAGTTTGCTTATCATTGTAGAATTAGATTACCATGTTGCTATGCTGAATTGTCAGTATGAATGA
>CM031599.1:90857867-90862867 GCA_018398815.1 Conus ventricosus | reverse complement strand
AGAAATGGCTGCGGTATGAGTTCGAATCACTAATCCAGGTGAATCGAACAATCTTCTCATTGACCCGCCAAGACTCCAATCCCAACCTCAGCAAGGCTGTATGCGACAACCTGTCTGACCTTCCCCTTCCCTCCCTAAAGATGCTCCCTTCTGGTGCCCTCTCCGCCCAGAACATCCCGTCTACTCATGGAACTCCTTGCCTCCCCAGACTGCATTTGCTGACCAGCCCAACCACCGCCCCACCACCCAGTTCTGATACCTCTCGGTTCCAAACCACATCCACGCCATGCACGAAGCCGGCCTGTACGGTTCCGCCACTGTCGTCCGAGGGAAACATGCACACACAGTTCACCCCAGCACTCACCACAAACATTCCTCATATTCCAACAAAGCAGAAACGAACTTTTGTTCAGTCAAAACAAGAACATGCAAACAACCAAACGAAACAAAACCAACCACCTGCCAACTGTGATGTGAAAACAACGTTCTCACCCTCTCCTACAAGTAACATAAAACCAACACACAGCTTACGCCCTCAAAAAAAAAAAAAAAAAAAAAAGCAAACCACCACGCCATTCCTAAGCCTACAAATCTAACCCAACAGTACACTCTGGTCAAAACTATTCTCAGAGGTTGGAAAATCTTGCACTCTCACACCAGAAGTATTCGCCGCTTAGAAACCGAGAACAACCGCCTGAAATCTGAACTCAAACGCCTAAAACAAACTCGTCTATACCGCAGCCAACCCAACACCAAGCCACCCCACCTGGCAGCCATACTGATTCTGCTCTATCCGCCTTCCCCACCTCCAATAAGTTCTCCATGCTGCTCCACGTTAATGAAAATGGCGAGCATGAGGTTCAGAACAACTCAGATACTGACACAGACTGTGATCAAGCCACAGTGCAGACACAGTCTACCACTACAAATGTCCCCCACAGTCCAAACAAACCCAGCAATATCATCTCAGATAAAGACACTACTACTCAGACCACTGACACAATGGGTTGGAAAACAGTCCACAACAGAAACCACCACCACAGGAACAACAAGAACATCCAGTCAAAGGTATAGATTAATGACACAACTCAGAACAGCCAGGGTCAGACTAACAGCAACAACACATTATCACCTCGTCAGCTTCTTGCACAACTACGGGTTGACACTGATATCTCAAATGTCATTATTAGGTGACTCGGCCATACGAAACATTACCCCAAGCCTCCTGTTCTACAAAGGGAAGAGCCAAATCATCAGTGTTCCTGGTCTCACTATCGATGACCTTGTTCATTGGCTTAAACACATTCCACGCAATAACACACGACAAATCAAACTTCACGTTGGAATAAACACATGCAAACATACATCAATCATGGAAAACACGTGGACACAACTGATCAAAAACATCAAACATGTTTTCCCTCAGGCCAGACTATTGGCTTCCTCCATCATCCCCCCAGTGGGACAGCACCCCCTAAAAAAGACCGTCCACCTGTACAACCTGACCCTCGCTAAAAGGTGTATGCCAAAGAAAACATTGTGTATGCCGACCACACCTCCATCTTCATCACCAACAGCGGAGCCCGGCGCAAGGAATGTATACTGATCCCCTCCACCCCAGTCCCAGAGGCACAGACAGGTTGGCGTACAGCCTCAACATCCCTCCCAGAGGCACAGACAGGTTGGCGTACAGCCTCAACATCCCAGTCCCAGAGGCACAGACAGGTTGGCGTACAGCCTCAACACCCCAGTCCCAAAGGCACAGACAGGTTGGCGTACAGCCTCAACATCTCAGTCCCAGAGGCACAGACAGGTTGGCGTACAGCCTCAACACCCCAGTCCCAGAGGCACAGACAGGTTGGCGTACAGCCTCAACATCTCAGTCCCAGAGGCACAGACAGGTTGGCGTACAGCCTCAACACCCCAGTCCCAGAGGCACAGACAGGTTGGCGTACAGCCTCAAATACGCCGACCCAAAATACTGCAGACAACCTCTGCTGAGGACGCGCGTTATAAGACCATGTGGCGGGAGCTGGATGCAGTCCTCACACACCCCGGCCTCCCAGCTACGATATGAACACCAAAGAGACACTGGTCTCACTTGGTGTTCATTACCACAGCAGCCCTCAGGTCTCCACCCTGCCCTCGGGTCAACAGCCACCTACAATGCCTGGAACAACAGATGGGTCTATTCTCATCCTCCACCTCTGGCGACCCGACATCCAGCTACCCTTGTTTCACCTCTGGCGACCCGACATCCAGATACCCTTGTTTCGCCTCTGACAACCCGACATCCAGCTACCCATCTTCCACCTCTGGCGACCCGACATCCAGCTACCCTTCTTCCACCTCTGGCGACCCGACATCCAGCTACCCATCCTCCACCTCTGACAACCCGACATCCAGCTACCCATCTTCCACCTCTGGCGACCCGACATCCAGCTACCCTTCTTCCACCTCTGGCGACCCGACATCCAGCTACCCATCCTCCACCTCTGACAACCCGACATCCAGCTACCCTTCTTCCACCTCTGGCGACCCGACATCCAGCTACCCATCCTCCACCTCTGGCGACCCGACATCCAGCTACTCATCCTCCACCTCTGGCGACCCGACATCCAGCTACCCTTCTTCCACCTCTGGCGACCCGACATCCAGCTACCCATCTTCCACCTCTGGCGACCCGACATCCAGCTACCCATCCTCCACCTCTGACAACCCGACATCCAGCTACCCATCCTCCACCTCTGACAACCCGACATCCAGCTACCCTTCTTCCACCTCTGGCGACCCGACATCCAGCTACCCATCCTCCACCTCTGGCGACCCGACATCCAGCTACCCTTCTTCCACCACTGGCGACCCGACATCTAGCTACCCATCCTCCACCTCTGACAACCCGACATCCAGCTACCCATCTTTCACCTCTGGCGACCCGACATCCAGCTACCCATCTTCCACCTCTGGCGACCCGACATCCAGCTACCCTTCTTCCACCTCTGGCGACCCGACATCCAGCTACCCATCCTCCACCTCTGACAACCCGACATCCAGCTACCCTTCTTCCACCTCTGGCGACCCGACATCCAGCTACCCTTCTTCCACCTCTGACAACCCGACATCCAGCTACCCATCCTCCACCTTTGGCGACCCGACTTCCAGCTTCCCATGTTTTGCCTCCTTCCTACAAAGCAGCATAATTCTCTGACAGTTCTCAGCCATAACCTCACGCGCGCGCGCTTGCTTGGTGTGTGTGTGTGTGTGTGTGTGTGTGTGTGTGTGTGTGTGTGTGTGTGTGTGGTGTGTGTGTGTGTGTGTGTGTGTGTGTGTGCGAGTGCACGTGCACGCACACGCGATCGTGAGAGCATGAATTTATAAACAAGTTCCACTATGATTACATACTCACACCACATCATTCTCCCCTCCCTCTCCCCGCCCCTCCCCCCACCCCTTTATTTCTGTTTGTTTTGTTTTTTGTTACGTTCGTTTGTTTGTTGTTGTTGGTGGTGGTTTTTTGTTTGTTTTTGTTTGTTTTTCTCCCCACAAGCATCATATCAGAGGGTCTACTCATGGACACTGAAAATGTTTGAAAACACAATCATTTCTACTTTTGTTTATGCTCACAGCACCCGTTGTGTTTATTAGCGCTAGATTTCCGATCTGCCATCGTGCAAAGATAGTTGTTGTTCTAGACTTGCGTTGCAAACATTGCTGTGACATTGCTGTTCTGCAGCCCCGAATCTCAGAAACTGCGTTAGGCGGCCAGTGCAGCTGCTGCCATTTTGTGGACTGTGAAGACACTTTGGCCCATTCCCTGACTGCTCTCCAGGATCCAGGACTCATTTCTTACCGCCACAGACTGTTAGTGAATTATATCAAATTTTCTTTTTCTTTTGTTGTTGTTGCATTGTTTCCTTTCTCTTAAACTATTCTCTCTCTAGTTGTGTTTTAAAGTGGATTGTGCTCATAACATCCTCCATGTTTGTACCAATGGACACTCTGGCAGATAGAACGTACAACACTGCAGCCTAAAGGTGGTGCTTTGAAGATTCCCTAAACTGAAAATAAGACAGCTGAGAAGAAAATGAGCAGACTTGATGGACACTCTACCAGAGAGAGAGAGAGAGAGAGAGAGAGAGAGAGAGAGAGGAGAGAGAGAGAGAGAGAGAGAGAGAGAGAGAGAGAGAGAGTTTTTTACATTAATTTTTTGTATAATCGTCACTCATTGAAAATGTTCTTAATTGTTCAACATCATAGATACATGTGCGTGTGTGTGTACGTCTGTCAGTCAGTCAGTCATTTTCCTGACCGCTGGGGTCGTTGGGGGACCGTGATGAGGAAGCCGCCGTTTCTCTCCAGGCTCTTCTGTTGGTAGCTGTCATGAAAAGAGCATGGTCATTTTGGTCCAGTCCTTTATATTTTTTGACCAGCTCTTTCTCTGCCGTCCTCGTCTGCGCCCTCCTTCAACGGTACCTTGAAGAATGGTTTTGGAGAGGGTGCTGTGACGAATGACGTGGCCAAACCATGCCATCTTCCGTCGTTTGACGGTTGCCAGAAGTGGTTCGTGGGGCCCAAGTAGGTTAGTGACCAGGTTCCGCGCATAATCATTGGTCTTGTGTTCTTTGTAGGAGATGCGGAGTAGTTTCCTCAAGCACCTGGTCTCAAACGCCTAGATTCTTCTTTCTGTTTCGGCCATCAGTGTCCATGTCTCGCAACCATGCAACAAGATGGAGACCACAAGCGACTTACACCTAGATAACAGATGGCTGTGTGGAGTTCCTCCATTAACGGAATTCTGTAGACTCCCTCCAGACTGGAATGCCTCGAGATTTCCATTCAACGGTCACTGTGCAATAATGACCAAGTAGGATCGCTAATGGATTCGCGCGACACAGAACTATGTCTTCGAAAGCGGAAGAGCACAATATGCCGGTGCCAAATGTGAACACAAGACAGTGACAACAGACGTCGTGGGATACAACAGGTGAAAGTATTGACCG
>CM031599.1:90817867-90847867 GCA_018398815.1 Conus ventricosus | reverse complement strand
AACAACAACAACAACAGGAAATACAATCCAAACAACCCCATGCAGCCCACCAAGCAAACAAACAAAACAAAACCAGTGCCAAACTAACGAACAAACAAACAAACACACACACACTGACCTGTCCACCAACTCATGGTTGCCGACTCTCCCAGTTCCTCCCCACACACGTACGAAAATGCACACAGATCTCTCCCCCGGGGGGTGGGGGATGGGTCGGGGGATGGGGGGAGGGGTGGGGGCAAGAGGTGAGAGAGAAACTTCACTAAACAAAAAAAAAAAGAAAAAAAGGAAGAGAAAAAGAAATGAAAAAGAAAAAGGAAAAGGTAAAAGAAAAAAACAGAAAAAGAAGAAAAAAGAAAAGGAAAAGATAAAAGAAAAAAAAGAAAGAAAAAGAAAAAAGAAGAAAAAAGAAAAGGAAAACACAAAGACGGTTCTGGAAGCGCCCCCAACAGACAATCAGTCACTATCAGTTTCAGGCGTCGGTTCTACCGCACACGACTTTACACCCCCCCTTCTCAGATGACAAAAGCAGGAAGTCGACGACGAAGACCAGCGGAGGATACGGCAGCGACGGAAAGACACACCGACCCCACCGCCTGATTGACTAAGCACGACCACTACTACCACCACCACCACCACCACCACCACCAACACCACCACCAACAACGACGACGATAAAGTTGATAAAAGGCTTAACGTCCACGTCTATATATATATATGTACATAACTGTCTTCAGAGCATGCCTCTTCCAGCGTTCCCCACCCCACCCCCACCCTCCCCACTCCCTCCCCATCTCCCCACCTCATCTCTCTCTTCCTCCTCTTCCTCCTCCTCCTCTACCTCCGCTCCAGCAGTGCGGGCGGCTTTGTTTTCGTCTCTGTCCACGCCGCGCGTTTGCCCACTTACCGCGTCCTGCTTCTGCCGGTGCACTTATGTTTGCTGCTTGTCGCAATGACGCACTAAAAGCCAAGAGTGGTGGAGTAGAGTGGGAGGGGGGTAGATGTGGGAGGAAGGTAGGTGGACATCAACGTTGTTCCCTTCTTCGTGTTCAAGTCCCCCCCCCCCCCACCCGGTACCGCCCACCCGTTCTTGTTCTTCTGCACACATCCCCCTCCCCACCACCCACCCCCTCCGCCCACACTGTCGTTCTCTTCCTCGTAGAGAACTATAAAATGTTCATTCTAACCCATCCACCCGAAACCAGTTTCGGGTGGATGACTTTAGAATGAACATTTTATAGTTCTCTGACAAGTAACACTTTAACAACGAATTAAAAATAATAATCCATCACACATTCTCTTTCAATAACCAAAAAATAACGATTTTTTACAAACAAACATACTGTGTAGGATTATCCGTTTTCAATACTAACTTACTAAACTTTTGAGATTTTAATTTTTGTTTAATCCTATGTTTTTCCTGATCATTTTCAATAACATCATTTTCGCGCAGACATTCATCAAATGAGTTTCTGTCTTTCAGTGGAATAAAACTACAGTCTTTAACTGCTCTCTAAAGTCTTTTAAAACTGTGTTATATTTTTGACATAAAATCCACACACTTATTCCAGCATGTCTTCCACTGAAGGCTAGTTTTGCCAAAGTGTTTTTTTTTTTACTATGTCTCTTTCTGCCGAACAGTCATCTATAATAAATAGTGTCTGCGTTCCTTTAAACAGTCTATAAAAGAGTTCTAAACACTCACTCAGTTTATTGCTAGGATCAACTAAATATACGTCGTCATCTGTCCATATAAACCTCTATCATGATATGTTTTATTCCATTCAAGCGTTGGACAGAAAATTACAATATAATCAAAATTATAGCGATAAACTGTTTGTAATAGGTCGAGGACAAATATTGTTTTTCCACAACCAGTTTGTCCACAAATCAATGAACAATGAGGAGTTTTTGTCATAAAGTTTAACTGCTCCATAGTTTTATAACAGGATTTAATTTAATCCAGTTATTATATTTATCATACTTTCTGTCAAAAACCTGTTCAGTATAATAAAATCCTATGAGGCCTAAATGTGTAAGATTAATCCAATTCAGTTCTGTAAGATTGTTTCTATTTAAGTCAACATTGATTTTGTTGCTTGTTGTTATGACCTTAATATCCTCACCATTGTGAAGAACGACGATGGTAACTTTAAGACGTTTAACGTCCAAGTTTTGCCAGCTAATATTAATTCCTTTTATAAGGACGTCACTAACGCCCACAACCCCATCCTTCTCCTTATCTTTTAAGACAGAAATTTCAAATATCATTGTGAACGTGTCTCCTAATTTCCTATGTGGAAAGAACTGTAATTTTGTAGAAGCTTCATTTAAAACCGTTTCTCTTCTGTGGAGGATGTACTGTTTTTTCCCATACGGCGTTATTTCAATCTCTTTCCGACTGTTGTCATCCGGCATAAGACTTACATGTAAAGGGCCAGAGTTGAATGCTTTTCTGAAACTTTTTTGACGGCTAAAAAATGTAAATGGCTTATGAATTCAAATTTTATTTCCCTTTCTAAATAGGTTCTAAGTGCCATTTGCTGTCAGGTTTTCGAACTATTTTATATTCATACGGGCCAGCATTATTTGCTTCTACATTGCGTAGTTGTTCTAGTTTAGGAAACCTTTTGTTGTCACCAACCTCTTTGCGTTTATAATCACCATCTTTAGTGTACTCAAAACCATACAAAGCGCCTATCTCACCGTTCTGTTCAAAGTCCGCAAAGTCTGCAAGGGCTTTTAATTCTAAGGTTATACACCTTACAGGCGCTAATGTAACTCCTGATTCTTCTGGCCTCCGCGACATTTTTTAGTAAAACTTATTATTTTATTTCCAAAACAATGTGGAGGTTATCACATTTGACGACTTTCCCTGTTTTGTCTGCAATTTTTATATTAAATGATCCGACCCTCCCACAAACTAATCTCTTAAACTGTAAATTAGGGAATTGTATAATTTCATAATCGCAATATGCAGCTTTCCCTGATGGAAGAGCTCTTAAAACAGTTGAGGGCCTTCCATCATATAAGTTTTCATCAGTGCTCAGCTCGTCCAAATGAACATAGAGTAATGAATGTAATGCAAGATCGAGCGGATTTTCTCCCCCATAAGTAGTTTTGTTTGGTGTAACTCTAAATCTATAATTGTCAGCTGCAAAGCCTAACATTTTAGCTAGCTCTTTAGCAAAATAGTAACCCACTTCTTCTTCAGGCTTGAAAGTTAACATTGTTTTCAGATTCGCATTGTTAAGTTTGAGAGTAATGTCGAAGTTACTCATTGCTTCTTTTAGTGAGCAAAACCCGTAATAACCATCAGGTATTGTTAACTGGCTAACTTTGGTCCCTGATTTGTCAACTTTTAGAATCGTATTATTATTCTTGGATTTAGTAATATTAAACCATACTACTTTGTAAAAAATTTCATGAAGCGCAACCATTCTGGTTCCGCAATTGTTATCAATAGCATGTTCTAAAAACGAAGGACGGTCTTGAGTTGTTATTGTTACAAACATTTTTTAAACGAAATAAAAATGAGTGCATTCAAATATACTAATGCAAAATATTCTGTTGGCCGCACTACAATCTTAAAAATATAACAACTGATACTCTTGTCATTTCTGTGACCCAGACTGACACCTTTCAAGTAAAGGTGAGTACGCCATTAAACAGATATCTTAACCCTCCTATTAAAAAAGACTACATCGCGAAGTGTGGTTCAGTCATCCGATGCAGTTTTATCAGAACCAGTTAAACTTTGCTGTGTTTTTTGCATCAACTGGGTGTGGAGTGTCGTATGCTGATCATTTAAATCATCCTGATCCTTTTGGTGTGGTCTGTGTATAGATTTCATCTTTTTTTACACCTTCCAGAGTATTTTGCACTGAACTGACAAGCACCAGTACAAATGACAATCCGTTTAATCCAATCTGGCAACAGAATAGACTTGAAGCGCTTTTGAAAGGATCTGTACGTAATTCAAATATTAAGGCCAAGACAGACTTTAGACAAATGGTCGGATCTTAATCATGGTATCAGGACTCCCCGTTTTTTTGGGGCGTGCACAGAAAAGTATAGTATGCTGGAATCCTCCTTTCACATCTTTCTCTTCAGGCACAATCTGTTAACCTAGGGTCCATAGAACAAGGAGCATTAAAAACATGTGGACAAACATTTTTCTTAGACACTTCTAAGGGCTAACTAAAGCAGGAATAGAACGAATAACGACTCGGTTCCGTTACTTACGTTTGGTTTTGCTAGTTTCACAAGCACAAACGAGATCGGCTTAATGATACCTTCTAATGGCTTTGTGCACAAAATACTGTACTTGGAAAATTAGAGGAAGCCAGTAATTCTACAGTTGATTTGCCTTCTTGTATTAAATGTACCAACATGTTTTACAATTCGCAGATCGAAAGTAGACCTTTGCTGTTGGCACTGTTTATACATGCTGACTTTGTCCTCAGACTCCAGATAGGAACAATAATAAAACTACAACAATGGAAATCCTTTGTGGCAGGCAATGAGCAGAAAGTCAGGGAAAAAAACGAATAAATTTCTGAACGGCTATGAACAAGGACCAAATGGAATATCATGTGTCTGGGAAAGCGTTTCGCTACCACCCGTGGATGATGATCCACAGAACAAAGATGGCGATGTGTGAAGACTCATCTGAATGAGCAGCAGCCGCACGCATCAGCAGTCAGACGTCGGAAGACCAAGGCCAGCAGGATTTTAAAACCAGTGCCAAGGACATCACGCTGTTGGTTGCGGATGAGGAATTTTCACAGGCCTCGGTGCCAGGCGCCTGAAAATCTAAACCTGCACGAGCAAACGAAAACTGATGATTGGGAGAAACTGGATGCAACAATCGTCCAAAGGACTCGATGCACTGATAGGGAAACGCACCCTGGAACTCATAACTAGCCACATAGGGGGACATTGTGTAAGCCCAATGTAGAGACCGCTATGGAGTAAAACTACCCAAAGAGAAAACACCTCAAAGAAATCAGACGCCAAGAGAAAAGATGGACAAGATCAGAGTCAAAGACACAGTCAAGAAGCAAATGGAAGACCGCAATGCCAGCGAAAAACAAGGCTTGGAAAAAACTGTGGGGAAGACCTGAAAGAAAAACATCAGCCCCTCAGGCAAAAGCGGAATCTGCGAGGGAAGAGGAAGAGCAAAAGAAGAGACACAAGAAGCGCTTCTTCAGAGACCCCTTTCCAGTTTGCCAGAACACTGTTTTGAGATCCCCCAACAGTGGCTAAGTGTGGACAAAGGAGTTCTTGAGCCAGCATCTGAGAAACACATTACTCTTGACTCACAGAGCAATGCACCACTCGACATTCAAGATATGGTGTGGCCAACCAACCCTGAGGAACAGATTCAATGGAAGCCTCCATCGTTGGCGGAAATTCATGAAGTGAGTCTGGCCCCCCCGCCCAGAGCCAAATCTCACCAGGGCCAACGGAATCCTTGCAGCTTTACAAGAAAATGTCCCAAGGTGCTGGAGTGGCTCCACAGGCTGATGCGTTCGGCTTGGAGAAACAGAGATCCAGGGCCAGTGGATGACGGCAGTGGTGTGTACATCCCCAAAGAGAAAAATTCAAGTGGACATCAGCACAGTTCAGGCCCAATATCACTACTGAAGTTTCGAAGGGAAAATCTTCTTCTCGTCATGGAAGCAAGGTGACCAAGTCCCCAGATGGGGAAAACAAGTACTTGGATGTGTTCAGCCTGATAGGTGGCATTCCAGCGTGGCTGGCTGTGTAGAAAACGCACAATGATTCTGGGACGCAATCCAAAAAGCAAAAACAGGAAAAGTGAAGACCTGGACGTGTGTGGCTTGATCTGGCAAACGCATATGGATCTGGCACCCATGAAGATGATACAGTTGGCTCTTGAGATGTACCATCGTGCCAAAGAAACATCCGACGACATGCTCAAGAAGTACTTCAATGGCTTCTCAAATGCGGTTCTCTACCAAGGAGATACAATCTGATTGGAATCAATTGGAAGTGGCATGCAATGGGCTGTGCAATTTCCCAGATACTGTTCGTGCTGGCAATGGAACTCATCTTGAAAGCAGCAACAAACAACGCGAGACAAACAGACCTTGGCGATGGATACAAGGATGCCTCCTCTCAAGGCCTTCTGATGACCATACAGTGATTTCATCAGAGAAAGACGAGGGGCGACACGTCATGTGGTGGAGAGGATGGACGACTTAGTTGCCGATCCAGAATTGAAGTTCAAGCCAAAGAAATCACGGAGTCTCTCACTGAGGAAAGGAAAAGTGGCCGAATCTGTGGTCTTCAGTGTTGCCAACCAGGCCATTCCAACAGTCACAGAAGAACCAGTCAAGAGCACTTGGAAAGTTGTATGATGATACGCTGAAAGGAACACACAAAGAGCAAAAGAAACCAAGCAGATGGCGGAAGAAGGCTTGGAGAACCATTGACCAGTTTGGGCTCCCTGGCAAATACAAGGTTGGTGTCTGAGTATGCTGATACCAATGCTCCTATGGCCTCTGATCATATACGGACATTGCACAGCCACAGTGGACGCAATGGAAGCCAAAATCAACAAAGTTCACAAGGATAATGGTTGGTGTCCCACCCTGTCTGACTGACCATCGCGCTGTACTGTCGCCAAGCAAAGCTCAAACTACCACTGAAATCCATCCTGGAGAATACAAAGCAGGGAAGATCAGACTTCAAGCATGCTGGAGGACTAAGGAGACAAGGTGTAGAAGCAATCAAGCCCCAGCTGAAGACAGACAGAAAATAGAAAGTTCAAGAGGCGATGGATCTGCAAAAGAAAGTCTCAAGATCAGAAAAATAACAGGACACACACAGACCAACAGACAAGGACTGGGGGTGACCAAAACTGAATGGTGGTCAAAGGCCAAAGAAAAGCCAAAAGAACATGATGATTCAGGAGATGAGAAAAAAGAAGACCAAAAAAGACTCCAAAAAGCAGTCCAGCAGAGCCAGCAAGGGCAATGGACAACGTGGGAGAATCACTCCAAAAAGTCTAAATTTGGAAATTTAACATTTGCACATGGCCCCTCTCAAGGATCAGCTTCATTCTCAGATCTGCATATTACCTTCTGCCCCAAAGCAAACCGGTAAGTGGGGAAAACAGACGATCCTGCATGCCCCCCGCCATAAAAACAAACAGTGGATCATTTCTAAGCTCATGTAAAGTAGCCCTGGCTCAAGGAAGGTACACAGGGAGGCACAACCAGTGCTCAAAGAAATTGTACAAGTAGTCTGGGCTAGTACCAACACCAAAAAAGGGGAGAATCGGGACTCCAAAAGCACCCGCAACTTCTTCACGGCGGGAGGCAGCAAATCAGGGCCAAGAACAACAGTGCCACTCAAAACATGCAGGCAGAGTCTGCTGGATGGGGCAGATGACTGGAGTGCCCCTGCAGACCTCCCAGAATGGAAAGTCACCCAGAGATCATCAGCAAGAGTGGCATGAGACCAGACAAGTAGTCCACTCTAAGTCAACCAAGCACTGATCATGATTGAGCTCACGGTACCATATGAGAACAGAATGGAGGCAGCTCAAATCTACAAACTGAAAAGTATGCTGACTGGCAAAACAGCCTGAGGAGAGAAGGCTATCAGGCCAAAGTCCTCACTGCAGAAATTGGAGCCAGGGGGTTGTAGGAACGTCTGCATACAGCCTCATGAAACAGCTCTCAGTTGCAGGGAAGGAAAAAAACCAACCTGAAAGCAATGGGAGAAGCGGCAGAGAGGGTTCAAGCTGGATCTGGTCAAGGGGGAACAAAAGTGAACTTCATAAGGCTTAATTTCCCTACAAATATCAGGTTGTCCCTGTGGCTCAGTGGTTAAAGCGCGAGTCATTAAGTAGAAATGAGCATGTCCAGAGGGTCATGGGTTCGAATCCCAGCCATGGCTCGTCCCAAGATGGGGGAAAAAAAAAAAATGGGGCAGCAGAGGGACATCCGGGAGTCATGAACCGGGTGTGGCCAACCCCTCTAGAGTGTCAGGAGATAAGGGCCGAAACACTTGCTTGAAGGGGCTTCTCTTCTGAGGACTCTCTGCTGCCACGCTCTCCACGAGTTTCTTTCTACCAAGCAGTAAACAAACAAGATGACCCCCAAGAATAATCATCCAATCCCCATAGCCCAAAGCCCAAAGGCCGTTGAAGAACACGAAAAAATAATGACCATGAATATGAAAAGACAGCACTTGTTGTTGTATTAACTGGCCTAGGATTACTCGGTCTTTATCTTACTAATATTTAACCCAACTATTAAGAGAACTAATGTCCATAAGTGCTCGGCCATAAAGCCAACTACTTTGCCTGCAGTAGACAAAAGCCAGCTAACAATACCCCTAATATACCTGGTAAAGCGTCCATGGTTTACTGGCTAATTTTTTAATAAACCCGCAAGATGATCAAGTTGTTTTTTTTACCCATGATTTATCAGGTGGAGGTGTTTGGCGATGGAGGCACTGGGCTTTGACCTCCACCGCCGCCCGTAATAGCCAACACCAGTGTACTTATTGCAAATCCTAAGGCCGTTATAACGCTCGCTAATGTGACACCTTGCTCTCTAAACAGTGTTCGTATTCGTTCTGCTAGCGTTGTGTCTTCATATAAAATTCTTTGGATAGTTTCTCTTATTCTGCTCACTTGAGTTCGTAATTGTTCTCGGTTAGTAGACGCCGCTTCTATTCTTATTAATCTCAGTTCTTAAAGATTATTTAGTCTTGCGTTATTTCTTCTTTAACATCAGGCCCTAAGTTGGCGTCGTCAGCCTCAGCGAGTTTTTCTTTTTCTCTTTCTATTTTCCTCATCCAGTTTACTTAGTTTTGCTAAATTGTTTATTAATTCACCTCTAATGGTTCTTAAAGCACGATCAAGGGCCTCTAATTCTCGCGGGGGTATCGGGGGTCGTGTATAGTTTTTAATGCTGTTTCTTCTGAAAGACTGGTTTCTGCTTGTATTGCATTTATTATTTCATCTGCTGGTTGATTTAAATCTTGAAGTTCCATGTTTTGTATTTGGTTATCTGTTGGGAGTTCTTGCAGTGTGTTTTGAAGTTTAGCAACTGCCTCCCTATCTAATTTGGTTTAGCAATGCCAAGGCGATTTTGTACGCTCACAGGGAGTCTTTGCCTAATTGTACCTATGGCATAAAACTTTGACGGGTCTTGTTTAGTTGTAAGCTGAACAGGTTCTCCTGGGTCGTTTTTCACATACAAATGGCCCTTATTTTTACTTCAAAATCATTAGGATCTAGAAATTCGGGGGGTTTTAAGCTAAACTTTTGTAAAATGCTCCGATCGTACTTTCTGTTAATTCACGCCGCATTGAGAGCTCTGAGCGGCGCTGTATCAAAGGAGCCGTTTCACTCATGTCGTCTCCAGGATCAGGAAATCATAATCTTCTTCACCTTTAATGCCCGCCATGTTTTTAAATAATTAACTTTTTTATTTTGTTTTTAAAAAAAATGTCACAAGCATATGGCTCGTTTCTTGACCCGCATAGAGACTGAAAGAGCCCTTTGGCGTGAAGGGAAATAAGCGGAATATTACTGTTCCAAATAATCCGTCTACTATTGATTCAGATCAATTCTTACTGTTAAATTTCCAGACCTAGGAGCGGATGAAGTGATTGTGCCAGGCTCTGCGCGTCTTACTTTCAAATAGAAACTCGCTTCAATCAACAGACCCAAACAGGACAGTTGTACAGAATCTGGGGCGGGCAATCGTTAAGAAAATTTCTATAAACTTGAGGGGCAAGAAATATTTTCTTTACATAATGCAGACATATTTTTAACCTATTCTGATCTATGGCTAACCGGGGACGAAAGGGCTGATCTTGCGTTTCAAGAATCGAAAATGAAGAAGCACTAAAACATAGAATAGGCGCTGAAGATGCTAAAGACGGTAAAAGGTTGTAGCCGTAAGTTATGCGTATGGAAATCGCTTTTTCATACCCCTAGATTTTGAGTTGTTAAAAGCGCATGCCCCATACTTTCAAGGAGCATTAAAAGACAGTTTGTCATATGAACTAACTTTTATGACTACAAATATGTTATTATATCTGAAGACACCGAAGCAAAGTACAGCATTTCTGACATCGCGTTAGAGTTTGACGTTGTTAGCAACCCTAACTTAGCGAGGCTGATCGAGCAACAATATAAGAAAAAATTTTAGCAATATATTACGAAAGAGTAATTTTCATTCTAAATATCCTAAAAGCAGGGCAGACACTATATGGAATTTTAGTTTTAGTGCCGCAGCAAGATCGCTTAAAGGTATTTTATTGCTGTGTGAAAATGAAGAACCATTCAAAAGACAAACTGAAAATTTTGTTAATCCCAAATAACGAAAGTGCAATGTACAATTGGGGGTAGTCCTAACCAAATCTACGCTAGCGGGCTTAAACCTTATCAGCATTTTGATGAAATAAGAAAACTGTTTGGAGGCGGGAGGTGTAGAAATCCAACAGTTGACCTTGTGTCTAAAGATCTACATCTTCACAGCGTTAGACTTGATCATTATTTAACAACGAAATACGGTTTATGGATGACCTAAGTCAACGGAGGATAATCAGTTACATGGGGAAACGGGGAGAACTGTTAGAGACATAATAAACATTCAAATTGATAAAGAAAAAGAGGCCGATAAACCCCTTAATGTGTATTTAATTTGTTTTTAATATATGATGCGCAGCTGAATATTCAAGATAACAGATTAGAAAAATATACAATACTAAATTATTTTTTATTTTAAAAAAAAGCATGTCTGTTCAGCATTATCCGAGAGTACCTAAAGAAGAGACAGTAGGCAATTCTGCTGCTATAGAAAGCCCTGACATAAAAACCTTCAGATTAACAAACATTACACAAATGCAGCAAGTACTAGAGCAAGACCTTTCAAAAAACCAGCAAAACCAAACGAAGGTATTCTGCTGCCTTTAATGCTGTTACATTTTGTTAATACTGGAACATCAACTATAAGCGCTCTATCGGCAGGAACGAGTGTTGGTCTTTTAGCAACAGGTGTTGGTGCACCTGCAGCTTTACCTCTAGGTGGTTTGTCTTTAGCTCTTGGCCTGTGTTCATTAGCTGTAGGTGCTGCTAGCAAAAAATTAAAAACTAAACTCCAAAAGCACACAGCTATGGTTCAACTAATAACAGCTAAACTTAGTTCCTTCAATCTGATAATAAAAAAAGCACTAGATGACTCAAACATCACGGAAGATGAATTTAGTCGTTTACAGGCCGATTTTTAAAGACTACAAAGACAAAAGTTTGATCTGCAAAAAAGGCAAGGGCAAGTTTTTCTCAACAGCCAGACACCGAGCAGATAAAAAGGAATGTTTAAAAAAAGTAAATGAAACATTAAACTCTGTTCTAAACAGCTCACATTAACAACGCCAAAGGGTGTTTATACTTTAGTTTATGAGTCCAAGCACAAAAAGACCCTGATATTGATTCGGATTAAGACGACTTTGGAGTCATTGTATTTTTTTGATTTAAATAAATATGGGTTTGGGTTAGAAAAGAAAGACAGCATGGGTAAGATATATGAAGGCCCAGATGAATTGTTTGAAGGAATGCTCGAGGAAGAGCGTTTGTCAAGAGCACTGAATGATATTGATTTAGAAGTCATTGATCCAGCAAACGTGCGGCAAGTGTTGTTCATGCTATTTCTCAAGTTCCAAGTAAACTAACATAGACCCGCCAGTTAAAGTAATGTTAGCTGTTTTAATCGACTATATAACAATAAATGAAGAAAATCTAGAAGTCTGGGTCTCGACTAAACAACAGACTATTCTTTCTCATAATGACTTAACACCCGTTGGGCAGACGAACTGCTTACACAGTTGATGTGGCCGCCGAAGAAGCCAAAATGAGGGCTCTGGTTGGTCAGAGGGCGAAGTCCTAGAGATCAGATTAAAACAGGCTAAGTATGCACCGATTGTAGGCAAGGCTTACATTCCGATGCCCCCAGCATTGGTCGCAAAAAGAGCAGTTCTAAACATACAAAATACAGACAATAAATGTTTTTATGGGTGTGTTCTTGCAAGGCTGCATCACGTCCGCAAACACGCAGAGAGAGTGACTAACTATTGGATTACATCAATGATCTTAACTTCAATGGAATATCCTTTCCTGTTAGTATAGATCAATTGATCAGTTTGAAGAACAAAACAAACCAATAACTGTTAATATCTACACATGGGATGAGGAAACAAATCTACAGCCCATTAAAGTGTCTAAGAACAGTCCATCGATTGGCGAACCAGACAAATGCCATGTTGACTTACTACTGATGTTTTCACTGGCAGGGCTACTGCATTACACACTGATACGAACAATGAGTAGACTAATGCAGCATACTACAAAAAATCATGGCAAACAAGAATTCTGTAAAGATGTTTAACAAGAATTCCATCCGTTCAAGCCGCGAGCGAACATAAGAAACACTGTATCGGCCCAGTTGACTGTAATACAGAACTAATTACGCCCCCACCTGGATCTAAAGTTAGTTTTAAGAACTGGAAACGGATGCAAAATTCTCCATATGTTGTTTACGCAGACTTCGAGTCGCTTATTGTTCCTTATGAAGGGCCAGCGCCACAAAAACTTCGAAAAACAGTCTTAATGAGTAATCATCAGATTTGTTCATTTGCCTTCATTGTTGTCAGGTCGGATGGCGCCCATTCAGCACCAGAATTATATGGAGGCCCAAATGCTGCAGAATACTTCTTAGAACGCATGCAGAAAGTGCGTAATGACTGTTCTAATAATCTAAACTTATCTGAAATCATAATGACGCCCGAAGACCAACAACAGTATAAATCAGCCACACATTGTTGGATTTGTGGTTTAGAACTAATGTTTAACAGTGAGGAAACCAATCCGACAGTAAGAGACCATGATCACATTAGCGGAAAGTTTAGAGGAGCGGCGCACAGTAAATGCAATCTTCAACTAAACTTTAATCTGCGACATGGAAGCTGCCTATATTCTTTCACAACTTGCGAGGTTACGACTCTCACCTTATAATGCAAGCAGTAACCGACGCCTTTAGGGTGTCATGCATTGCACAGTCATTAAAAAAGTACATGTGTTTCATTTTTAAATAACATGTCTTTTTATGACTCTATGCAACACATGATGGGATCATTAGAGTCACTGGCTATGTCCTTAAAGTCCTGCCCATAACAGAAGAATATTTTGACCCAACTCTTGTTAGAAAGGGCGTTTACCCTTATGAGTACATGAACAGTTGGGAAAGGTTTGATGAAAACACACTTCCTCCTAAAGGCACGTTCTTTTCTAGTCTTAGAGGAAAGGACATCAGTGATTCTGATTACCAGCATGCTCAAGATGCGTGGCAGAAGTTAGAGTGTAAAACGATGGGAGACTATCATGATTCATACTTGATGGCTGATGTATGTTTGTTGGCGGACGTTTTTGAAAATTATAGGAAGACCTGCATGAAACATTACAGCCTGGATCCCGCGCATTACATTTCTGCGCCTGGGATGAGCTGGGACGCTTTCTTAAAGTTTACTGGAGTAAAGATTGATTTATTGTCTGACCTACCAATGATTCAGATGATTGAAAACGGATTGCGTGGGGGAATTAGTATGGCGTCGCACCATTACTGTAAAGCAAACAACAAATACCTAGATGATTATGATCCAAGTAAAAGGTCTAACTATCTCATGTATTTAGATGCAAACAATCTGTATGGATGGGCAATGGCGCAATTACTTCCATTACGTAACTTTAAAATGTACACAAATAATACGAATAATATTCAAAGAGCATTAAAGTGGTTGAGCAGTTTAACGCCGGGTCAACAGCGTGGATACATTCTAGAAGTTGACTTAGAATATCCTCAGGAACTCCATGACCTACATAATGACTATCCATTAGCAGCAGAAAGTCTAAAGATGGCAAAAACAGAACCACCTAAACTTGTGCCTAATCTTCGAGGCAAAAAAAATTATGTCTGTCATTACAGACTTCTACAATTTTATTTAAGACATGGTTTAAAGTTGACAGCAGTTCATCGTGTAATTGCTTTTGATCAAGAACAGTTCATGAAACCATACATAATGAAGAACACTGATCTCAGAACTAAATCCACAGATGCTTCAGAAAAAGACTTTTTCAAGCTGATGAACAACAGTTGTTTCGGAAAGACTATGGAGAATCCGCACAAGCGTAAAGATGTCAGATTGGTCACCAGAGAGAACGATGCAATTAAGCTGACTTCTAAACCTAATTATCAGGACTTCAAAAGATTCATGATCAGCTTTTGGTATAATGATGAAGAAAAAGAAAGTCAAATTGGACAAACCCGTATTTATTGGGTTTACTGTTTTAGAATTATCAAAGCTTTTGATGTTAGAATTTCTTTATGACTACTTTAAGCCCTCGTATCCTGAGTCCAGAGTACTTTACACAGATACAGATAGTTTTGTTATAGATATCCCTACTGAAGATATCTATAAAGACATGGAATTAGAAGTAGCTAAAGGGCATGCGGGATGGTACGACACATCTGATTATCCTAAAGATTCGCCTTTGCATTCAACCGTTAACAAGAAGGTTTTAGGAAAGATGAAGGATGAATTATCTGGAAAGGTGATCAAGGAGTTTGTTGGGTTAAGGTCAAAAATGTAGTGTTTCGAGCCAGGAGAAAACTATCAAAAAAGCAAAGGGGATATCTCGCAGTGTTGTGCAGTCAAGCATATTGCATGACAACTACAAAGAAGCATTGTTTGACAATAAGACTTTTCATCATGACAACGTAAAACTACGATCTAATTTACATGAGATCAACACAACTGTTGTAACAAAGAAGTCATTAGATAGAACAAACACAAAACGTGTGTTTGTTAATCCAGAGTTTTCATATGCAATTGGGCACTGGAGAACAGCATAATTATATATCTTCTTCAGGTTTATATTCGGGTTCATATTTTTCCTCAAATTTATCTAGAAAATCAATCATATTATCTTCCAATTCATCCAAATTTTTTCTCATGTTTGCTTGATGTGCTCGAATTTTTTTTATTATTTCAAGATATTCTTTATTCCATATTTGATAGTCAAAATTTGGGATTTTGGGCTGTAGGTGATCTGGATGGTTTAGCATGTGTTGCTGAACCCTCACAATTGTTTCTTTAATTGCAGAATTCGTATCATATGATTCTCGTATTAATTCCAAGGTCTCTTTATTTATCATTCTTGCTACCTCTTTTGATTCCATTTCAGTTCCAGGTTCTTTCTTTTGGCCTTCCATTTTAAACCAAAATATATTTACGTAAATCAGTTAAAGCGGAACTGTGTCTGGTGGGATTATCTGCAGTTCTTCCTTCACAAAAGATCTTTGAGGAGCTGGTTGTTTTGTTGTGTCAGTTTCTCGTAAATAATACACGGGCGGATTCATTTTTACAATTCTTTTATTTCATATGGATCAACACTCCAAACTGGATCAGTTGCCCTGATGCGAGTGTCCCCTTCTGCTTCTCCTGGTAAATAAAGGTGCCTTACTTTTAAACCAAATGGTAATAGTTTGCTGGGTGTACTGGAGTCTTCAGCAACATTTATTGTTTGTTTTTTGATTGCTTGTACTGGTTTTAGCCCTTTAAATTCTTCATTATTCATTGTGCGCAAAACTGAGGGCAGTCTTCTAACCCATTCTGTGTTGCGAGAATTGTCAATCACTCTCTGTGATACTGGTAGGAGAAAAGCCTTTCAGATAACTGTTTGTTAAAGTTTTCAACTAAAGCCTGTGATCTGTGAACTCCTGGAATGCCTCTTTTAATGGTAACTCTATGTTTTAACAATAATTGATTCACTTGGCCTTTAAATTCTTTTCCATCATCAACTTGAATCATGCGAGGATAAGTTAGCGGCCTCGTTGGTATATTAGTTGTATAGCGACAGCAACAGCAGAAGCACTCTTTTGTGTTAATGGTTCTGCATCTTTGTATCTTGAAGCTATGTCAATGACTGTAAGTGCGTACTTAAATCTTTTTCGTCTAATCGTATCATGGGGTAAATATGGAAGATCCATTTGATGGGTGTCGTTCGGTATTGTATTCACAAAGTGTGGTCTCTGTATTCGTCTAGGTGCAGCTGCAGGTAAATAAATTTGCCAAATCGCTTGTTTAGATAACCATTCCTTTGCTGTTTGTTCACTAACTCCAGCTGCTTGGCTTAGCTTTTTGATTGCTGTTATTCCTTTCCAATATCCTTTTGGCGAATAATAGATTTTGTTCATTTTTTATTCAGCCAATATTATGCGCAACAAAATACACAACGGTCATACCAAAGACAATAAACACGATTTCTTGCATCTTTTGTTTTTCTGATGGTTGATAAAAGTCGCTGAATTTTGGTGGGGGCAATTTCTCGATTGGTTTGCCTGTTACAAGATAATATTCTTTTATTGCTTGATCAACATCTTTAAATGTGTAAGCTGCATGTCCCTGTTTTTTCAGTTTGTTATTAATAAAATCTAACTGCTCAATTCTCTGCTTTTCATAGTTATCTTGTGCTGCGGCTAGTTGCTCCATAGCTTTGTTATGTCTTTTTCTCTCGCCGTCATCCCGTAGTTTACTAAATGCGTAATTACTTCCGCTAAAAGCAAGCGCATTAACCACAGCGCCACCAATCATCATTACGAGTGAAGCCATTTTTATAAATGTTTTTTTTTTTACATATTAATACTGTCTGGAATTATTCCTTGCTTAACTAAAAAATCTTTCGTGGCAAATGAAGCTGTAATAATAGCAATCAGCTTTGCCGAGTCTTCAAAGTCTAGTTTGCCAAGATCTGCCGGTTTTATTTTTAACAGGCTTTTACCAAGCATTGTGTATCCTACACTTAGGCCTCCAATAACAGCAGAATGGTATACAAGGTTGGTAACAGTTTTTTCGGTGCTCATTTTTAAAAAATAAAATAATTAATAATTAATAAAAAACATGAACGGCGATGATCTACTACAGCTACAGGGCAGCCTAAACCTTCCTGAACTTATGATTACAAATGATCAAGTTGATGACCAAAATATTATGCCCAAAAAGGAGAGGCTGTATTCTTTGGCAGCATGTGGGAAAACAAAACAGTTCCTCGGAAATGAATTCAGCATAGAACAGATTCAACAGATGTCGCCACAAGACATTGTAAAGTATCACAACAGGTATGAAGCGCAACTGGGCTCAAGAATGGTAAAAAGTGTAGGACAAACCGTTCTTAGTTTGTACACTAAACTAGTTAGTAGATTTGCGCCTATTGATTCTGAACAAGACTTTATGTATGATTTAACGCAGGATCCAGTTTTAGCAAAGTCATTAGAGTCTCTAGGGTGTGATCTGTATTACAGATTTGGAACATTATTGTCGCCAGTGATCGCAGGATTAATTACTTTTAATCATATAGATTTTGTTACCCTTCAAAATGACCGAGCCAGAAAATCAGCAGAATCAGAAAACACTGAATCAGGTGGAGAAAGTGACCAGTAAAAAGCCTGGGGGCGTTGCAGCAGGAAAAAAATTAGCAGAGTGGAACAAACAAAATAAATTACAGTTTCAATCCCAGATTATTGCCGCTAATCATAGGATTAATTACTTTTAATCATATAGATTTTGTTTCTCTTAAAAATGACCGAGCCAGAAAATCAGCAGAATCCGGTGGAGAAAGTGGCCAGTAAAAAGCATCCTGGGCGTGTTGCAGCAGGAAAAAGAGTAGCAGAGTGGAACAAACAAAGAAAATTAATGTTACAATCACAGACTATAGCCCATAATGAAAAAGTGCTAGAGCCGCAGCCAGTTGTTTCAACGCCAGCTATAAAAACACCAGAACAAGAACAAGCTGATTCAAGGCCTACACCGCCAAAGTCTTCATGGAATATTGTACTTAAAGCAATTGTCATTTTGGCGGCATTGCTGCTGGGGGTGGTTATTACGGTTATAAAATATATAAACAAAGACGCCAAAAACCAAAGCAGCCAAAAAAATCTCAACCACTAAATACAGAAGCTGAACACAAAAGCATGCCAGAACCACCAACAACAAAAGAGCATTTTGATCCATTTCAGATGCAATAATACTTTAAGAACTTAATAAATAATTATAAGTTGACTTGAATAAGAACTTGGTTGTACTTAGAGGATGACTTAATTACAATCTTGAGGTGACTTAAGTTAAGAACTTGAGGTGACTTGATCAAGAACTTATTAAGAACTTAGAAGTGACTTAAGTAAAAACTTAGAAGTGACTTGAGTAAGAACTTGAGGATGACTTGAGGGCGACTTAAGGACAACTTGAGTAAGAACTTAGAGGTGACTTGGGTAACTTGAGTTAAGAACTTAGAAGTGACTTGAGTGTGTGCATGCGTGGGTGGGGGCGGGTGGGGTGGGGGTGTGCATGCGTGTGTGTGTGCGCACCTTTGATTATTTATAAGAAACGGATGTCCAGAATATAATATAGTTATTATCAGTAAAACAACAAAACAACAACAATGACAGCAGCGACAACAACAACAATAACAGCATATATACAAGCACGATCGCACGCACACACACACACACACACACAAGATAGGGAGGTGCTTGCATGGGGAAATGTGAAAGGGTTTTATGGTTCGCGCTTAAGCGCCGTAAATTCAAGACGGCTGTCGGTCTCTCTGTCAACTGAAGATTATTCAAAGCAGCCACCAAGTGCATTTATCAAAAGCTTGATTTAATAAACAAGACAATTGAATAAAGTACACTCTGTGGCCGCCTGAAAAGGCAGCCAAAGTACAAAGAGGTGTGCAGGTTTCTATGAGTTGTAACAAAAGATTGCAAGTTAACTTTTGACTCAGCAGAGTACCAGTTCCTTCTGGCATAGAACTCCTAAAATAATCCCTTTGACCGCTCCTACTAAAACGCTGGCTTGACAGAGTGCCAAGTTCCCTCTCACTGCTTGGCTGACTGGCACCTTTGGCTGCTCTGGTTGACCCAGTATTGCTTGGGTGCTTTCTGGCCGGATCAATGCTGGCATCGTTAACACGTGAGCAGTTCTATTTTAGTGACACGTGTTACAGATTGGCCTCGCGGAGTTGTGCGCTTTCTAGGTCGATCAGGCGAAGCTGCCTGATTGACCCAGTATTGCTTGGGTGCTTTCTAGCCGGATCAATGCTGGCAAGAAGCCAGGTCAGCAGTAGTAAAACTGCCGCTGTGGAAGTGGCTCAATTACTCCTGCCATGCAGGTTCAAGCACGCCGTGTTTATCTTGCCAGAATGCTTTAAAGTTGGGGTTGGATTGCATGTATTTCAGAATGAGTTTTCGTTTGTTGTATAACTCATTGAAAGAAATCGCGAGTTTGTGAAATTTTGGATAAGAATAAAAATAAAATGACAATTCAATTAGTCTTCTTGCACGAGTTGGCTCAACCAGCAAATCTTCTTTCAGATAGGACTCCCAGTTTTTTGTTTTTGACTGTTTCAAAATTGTCTTTGCTTTCTGAAGCCAATGCCCTAAAAAAAAGAGCCTGAGAAAGAGATTTCTTTTCACTATCTTTCACTGAGTAACAAGCTCGGTGTAAGATGGGGGTCATTTCTTGAACAGTTTCAAAGGTTTTGGTTTCATCAAATGGTTTAGAAGGTAGCTCACAAAGCTGTGTTTTCAAATATTTGTCAAGATCTTCAACTGATAGTTCCGTTTTTTGTTGAGGAAACAAAAACGAAATGCTTCCTTTTGGCTTTGAGGGAGGAGAACAAGGCTCGCCACTCAATTTCTTTCTCAAAAACTTTGCCATGGCCTCATAATAAACAATGTATTTTTCCACGAGATCGGTCTGTTGATCAAAAAGTTTTCCTTGCGAAGATAACAACATTTCAGCCATTTCTTGAGTAATATTAGTGTCACTTCCAGCACTGGCAGAAGGCATTGAAACATCACTTCCCTGACTCGCCATGTTTTTAACAAACACAAGTTATCTCTCTGATTCTAAAGAATGCTCGCCACACCAGCATACGACCGCACAGCACGTCTGTCAAATGTAAAATGACGGTTAGCTCTGGCCTAGGTTGCTATAACACAAGTGTCACGTGATTTAAGCTCAGCACTTGATTCGATAAGAGGCTGCGCGCAGTAAACATGTCTGAAACTGTTTTAGCATAATGAGATCTGGCGCAGCGCGAGTCCCGCCTTATGGTGGTTACAGTCAGCTAATTACAGGTATCACATGAGCCACATGTACACCGCCTGATACGCCCTGCCACAATCCACGAACCCAGTAATTAAGTCTGTGCTCACAGTGTCTCAGTCAAGCCATACATGATTTCAAGATTTAAGCGGGATTTCCGCTCGCAGGATTAAACAAAAATTAAAATCTGAAAAGTTTAGTAAATTAGTATTGAAAACGGATAATCCTACACAGTATGTTTGTTTGTAAAAAATCGTTATTTTTTGGTTATTGAAAGAGAATGTGTGATGGATTATTATTTTTAATTCGTTGTTAAAGTGTTACTTGTCAGAGAACTATAAAATGTTCATTCTAAAGTCATCCACCCGAAACTGGTTTCAGGTGGATGGGTTAGAATGAACATTTTATAGTTCTCTCTCGTTCTCCTCTCTTTCTTTGCTGCCATTTTGTTTCCATAGTAACGGGAGGAATCGTTATACGGACAGTCTTTGAAATACCTTCGAGCTGGCCATGAAGTTGTCAACGTTCGCCGGAAACAGAATCCAGAACAACCAACGCAACATATTTGTTTGACCCATTCGAATTGGTGGAAATGCTGCGCTCAGATGCTCACACAATTGTATGGCTCTGAATATTTTAGTTTGAGTAAGATTTAAAATGTGTGTGTGTGTGTGTGTGTGTGTGTGTGTGTGTGTGTGTGTGTGTGTGTGTGTGGTGTGTGTGTGTGTGTGTGTGTGTGTGTGTAGCTAAAGCCGTAACGTTTTCATCTATTTTGAATGAATCCATAATTCTGACACACACACACACACACACACACACACACACACACACACACACACACACACACACACACATGTGTGTGAAACTGTGAGCCTTATATTTCTGGTATTACGAAGCATCTCGTTAAAAGGCAATGTTTAAAAATTCACGAAAGCATGTCTGCAAATTGGGTGGTCAAGTGTGTACTTTTGAGATATTGTGGGTGTTATTGGTTTTTTGTGTGTGTTTTTTTCCCCCTTTTTGTTGTTGTTGTTGTTGTTATTGAAAAAATTGGTTGTGAACCGGTTTCGGTCGTAATATTTCTAAAATGACGCCACTTTTTGTCATCAAACCACCTAATGATGGCTTTTCCACTGACTCAATTCAAACAATTCATTGGTTCACCTCATGAAACGTTTTCTCAAGTTAGGTAGCAGGTGCAGTTTCCGGGCTTGCATCTCTGTTTCATCCTTTCAAAACTTAGCATTTTCCCATAATCGAAGAGTTCGAAAGAGATACTTTGAAATGTTGGCAATAAAGTGTGCACTTCTTTCATCATTCACGTGTTCGTGAAAACCCATTTTTAGCCATTATGTTCATGACAATGACGCCAAAACCCATTTTTAGCCATTATGTTCATGACAATGACGCCAGGTTTCGGCATGAGACAGCCTCACAATGACTTGATTGAATTGATTAATTTGTGGGATTCATAGGTTTGATATTCTGCTTAAAATATTTGCTTAAAGATGGTTTACAATTCAATGATATACTCAGAGGCATAAAAACGCGAAATATAGAGACAGTGCACGATTGTTCACATTGTGAACAGGACGTAAGCAAATGTCGTTGGCACGTGCAACATTAGCAGTACGTAACCTGGTAACAGTGGGTGAATGTTGCCGGGTCAGCGTTTTTGGCACGAGGAGTGCATTTGCCATGTGGACTACCTACGCCACGTGCATTAATGTGAATTGCAACTCAATGTGGCCCCCATTGTGGGCTATAAATTTCCAAACCCCCAAAAGTTCAAATTATCCCTTCCAGCGGCGCCAACATAATGCCGAGACTTTCTCGTCAAGATCGTTGCATAGCAATGGAGCAACTGCAGGCCGGGGTTCCAATGAGGCAGGTCGCTATCGCATTCGGAGTCCACATTTCCACCGTCTCTCGCCTTCTGGACCACTTTCAAGCAAGAAACACCACTGATGACAGACCGAGGAGCGGCAGACCGAGGTCACCACAGCAGCCCAAGACCGCCATCTTCTGCGTCAGCATCGACGGGAGCCTTACCAAACCGCTGCCAACACAGCCAGGAACACCATCGGCAACCATGGCAGGCCAATCAGCAGCAGGACCGTGCGTCGCCGACTGAGCACAGTTGGTCTCCAATGCAGGCGTCCAGCCCGGCGACCTATCCTGACACTCCAGCATCGCCAGAACCGTCTGCAGTGGGCACAGATCCACGAGCATTGGCGCCATCGGGACTGGGGCCGAGTCCTCTTCAGTGATGAAAGCTGGTTCTGCGTCGACTCAGGCGATGGCCGCATCCGGATCTGAAGAAGAGCGGGGGAACGCTTCACGGATGCCAACATCACCGAAAGGGACCCATGGGTGGTGAAAGCATCATGATCTGGGGACTATCGGCTTGAATCGCCGTATTGGGCCAGTCATCTTCCAGAATGTGGGTCCAGGACGTGGTAACGGGGTCACTGCTGTTCATTACATCGACCAAGTTCTGAGGCCCCACATCCTGCCGCATTTCCAGCGGCATCCACAGAACCTGTTTCATGTTTCAGCAGGACAACGCAAGGCTGCACACTGCCCGTGCTACGCAGAACTTCCTGAGGCAGAACAACATCAATCTGCTGCCTCACCCAGCCCGTTCTCCCGACCTTAACCCAATAGAGCATTTCTGGGATGCCCTTCAGAGGCAGCTGAACCAACTCAACCCCAGACCCCAGACAGCAGCTCAGCTTGCTGTTGCTGTGGGCCAGGTGTGGTGGCAAGTCCCCCAGAGGCAGACCAACACTCTGGTGCGCTCGATGTACCGCAGGTGCACAGCTGTGATCAATGCTGGAGGTGGTCACACCAGATACTGACATTCTGCTGTTAACACAGGGTCAAGGTCAAGTTCATGTGACCTTATTTTCTACCAGAATGAACTTTGAAAGGACACTTTTGCGGTGTTTGATTGCTTTTTCTCACTTTCTATTACCAGTTCAAAGGAATTGTTGGCCAAATGACATCAACATTTCTATACAGTTTGTTTTCGCGTTTTTTATGCCTCTGAGTATATATACGCGCATTATATGTCAGAACTTTTTTTTACTGTCATTTCAAAATCAGGTCAAAGTTCAGCTCTGGAAAGCCAAGAGGATAGCTAATTTGAGGTTTGCGTTTGTGATGTGGATGAAGTACGTGAACTGCAGTGTGTGACGTGACAGTTGACAGATGTCACCCTTCTCTCTCTCTCTCTCTCTCTCTCTCTCCTCTCTCTCTCTCTCTCTCCTCTCTCTCTCTCTCTCTCTCTCCTCTCACACACACACACACACACACAAACTGCAGTTTGGGTGATCAGTTTACGTCATTTCACAATGCCTACTATCACCCCCTGAACCCCCCGCCCCTCCTCCTCTGCCTCCCTTCCTCTGTCTGCCTGGCTGTCTTTTTGTTACAAACCGGCTACAATAAGACATGATATACCAATGATGACAAAGGAGCAGAGAATGTTGACGTCATTGTAGCACCGGTCGCCAAGCGCGCTCCTCTCCTACCCCCCCCCCCCCCCCCACTTCTCTCATCGGTTTGGCGCTCCTCTCTTCTCCCCCCCCCCCCCCCTCCCATCTCTTACTTTTCTGACTGGAGCGCACTTCTCATAAACATGTAAACCAACGGGCGGAGATGTCTCTGGCCACCGTCACCACTACAAAGAAGCCCCTGATTCCGTCTTTCCCTGTCCTCCCAGCGCTACAAAGAAGCCCCTGATTCCGTCTTTCCCTGTCCTCAAAGCACTACAAAGGAGCCCCTGATTCCGTCTTTCCCTGTCCTCCCAGCACTACAAAGAAGCCCCTGATTCCCTCTTTCCCTGTCCTCCCACGCTCACCGCAGTCGCAGGAACGATGGCCACAGGCCGGCGCACGATCTCCCCATGTTGTCTGCAAACTCCATGGACAGGTCAGATGTCCATGCCTTCATGTGTCTCACAGCAGTGGTGGGCATCCTAGTTTTGATTATCAGCATCAATGCTGTTGAACAGTAGGATCTTAAAGAATGTCATTTCCGATCCCAACTACATCATGTCTCACCCCAGGTGTTGAACACTAGGATCTTAAAGAATGTCATTTCGGATCCCAACTACATTATATCACACACCAGGTGTTGAACAGTAGGATCTTAAAGAATGTCATTTCGGATCCCAACTACATTATATCACACACCAGGTGTTGAACAGTAGGATCTTAAAGAATGTCATTTCGGATCCCAACTACATTATATCACACACCAGGTGTTGAACAGTAGGATCTTAAAGAATGTCATTTCGGATCCCAATTACATTATATCACACACCAGGTGTTGAACAGTAGGATCTTAAAGAATGTCATTTCGGATCCCAACTACATTATATCACACACCAGGTGTTGAACAGTAGGATCTTAAAGAATGTCATTTCGGATCCCAACTACATTATGTGACACACCAGGTGTTGAACAGTAGGATCTTAAAGAATGTCATTTCGGATCCCAACTACATTATATCACACACCAGGGGTTGAACAGTAGGATCTTAAAGAATGTCATTTCGGATCCCAACTACATTATATCACACACCAGGTGTTGAACAGTAGGATCTTAAAGAATGTCATTTCGGATCCCAACTACATTATGTGACACACCAGGTGTTGAACAGTAGGATCTTAAAGAAGGTCATTTCGGATCCCAACTACATTATATCACACACCAGGTGCTGAACAGTAGGATCTTAAAGAATGTCATTTCGGAATCCCAACTACATTATGTGACACACCAGGTGTTGAACAGTAGGATCTTAAAGAATGTCATTTTGGATCCCAACTACATTATGTGACACACCAGGTGTTGAACAGTAGGATCTTAACGAATGTCATTTCGGATCCCAACTACATTATATCACACACCAGGTGTGAACAGTAGATCTTAAAGAATGTCATTTCGGATCCCAACTACATTATGGCACACACCAGGTGTTGAACAGTAGGATCTTAAAGAATGTCATTTCGGATCCCACTACATTATATCACACACCAGGTATTGAACAGTAGGATCTAAAGAATGTCATTTCGGATCCCAACTACATTATATCACACACCAGGTGTTGAACAGTAGGATCTTAAAGAATGTCATTTCGGATCCCAACTACATTATGTCACACCACAGGTGTTGGAAAGTGGAGGTCACATTCCAGATCCCCCCCCTCCCCCTCCCCCCCACCTCCTCAGATGACTAATACCCCTCTGTCCTATTCATCTGACAGCATGCCAGTCAGACAGGCATCAGAGACAGGATGGCGGCTTAACATCTCTCCCCTGCTCCAGCAAAGGCTGTAAGACTGATCACAGCCAGTGAATCAACCACTAATACTGGTGTGTGCCAGGGAGGGGAACGTTCATCTCTCCTACTCTGAGACCCTGTGTCAGGTTTCACTGAATCAACCCAGAGACATTCAGTTGAAAGTTTTTTCTTTCTTTCTGCGTACGCAGGCTTGATACTCCTGCGGACACTCCCTGTATAGCCAGGCAGTGGAGTTTTGTGTGTATGACCCTTTTTTATCCCGCCATTAAGGCAGCCATACTCCATCTTCGGGAAGAGTTGAAAGTAAGTTTCTAAGTCTTCAGACATCTGAGCTCCAAACACTTGCAAACTACTCAAACATCAAATGATTTTGTTTTCGCTGTGATAGAGTTCAGGTACCTCACGGCTGTTAGGGCTGTAACTAGCCCGAAAAGAGTCTCTCTCTCTCTCTCTCTCTCTCTCTCTCTCTCTCTCTCTTCCTCTCTCTCTCTCTCCTCTCTCTCTCTCTCTCTTCTGCGCGTGTGTGAATGTTTGCCCCTGTGTGTGTGTGTGTGTGGTGTGGTGTGGTGTCCGCGCGCGCGTGCGCGTGCGTGTGTGTGTTGTCTGTGTGTGTGTGTGGTGTGTGTGTGTGTGTGTGTGTGTGTGTGTGTGTGTGTGTGTGTGTGTGTGGTGTGTGTGTGTTGTTTTGTTTCTTCGATTTAACGTCTTTTCACTTTAAAGTGATATTAGACAGGAAATGATGTTTACTTGTATATGTGTATGAGTGTGTAGTATGCATGCGTGCTTGTGTGTGTGTGTGTGTGTGTGTGTGTGGTGTGTGTGTGTGTGTGTGTGTGTGTGTGTGTGTGTGTGTGTGGTGTGTGCGCGCGCGCATGTGTGTGTGCGCGCTTGTGTGTGTGCGCCTGTGTGTGTGTAAATATTAGTGGAAATACTACATAAGAACAATCCTTAGCAAAAATCAACATTAACAAATCAAACTGCAACAGTCAAAACAAAACAGTCTAAAATACGCAGAAATCATAAAAACGAGCCGACTGGACTTATCATTAAGTTCTGAACAAAGTTCAAAAGAAATACAGGTTCTTGAAAAATGCATTTAGATTCATCGTTTCTGAATTTTGATAGAGCTGATTCAAAATAAGGACAAAAGTACAAAATATGTGTTGTTGTACAACTAGCAACAGCCCCGCATACACATTGGACGTTTTTCATAAACTTGGTTTTGAAAGCGTTTAACCTAAGTCTGTAAAATAGTGAAACAATTTTTTTTCGGTGTTTTGGGTGTTTATTGACATTTTTTTGATAAAATATATAATTTATTAATGAATTCTGTTTTGAAAAATTTTGTGATCGAGCGTTTAAACAACACCTTATTGAAGAATTAGGCTTATGTACTTTGGGAAGCATGTAGTCTTTATATATCTTTTCAAAATTTTCAAAAGAAGCTTTTTGTAATAAAGAGTATCCCTCTTGTAAACTTAAAAGAATGGGAATATCCTTGGATTTAAAAGATTTTTTTGCACCTGCCCGAGCTGTACGATCAGCCCATTCATTTCCAGATATTGAACAATGAGATGGGATCCAACAAAAATCAACTGCGATACCCTTGATATAAGAACATGAATAAGTACTTTAATTTCTGTGATGACTTCAGCCCGGTTTTTCGGATTTGTTGATTCTAAAGCTTGGAGAACTGATTTAGAGTCTACACAAAAGAGTGCACCATAGAAATTGCATGGTGTATCAATGACATACTGAATAGCCATTAAAACTGCTATTAATTCAGCTGTGAAAATGGAGAAATCCTTACCAAGGTAAAAAGTTTTCTCAATTTTTAAAGTGGGGATAACAAAACCACAGCCTGCCTGATTGTCTAATAAAGAACCATCAGTGAAGATTTTTAGATGATTGGGATAAAAATCATTCATATGGGATCTAGCTTCATATGCAAGAACATTGATGTTATCAAACTTGGACAATTGTGTATAGTTATAGTCAAACTTCGCCTTAAAAAGCTCCCCGTTTGGGATGGGACTTATTGGAAAACGCACAGCTAATTTCTTTTGATCAGTGTTTAATTTTGTCAATAGTTTAGAAGAAAATGTAAGAATAGTTTTATTAGATCGGATACGTTTTGCACGCTTAGGAAAATGAATATCGGACCTAATTTCAAGTTCCATTTGGTTTGAATTTTGAATGGTAGAGCATCTTAAAATGTATTTAGCACAGGCTAATTTTCGCTGATCATCAAGAGGCAAAACACCTGCTTCATGGTAAGATCCTATGATGGAACCATGAAATGGAACGCCAAGGGCTATTCTATATGCTTTACATCTATGCTCCGCAGTTTTTTCAATAGATATTTTGGAGCACTAAAGAAAACCTCTTGTGCATAGGACAATTTAGATCTAACTAAAGCAGAGGACAAATGAATTAATGTATTTGTGTCTTGACCCCAGCTTTGTTTGCTTATGACCTTTAGAAGGTTCAATGACTTTCTTGCTTGATTTACAGCATGTTCTAAATGCAGATTCCAAGAGAGCTTAGACGTTATATAAACACCAAGAAATTTAATATTTGAAGCGTATTTAAGTGTGATGTTGTTAACTTTGAATTCTGGGGCATTGTGAACATATCCACTTGCGTCAAATAGCATCATGTGAGATTTTTGAGGTGATAAGCTTAAACCATTTTCAGACATATACATAGCAATATTATCTAGATCACATTGATATGCTCTTTTTATAAAATTTATAGACCTTTTTGATGCTTTCTTTTTTAAAGTAACATTCATCCACAAACAGATATCATCGGCATACTGGATGAAATTACTTTTTTGGGAAATAGATATTGGGAAATAGATATTGGTAAATCGTAAGTTAGGATATTAAATAGAATAGGAGCAATAACAGAGCCTTGTGTGTGTGTGTGTGTGTGTGTGTGTGTGTGTGTGTGGTGTGTGTGTGTGTGTGTGTGTGTGTGTGTGTGTAGCCAGATAAGAAAGCAAATGTACATTTAACCCGGGATTAGATAATAATGATCTGCTGTGTTTCTCTTCCCATAATTTTCAAGCATTTGAATTTCTTTTCTCTCTCTCTCTCTCTCTCTCTCTCTCTCTCTCTCTCTCTCTCCTCTCTCTCTCTCTCTCTCTCTCTATATATATATATATAATATATGGGAATAAAAAGTTGTTTCATGTGTACATACACACACAAACACACATATGTGTGTGTGTGTGTGCGTGTGTGTGTGTGTGTGTGTGTGTGTGTGTGTGTGTGTGTGTGTGTGTGTGTGTGTGTGTGTGTGGTGTGTGTGTGTGTGTGTGTGTGTGTACATATGATAACTAGAGCAGAAACGAAATTCCCATTGATTTCTTTTTTGACCGGTATGTTGCGTACATCCACATACAGGCATTATTGCAACAGTGGGGGTGTGCAGCGCTTGTGTTTGTCCTCTCTCAGCGTCTCGCTACTGCAATGGCAGACTTGAAT
This sequence comes from Conus ventricosus, assembly GCA_018398815.1. Lineage (NCBI taxonomy): Eukaryota > Metazoa > Mollusca > Gastropoda > Neogastropoda > Conidae > Conus > Conus ventricosus. Next base: position 90,818,856 of record CM031599.1, on the reverse strand, counting down.
CACTGCACAACGTTTTAGCGATAGACCTGTCGTCCAGTTGATTCCAGACTGAACGGTCAGACTGTCTCTCGGGATGTATTATGAGCGTAAGTGGAGAGTACAGCCCTGTCATGCAGTCTCAGACCAGAATGGAAATCCATAGCATCATCTTCATCATTCTCATTTTCATCGATCAGCATAAACAAGTCTCAAATTCTGTGCCCCTTCATGCCCTGCTTTTATGGAGGACCTCAGTCTCGATGGCCTCTTCACGTCTATGACCTTGGTTTGATTCCGTTGAGGTCACCAGTATCAGCAATTCATGGCTCCCTCCGGAAGGAGAGCTCACTCTCGCCAGCTCCGCGACTTTAATCAATTATTGTCGTCAGAAGGGGTCGGGGGGGGGGGGGGGGGGGGGGGGGGGAGGGGGGGGTAGTAAGTGGTGTCTTGCATTTGTTGGATCAGAACAGGCGCCACTGAAACCACCGAAGTGACTCGACAGCAGGGCAGTGTCTCCTCTGGTGGGTTGCCACTTGACATTGACTGCTTCCTGTGGATTGTCGATGTTGGGGCTGCGGCGGGCCGGGCCGGGCTGTGGCTGTGGCTGTGGACGGGGGTGGGAATGGGCGGCGTGGGAGCAGTGCCACTGAGGTGGCACAGAAGATGGGGTGAGGCAACACACAAAGAAGTCAGACTGTGGCTGTTGTGTGGTGTTCTATCATGGCACTGTGTGTTCTATCATGGCACTGTGTGTTCTATCATGGCACTGTGTGTTCTATCATGGCACTGTGTGTTCTATCATGGCACTGTGTGTTCTATCATGGCACTGTGTGGCAGTTGCCGTTATTTGGAATCGAGCTGCATACTGGGTGGCTGGTTTGATAATCTGGAGTTGAAATTCTGGTTCGATTGAATCGTGAAGATTTCTGAGATATCAGGAATTGACCAGGAGCAAGTGCCAGCACCAGTCCCTCAACCACCTTGTATAAGAAGGTCAGGCCCCGCTATTC
>CM031599.1:90810367-90812867 GCA_018398815.1 Conus ventricosus | reverse complement strand
TGGGGATCTTAATGCCAGAACAGGCCAGAACAAGCTAGTTACGAAAGTATGGTTAACTATGAGTGGGAGGGGGAGTTTGTTGAAATGGATGAAGAAAATTCTACACGTTTTTCCAAAGAGACATGTTAATAATTTTGGTAAATCAATATTAGATTTCTGTTTCTTGTTTGATCTGATTATTCTGAATGGTTTCTGTGATGGTGATAAAGGAGAGTATACTTTTGTGTCCCCCAATGGATGCAGCGTGATCGATTATTTTTTGATCCATGGTGATTTATTGTCGAGTGTTGATTTGCATGTTGGGTGATTGTGTAGATTCGTGGCACCTACCACTGGAAGTGTCATGGAGAAATGTGTGTAATGTAGTAAAGATCGGGGAGAGAGTCAACAGGGAGAAGAAAAAAATAATTTGGTCAGAGGAAAATGTTAATGTATACAAGAATGAGCTTGACAGTGACGCATTCAAGACAGTGTCCAGAAAGCCTCACAGACACTATCTACTAAATGTTTGATGATGGGTTAAACCAGTTCACTAATGCTTTGTGTGGAGCTGCGCGTGCATGGTGCGAACAGTGGGACGGAGCAGAAAGAACATAATGACTGGTTTGATGCGGATTGTGAACAAAAAAAGCAGGAGGTCAAAAGGTTACTCAAGAGATTTCAAAGATGTAAAACGGCTAAAGATAAGAAAGAAAAAAGAGAAGCCTATGTGACATCACGAAGAGAATATGTCAAGTTAAGAAAATCAAAAGAAACAAGTTTGAAGAAAACAGGTTACAGAAGTTGAGAGACTCAGTAAATGATTCGAGGGCATTTGGTCAATTATAAGATCGGTTAATAAAAAACGTCTTATATATAACAAAATCTCTATTCAAGAATGGCATAATCATTTCTTTAATGTTTTCCATGAATCAGTCAATGATATAATTCAAGAAGAAAACTTAGGGAAGAGGAAGAGGAAGTTGAACCATTGTTTAATAATCCTATAAGTAAAGAAAGAAGAGGTTATTGCTGGTATTAAACATCTAAAATCGGGAAAAAGCGCAGACCGGACAAAATTGTTGGAGAAATGTTGAAACATGCTAATGAGGCAGTAATTGATTTTCTTATTCAACTATTTAACCTACTTTTTCAATATGGACAATGTTCCGTTGGAATGGGCAAAATCTATAATCATTCCAATACACAAGAAAGGAGATATTAACGACCCTGATAACCTATCGTGGAGTTTCACTTACTAGTATTCTAAGTAAAGTCTATACTTTTATTCTGAACAGACGATTGACAAAATGGGCTGAAAATAAAGGAAAGATAACGGAAGAACAAGCAGGTTTAGAGCTAATTATAGCACGACGGATCATATATTCACGTTATATTCACTTGTAGAAAAATACTTACTTGGCAATAAGAACTATATGTAGCTTTTGTAGATTTTAGGAAGGCTTCGATTCGGTTAATCGAAATGTGTTGTGGAATGTATTGCGTAAAAGTAGTGTGACTGGCAAACATATACACGGCTGTTAGAGGTGTTTATAACTCGGTGTCTGCGTGTGTCCGTGTGAAAGGCGTGTATTCAGATTATTTCCAATGCCCAAATGGTGTAAAGTACAAGATGTCTCCTAAGTCCCCTGTTGTTTTCCTTCTTCATAAACGAATTAGCAGTAGAATTATCAAGAAATGGTAAACATGGTATTCAGTTGATTCCTGGAGCTATCGAATTGTTTTTATTACTCTTTGCTGATGATGTTATTCTTCTTTCTGGGACTGTTATAGGATTACAAAACCAGGTAAGAAATTTGAAACACGAAGCAGATCGCTAGGTTTGACGGTGAATTAAATAAAACAAATATCATGGTATTCAGAATGGTGGTCATTTATCTGTGAATGAAAAATGGTTTTATGGAAATGCAGAAGTTAATATAGTCAACTCATATAAATATTTGGAATGTTTTTTCAACAAAACTAAGTCTGAATTATACATGGAAGAATCTGCAGAAAAGGCAAAAAAGGCGTCATGGAAATTTTGAAATCTTTAAGAAAACTTAACAGTATTGATTGTAGCTTTTTTGGAAACTATTTGACGCACAAATAGAACCCTTACCAACATATGCAGCTGAAGTGTGGGGATAAGCGGAAAAATTGCCAATCGAAAAAGTACATACCTATGCCATAAAACGTTTTCTACACGTGCCAATCCATTCGTCAAATACAATTGTTGTATGGGGAAAACGGGTAGATACCCGCTATATATAAGAACATTTGTTAAATGTATAAAGTACTGGTTGAAATTATTAAGACTATCCACAGTCACGATTATGTAGGCAAGCGTATGACATGCTGCTTATGCAGCTAGAGTTAGATAAAGAAAATTGGGCTTACAGAGTAAAGAAAGTTCTGTCGGAACATGGTTTTGGCATGTATGGATATTTCAAGAGTAGGAAATGAACAGCAATTTGTTGCGGAATTTAAAGACGACTTATTTGTTCCTTTAAACAGAACT
>CM031599.1:90797867-90805367 GCA_018398815.1 Conus ventricosus | reverse complement strand
TGGACAAACCCCAAATTGTCAGATTTTATATCAACAGAAAGTTGTAAAATTTCGTAGAAATATATAGCCAAAATACATGAAGAATCAACAGAAAGTTGTAAAATTTCGTAGAAATATATAGCCAAAATACATGAAGAATCAACAGAAAGTTGTAAAATTTCGTAGAAATATATAGCCAAAATACATGAAGAATCAACAGCGAAAAGACAGAAACAAAGGATATGGACAACCCCCAAACTGTCAGCTTTCATATCAACAGAAAGTTGTAATATTTCGTAGAAATGTAGTAATTTATAAGCCAAAATACATTGACACATGAACACAAGGTGCAAGTAACGCTTAGTTTAAGAAACAATATGGAACAGTCATGGACATTTTGGACAAACATGTCTTCATCAGCTTCATTACAGACAACAGATATGAAAAAAAAATGCACAAACAAGTCAATATTCTAGATCACCTTCAGGATGAAAAGGGTCCAGTGTCTACATATTTTGGCGTGTTTTCAGTAACGCTACTTTCTGTTTTAGTCACCTTACCTATACATTCATAACTAAGTGTTCAGGTCATTGCAGTAGCTTTGCAGTGTTTATGCTCAGTGGAAATTTAATGATAGCTTTCCTAGAAGGATCCTGGATCCACCGTGCCCCGGGATCCGCATCAAGACTTTAGTGAGTTTGTCCTTGGTTACAGTCCATAAATTCAGTCATTTTCGTTGAAATCGATTCAGTATTTTTTATTTGTTTATTTATTTATTTATTTATTTGTTTCTTTATTCATTTATTTATTATCTATTTAATTATTTTTTTATTTACTTATATATTTATTTTGTGTGAATTTGCTTATATGAAAACAATCAAACCAATGGGCATGGATGAAAACGTGACCCCCACAGGGGAGATAACAAAAACAAACGAACAAAGCTGAAGCAGATATAGACACAGAGGCAATAAACCCGATGCTTTTGATAGTGATTTCACGAAGGTAGATAAAAACTAGACTGATCTAAATTCACCTGCCATTCCGCTAGACTTTTTTCCCCCCGCAATCAGATTCTTTGCCCGAACAGGCAGAAAAAGACAGGAAGGACGTCAGTTCATGGAAACTTTTTTCCCCAAGAGACAAAGACAGTAACGGGATGGGGGGGGGGGGGGGGGGGGGGGAATAGAAGAAATTTCTCGTGCAGAATTCCAGAATCGGAGAATCGAACTTAAAATGAAATTAGCCTTGAAAGCCCACGGCAGAACAGAAAATAGTGAGGACTCTCTTGATCAAACATATGTGAGTGGTTCGAGTGAGGACTCTCTTGATCAAACATATGTGAGTGGTTCGCAAAGACAGGAAAACAACAGAGGACAGTAAAGAAGGACAAAAAAAAAGGAAAAAGGAAAGAACGAAAATGAAAAGAGAAGAAAGGAAAAGAAAATGAAAGGCAGAGTCAAAGAAAAAAAACAACAACTAAATTTAGCTCAAGAAACTTCCAGAAGACGGCGGGGACAAATTCATATTAAGAGACTTCCGGTGTCGCGTGAAATCTGGGAACGTGATATCTGGGAAGACTTCGCAGATATCACAGATTTTTTTGGGGAACGCGTTCCCAAAATGTATTGTAATATCTGGGAAGGCCAGTGATATCTGGGAACGTAGTCTTTCAGAGCTCAGAAGGGCAGAAAGAAGACGAAAAAAGAATGGATTTTCGAGATAAGGTAGGAAACAATTTATTTAGGTGCAATTGAGATCTTTGGCCTTCTTGTCACTTTTTTCCCCATTAATTTATTTGCATGATTTTCACAAAGTACTCTCTTTCTGAGACCAGTTTCCAGATTTCACGATTGCAAGTTCAGGAAATCTGGGAACGCGTTCCCAGATATCACGGTTCCCAGATATTATACGACACCGGATCCCAGACGAGAGGGAGGAGAAGCGTGAGAGGGGTGAGAGGGTGGGGGAGGGAGAGCAAATGTGATTGAAGGCTTTTTTTTCTATTTAGTTCATTATTTGTATTGTAGTGTTTTCATGTTTTGCAAGCATATCTTCTGTCTGTCGGAACCCAAATCATTTGTTAATCAAGGTTAAGTCATGTCGACCTATAATCCCAGGCGACCGCAGGGGCCGTGGTAAGAGTTGAAAGCATGTTGAAATGGAAGGGAGACAACTTTGTTGAAGACGGTTTCAAAGTTGTCTGCCGCGCAGCTGCGTCCGCCACATTGCTGCCTTTCCTGTTCGGACAGCTCCTTTGTTGCGGTGACTGCTGGGGTTGGAAAAAAGGCAAGAGCTGTCTGAACTTGTCTTGAATTCCATCACATTTTAAAGGGCATAGAAAAGTAGTCACAGTCGCCAGAAACTTTTGCAGTACTTCGCTGATCGTGTTGTCCGATATATGTATAAATGTTAATGACTGAAGCGAAGAGAGAGAGAGAGAGAGAGAGAGAGAGAGAGAGGAGTCTCTTTTACTGCTCTTTCTGTTTATTAATGATCTTCACAGAGAGAGAGAGAGAGAGAGAGAGAGAGAGGACAAGACAGCCTCTATTACTGCTTTTTCTGTTTATTAATGAAGTTCCACGCAAAAAAAAAAAAAAAATTCCCTTTGGGAGGTTTTGTAGACATTAGGAAAGAACTCTTAAAAACGTTCTTACTGCTCATACTATTTTCTCGGGACTTTATCATACATAAGTCACACGATGAAAAAAAAAATGCAGTAAGCTTGGAGAATAGATGAGTGACGATAGAGTTGGCAATTCACACTCCAATATCTTCATCCACACAACCACGAGCACCCATCCTTTCTGCACACCGGCCATTCGTATTTTACCCATTCATACCTTTTAAAGAGTGAAGAAGCTCCGTGGTGCATTCCATGTCATGTGCCACTCACAATGAAACAGGTTCTTTTAGAGTGCTGGGACTTGCACGATGAGAGACACAAACATTTTACAGCAGATTCCATGAAAACCTTGTTCTGAGATGTTCCGCCTGACGCGATCTTTGAGTTCTTGAAAGAGATTAACATTTTTCATCGGATCTGAGATTTTACAGTGGAAAGATTCTTAACAAACTTTCGGATGGGTTTTTCGATGCATTTTAGAGAATTGTGTGAATGAATGACTTGCGAGTTGATTTTAACGTGGTGACAGCCCTGATGTGGCCCTTTGTGGTCGGCTGGGCTGTAAGCAACATTATCTTATCTTATCTTACACTCACTACATTAATCCCAGGTCTGCAGTCACCTTTGTGACAGAAAGTGAACTTCCACCTGATTGTGGCTCAGCACACTGTGTAACATCCACACTGGTAAGACCTTCTTCGACCCTTCCCCCACAAACTTCTGTACTCTCTCATGCCTGAACAATAATTGTCTGTACAACTCTGTGGCCTGTATCGACCGCGAAAAGTCAGCAGTTCCAGACAGTTGGCATGCTGTGTGGTTTTGCCGAAGCACAAGGGGAGGAGAGTGAAGGAACTGGAAATGTCTTGTGTGAGGGTAAATGTCGCGGCGAATCCCAGAGGTCCTTAGAGGAGGACAAGAGCAAGTCTGCGCGGCGGTCGACGGGATGTAGTTCTGTCTGGTTGTTCCACTGCAGATAATGTGTTGAAGACAATGGTCAATCCGGACTGCAAGCTGGCAGCCCAACGATTTTCACTCGTTCACCACGCGACCATCCTTCTTGCGAACTTGTGTGAGCAGTAACATGCGCGCGTACACGCACACACACACACACACGCACGCTCATTCACACACACGCGCGCGCACGCACTCATTCAGAGAGAGAGAGAGAGAGAATGACGGAGAGAAACACTTAACAGCAACCATTCTCGTTTTGAGACGATGTTCAACTACCACCATCAAGCAAAATACAATGTCTAACACCAACATCACTCTGGCAAGTACACGACATTTTATTGCTGCACAATCATCATTTTACAGTTTTCAATCATACCTGAAACCCCTGACTTTGTCCCAAACAAAACAGATGGAGCTGGGGGAAGAGGGGGGAGGGGGGGGGAGGCAAGGAGGATGGTATAGGAAATAACTTCAACTGCAACAACATAGCAACAAGCCTGGAATATGTACACCGCAAAACGTATCAACAACAACAAGAAGAAAACAGTCACGATACTGATTATGATGAAAAACCAACAGAACCCCTTCGAGATATGTCTTTAAGTTTCCTTGAACAGACTACTGTTAATCATAAAGGATTAATTCTATCCAAATCTTTCAGGAAAATAATCTTCCACGCTTCCAAACAACATAACCCCCAGTTCTGTGCCGATTTCACAATCTTCAGAAACCGTCTTTGGACCGCACACCAGCCATACTTTAATAACTGGAAAGGGAGAAAGTACAGAGAAAACAGTAAATGAATGAAATGGAAAAGAACAAGAAATCCCAAACATGAATGAAGGCTACACAATCATTCCTGACGCTATGACATAACTACTATATACAGATATGACCAAAAAGTCAATCTTAACACCTCTGTTACGGTTTTTTTAAAACTTCCTGAGCCGGGATCAATGCTTACGTAAATAACATCACATAAAAAATTAGATTATCAAAAAAAACCTCCGTTGCCATTCAAGATGTGCGTATTGGGTTACATGTACTTACGGTTATAAATACACGGATATTTACAGCTTCAGATATATTGGCATTAAACGTGTGTTCATCTGAACTATAATCTGCGAGGACGCCTGCTGCGTCACGTCCCGGAAAACCTGCCGGCTCACAAGTCAAGTATACGAGACAGCGCATTTCTTACAATACTGGGATGTCGGCAAGACCCTGCTGATCAAGGCTCACAAGTCAAGTATACAAGACAGCGCATTTCTGACAATACTGGGGATGTCGGCAAAACCCTGCTGATCAAGGAACATGCTTTGGGTGAGCAGGTGTTGCCCTTCCTTGTGCAATGCTGGTACCCCCCCCCCCCCCCCCCACCCCCCCCCCCCCCAAAAAAATGCTGCGGATCCCTACAAATCTTGGAAGAACAGCGGTTGAATGACTGAAGGATTCCAGTTCTACACCGTTCAACAATCCTGGGCTGCGTACATGGGAAACAGAAGAAGGGAGATGATGGAGAAGGTGGCTGCGTCATGAACAAATCAGGGGAGACTAATTTATGTTCAAGATCTGACTATCCACTTTAACAGACACACGAAGGCATCACTGCTGGATAATGTATGACAATGTGATGAAATCGTCCTGCCAGCCAAGAGCCTCAGCCAGTGCATTCCCAAGCCAGATACCATCGCCCTTCTCTTTGGCCTTCTTGGTAGTCCGTCGTCTCCGACGTTGACATCACAGCAAAGAAGCTGGCCCTACCGAACCTGCGCGTCTCAACGGTTGTGGACTGGCAGAGGACCGGAATCCCAGTCTTGTTCGACAGGAACGATCACAGAGGAGGCAAGAGAAGCGTATTGGCTATGCTGGCATGGTTGCTGCTGCTACTGCTACCCGCTGCAGCTTTGGCTAGTCAGTCTTGAATTGTGTAGTCCATGCATTGCCATGTTTCACGTTTATGTTTGTCAGTCATGTGACACACTGTGCATAAGGCTGTTATTGTGATTTCTTAAAACGGTAACAAGCAGACTACGCCACGTTCGTGTAGCTTGTGATCGTGCAGTCGGTCAACTGCCGTGCATAAAACGTACCGTTAGGTTTGTTTACTCTAACATGGGGTGACTTTACCAAAATGATGCGCTGCAAGCCATGTCTTATATCCTTGGAGTAAGTTTATCCAAACAATGCATTGCGGAGTAACTTTATTCATCAAACAATGCATTGCAAACAATGTCTTGTGTCCTTGGAATACCTTTATCCAAACAATGCATTGCAAACAATGTCATATCATTGTAGTAACTTTATCTAAACAATGGATCGCAAACAATGACCTATATCCTTAGGGTAACTGTTCCCCATACAATGAATTGCAAACAATGTCATATATCCTTGAGGTAACTATATCCCAAACGAAGCATTGTCAACAATGTCCCTTATCCATGAGGTGACTTTATCTCAAACAGCGAATTTCTAAACAATGTCTTATTTCTATGAGGTGACTTTATCCCAAACAACGCATTGCAAACAATGTCCTATATCCCTGGGGTGGCTTTATCCCAAACAATGTCCTATATCCATGGGATGGCTTTATCCCAAACAATGTCCTATATCCATGGGTGGCTTTATCCCAAACAATGCACTGCAATGTCCTGTGTCAATGGAGTAATCTATTCCAAACAACGCAATCCAAACAATGTCTTATATCCTTGGGACAAGTTTATCCCAAACGAAGCATCGCAAACAATGTCTTATATCTATGGGGTGTCTCTATCCCAAACAATACGCTGCAACCATTGTCCTATATCTCTGGATAACTTTATCCTAATCAATACGTCACTTACTTCAGGTGACTTTATCTCGAACAATCCACTGCAAACAATGTCCTGTATCTATGGGGAGACTTCAACCTAAACGGTTCACTGCAAAAAGTGTCGTACATCTATTCAGCGAGTGTATGCTTACATCCTAAACGATACGCCGTAAAGATGCCCTGTACCCTCCCACATGGCGAGTTTATGAACATGTCTAAAACCACACGCTGCAAAAAAAAAAAAAAATCATACCAAAACACTCCGATGCATACCGTCTTACGTCTACAGGGTATAGCGTAGCTTTATCCCAAACAATACGTCAGCTACAATGTCCTACATGATATAATCGGGTGAGCTTATTCCAAATAACACATTGTCCTATATCCAAGCGGTCCTTGACGCTAAACAACATAGTGTGCTGTATTTACGAGGCAACTTTATCCTAAACAATGCAATGTCACTTAGCGAAGAGATGACCTTGCCCCCAAATTGCGCGATGTCCTATATTGTCGTGTTGACTTTATCTTTAAAAAAAAAAAAAAAATTCGGGTCCTCTATTGATGGGACAACGTTCTCCCAACTAATACGAAGCATACACTATCCTATCCCCATAAAGTGATTTGATCCCGAATGGTACAATGAAGACACTGTCTTGTTTCCAAGTAGTAATTTTGTCCCTAACGATACGCCGCACACCTTCACTATATGCACAGGGCGACTTTATATGAATTAAGACACTGCAAACAAAGCCCTATATTCATGGGTCGACTTGATCCCAAACAATATACTGCAAATAACATCCCACTGACTAAGCCTAACAATACGTAGCATGTTGTACGTCTATCCATGAGGTGACTATCACAAACAATATCCTGCAATGTCCTAAGTCGAGAGGGTGACTTCGTCCCTAACAGGACGTTGAGAACAATGTCATATATCTTTGGGGTGACTTTATCTCTAACAATACGCTGCTAAAATGTCCTGTTATAATGGGGGAGGGTGACTTTATCTCTAACAACACGCTGCCAAACTGTCCTAAATTGATGGGGTGACTTTATCCCAAACAACACCCTGCAAACAACGTCCAATGTGAACGAAGTGACTTTTTCTGCCAAAACACGATCA
>CM031599.1:90790367-90792867 GCA_018398815.1 Conus ventricosus | reverse complement strand
GGACAGAAACAAATACAAATAACCTCAATTAATCAAAGCAAAATCGGAAATGAAATGAGGTTGGGAACAGTAAACGATAAACAGTAAACAAGTGGGTGTGTTTTGCTCCCATAAGGAAACCTAACACAGAGTAACTTTTATTCAATACTGGCACAGCCTTTTAAACTTGAATAAAGTCAGACAAAATACATAGACGAACAATCTAATAGTGGGGGAAAAACAAGCGCAGGCCAACAACTGAACTGTCTGGCAAAGATTTGGACTTGAGGGGAGGGGAGAGGGGAGTTTGAAGATGGAGAAACTGGGGAAAATGAAATCTGGGGGTGCTATTGGATTCTTTTTTGCACCATGGTGTGTGAGAACACCACAGTATTATGGACTGTGGTGTGTCTCTATTTGACGCCGGGAGCGCAGACACAACCAGCCGTGTCTCCCTGATGAGTCCCGATCCAGCGGGCGAAAGGCCTCGGAGCAGGCAATACAAATATATCTGCCTTCAAAAGGGATTGCGATGGTTACCTTATGCAGCTAGTGAAGAGTTTTCATATCTGTAACATTTTTTTTTTTTAATTTCATTTTCCCAGTTTCTCCATCTTCAAACTCCCCTCAAGTCCAAATCTTTGCCAGACAGTTCAGTTGTTGGCCTGCGCTTGTTTTTCCCCACTATTAGATTGTTCGTCTATGTATTTTGTCTGACTTTATTCAAGTTTAAAAGGCTGTGCCAGTCTTGAATAAAAGTTACTCTGTGTTAGGTTTCCTTATGGGAGCAAAACATACCCCACTTGTTTACTGTTTATCGTTTACTGTTCCCTACCTCATTTCATTTCCGATTAAAATCACTAATGTTCGTCACAAATACATTTTGCTCCCTCAAACCAACAGCGCAATCTCACCGTAACTTTCGCTCCAAAAACAAATAGTTGCTTCTAAAAAAAATACATAACTGGAAACCCATCTCCCCTTCACTTCTGTTTCCCACTCAAACACTGTAAACGCTGTCTCATGATAACTTTTTTTTTTCAGCCAAAATGAGACCAAGGTACACGACTGTCACGCCAGTGCTTTTTGTGCATCCATTACTTGGCACACACGTGAATACAAGACACACGGATACAAACAAGCAAAGCGTCCCTCAGAGGATGGTACCAACGTTACTCGTATCGCTTCCACCCGCCACGATCATGTTGTAAAAAAAACAACAGACATATTTTGCAAATGCAAGAACTTGGCGCAGTCATTTGACATTGAGCCAGGTTCGTCTTCGGTGTGCAAAATCAATCAGCGCCTGAGTTTATAAAGCATGGAGGTCTTTCCGTCGGTTCTCTCTCTCTCTCTCTCTCTCCCTCTCTCTCTCTCTCTCTCTCTCACACACACACACACACACACACACACACACACACACACACACACACACCACACACACACACAGGTATGCATGCCCCCTCTCCCCTCACACACACGCACATACCCACACACAAGACAGATTTTCTCATTCTCCGACCCTTCCCTTTCCATTCCAATTCTATCCCCCCTCCATCTCTATACAAACGCGTGGACACACCAGTCCTTACTACTATCACTACTACTACTGTTACTACTACTAGCACTACTACTTCTATATCTAATACAACTAGTACTGCTACTATTACTGTTACTACTACTACTACTTCTACTACTACTACAATTACGACTACTACTACAACACACGTTTCCATACCCTTTAAAAAAAAAAAAAAAATCAGACGTGGTGCTTATTCAATGTACCGTCTACGAACACAATGTTGACTTTGATTTACACACACACACACACACACACACACACACACACACACACAGAGAACACTACACACAACACTACACACACACACATACACAGAACACTACACACACACACACACACACACACAGAACACTACACACACACACACAACACAACATACACACACACACACACACACACACACACACACACACACACACACACACACAACACAACACAACACAACACAACACAACACAACATACACACAGCACAACACACACACACGCGCGCACACACAACACACACAAAACACTACACACAGACACACAGACACAGACACACACACACACACACACACGTACACACACACACACACACACACACACACACACACACACACACACACACACACACACACACACCCTGACCACCCACTCACCCTGGCGTTGACGTCAGCCCCGTGCTGCAGCAGCAGGGCGACCAGCTCGACGTTCCCCCGCAGCACCGCCAGGTGCAGGCACGTCAACCCTTCGTAGTTCTTCGCGCACAGCGCCACCTTCACCTCCCTCACCATCCTCCGTCCCACATCACCCCCTTCCGGGTCCATCCCCACATCCCCAGTCAACAAACCGTCTGCTTCCGGAGGACCATTTCGACCATCGTCAACGTCACATCCACCCGACAGTTCTCCGTCTCTGGAGTCTTTCTGCGACAGAACTTCTGAAGCGCGCAGTTCGT
>CM031599.1:90782867-90785367 GCA_018398815.1 Conus ventricosus | reverse complement strand
TGTGTGTGTGAGTGTTGGGGTCGCCAGATACACACAATACAGGGCTGGACAAACCCAGTCGCTGTAGGTGAGAGCTAACGCGCGTGGGCAAGCAAGATTTCAAATCTGCACAGCCGGTCATATGATTTGAAAAAAAACAACTTATGTCTGCTCTTATTTCTGTTATTATAGCTGAAAGCTTAGTGCTTTAACTCTACTCTATATCGGTCCTCGACTTGATCTTTCTCAGTCCCTGCGCACCAAGCTGATACCGTTAGAATGATCTCGCTTGATTGATATCATCTACTCTGCTCCTATTCGCCTGCAGGCTCTGTTGCTACGTCGTCGCCGTATTTGTGTCACTTTGCCAGTGATATTCACTCCAGCACAACACGTCAAATATGCAAACCGTCTGCACAGTCGTTAAAAACAACAACAACAACAATAAAAAGTTAAATTAAAAAGAAAAACAGTAAGGAAATGTGGGTAGACAGGGAGAGGGTTGGTCGTAAAAGGCGAGTGACGGATCCAGGATGTGTCAGTCGTCTGCATTGCTGTTCTGTCATCACTGGGATCAACAGCACTGCGCCGTGGGACAACAAAGCCGTTTGTCTGGGATTTCCCACTGATCTGTTAACACCCCGATTGGCTTTCCACGTGATGCTTGCTATCCCTTGAAGAAATTCACACACACACGCACGCACGCAGGCACGCACGCACACACAAAATTCGGTGATTTTTGTTTTGTTTTGTTGCTATTATTTCTTGGGGTAGCGAAAGCTTTCGCGGAATAGAAAAAACTATTTTTTGTACCCGCTACCTCGGATGGCTGGCGCTCTGTAACAACGCTGTGCAGTCGCCAGCTCTACAAACAAGTTCAACAATAGTGTGTCAAAGTGTACAGACTCTTAGAAACACAGACGGATGAATGAGCCACAAAGGCAGTAAACACGGTGGACGACAATAGACTAAAAAGAGCGGAGGGAGGGAGGGGCGAGGCCAGGTCACACAGACTGACACGGAGGTTGGGAGAAAGAAAAATAGAACCCAAAGCGACGCTGAATAAGCGCCAGGGAAGAGGACATTGCTGGTGCAGTCTTCAGTTGGTTAACTCAGATCCCACGTACATCCTGTGAAATGACATATATGGGAATAACTATCCCAGGGGAATGGGGGAAAGGGGAAAGTCTCCAGATGACGGGGGTACAACGTGTACTTACACACCCCTCGCATCCCTGTGGGTGTTGTAAAAGACGTGAAAATGAAGCAATAGCTGCTAATGCTGATGCGTAGGTCAGACATCCGCTGAGTCGTAGCCACGAGACCCTCTTCTTCAATTGCCTCATCTTTGTTAATTCATTTATCCATCAGCTTCAAATCATGCGTAGTGTGGTCTCAAAACTTAGCGGATGTGGTGTAGCGTATACGGACCAGTCCGCACACAGTGACACCTCCTTGATGAAACTGAAACTGAAACTGACGGAAAAGAGGCTTTTTGCCGATTCACTTCACACCGCCTTTTTGAAACGCACGATGACAGTCTTTAGAATAGATTTTGAAATTTAGCATAAAGGACTTGAAAGCTGACCTATCATGGACAATAGATTATATCAAACGGATTTGTGATCGCAGTAAGTGGATACTTGTTTCAGTTCAGGGAATGTCAAAGGCGGCGGAAGGAGAGAAAAGGGAACTAACCGCCTTCCTCTGCCAATTCACTTCTTCTACGACCCATAGGTTGTGGGAACTTCAACCTTTTGAAAACCTTAACCTGTCACATGGGAGGTTAAATACGTACTGTGACCTGCTTATTATGGAGTTTTTAGTTGTCATTCAATAGCAGGGTACGGACTGTGGGGGTTTCACCCGTCATTCAGACGCATGGGGGCAATAGCGGAGTTTTCTCTAGCCTTCAAAAGTGGCAGGGATGGTGGAGTTTCACTTATAACTGAAAAGCAGCGCAAGTATGGTGGACAGTAACGGTATTTCAAAGAGCACGGTGTCATTGGGAGTGTCACACGTAATTAGAGAGCGGGGGTGGAGGTAGGATAGCGAAGAATTTCACATGAAATCAAAAAGCGAGATAGGAGTGGTACGTTTGTAAGCATGCATCACAAGTCGTGTGTCTCTTCCGTTTTGTTGTTGTTTTTTTAATTTATGGATCAGCCCAGTAATTTGGAAGCAAGAGGAATAAGTGGAAAATCAATAAAGGCAACTCGTTCATGTTGTGTTAACAGACCAGGCGACCACGCAACAACAAACACAGGCGACCAAGAAACAAAAAAAAAAGAAGAAAAATTCAAATATGCGAGCGCGCGAACATGCGCAAGCACACGCTCTTTCATGCCTATGCAAACTCGCGCGCACGCCTCCGGGAACATACACAAACTAGTAAAGAAAAAAGAGAGAAAAGGATATCGTGAATTTACCTACCCCAGCCAAGAAAATCTTTAATGTTGTTTTCTGAATATGACTGGGAAAAGATGGAAACAGACCTGACGGCGATGACACGTCATCTGCG
>CM031599.1:90762867-90772867 GCA_018398815.1 Conus ventricosus | reverse complement strand
TACCACATGTTGTGCGACACAGCCCCAAAATGAATAAATGAAATGAAATGTGAAAATACTTGAGTAAATAAATGAATGATTAAATAAATGAATAATATTCAAAAGCAGGGGAAACATTCTCCTACAAAAAAACAAAAAAAAAAAAAAAAAAACGCGTCGGGCCGACACGATTGATTACGTCAGCAGCAGTACTTAAATACTGCCGAGCCACGCTTTTGATCGACGGTAGTGTGTGTGTGTGTGTGTGTGTGTGTGTGTACGTTACGTGTGCGTGTATCGCGGGAAAGGAGTGCATTCGCTTGATACACAGAGCGCGCAGTGAGCGCGTGCGTAGTCCTTGCGCTTGTGTACTTTCGCACGAGAACAGCATGTCTCTGGGCGTGAATTTGTCCGTGTGTCTGTATTCTCTCTCTCTCTCTCTCTCTCTCTCTCTCTCTCTCCATATGGTTATATATATGTATCTCTCTCTCTCTCTCTCTCTCTCTCTCTCTCTCTCTCTACATATGGTTATATATATATGTCTCTCTCTCTGTGTCTCTCTCTACATATGGTTCTCTCTCTCTCTCTCTCTCTCTCTCTCTCCTCTCTCTCTCTCTCTCTCTCTACATATGGTTATATATATATGTCTCTCTCTCTCTCTCTCTCTCTCTCTCTCTCTCTCTCTCTCTCTCTCTCTCTGTGTGTGTGTGTGTGTGTGTCTCTCTACATATGGTTATCTCTCTCTTCTCTCTCTCTCTCTCTCTCTCTCTCTCTCTCTCTCTCTCTCTCTGCATACGAACTAGTCCATGCACCCTGCGCATTTACTGAGTCCAGAAGCCTCAATAGGGAGGAGTTGCAGATAAACTAGCTAAATAAATATATGAATGAGTGAATGAATAAGTAAATAGATCAATATATAAAGAAATAAATAAAGATCTTTGGAAAACATGCTCACCGACAAAACGGAGATGCTGACCTGGGCATTCACCCAGGCATTGGTCAAGAGTAGCGCAATAGTGTGTAAACCTGTTCATAGCTCTTAACATCAAGAAGTTGCCGTCAGAAAACAAAAATTCCGTTTGAATTTGTGTCAGCCACAGGAAATACAGGTACAAGGTGAAACAATTGTTAAACGAAAAGGGGGGAGGGGGAAAGGTGTGGGCGTGCGTGCGTGCGTGCACGTGTGTGTTTGGGTGTGTGTGTTGTGTGTGTGTGTGTGTGTGTGTGTGTGTGTGTGTGTGTGTGTGTGTGTGTGTGCATGAGAAGAAATACAGGTACAACATGAAACCATTATAAACTATATGGGGAAAATGTGCATGAGAGAGAGAGAGAGAGAGAGAGAGAGAGAGGAGGAGAGAGAGAGGAGAAGGAGAGAGAGAGAGAGAGAGGAAGGCGTGTAGCTCCGAAGAATTTTCAAGACCAAAAAACTGTATAATATTAGTCAAAGTATCCGCAGCTGATTCATCAAATCCTTTAAAAGAATCCGTAGGTTTTTTTTTTTTTAAACAACCTTCACACGCATACACACACACACCACACACCACACACACGCGCGCGCGCGCGCGCGCGCGCGCGCGTGCGCACACACACACACCACGCACTTAAAAAAAAAAGAAGAAAAAAATCGAGGAGTTTCTTTACATTGTAAGAAACATCTTTTACCAATTTATTGACATGCGCAGATTTTTAAAATTATACTATACTGCGCCTTGAAGAAAAAGAAATCACTAAAAAGGAAGGCGGCCGTTCTCGGGGAGAATGAGGGTGGGGGGAGGAAGAAAAAGTCAGTGAAACAAGAATGGAGGAGGGAGGGGAGACAAAATCTTTTTTTTTTCTCCGATTCTAATATCCAAGGAATTTACAAAATTATTTCATGGGATTGTGTTTATAAACTACTTTCGGGGAAGAAAAAAAAATCGGTAAAAACGCTGTAGTTTTGCTTCTTTGGGCTGAAATTTTTTTTTTTCGTCTATCCGGCCTCTCTGGATTAGTTCCCCCTCTCTGTATATCCGGGTCAAGCTGTTAATTAACCTCACCGACCGTCGCCTGACAAAGAGAAAGCCAAATTTGGTTTCTTTTCCACGAAAGACTTTTAGTTCGTCATCAGGTCTGAATCCTGACTGAAAACGGGCCGGTGTTCTCGTTCTAGAATAGCCTGCATGCGCAGTTCCCACGTGAGGAGAACTCAAGTGCATTCGTTTAAAACCTTAATTTATCAGATGGTTCAGTTTCAAATAGCAGCGACAAGTGTCAAAGAAAATTTCGTAGAAAAAACAGTAGGCGGGTGAGTAATTCAATAATTGTTATGACAGCCTGGGATCAAAATGATCTCTTGAGAAACAAGACAGCGGTTCGACTGAGCATGAGAGTCTGCACTCATCCCCCCCCCCTCCTCTCCTCCTTCCCCTTTCTCTCTCTCCATTCCTCTCTCTCTCTGTCTGTCTGTCTGTCTCTGTCTGTCTGTCTGTCTGTCTGTCTCTCTCTCTCTCTCTCTCCTCTCTCTCTCTCTCTCTCTCTCTCTCTCTCTCTCTCTCTCTCTTGCTCTGAGAAATAAAACCACAGGGCACTAACGAGAAGCCTAAAATAATATGCCTACCAAGATGAACGTCAGAAAAACACTAAACACAGTGGAAGTGGCTGAACAGTATAGCGCAGTGTCTCCTCTGGTGGGTTGCCCGGAGGCGACTGGTTGAATGCTGTGTGTGGACGGCCAGTTTTGACACAGTGACAGGACCAGTCTTGCCACCGAGAAGACTCGAAGGTTTTGACAAAAAGAAAAGGCAGCTCCACAGTTTAGGGATCACCATCACCCTCCCTAATCCCCTCCTCCCCCCCCCCCCCCTCACACACACACACACACACACACACACACACACACACACACACACACACACACACACCTCCTCAGCCCTTTTTTTCACACTCACTCGTTTTCAAACATTGTATTTCCGTAGAAGTGAATTCGATTGGAAAACCCTCTAAATGTTCACTAGATTATCTGCCAAATGAAAACACGATCATTTCGGCCTAAATCCACAATGTAAAAAGATCTTTCCAAGCAAGTAATCACTTGGAATCAATTAGGTGATGAAATGGGGATGGGAGTGTGTGGGTGGGGGGGGGGGGGGGGGGGGGGGGGGGGGGAGAGGGGCCAAGTTTGGGCATGACAGGGAGAAGACAAGAAGAACGTACAAAAACTGACAAAATAGACTTTCATGCTAGGCGTACGCTTTAAAAACCACCACTCTACTCAAACCTACAAAGTACATTTATCTGCATAAGAGAAGACTGTGTTGATGGCGAGAATTCATACGAAGCTTTCTGGATTATTCGTTGGGCTCCTTTTTTTTTTTTTTAACCTATTGAGAATCTTCTCTTTCGGTGTAAATGTGGATATGGCGAAATAGATAAATAAATAAATAAATAAATAAACAAATAAATTAATTAATAAATAAATAAAAATAAATAAATAAATAAAAACTCAAGTAAAGAGATTAATAGATAAATGAATATATAAAACAAATGAACGATATATCAGAAAGTCCCAACCGCAGTCAAGGCAGGAAATATTTAACTTACGTATCTCCGTCTTTATCAGGGAAAACGTCCGCCACACCTCTTGCCAGCTGGTGACATGTCTTTCACTTTTAGTATCGTTCTTCTTTCCACTTTCTGCTGTCGTCGTTTCACTGACTGTGCTGTCTCTGCCGTTTTATGGTCGTTTGGATGCAACGCTTTGACCGTTGGACACTTCTGTTCAGATTTGATTGCCGTTTCATGTTTGATTAAACCTGGGACCGCTTTTGTTTAAGCAAATCAACGTCTTCCGCACTTAGAAGCGAATAATTTGCACTAAAACTGGCGATGCCGCTCTCGCAGCTATGTTGACTTTTGCAGACTTTTTCTCCACCCAAAGTGAGTGTTTTGAAGTTCTTTTTCCAACGAAAATGGGCAACAGTCCGTTTGCAAATCTTCTTCGTTTTCCTCCGTGCACACCAAACTGTCGTCTGCTTTCGAAACAGTCGTCTGCTTCAAAAGCGTCATGGCGGCAGAGTGAGTTAACTTCTCCTGGCAAACTTATTCAAATACTAACAGCGGCATACGAAATACATGGGAAATTCTGAATCAGTTCCTGCAGCTATTATTTCCTTCACGTTCATCGTACGGAGGAAAAATACAACAACAACAAAACTCCTGCACGTTTTCACACAGAGGCGCAGGGTTAGCCCGACTTACGGCGCTGTACGCAGAAAAAAAAACTGAGCTGTCTTTTTTTCGCTTGGTGGGGTTTGACCACCGCACTGTATTTGGCAGCGACTCGTTCCCCGCATGAGCAGTGCGCCTCAGCGTGGGGAATACCCAAGAGCATGGGAATCCCGCTAGGTATGGGGCAAGCGGGAGAAAAAAAAAAAAAAGGCCTCGAGTATTGTGGCTTGAAGCTCCGCGCGCGCGCGTGCCAGCAGCTCCCGCGCTAAATATATGTCATGAGCTATTTTCGCCTCTCCTTTGTGCATTTCGATCGGGTCTGTCACGGCCGCAGGTAAGGGAAGGTAAGCGATGGGCTGGCTGTCTGTGGGTGATTCAAACTTGACTAACTCGTGGGGGTTTGGTGGTGTTTCCACGATCACGAACATGCGCGTGAATATCACGCACAAGCGAGTGGGTGGCTCTCTCTCTCTCTCTCTCTCTCTCTCTCTCTCTCTCTCTCTCTCTCTGTGTTTGTGTGTCAGTGTGTGTGTGTGTGTGTTCACGCGAGCGCGTAAGTGTGTATGCTGGCGTGTGTGTGTGTGTGTGTGTGTGTGTGTGTGTGTGTGTGTGTGTGTGTGTGTGTGTGTGTGCGCGCTCCCGCGCGCGCGCGCGCGCGCGTGTGTGGTGTGTGTGTGTGTGTGTGTGTGTGTGTGTGTGTGTGTGTGTGTGTGTGTGACATAATTTGATTTCATTCTAGTACGTAGCAACGTGAGATGAAACAAAAGAAAACAAAACAAAAAGAAAATCAGTTCCAGTAGTTCTAACAAAACAAAATGAAGAGCTATGGCATGAATGCAGATGTCGGTTCTAGCATCCATACTGTCACCCAGAAGTTTCTCAGATTCCATATTTTACCACCCATTTCTGTCTCAGCCACTCCCACGTGCGACAACGAACACGTGCCTTACGAGAGAGAGAAAGAGAGAGAGAGAGAGAGAGGGGGAGAGAGAGAGGGTTGGAGGAGAGAGAATTGATTGATTGATTGATCTTTAATACGCAAGGATGAAGATTTTAGGCCAAAGCCTATTCTTACAGACTGTCCTTACATACATTATTTCAGCACATATCATTCATAATTCAACACAGCAACATGGTAATCTAATTCTACAATGATAAGCAAACTATTCATAAAAGTACTAATGAGATGGGGGATGGTGAAACAGAACAAACAAAACTACACAGAGGTGAGAGGAGGGTGGGGAAGAGAGAAATGGTACGTAGGGGAGGGGGAGGAGAAAATGGATGGTAGACAGCGTGGGAGTGGGGATCAGCGATTTAAACGGAGTAGGTTCTATGTTTAGAGGATGTATTCAAGGTATGGTTCAGAGAAGACTTTGAGAGAGAGAGAGAGAGAGAGAGAGAGAGGAGAGAGAGGAGAGAGAGAGAGAGAGAGAGAGAGAGAACGAAGAAATGAACAAATTTTATTTTAAGAAGGAAGTGGGTTAAACATAAATACTTTTTTTTTTACATCCAGTCCTCTGGGGGAGAGAGAGAGAGAGAGAGAGAGAGAGAGAGGGGGGGGAGAGAGAGAGAGAGAGAGAGAGAGAGAGAGAGAGAGAGAGAGAGAGAGAGAGAGAGAGAGAGAGAGAGAGAACGAAGAAACGAACAAATCTTATTTTAAAAAGGAAGTGGGTTAAGCATAAATACTTTTTTTTTTACGTCCAGTCCTCTGAGAGAGAGAGAGAGAGAGAGAGAGAGAGAGAAGAGAGAGAGAGAGAGAGAGAGAGAGAGAGAGAGAGAGAAGAGAGAATTTTACACAGGTAAAAGTACTGGCTTTTAAGTCGGTCGTTTTTTTTTAATTTGCTCTTCTTTTTCTTCTGAACTGACAAAAAAATAAAAATAAAAAAAATCGGACAACACATGTAAAAAACATGTTCTTAAACGTCAGACCTATATCCACACTGAAAACGGCATCTCACGCATTCTATTCAAGAGAAAACGATATGAGCTGGCAGTATTCCCAATGACGCACTCACGTGTGGTGTAACTGGCAGCACGGTGAACTGAATG
Source organism: Conus ventricosus (assembly GCA_018398815.1). Taxonomy (NCBI): domain Eukaryota; kingdom Metazoa; phylum Mollusca; class Gastropoda; order Neogastropoda; family Conidae; genus Conus; species Conus ventricosus. The sequence continues at coordinate 90,766,630 of CM031599.1, read as the reverse complement.
AAACGTTCTTCTCCTGGAGGGTGAAAAAAAAGGTCATACAACCACCAACCACCTCCAGGCGGCCGTTCTAAGAATCTTACTCACAGACTTTTTCTTTCTTTCCCCCCCCCCCCCCCCCCACCCCCCATCGCTGAGGAAACCCGCCTCTCAGAGTCCAACTTTGTGCCAGTCATCGCTAAAACTGTTCACCACCACCACGTACCTGCCTACTGCTGCGGCGCCGACAGCGAGCGTACGAAGAAGCTCCTATTACAGCTAGCCACACTCAGGGGTAGAGTTGAAGGAATGTCTTGCGTCAACTTTCTGTAGTATAGGGGAAATTTAGTTTGTCTGGTGAACTGAAATAGACGCAGAAAGAGATAAGGGGAGGTGGGGGGGGGGGGTGGGGGGAGGGTGCGGCAAAAATGGGTGGCGCTGTACTTAGGCGCGTTGTTCCTCCTGAACCCCCCCCCCCCCCCCCCCCCCCCCGGGAGGGCAAGCGGCCCTATTTTCAAGCATAGAATCTTGTTGTGATGAGAAAGGAATGAAATACAATGCAGTACGCCTACAGTACAGTATAGCATATGCAATACAGTATAGAACAGTGAAATGCAGTACAATGCAGTACAGTATGGTACAATGCAGTACAGTGCAATCCAGTACAGTACGATGCAATGCTATACAGCACAATACGATACAGTACAAGACAATGCAGTACAGAACAGATCAATGCAGTACAATGCAGTAACACAACAGATCAATACAGTACAATGCAGTACAGAACAGATCAATACAGTACAATGCAGTACAGAACAGATCAATACAGTACAATGCAGTACAGAACAGATCAATACAATACAATGCAGTACAGAACAGATCGATACAGTACAATGCAGTGCACAACAGATCAATACAGTACAATGCAGTACAGAACAGATCGATACAGTACAATGCAGTACAGAACAGATCAATACAGTACAATGCAGTACAGAACAGATCGATTTCAGTACAATGCAGTACAGAACAGATCAATACAGTACAATGCAGTACAGAACATATCGATACAGTACAATGCAGTACAGAACAGATCAATACATCAGTACAATGCAGTACAGAACAGATCGATACAGTACAATGCAGTACAGAACAGATCAATACAGTACAATGCAGTACAGAACAGATCGATGCAGTATAATGCAGTTCAGAACAGATCAATACAGTACAATGCAGTACAGAACAGATCGATTTCAGTACAATGCAGTACACAACAGATCAATACAGTACAATGCAGTACACAACAGATCAATACAGTACAATGCAGTACAGAACAGATCAATACAGTACAATGCAGTACAGAACAGATCAATACAGTACAACGCAGTACAGAACAGATCAATACAGTACAATGCAGTACAGAACAGATCGATACAGTACAATGCAGTACAGAACAGATCAATACAGTACAATGCAGTACAGAACAGATCGATACAGTACAATGCAGTACAGAGCAGATCAATACAGTACAATGCAGTACAGAACAGATCGATACAGTACAATGCAGTACAGAACAGATCAATACAGTACAATGCAGTACAGAACATATCGATACAGTACAATGCAGTACAGAACAGATCAATACATCAGTACAATGCAGTACAGAACAGATCGATACAGTACAATGCAGTACAGAACAGATCAATACAGTACAATGCAGTACAGAACAGATCAATACAGTATAATGCAGTACAGAACAGATCGATACAGTACAATGCAGTACAGAACAGATCAATACAGTACTATGCAGTACAGAACAGATCAATACAGTACAATGCAGTACAGAACAGATCAATACAGTACAATGCAGTACAGAACTGATCAGTACAGCACAATGCAGTACAGAACAGATCAATACAGTACAATGCAGTACAAAACATATCAATACAGTACAATGCAGTACAGAACAGATCAATACAGTACAATGCAGTACAGAACAGATCAATACAGTACAATGCAGTACAGAACAGATCGATACAGTGCAATGCAATACAGAACAGATCAATACAGTACAATGCAGTACAGAAGAGATCGATACAGTACAATGCAGTACAGAACAGATCGATACAGTACAATGCAGTGCAGAACAGATCAATACAGTACAATGCATTACAGAACAGATCAATACAGTACTATGCAGTACAGAACAGATAAATACAGTACAATGCAGTAAAGAACAGATCGATACAGTACAATGCACTACAGAACAGATCGATACAGTACAATGCAGAAAGTGCAATAGAGTGCAACGAAGTGCAGTACAGTACAGTACAATACCATAAAACACAATGCAGTATAGCACAAAACAACACAATACAATACAATACAGTACAATACAGTAAATACAGTACAGCACAAACAGTGCAATACAGTACAATGCGGTACGTATAATACAATGCAGCACAGTACAGTTTTGTACAGTAGAGTACAATACAATGCAGCACTGTACAGTATAGTACATTACAGTTCAATACAATAAAGTACACTCCAGTACGGTACAGTACAATTACAGCAGAGCACAATACAATGCAATGCAGTTCACACAGTACGATGCAATGCAGTTCACACAGTACGATGCAATGCAGTTCACACAGTACGATGCAATGCAGTTCACACATTACGATGCAATGCAGTTCACACAGTACAATGCAATGCAGTTCACACAGTACGATGCAATGCAGTTCACACAGTACGATGCAATGCAGTTCACACAGTACGATGTAATGCAGTTCACACAGTACGATGCAATGCAGTTCACACAGTACGATGCAATGCAGTTCACACAGTACAATGCAATGCAGTTCACACAGTATGATGCAATGCAGTTCACACAGTACATGCAATGCAGTTCACACAGTACGATGCAGTGCAGTTCACACAAGACAATGCAATGCAGTTCACACAGTATGGTGCAATGCAGTTCACACAGTACAATGCAATGCAGTTCACACAGTACGATGCAATGCAGTTCACACAGTACGATGCAATGCAGTTCACACAGTACGATGCAATGCAGTTCACACAGTACGATGCAATGCAGTTCACACAGTACAATGCAATGCAGTTCACGCAGTACAATGCAATGCAGTTCACACAGTACGATGTAATGCAGTTCACACAGTACAGTGCAATGCAGTTCACACAGTACAATGCAATGCAGTTCACACAGTACAATGCAATGCAGTTCACACAGTACAATGCAATGCAGTTCACACAGTACAACACAATGCAGTTCACACAGTACGATGCAAAAGCAGTTCACACAGTACGATGCAAATGCAGTTCACACAGTACGATGCAATGCAGTTCACACAGTACAACACAATGCAGTTCATACAGTACGATGCAAATGCAGTTCACACAGTACGATGCAAATGCAGTTCACACAGTACGATGCAATGCAGTTCACACAGTACAATGCAATGCAGTTCACACAATACAATGCAGTGCATTTTACACAGTACGATGTAATGCAGTTCACACAGTACAATGCAATGCACTTCACACAGTACAGTGCAATGCATTTTACACAGTACGATGTAATGCAGTTCACACAGTACAATGCAATGCATTTTACACAGTACGATGTAATGCAGTTCACACAGTACGATGTAATGCAGTTCACACAGTACAATGCAATGCAGTTCACACAGTACGATGCAATGCAACACAATACAGTACAACTCGCCGCTGCACAATGCAATACAGTACAACTCGCCGCAGTACAATA
>CM031599.1:90755367-90757867 GCA_018398815.1 Conus ventricosus | reverse complement strand
GAGTCCATCCCTAGAGAACACTCCCCGAGTCCATCCCTAGAGGACACTCCCGAGTCCATCCGCTAGAGAACACTCCCGAGTCCATCCCCTAGAGAACACTCCCCGAGTCGATCCCCCGGAGAACACTCCCGAGTCCATCCCCAAGAGAACACTCCCCGAGTCCATCCCAAGAGAACACTCCCGAGTCCATCCCCTAGAGGACACTCCCCGAGTCCATCCCCTAGAGGACACTCCCCGAGTCCATCCCCTAGAGAACACTCCCGAGTCCATCCTCTAGAGAACACTCCCGAGTCCATCCCTAGAAGACACTCCCGAGTCCATCCCAAGAGAACACTCCCGAGTCCATCCCCTAGAGAACACTCCCGAGTCCATCGCTAGAGAACACTCCCCGAGTCCATCCCTAGAGAACACTCCCTGAGTCCATCCCTAGAGGACACTCCCCGAGTCCATCCCCTAGAGAACACTCCCCGAGTCCATCCCCTAGAGAACACTCCCGAGTCCATCCCCTAGAGAACACTCCCGAGTCCATCCCTAGAGAATACTCCCCGAGTCCATCCCTAGAGAACACTCCCCGAGTCCATCCCCTAGAGAACACTCCCCGAGTCCATCCTAGAGAACACTCCCCGAGTCCATCCGCTAGAGAACACTCCCCGAGTCCATCCCTTGGAGGACACTCCCCGAGTCCATCCCCTAGAGGACACTCCCCGAGTCCATCCCCTAGAGAACACTCCCCGAGTCCATCCCTTGGAGGACACTCCCGAGTCCATCCCTTGGAGGACACTCCCCGAGTCCATCCCCTAGAGGACACTCCCCGAGTCCATCCCTTGGAGGACACTCCCGAGTCCATCCCCTAGAGGACACTCCCCGAGTCCATCCCTTGGAGGACACTCCCGAGTCCATCCCTTGGAGGACCACACCCTCCACAGGACCTGGGGTCCATGGACTCCTACAGAAGACTTGAGGCTTGCTTTCCATGAACTGCTCTTTGGTTGACACATCCTGTTCCTATCAACGTCCACAATCCCCGATTCCTGTCACCGAACAATGACTAACGAGCAAAGTGGGTAATTCCTGCTTCCACGAGGAAATCATGACACGCCCATGGCTCCAAACGAATACTGCTCACACGACACCAAATCGCCAAGCAGAAACGAAATCATGACACGCCCATGGCTCCAAACGAATACTGCTTACACGACACCAAATCGCCTAGCAGAAACGAAATCATGACACGCCCATGGCTCCAAACGAATACTGCTCACACGACACCAAATCGCCTAGCAGAAACGCCACCACAGAGCACGCAGAAGAATTTTTATTTTCTTTTTGTACTGAAGTTTTATTATCACTAAACATACTCGGAACACGTAATCCCCATTCTCGAAATCTCTGTCAGCAGAATTCCTGATTGTATGTCACTGCGGTGTTGTTTTTTTCTGTCGCTGCTGATAACACATAATCTCTCTCTCTCTCTTTGCAAGGTTTTATCAGTATAGTTATTTAAAGTATAGTAGGCCTATCATTAGCAAGGCTATATAGTTATCGTACTGCTTTTTTTTCAACCTTGAGAGTGCCTCATCAGGCCCATGAATTTCGCATGACATCGTAATTATAGTTCAGCCGACTATACAGGGGCCACATGGAGACAGAAATGAAAGTCCGGTGTTGGGGGAAAAAAAAGCAATGCTTACAACAGTGCTATCTACAAAAGCATGCATTTCATTTCATGGCATGGCAGCTGAATAACTGAATTCCATGTCTTCATCAGTTCGGACTTCTTGGTGCCGCATTTGGAACAGACTTTGGTTATTACAGTTACTGATTATGAAATAAAAACAATGCATGAAAACATTGTATATTAAAGTATAGAAAATGTCTATGACTTGTGGATTGAGGTAGAAATCAGCAGAATCTTACGACAGGAAACGTTTTGGATTGCCGAAACAGTAAGAGTAGAAACATTCCCGGGGCCTGGCACTGAACGCTGACATTCGAGACACAGGGAACGAGGTGGTACCACCAGAAACATGCTGTGCCAACGGTGCCAGCGAATAACTCTCCCTAGGTCAATGAAAAATAAATTACGATCACAACAATGCCACGAAGAATTCATATAAATGCCACATCACACTGCTAGTCGCCTGAATTTTCAATACAAAAGAAACAAAAGAAAAAAGAAAAGAAAGAAGAAAGAAAGAAAAAGCTGGCATGCAGTACACTGTTTCACGAGAATGAAATGTAAAGACTTGTTAGAGCGAAGATGTGTGAACAAGTCACAAAGGAAAAAGAAAGGACAAGGACGACAGTACAGAGAGGGGACTGTTGAAAGACACAGTCCAATGAAATATTCTATCCTCTGAAACAGTGATAGTTTTTTTTTTTTATTGTAACTTTGATAGTGAGTTTTTTCTGTTTGTTTGTTTGGGTTTTTTGGTTGTTGCTTTGTTTATCCCAGTCAGTAATTAAATACTTGATTAATATCGCTGAGTTTTGTTTGTTT
>CM031599.1:90737867-90745367 GCA_018398815.1 Conus ventricosus | reverse complement strand
CAACTGTCGTTATTCAGTCTGTTTGTTGGTTGGTTGGTTGGTTGGTTGGTTGGGTTTTGCTTGTTAAATACTTTTGTGTGTGTTGACTGTATTGTCGGCACTTTCCATAAGAAAAATCTCAGTGAACTGTACACAAATTAGGTCTATACATATTAATTATTTATATATCTATGCATATCTCTCGGGTTACGCTGTTCGACGAATTCTGTACAGATCTTTGCGAAGGTTAGGCCTACAGCTTACTGCTATTGAGATGTGTGGAGCGAGGTAACACAGAGTGAGTAATGTTCAATGCGATCAACGGGCCAGTTCATCAAACAAAGACCAATCGGAAATCCTTTCTACCAAAAACATTTCCGCAAGGATACACTCTTGTCTTTTACGACGGATTTTCCGCTTCATCCGGACACTTACGTTTACCACTTTGTTTGTTTGTTTGTTTGTTCTTGCCTTGCTTGTGTCTGTCTTCCTATTTTTCTTCTCTTTCTTTCTGTCTTCTTTTGGAACGACCAGATTAAAAACAAAAAGCGAGAGAGAAAAAAAAGCGTGTCAATATAATTATGTCAGCGAGCTGAAAACTGGACAGGTCGTGTTACTGTGTGTCTGTATCCTTTGCATACACATGTACAGGTATGTGTGTGTGTGTGTGATTCAGATTCAGATTCAGATTCAGTCATTTATTGTCTTTGAAAACCGTAACAGGTTTTATATGACACAAAGAATAGTAGTAGTAGTAATAATAATAATAAATTAAATTAACTAACAACAAATAACGAAGCGTTAAATGTAAGAAACTCGATAGCTATAATACGAATTTTTTTTACATCTTGTTCTTGCTTGTATTTGTTTCTGTCTATTAACAACTGCTGAGCTGCTGACACTCATACACATATTTTGCAACCTCGCTGATAACATTGTCATTCGATATTAAATTGGTGGGCAACGCATTTTGTATTTTGTACTTGTCTTCAACACGTTTTAAAAAGTGTTTTCTTAAATCCTTATATTTAATACAATTATCTAAGAAATGAATTTCATCCTCAACTATATTACACTTCATACATAATCTTCTTTCTCTTGGCGTTTTAGTATATCTGCCTTTTTCTATTTGTAGGTCGTGACAAGAGATTCTTAATTTACATAATGATTGTTTTTGGTGAAACGTTATGAAAGGATTTGCTAGGTATGGTTCCATTCTATAATCTCTAGTGATTGCTATTGTAAATTTAAGCTTTGATTCTGTTTGTGACTTTCTTTTCTTCCAAAATGATATATATTCAGTTTTCAATTTAGTTTGTACTACATGGCACAATTTATTAATACTAAAAGTATGCTGGTTATTCCAAACATGTTCCAATCCAATTCGGTGAAGAATGTGTTTAACAAATTTAAACCAAGGTGTTTGGTAAGTTTCATTGTTTAACATGCTTGTGTATATCATTTTGATAAGAGTGTTGTCTTCAGAATCCAAAATATGGTACCAGAACTTTATAATCTGATGAATTATTGTTAAGCTAATTGGTGAACTTCCAAGCTCCCCAACAACAGCCAAGTTTGTAGCTTTTTTGTGGACACCTAAGACTTGCTTAAAAAACTTATGTTGGGTATGCTCATGAGGTAATCTATTCGAGAGGCACTCATTAAATATGTTTTCTAGAGTGAAATTTTCACTTAATTTTATGCAATAAGGTAACCATACATCTGCGCCGTACATTAATATTGGTGACACAAGACTATCAAATAATTTTAAAACAATTTGAAAATTAATATTTTCATTTCTAAACGCTCTTTTTAGGGTATATGTTGCTTTGTTGCCTTGCTTACCAAGATGTTCTGCTGCCATGTCAAGTTTTCCTGACTTATGAAAAATTATTCCCAGATATTTGTATTGTTCTGCTGTTTCAATGAATTGTGCACCACATTTAAAAAATAATCGAGTTTTGGGTTCTGTTTTAGAAAATATTATTACTTTAGTTTTTTCAATGTTAATTTGCAAGCCCCACTCTCTACAATATAAATGTAATTTATCTAATTTTTATTTGTAAACCTTGCTTAGATGTTGCGACGAGTATAAGATCATCTGCGTATAACAAAGTAGATATACACGTATTACTTGAAGGATCTAATGTTGGTGAATCAACATGTGGAATCCAGGTTGTTAAATCGTCTATAAACATGTTGAATAATGTTGGACTTAACGAGTTTCCTTGCAAAATTCCTCTTCGTATACAAACTGAATGGCAACTTCCATTTTTTCCAGCAGAGTAGATTTGTGTATTTGTGTACATGTTTTTAACCAAATTAAAGCATTTACCGTTGATGCCAAATCTTTGTAATTTCATTAATAATCCTTTGTGAGAAATATTATCAAATGCTTTCTGAAAATCGACAAAACATGCATATGATCTTCCAGTACGCGATTTCAATGTGTGGTCTACTATACTCTTTAAAATAAAGATATTGTCCGTAGTTCTATGGCCCTTTCTAAAACCTGCTTGTTCCTTAGATAAAGAATTGTTTGATTCTAAGTACATGTTTATTCTATTGTTTAGTATTTGACATAAGACATTACTTAATGAACAATTAAGTGTGATTCCTCTGTAATTGTTGGGGTTCGATTTGTCTCCTCCTTTATAAATAGGAACTGAAATGCCTTTTTTCCTATAAATCTGGATATTGGCCAGTTTGTAAGATTAAATTAAATATATTTTTCATTGTAGGTAATAGCTCTGAAATCCTGCTTTTAGGAATTCATTTCTTATTCCATCTATTCCTGGTGATTTGTTCTTCTTTAATTTCTTAACAGTCTTTATAATTTCTGTATCGGAAATCTCATAATCTACATTAATATCATTCAAACTGCTTTCATATCTTCCATATTTTGATTATCATTTGTGACAACATTTTCTTGGTTCTCTAGTTCAACTTCTTTTCCTATTATTTTTTTCGAGATGCGTGATCCATTTTTTTAACAGGCAGTGAGTGTGTCTGTTCTTGAGTCTCCATGGTTTGTAATTCTTTCAAGGTTTTCCAAACTGTTTTTGGATTTTCAGACAAGTTTTTGTTTAATAAAGCTAATAACTTAGCTTTGAATATTTTCTTCTTTTTCTTTATCATTTTGTTGTATGCTTTCCTTGCAATGAAATATTTCTGGTGAAGTATTTTGTTAAATGGGTTTCTGTTTAAAGCGTTTAATAAGATTTGGTTTCTCGACGATGTGATTTGCATTCCTTGTCAAACCATTTTTTATTCTTTCTTTTCCTTTTCTTCCATGTTCTTGTTATTTTGTAGGTAATACTTTGTTTACCCGCATCATGTAGCATTTGTGTGAGTTCTTTAACTACATTATTGACAGTTTTGGAAGAATTGATAGGTTTTTTATCGTCTAATGCGATATTATTGTTTATAGAATTCAAACGCATTTTCATTTCTGGAGATATCAGTGCTCGTTGAAGTTTTATATCGGATTTCTCATCCAAAAGAAAATAACATTTTCATCCTTAATTTGATGAGATTCGATGTCTGCACCTGTTTTGGGGGTAAGTTGCAACTCCGTATCATTTGGGATACCTTGATTAATTCTTATCGATATTGGGCAGTGGTCTGAATAATCTGTTAGATCATGCACTTTCATGTCACTTATGTCCTTCAATAAATTCTGGGAACATAGGAAATAATCTACTACACTACATCCGTTTGATGTAAAGCAAGTATATCGTCCTTGTAGATCACCAGTGTTCTGCCATTTAGAATACACATATTACAGTCAATACATAGGGATGAGAGTCTTTTCCATGTTTATGAACGTGTTTATCCATGGAGCATCTATGTGCTATATTATTGAAAGGATAATCTTCGGGTAAAGAATACATATTATTTTCTCTTTCCATTGTAATATAATCAGAAATTGTCCCTGATCTCGCATTAAAGTCTCCACGTAAAATTACTGTTCATTACTATACGAAAATTTTATGAGATCAGCTTCAATATTGTCCCATATTTTAACTGTGTGATCTTTTCCAAAAGATGAATTTTCTGGCGGTATATATATACTGCCGATATAAATAGCTCTAGTTTTTATCTTAATTTTTAACCAGACTATGTCACTATTATTTTGAGGTAATATATTAACAAATTTCCGTAAATGCTCCTTGATAAAAATTGAAATGCCCCTGAAGCCTTCTGGGCCTTTGCTCTTTTGGGACGACAATAATGTATCGCAGGGGCAAAATTTGGTAATTGTGCTTTGCTACACGAATCTTTGTCTAAGTGCGTTTCTTGTATAAATATGATATCGTATTTTGATATCAATTCGATAGCATTATTCTCTTCAAATTTATTAATTTTTTCACCATTAATTGTTTCCTTAAATCCTTTTATGTTCCATGAAACAATTCTTATATCTTCAAGTCTCATTGTATTTTAATTGGAGTGTTTATGTGAAAGTTTTATTATTTTCATTCTTAGTATCTGTTGCCATTGTCTGCTTGGTTTTCCCATCCTTTGTTGTAGAACTGTGTATAACGAGTGTCATGACGGTGAAAACCATGGTGTGGTCTAGTTTTGTGATGGTACATGGTGGTCGTATACTTCTCTACTTCTTTTGTTGAAATCTCCAAGTGTCTTCCCTTCATGGTAGTACTGCGAGTTGTATCTGTCTTCTTGAAGTTTGTACCATGGTGGTGGTCGTTCCTGCGTCTGAAGTCGGGTCTCTCGTTTCTTCTGTTACTGAGGTCTGCAGGTTTTCTTCCTTCATTCTGGTGTCCAGCACTGATACGTATTTCATGATGTCCTTGCCTGTAGTATGGTTCAGTCTCTTTGAATTCAAATCTGTCTCTTCTTCGACCCACGTATTTCATGGTTCTGTCGTCTTCAGTGCGTAAGTGATGATCAAAGCGGTTTGAGTGTAGTCATAACCCCGAGATGGACTATTTTCTTCATACTCGCTCCCTTTGTAGAGCTTGGAGGTCCTTCTGTTGTTGCTTAAATTCTGAACTGTTCTGGGTTCCTGGCTGCTCCTCAATGTGTTGCTTCTTATATCACCAGAGGTGCCATCCAAAGAAATTGTCAACGTTTGTTGATTTCGTCTTGGTGTACTTGGAGATTTTCCACTGTCGAGTCGATGCTTTCTTCTCCCATTTTCATTATAGCTTTCATGTAGGAGAGGTTTGTAGAGGTTTGGATTCTGGTGATCTTTTTGTCTGTAGCGGTTTTCCCCCTGTCTTCATGATAGTTCGTAGATTTGTAAAAATTCCAATGTCTAGTTTCATTCAATTCCTGTCGTTTATGCGTTTGTGTGTCATATAACCCTGCAGTATATTTTCCATTCTGTTGTCTGCTAAGTTTATGTCCGCTTTGGTTCATTTGTTCTTTTTCATCCTCTGTGCTGTACGTTTCAGGTTTTTTGGCGATTCCCTCCTTGGCGTCTTTTTGGCCGAGTTTTGACGTTTCACGTCATTGTCTGTTCGTTTGGCTTGTTTCTTGTGTTTTGTTTTTTCCCATACAAGGGAATGAGCATGACGTCCAATGTTGCCAGCTAACAGACCTGAACCTCTTTGGTTGGGATGGACTTCATCTTGCATTGAGTTTGGTTTGTTTTTTAGGTTCTCATGTCTGAGAAACGTAACATCTTCATTTGATTTAAGTTTGGCATAAACCATAGCGTTGAAAATTTCTTCCTTTCCATCCAACTTCTCGTCAAGGGTGGGGATGACGTTGCTGATGATCATTTTTGATTTGGGACATTGCTTCTGAGGTTGGTAAAGCACTTCGTCATTTTTTTGCAGGTTTTGTTGGGCGATGCTTTTTTGAGGTTGTTTATTCCAATATGAACGAGGATTACATCCGAGTCTTTGTTATGTATTTTCAGTTTGTTACATTCTTCAAGTGTTGGTGTCTTTGTCATTGTCACTTTTAATCCATATGACTCTCCAGTCGTTCTGGATCAATTCCCCGTAAGGTCGAATCGTGGATGATGTGGAGGCTGGGTAGATTCTGGTCTTGATCTTCGTCATTATATCTTTCGTCCTCAGAATCCGTACTTTTGACGTCACTGTCTGACTCCAGAGAGCTGTCGCTTTCAAATAAAGGGGGGGTTTGGACGATGCCTGTGGTTGAGTTTTCCTTTTTTTCAGATGTCTTATCAGCTGGTGGTATTGCTTCAAAGACGTAAGTTTGTTCTGTGATTGGGGGTTGTTCTTTAATGGGTGTTTGGTTCTCATGTTTCTCTTGCATGGTGTTTATCAGCAGGGCAAGTGTGTCGCCTCTTATTTCGTCAGATGTTTGTAGCTGTTCTGTTAATTTTATGACGATTGTTCGAGATTTGTCAGGATCCTTTCGGTTTTTTGGTTGTGTAGTTCGATGAGCTCGGACAATGTTCATTGTTTGTAGATGTTGCATGCTCACAGTCTGGGACGTTGTCATTCTGTCCTGCCGCTATCATCTCCTCTTCGATGATTTCATCGTACATCTGTTGTGCGCATTGTTCGCAGGTGAATTTTCGTTGAGTTTTTGCGAAAATGCATACTTGATATGTAGGCAATTTAGAGCAGGAATAGTGTATCTTTCTGTTACAGTCTGTACATTTTAAAGACTTCTCTGCGTTCTTCCTTTCGCACAGACACTCTACGTCATTTTGACTGAAGGTAGCGTCATATGCTTTTGCGTCATTTTCGGAATTTTTTACGTCATATGATGTTCCGCCTGTCTCTGTATCTGTTTGATGTTTCAATTTGCTTTTTGTTGGTTTGCCTACCTCTATTTCTGGTCGATTCTCGACTGGAATTTCGTCGTCGCTTCCGTAGACTGGCGGGTCGTTGATTCCGGCCTGCTTCATCGCGTCTAGGGCCTCAGCCATCGTGGGGTTTCCTTTGTGGCTGGCTTTTGGATAGCCGTTTACTGAGGCAGAGGCAAGATTCCAATTTTTGAAGATTCCGATTGTTCGTCCACAACTTACGGCGTATATTTTCTTACCTTTTCTTTTCGGTTTCTCATTGTTGCAAGTAAATATCTGTATATCGTCATTTGACATAGTTTTTTTTTTTTTTTTGTGTGTGTGAGCTCGCATTCAGTTGCTTTCAATGGTCGCCATTATGACATCACCATGTGTGTGTGTGTGTGTGTGTGTGTGTGTGTGTGTGTGTGTGTGTGTGTGTGTGCGTGCGTGCGTGTGTGTGTGTGTGTGTGTGTGTGTGTGTGTGTGTGTGTGTGTGTGTGTGTGTATGTGTGTGTGTGAACGTGTATGAATGTATGTGCGTGCGTGCGTGTATGTTTGTGTGTATGCGTGTGTGTGTGTGTATGTGTGTGCGTGCGTGCGTGCGTGCGTGCGTACGTGCGTGCGTACGTGCGTGCGTGCGTACGTACGTGCGCGAGCGCGTGTGTGTGTGTTCTGTTTTTTGTTTTAGTTGTGTCTTTACGCGTGCTCAGAGGTAATTAATGTATGTGTGTGTACGTGTGTATTCAAATAAACTGTATATTACAGGGTCAACAGAGAAAAGAAAC
>CM031599.1:90722985-90727652 GCA_018398815.1 Conus ventricosus | reverse complement strand
GTGGATTGTAAAGCGCTTAGAGCTTGCACTAAACCAAGGACGGGCGCTACATAAGTCCTCTTTATAATAATAATAATAATAATAATAATAATAATAATAATAACAATGATAATAATTTCAATGTTTTCACTTTCATTTTCCTGTGTAAACTGGGAGTGAAGAATCAAGCTGCATGGTCGGCACCCTTTGAATGTCCTAGTCTTGACAAGATTCTATGGTTCAGCTACTATGTTATTTATTGTTGTAAGAATGTCAACAGTTCAGCTACTATGTTATTAATTGTTCTAAGAATGTCAACAGTTCAGCTACCATTTTATTAATTGTTGTAACAATGTCAACAGTTCAGCTTCTATGTTATTAATTGTTGTAAGAATGTCAACAGTTCAGCTACCATTTTATTAATTGTTGTAAGAATGTCAACAGTTCAGCTTCTATGTTATTAATTACTGTAATAATGTCAACAGTTCAGCTACCATGTTATTAATTGTTGTAACAATGTCAACAGTTCAAGTACTATGTTATTAATTGTTGTAAGAATGTCAACAGTTCAGCTACCATGTTATTAATTGTTGTAACAATGTCAACAGTTCAACTACTATGTTATTAATTGTAACAATGTCAACAGTTCAGCTACTATGTTATTAATTGTTGTAACAATGTCAACAGTTCAGCTACCATTTTATTGATTGTTGCAACAATATCAACAGTTCAGCTACTATGTTATTAATTGTTGTAAGAATGTCAACAGTTCAGCTACATTTTATTAATTGTTGTAACAATATCAACAGTTCAGCTTCTATGTTATTAATTGTTGTAAGAATGTCAACAGTTCAGCTACTATGTTATTAATTGTTGAAGAATGTCAACAGTTCAACTACTATGTTATTAAGTGTTGTAAAAATGTCAACAGTTCAGCTACCATTTTATTAGCTGTTGTAAGAAAGTCAACGGTTCAGCTACTATGTTATTAATTGTTGTAAGAATGTCAACGGTTCAGCTACTATGTTATTACCTCTTGTAACAATGTCAATGGTTCAGCTACCATGTTATCGATTGTTGTAACAATGTCAAAGATTCAGCTACCATGTTATTAATTGCTGTAACAATGTCAACAGTTTAGCTACCATTTTATTAATTGTTGTAAGAATGTCAACAGTTCAGCTACCATTTTATTAATTGTTGTAAGAATGTCAACAGTTCAGCTTCTATGTTATTAATTACTGTAACAATCGGAAATGAATCGAGGCAGGGAACAGTAAACGATAAACAGTAAACAAGTGGGGTATGTTTTGCTCCCATAAGAAAACCTAACACAGAGTAACTTTTATTCAAGACTGGCACAGCCTTTTAAACTTGAATAAAGTCAAATACATAGACGAACAATCTAATAGTGGGGGAAAAACAAGCGCAGGCCAACAACTGAACTGTCTTCATAGTAATGACTTGGCAAAGTTTTGAACTTAAGGAGGGGAGGGGGGGGGGGGGGGGGAGTTTGAAGATGGAAAAAACTGGGGACATGAAATTAAGAAAACATGTTACAGATATGAAAACTCTTCACTAGCTAGTTATGAATTGTTGTAACAATGTCAACAGTTCAGCTACCATTTTATTAATTGTTGTAAGAATGTCAACAGTTCAGCTACTATGTCATAACCTGTTGTAACAATGTCAACAGTTCAGCTGCCATGTTATTAATTGTTGTAACAATGTCAACAGTTCAGCTACCATGTTATTAATTGTTGTAACAATGTCAACGGTTCAGCTACCATGTCATTACCTGTTGTAACAATGTCAACGGTTCAGCTACCATGTTATTAATTGTTGTAACAATGTCAAACGATGTCAATGGTTCAGTTACCATGTTATTAATTGTTGTAACAATGTAAATGGTTCAGCTACCATTTTATTAATTGACATCAGGATGCCAGTGATTTGGCTGTAATTGTCAATAATTGACGTAACATTGTCAGTTGTCTAGTTACCATGTTATTAACTAATTATGCCCAGTATTAGAATATTACGATTGTGACACCATACATGGCTTTATGATATTATTAGCACACAAAAAACTATTATATTTATCAGAGTGAAGGCAAAGTAAAATATTTTCTTAATATCATTTTGTATTTGCTTTGAAATAAACAAATTCACTTGAATAGTGCCTGAATTCATAAAAAAAGTTACACAGCGCAAACATTAACCACAATATATCATATAAATGGTGTAATGCAATTCGTGCAAACTAATGTTTCTTTGTGACGGAGCTTTGTTTCAGTTAGTCCAGGCACTTTACAGATAAACAGTCTTCTTTCATGAAACAAAGTAACAATAATGTTGAAGCTATTGTATAACCGCCGTGTGTAAATGTATATAATCCTTTAACTTGTGGAGGTGAGACGGTGTTTGAGTCGATCGATCCGTTGCACAGCGATTACTGGTCTCGTTGTTTTGTCACAGTCACTCAAACGAACACACTATAAAGACAAAGCACGTATCACAGCTACGTGTGACAAATGGTGTTATGCTCTGCATAATTGTGCGAGGATTGTCTTCAGTTGTGACAAGCTCCTAGCATAAACATTATCAGTCTCCAAATCCCCAGAAGTCGGAGTGTGGCTGCCCGCGTGGCGGGGTAATCAAAAACGGTCACACACGTAATGTTCTCATCCCCAGCTGATGCATTTGTACCATAGTGATCCCTGGGTCTTTTAGCCTGGGTAACAACAACAATTTTCTCACCTTGGCGCTACAAACAAATTGCTCTTTCGGCACGACCTATTCACCATAGGATGGCCCCTGCGCAGGATCCTGTACTTTGTGTGATAGATGTGTGGGAAAAGCCCGGGATGGGAACAGCCGACCACCAGTGGGGCAGCGTCAAAGCACTTTGTTCCTTCCTTTGACCTCCTTGACAAAAACCCACACACCACCGCCACCACCTGCCACCACGCCACCACCTGCCACCACGCCACCACCTGCCGCACCAACCTGCTAATGGCACTCTGGGGAGGAAGAAAGGGGGGGGGGGGGGGGGCGCGAGGGGAAGGGGGGGGGGGACGGAGGGGGGGGAGGGGGGCTGGGCTGCGCTGCCTACAACTTGACACCATGACAGACAGACGGGTAGGCGAGAGAGAGAAGGAGAGAGAGAGAGAGAAGAGAGAGAGAGAGAGAAAGAGAGAGAGGAGAGAGGAGAGAGGAGAGCAAACACACAGAACACACACACTATGCGACAGTGGTGTGTGTGTGCGTGCGTGCGTAGCGGTGCGTGCGTGTGCGTGTGTATCTGTCTGTCTGTGTCTGTCTCTTTCAGTGTGAATGTGTGCGAAGAGAGAGAGAGAGAGAGGAGAGAGAGAGAGAGAAGGAGAGAGAGAGGAGAGAGAGAAGGAGAGAGAGAGAGAGAGAGGAGAGAGAGAGAGGACGCACACTGTGAGACAGTGTGTGTGTGTGGTGTGTGTGTGTGTGTGTGTGTGTGTGTGTGTGATGTGTGTGTGTCTGTCTATCTGTCTGTGTCTGTCTCTTTCAGTGCAAATGTGTGCGAGAGAGAGAGAGAGATATAGGGTGGGGAGGGAGAGAGAGGACACGGGGGGGGGGGAGAAGGAAGATAGAGGATGATCAGAGAGGAGCAAAGGCCTGGGACAGAGAGAGGGAGGGAGAGTAAGGGGGGAAGAAAAGGGGGGACAGAGAGAGGGAGGAAAGAGTAAGGGGGGGAAAAGGGGGGACAGAGAGAGGGAGGGAAGAGTAAGGGGGGGGAAAGGGGGGACAGGAGAGGGAGGGAAGAGTAAGGGGGGGGAAAAAGGGGGGACGAGAGAGAGGGAGGGAAGAGTAAGGGGGGGAAAGGGGGGACAGAGAGAGGGAGGGAAGAGTAAGGGGGGGGAAAGGGGGGACAGAGAGAGGGAGGGAAGAGTAAGGGGGGAAAAGGGGGGGACAGAGAGAGGGAGGGAAGAGTAAGGGGGGGGGGAAGGGGGGGACAGAGAGAGGGAGGGAAGAGTAAGGGGGGGGGGAAAGGGGGGGACAGAGAGAGGGAGGGAAGAGTAAGGGGGGGGGGGAAAGGGGGGGACAGAGAGAGGGAGGGAAGAGTAAGGGGGGGAAAAAGGGGGGACAGAGAGAGGGAGGGAAGAGTAAGGGGGGAAAAGGGGGGACAGAGAGAGGGAGGGAAGAGTAAGGGGGGGAAAGGGGGGGACAGAGAGAGGGAGGGAAGAGTAAGGGGGGGAAAGGGGGGGGACAGAGAGAGGGAGGGAAGAGTAAGGGGGGGGGGGGGGAAAGGAGGGGGGACAGAGAGAGGGAGGGAAGAGTAGGGGGGGGGAAAGGGGGGGGACAGAGAGAGGGGGGAAGAGTAAGGGGGGGAAAGGGGGGACAGAGAGAGGGAGGGAAGAGTAAGGGGGGGGAAAGGGGGGGACAGAGAGAGGGAGGGAGAGTAAGGGGGGAAAAAGGGGGGACAGAGAGAGGGAGGGAAGTGTAAGGGGGAAAGAAAAAGGGGGACAGAGAGAGGGAGGGAAGTGTAAGGGGGGAAAAAGGGGGGACAGAGAGAGGGAGGGAAGAGTAAGGGGGGAAAAAAGGGGGACAGAGAGAGGGAGGGAAGAGTAAGGGGGGGGAAGGGGGGGACAGAGAGAGGGAGGGAAGAGTAAGGGGGGGAAAGGGGGGGACAGAGAGAGAGGGAGGGAAGAGTA
>CM031599.1:90712985-90717985 GCA_018398815.1 Conus ventricosus | reverse complement strand
CTTTACAATCAACACTTGTTTACACAATGGGCTGCCTACCTGGGAAAGTGCCGACTGAAGAGCTGCCAGCTGGCGCTTCATTCAGTCGTTTCCCGTGTCATCCAGTCAGTATCGTTCAATATCGATCACTCATTTTCCTTACTTCTTTCATTCTTTCCATTTCTCACGCAGGCTGCATGCTATGTGTAACGTGTCATCCATACCAACGGCCAAACTGGCCTACTCTTCCGAAAGTTGGTGATGGGATTTTTACGTGTATGCAAGATGTTATGCGTGCGTTCACACACGGAACCTCGGTTTATAGTCTCATTCGAAGGACTGTTTGGGAAATGGAGTCAGAACCAATGTTAACTCCGAGGGAAAAATCCCCTGTACCGAAACGCCCCGGCGGAGGTTCGAACCCGCAACCCCAGGATCACCAAGATTACGAGTCAGGCGCTCTACCAACTGAGCTATTCCGGCTCAGGAGTATCAGCCTGCGTACGCAGAAGAAGTAGAAGGTGTGTTCGACTTTTTATTTTTCTTACCCGCTGTTTCTCTTGTTGAATTAACAACATATATAAAGTCAACTTAAATAAAAGTCGTTAAACTGTATCTTAAGTCACTTTAAATGTTCATCTCTGATCCCTCCCTCCATCTCTCCTTTTTCGTTTTACCCACTATCCACCGCCCTCCCCCCCCCCCCCCCCCCCCCCCCCCCCCCCCCCCCCCCCCCCCCTCCCCCCCCCCCCCCCCTCCCTCCTGGACTTCTCTTTTTCTTACTCTCCCCAGTCCCCATCTAGCTTTTTTTTTGGTGTGTTTTTAAATGAAAGTATCTTAAAATTGTGTAAATAGTCTTTTTTTTTTGTGGCATCGGTTATCGGATCAATGGAGCACCTAGGCGATGACTTTCTTTCCTCTTTTTTTTTTCTCCTAAGGCCCAAATCCACCTCTTCACGCTGTCCTCTTCATCTGCCCCCCCCCCCTCCCCCTCCCCCCCCCCCCCCCCCAAAAAAAAAAAAGCGAGAAGACAAAACAAAAACAGTTTCCATTACTAGCTTCCCCCCCCCCCCCCCCCCCTTCCCTCTCCAACCAGTCTCTTAACACCATGCATTGTCTGTATGTTCTCTTACAAATGGACATATTCTTGCTGATTTTTGTGTTTTGGCGTTTGATACAAAATGTCTGGGTATATTTATGTTCTAATGTGTGTGTACTGGCTCTCTCACTCTGACAATGTGCTGCTGTGTAAATAGTCTAATCAGATGTCTATAATCATTTACATGTGTGAGGGGGCATTACACAGAAATCCTTTCTGACTTCACTCTGTGTGATTGCATGCGTGCGTGCGTGCGTGTGTGTGTGTTCGTGTGTGTGTTGTTCGTGCGTGTGTGTTCGTGCGTGCGTGTGTGCGTGCGTGTGTTCGTGTGTGTGTGTGTGTGTGTGTGTGTGTGTGTGTGGTGTGTGTGTGTGTGTGTGTGTGTTATGTGCGTGCATGTGTGTGTGTGTGTGTGTGTGTGTGTGTGTGTGTGTGTGTGTGTGTGTGTGTGTGTGTGTGCGTGCGTGAAAATAGTGAAATTTTCCAGAATTTGATAAACACAAAATGGCTTTCATTCCGATGGGGATTTGTAATCTCAACAATATTGTACGGGCACAACAAAGGGCGACAACAACCTTTCGTTTGGGTATATTTGCATTGGAAACGTTTCTCTGACATTTTGCTTTTCAAATTAACCTGCTTTAAATACATGGCGATGAGGGCCACCCAAAGACTGCTGTCAGAAGCCTCGAAGACCAGCAGGCCACCCAGTGAGTAACTGAAATCAGATGATGGCCGCCAGCCTTGTTGAAGAAGAACATTCTGCCAGGATGTTGAGCTCGTGACAGGAGACGCCATCTTCATTTAAAAGGCCAAAGCAACTGTCCTTGAAATACGTTTTCTTGTTTATGGTTGGTCTTGAAGTCAAGGCCATCTGCTCATGGCAGCCAGTTTAAGGGTTGTTCTCTTTCTGTTTTTATGGCAATATTGCGTTGTATTCTTTGGAAGAAAACAAAGGTCAGAATTCGGGGGCATCAATACAGGTCAAGCAGCAAGGAGAAAGAGTGAGTGAGTTCTTTAATTTAGAGGCTGTTCACACTTGGTGATATTAGACTAAAAAAATATTTAAAAAAAAAGAAAAAGAAAGAAAACAATGGGAAGGGGAGCGTTTATAAAAATCTATTAATTTGATGCATGGAAAGCACTTTTGCTATTTGCACGATTTCTGGTTTGTGGGTTATTGTTTTGATAGAATCGTGTACAGTTACATCCACGTTCGATTCTTTATACAATGAAGTTAATATTGAACAATGAAAAAGAATATGGTCCACTGATAGAAGATTTGAACAATCACATGCTCCACTTTGGGAAAACTTGGTTTTCCACGAATTCAGTCGAAGGTTGTATATTAAAGATGACAAATATCGTAGACATAATAAGATTTCATACTTCTCTCTGCAAGGTGTTCACTGTTCACACATTTTTCTAATAGCGAATTAATGTCTTGAACATCAAGCTTTAAATTACTCTCAGGTGTTTTTCTTAACGCACCATCTCTAGCTAATTTATCTGCTGTTTCATTACCGGATATCCCACAGTGTGTGATGGAATCCAGCAAAAAGATACCCCAATTCCTTTCAACATGATAACATGTATGTATGTCTTATTCCAAAAAGTAAATCTTTTCTTATTTTTGATTCCCAATTTTGCAAGCTATATAGAACTGCCTTGGAATCAACGCAAAAAAAGTATATTATAGACAGCAGTGTTATTGTCACACATAAAAATCAACGCCATAAGAATAATTAGAAAGAGATACATCCCAGGGTGCTAGTGGGACCCACAGAAGTACTGTCCTTAACTGCCCAGTAGTATCCATCCACTGCCATTTGGATGATCCTGCCTCGGTGAAAAGTTCTTGTTTCATGTGAAAAAGACGATGATTTTGTCGTGGAATATGGGTCATACCATGCGTCAGCAGGGAGAGCATGGCTTGGGGACTCCTTGTATTCCTACGCCGTAAGTAGAGCACAAGGATTTGGGAATGGAAAGTCTTGCAGACGATTGACAAAATGGAGTCTCATGTAGACTCGGAGCACACACCCAATGTGACTATACACAAAAAACGTTATACAATCCAGGTGTGCATTTTGAGGTCTAGTATGAAATGGAGCCATTCTTCAACCACATGTAGATCAAAGGAAACTCCATACCCTCCCCTTGCCAGTGTTTCATTGGTTTTTGCTTTTTTTTTTTTTTTTTTGAATTGTCCCTGATGACATCAATTCACATCGAATACATGAATCACCCCATATTTGACGTCACATTTCAGGTCTTGCAGCCGCCTGTGACCCTATTTCTACGTTACCTGGCCTTTCCCAACGGTCTCATTCCACAGACAGATTAAGGCTTAAGGGGAACGAACGGACCTCGTGCAGTTAATTGCCTAGACTGTTTTGTTTTCAAATCGTCAAGTAGCTCTGTTGACACTGTCTTCAAGGAATCGTGTTCATATAACTTAAAGAGTGGCTGATGTTTTAAGGAAAATTGTTTGGATCGCTGGGATCCGTTCGAGATGTTCTGGGGTCTTTGACTCAGTCTTTAATTTCAAACAACAGAACAGGAGGGCTTGTATCATCATATTTTGGCCTAACAGAAATCCATTCGCTTTATATCCGGGATAACAAATCATGGCTTGGCCCAGTAGATCAATAAAACGATTAGATACTTTGATATACATTTTGAGTTATAGGTATATGCAAGCAATCCATTGTTTCATCTCCAACTGCCGCCACCATCCCCTGTCCATACTGTGACATCTTTCCGGGTGTAGATCGGCCTGACCAGCCATCTACGCACTGACCACCGATCCCAGGATGACTAGATGGTCTTCGTCGTCTCGACGGACAAACAACATTGTTTCATCATTTTCGTTATAGGCCCGTATTAATGCTAGGCATGATTGGCATTTGCATATTGTTCAACTGAAAAGACAGGAAATAACGTCATAGGTCTGATTGGCATTTGCATATTGTTCAACTGAAAAGACAGGAAATAACGTCATAGGTCTGATTGGCATTTGCATATTGTTCAACTGAAAAGACAGGAAATAACGTCATAGGTCTGATTGGCATTTGCATATTGTTCAACTGAAAAGACAGGAAATAACGTCACAGGTCTAATTTCGGGGATCTCTAATAACCACTATCGCCTTTAAGGGCAAACTGGTGTGTGTCATGCGTTTATGGGCTGGTACGTCTACCTTGGTGTAATCTTAAGACCATTTTCACATCGTAAAATGTTTGAGGTCGGAATAGCTCAGTTGGTAGAGCTCCGGACATGTGATCCTGGTGATCTTGGGGTTGAGGTTTCGAATCTCCGCCAGGCTTTTTCGGCGCAGTGAGATTGTTCCCTCGGAGTTAACAGTGTACTCCATTTCCGGAAAAGTCCTTCCAGTGAGACCCTAAACCCACATTCTGTGTGTGGACGCAGGCATAACCATTCTTTCACACTCAAAATCACATCTCCAACTGTCGGAAGAAAAGACTAGTTTGGCTTTGGTATGGATACCACGTATGCATATAGGATCCATGGCCTTTGGTAAGGATACCACGTATGATTATAGGATCCGTCGCCTTTGGTAAGGATACCACGTATGCATATAGGATCCGTCGCCTTTGGTAAGGATACCACGTGTGCATATAGGATCCATCGCCTTTGGTAAGGATACCACGCATGCATATAGGATCCATCGCCTTTGGTAAGGATACCACGCATGCATATGGATCCATCGCTTTGGTAAGGATACCACGTATGCATATAGGATCCATCGCCTTTGGTAAGGATACCACGCATGCATATAGGATCCATCGCCTTTGGTAAGGATACCCGCATGCATATAGGATCCATCGCCTTTGGTAAGGATACCACGCATGCATATAGGATCCATCGCCTTTGGTAAGGATACCACGCATGCATATAG
>CM031599.1:90707630-90712885 GCA_018398815.1 Conus ventricosus | reverse complement strand
ACAAAACACACACACATGCAAACTCAGACAAAACGCAGAGACAATGACAATGACAATGACAAGGTTTTATTCAGTTTAGGCCAAGGCCCCTCACTGAAGGGGTATATATACATAAACAAATGAATAAAGCAAATATTACCTCTTGCGATCGATATTGTTTACATACAAAAGCATAATATACATGCACATTATTCACGCACGTACACATCCACTCACAATTCCCGGACATTCGTTCACCTCATTCACCTAGTCCTTTCTCCTCCCTTGCACTCCCCCCCCCCCCCTCCCTATTCCTTCCCGCAATCCTCCCATTCGATAATATGCACGTTTTATACAACACCAAATTCAGGATCATTTTGTTCTGCAAATTAATTATCATATCTCATTAGGAGCATTGATCTTTTTTTGTCTGATTTGCGTCGAAAGAGCGATATATCTAGCTAATTCTTGTAACCTATTTGGATTATCACTTGAAAGAATATTCGCGACACTAATTTCGTTTGGTACTCCAGAAAAGGATACCAAACAGGAACAGTTCTTTCGAATATGTTTATAAGCTTCACAGTGAAATAAAAAAATGCACCTCGTCTTCACACTCATTGTCGCAACATGGACAACTGGTGTCTTCCTGTTTTAATTGAAGCATTTAGGAACCATCTTTTACAATTTTTTAGACCAATTACTCTTAACCGAAATCTTGTCAAATTAAATTTTCTGTGCCAATAGTTCCTAACACATGATAAGTATTTCTCTGTTTGAAATATATCCTTAAAGGAATGGTACCATCTATATCTATCATTATTTTCTAACTCAGAATTCCCAATTTTGTTTACTACATGCGATAATCCGGTCTTTAAATAAGGAAATAAAGCTGTTTTCATGACCCACCCCTTGGTTTAACCATACTATTCCAAATCCATTTATAGTCAAAATTTTGTGAATATTTGATACCCAGTTGAAATGTCCCGATTCATGCAATGACAAAAGCATTTCATAGGCCTGTCTGCATATTCTTGTCATAGGTAAATTAATCAGTCTTATCCAATATTTTATACATTTCACAGAAGTTCTTTTATGAAGTGGATATCTACCTGTTCTCTCCTATGCTTTTTTTTTTGAGGCATGTAGGGGGACATTAAGGAATCTTTTAATGGCAAATGTATGTACTGCTTCGATTCGTTTCCCTTCTTCCTCTAATCCCCATACTTCAGCAGCATATGTT
Organism: Conus ventricosus; assembly: GCA_018398815.1. Classification (NCBI taxonomy): domain Eukaryota; kingdom Metazoa; phylum Mollusca; class Gastropoda; order Neogastropoda; family Conidae; genus Conus; species Conus ventricosus. The sequence goes on along the minus strand of CM031599.1, from coordinate 90,711,663 downwards.
AGAATTGGTTCAATCTGAGAATCGAACAGTTTCCAGAACAGACCCGGCTCTATTGCGCCTAGTTTCTTCAATGTTTTGATTATTTCTACAGTCCCTCTTCTTCCTTTCCTACAAACATCAGACAAGGCGGCATGTATACTCAGTTTAGTTGTGAAAGACATTCCTAAGTATTTATAAGAATAAGTTACAGCAATTTGATCATTTCCATAGAACCACCCTTTCTCTTGTAGCTAAGTAGCCCCCCAATCTAAACACTATTATATTTGTTTTTTCAAGGTTAACTGACAAGTGTAATCTGTCAGCTTCTCTTTTAGGCCATTTAACTGGTTCTGGAGTCCAACAATAGACTCTGACAATAAGACAACATCATCAGCAAACAATAAAAGAAATAATTCTACTGCACCAGGATGAGTTGGATACCGTGTTTGCCTGTTTTGGACACTTCAATAGCTAATTCGTTGATAAAAAGCGAAAACAATAATGGACTTAGAAGACATCCTTGTTTTACACCTCTTGGGCACTTAAAATAATCTGTGTAACTACCCTGATTGCGCACACAAGCTAATACCTATTATACATACCTTTCAGTCCCCAGTACAGTTTACCTTTCACACCATTTTTCCTCAAAATCGACCACAATAAATTTCTATCAACAGAATCAAAAGCCTTTTTAAAATCGACGAAGGCAACATAAAAGTTTTGTTCTCCTAGCCAAAAATTTACTAACTATTGCATATAGAGTAAAAATATGGTCAACGGTACTATATCCTTGTCTGAAGCCTGCTTGCTCTTCTATCATTTTCTGTTCTTGTTCCGCCCATTTGGTTAATCTTTTATTCAAAATGTTTGTATAAACTTTGCTCAACACACTGGTTAAAGCGATACCTCTGTAATTATTTGGCTGATCAGCATCACCTTTTTTATGTATCGGTATAAATAATAGATTTTGACCATTCCAAGGGGAAAACTCCGAGATCAAATATCTTATTGCAATACATTACAAGAAAATCAATAACGGAAACATCTGCATTTTTTAACAATTCGCCGATGATCTTATCTGGCCCTGAACTCTTTCCAGCTTTGAGGTTACCAATACTGGCGTAAACCTCATGTCTAGAAATAGGGGCATCATTGAGGAAGCTCAATACTTTCCTCTCTGAATCTCCGGTAAAGTTAGACTCTTCTGCATGCAGTTCTTTGTTTGGTTCATTAAATAAATTAAAGAAGTGGTCATGCCATTGTTCTATTGTGATGTTGTTATAGATTACAGATTCCTGTTAATGGATCGAACTGTTTGCCAGAACAGTTTTGGATCATTCACTGATTGTTTGAGTTTATCTAGTTTAATATCATCGAACTCTTTTTCTTTTTGTATAGCATGAGTTTATAATCTTTTCTTTCTGTGACGTAAGCGTCTTTTTTCTCTTCCACTCCCTTCTTATCACGTTTAAATTTTCTTAACAGCTGTATAACTTTCTTCTTTTTTCGAGCACAACTCTTCGTCAAACCACTCATTTTTCTTTCTGTGGCCGTTTCCTACAGTTCTAATCATGCATGCAGCTGAACTACATAGTGCTTTAGTAAATATATCAATAGACATATTGATGTCAGAACTAAGTTCTGTCTGAGCATTTAACATGCACTGTGTAAACTCCTTAGACTGTTTGTTGTTCTTTATATTCATTTATAAGTTCATCAGACCAAACAATTCGATCTTCAGGCAACGGTTCGATCACAGATTGGGCAATGTTACTATTTCGATCTCTGTTATTCAACCTAAATTCCACAGGTAAGTGCCATGAATCTATCTTGTCACCAACATTTAAAATCACAATTTGTTTTTAGAAATAAATCTTCAGACAATATCACATAATCAATAACACTACAGCCATGAGGGGAAATATAAGTAAAGTCCCCACTGGTATAGTTGGAACAACAACCATTAGCAATAATACAATTAAGCAGAAAACATAATCTAACAACGACTTACCAAAGTTATTTATATAGTCATTTTTGATTTGCGCTGTAAACAGTATGCATTTGAACAGTCATCATCAACCATCTTCATACATATCCCCAAAAGGGGAATAATTTATCATTTGTTCTTCTTTTGTTTGTTCGTTTCCAGTTCTAGCATTCAGATCACCCATTAACATGATATAAAAATCTTGATTTCGAGCAATGTCCAAAATGCTTTCTTGTAACCAGATAATACCATCTTTAATTTGCAACTGATCGTACAAAGGACCATTTTCGGGCACAATATAGCTAGCAATTATTAAGATATCTTTATCATATTGGAGAACAGATTTTTTGTAGTTTCACAACAACCGTATTTGCACAATTTATATTAATGACTGACACATAACTTGCCAATGATTTTCTCACAAGCAGCAAAACGCCGCCAGAATTTCTCCCTTGACGGGACAGTTTTTTTGCTGGAGCAGTAAATTTAACATGATCTGTAAAAATTCCATTGTAATCAAATGCGTTATCCACAAAAGTCTCAGTTAAGCATGCAAAATCAAACATAGATACATAGTTCATAAAAGATAAGTCGCCAAGTTAGAATAAAGATTTTCGATATTATAGACAAGAAAACTCAATGAGCAAAATGACCTGCCTGTCCTATCGTGTACGTGTGGATCTTCTGGGGGAGGGTTATTACCGGGACTCTTGTTGACTGGAGGGGAGGGCTGGCCGGTCCTGGGGTGGTTCACACTGACACTGACCCGTCCTTGTCCACTGACACCACCTCTAGCAGAGAGAGAACCACCACGTCCGCGTGCACTACCACTACTCCTGGTAACACTGGAGTGTAAACCACCACGTCTTTGTTCACCACCAGTACTCCTCTCACCACTAGAGTATCCATGCACACTGGCACCATTCATGTTGTCACAAGAGACAGCAGGAACATGTTCGGGCCCCCTGTCCTCATGCTGGTATCCCGGTGGAACACGATCAGTAACACCTTCCCCACCCTCTCCCCTCCTTTCTCCACGGAAACGTTGGCTGGTGAATCCCCGCCCACTGTCTCTGCCCTGATCACTGGAGTGAACACAGCTCTGTTTGCAAACACCACCCCCACCACTGCCACTGCATTCTCCACGTGTTGCACGTGGGCTGGTCGGCTCACTTCCTCTGCAGGATGAAGTAGGGGATTTCCCGTTGCTTCCGCGTCTTTCATCCGCTTCATGACCTTGACCCAGGCGCTGAGTTGACTTAGTTCCAGTGGACAGTTGTGATGTAGGGGTTGTTCCTTCGGCGGCAGTATGTTGTCTTTCTGCTGCTTTCTGCTGCTGCTGCTACTGCCGCGTAGGTCCCTTTGGGTCCGTTCCCCGTTCCTCAGTGACAAGTCTGCCCCGTTTGAAGAAGGCAACCTAGCCTTGCTTCCTCGCCTCTGCCACTAAAACTGGCTTGCTTCCTCGTTAGGTCGTTAGCTACCTTGATTCCAGCTTCACCAACCTTGCCTGTAATCTTTGTCTGTAATGACAGCCATCTTATCTTTCCAACGATAGAATTTGATGATCATTGGCTTAGGTTGGTCTTTTCTTTCCTTCCCTACTCTGTGTGCCCGAGCAATGTCGTCAGTGGTCCACATCTTTGGATTTTTCGCACTGTTCAGAGCTTCCACCACAAGTCTGGCACACGTATCGAAAAGACTCAAACTTGTCCCATTGCTTAAGTCCATACATGCGGAGATTGTCTCTCCTGGAAAAGCTTTCCAACGTGTCGCAGTGTTCCCTGAGTGCATCGATGTCATCCTTCCATCCTTCCACGCTGTTAAATAACGACGTCACGTTATCTTCGTTTTGTCTGGAAAACAGCAAACAGTTCGTTCATATCATCTTGAGTTTCTTTCATTGCAGAGGAGAGGCGGGGGTTTTCTTTTTCCAGACTCTCACACCTTTTTTCTATCTCTTCACACTTTGACATGACATGTCCTAAATCGGTCTTAATGTCACTGATGTCTTTTATCATGGCAGTCATGTGGCCTTTCAGTGACTGAAATTCCTCTGTGTGTTGAGTC
>CM031599.1:90685130-90705130 GCA_018398815.1 Conus ventricosus | reverse complement strand
TGTGTGTGTGTACATGTGTAGATATAGATATAGATAAACAGGTATAGACGGACAGACAGACAAATAGATAGACAGGCAGACAGACAGATAAAAAGATATGTTCGTGCATACATATATATATATATATATATATATATATATATATATATATATATATATATATATATATATATATATATATATATATATAATATATATATATATCAGATACTTAGGCCTTGAGTACCCAGAGAAATACACAGGAGCAAGAAATCAACAAGAAGTCTCGACATTAGCGGAAGAAAGCTGAGCGGCAAACGCCCCCAGGTTAAGAAAAGCGCCAGGCCATACGAAGCGACTTGTAATTCCTGAACTGACGAAGGGGTGGAAACAGCAGCTGGAAGAAGAGGGGGTCTGCAGATCATCACAGAACTGTCAGCTCAGCTGCAAATCTCCCGCCGTCTGCATGACCTTTGAGAACTAATACAGTGTGGATAGAGAGATCGTCCGGAAACTGATGCATCATTAAACGACTTGAATCGAGCTCATAACCATCATCCAGAATTGTGCGAACACTCGTCTTGCCAAGTTGTACACCATGGAAACAAATCACAAAGTCTTTCCACAATGGAAACTTTACACAAAGCCTTACCATCACAGAAAACTTACAAAACCTTTCCACGATGGAAAAATCACAAAGCCTTTCCACGATGGAAAACTCGCAAAGCCTTTCCACGGTGGAAAATTGATAAAGCAAGTCCACACTGGAAAATTCACAAAGACTTTCCGCCACGGAACATTCCCAAAGCCTTTCCATGGAAAATTCACAATGCCTTTCCAGTGGAGACTGAAATGAAACAGCGCTGCTAACTGTCACCACTTTTCCCCCACTTGTCGACTGTTTGTTGACCAAAACAAATGACTATAAACAGCATAACATGCATCCAGTGACCATTCAGACAGCAAGCTGAAGAAACATCTAGAATCTCGTCTCTCAAAGGCAAGATGCACACATCAAACTGAACTGACTCTCAGGGGAAGCTGAAAATACTTTTTTTTAAAAATAAATCAGCACCAGAAAAAATGAACTGATGGAGATCAACACAAAGAACAAACCTCGGAGGGAGAGACCTCAAAGAAGCAGAAAAAAAGAATACCTAAACTAGTGGCATGTTCAGCAATAATGGCGGAAGAACAACTATAGCCAGACACGCCTCTAAGAACCTACGACCTACTAGGAACTCGACAGTACTATCCACACACAACACATTTGGGATCCTGAGACAAAAAGTCAAGTCAGCTTCGCTGCATGGATTCAAAACCCGCAGAATGACAAAGACCAACACCTTCTGCTCTAGGTCTTTATCAGCACAGATGTCTATGATCTGTTCTGAACATGAGATGGTCAGAGACATTTTTTTCCCACGTACCAGCCACTGGGAGAGTATCAACCAGCCTCCAGTCATCCGAGAATTAGACAGGAGGAAGTGGGGCTGGATCGGCGACACGCTGCCAGCCAAGAACTGGAGCTGACCTGTTGGGAAAGAAGAAGAGTGCGTCAAGCAGGTCAGAACGGAGATCTCTTGAGACGGAGACCAAGGCAGCCGGATAGACGAGGACCATGCGGAAGGGAAAGGCCCAGAATGGTGTCCGACGGAGAGCGCAGTTGTGGCCCTTTGCTTCATTAGTAGTTTCAACGCGGTGACGGCCCTGATATGGCCCTCTGTTGTCGGCTGGGCTATAAGCAACGTTACCTTACCTTGCTCTACCAGATGGATAAATCAGTAAGTTAAATTCTTGAGCAGATTTAGAGATGGTTGTACATGGAACACCTTGACAAATGGTAAAAGCCAAGAACAGTGTTCGACTGAGGAGCGCGTTTGTGGCCCTTTGTTCTACCAGATGGATAAATCAGGATATAACATTCTTGAACAGATGTAGAGATTCTTTCACGTAGAAATGGATAAGTCAGTATATAAAGTTCTTGAACAGATTGAGAGATTGTTCCTCATGGACATGGATAAGTCAGTATATAAAATTCTTGAACAGATTTAGAGATTGTTTCACATCGTGCGCGGGTGGGCATCGAGTGGGGTGAGGGAGGAACACAAAACATGGCCACAGACAGTGGGAGAGGGGCCTCTCACCAGACAGAGCAAACACACAGATGCCTTGTGACACACAGATGCCTTGTGACACACAGAAGCTTTGTGACGGTGATCATCAACAGTTTCTGTGAGACAAGGGATTTCGGGGGTTCTCGCCGTGGGACAGATGTGCTAATGACAGTGCCAGCATCAACTCCAGAGACATGATAAGTATCTAGTCAGGAATCATGGAGGTGAGAAAGACAATTCACTGTATATTGGCAAGTGCAAGAACAAGCTATGAGGGTTAAAAAAAATTAAAAGGTTATGAAATACTGTAAGGAAAATCCTTCAGTGATGTAGAATGCAGTATATGTGTACCCTCTTTTAGATGTGGACTTAATTACGGGAGGCCCCCCCCCCCCTGCCCCCCCCCCCCCCCCCCCCCCCCCCCTCCCCGCTCCGACCAGTCCCCTCCTTCGCCCTCCGAGTCCTTGTTTGCTCGCACATGCACGTGGACACGGTAGGGAGTCGCCTTGGTAGGGATAGTATAACAAATACCAGTTAGTGTTTTTCCATTTCGGGTAGTCAGCTGTACTTGTAAAAAAAAGGGAAAAAAAGAAAGGGAGAGGAGAGAAAGAGAAGGAAAGGAAAAAAAAAAGGGGAGGAAGGGGGAAAGGGAAAAGAAAGGGGAAAAAATTATGGGGAACGATATTCCTTCAGCCCCCTCCCTTTGACAGTATATTTACTCGGTGTGTGTGTTTGTGTGTGTGTGTGTGTGTGTGTGTGTGTGTGTGTGTGTGTGTGTGTGTGTGTGTGTGTGTGTGTGTGTGTGTGTGTGTTTGCCCAGTTATCCCCCAGAGGGGGGGGGGGGGGCAAAAAGGAATTTCGAAAAAGGTCTACCAGTCATGAATGTAAGACTGGCGTAAGATTGAGGAGCTGGTTTACGTGTATAAGCGTTTGTACGCCCATATGTGTTTATGAGCCAGTGTGTAAGGGGGTTGTATATATGAATTTAAGAATGCTTATGTGAAGCGCATTTTTTATTTATTTATTTATTTTTTTTTTACATATTGACATTACTAGCATTAATATTATTACTTTTAGGTATCATTGTATGCTATATTAATTTGTGATGACTACCAAATTGACTGTGGAATTGTAATATTTTTGCTTCTTGAGATTATCACCCTCTATTATTGCGAGGGTTACCAGTATTAAGATTGTTGTGATTGTTTTATTGCAGTTATTGTTGTTGCTATTTAACCTGTTGAGCCCCCCCCCACTCTCTCTCTCTCTCTTTCTCTTTCTCTCCCTCTCCTCTTACTTCATGTATACAAACATTACATTACCTACATCTCTCTCCCTCTCAATCTCTCTCTCTCTCTCACTCTCTCTCTCTCTCTCTCTCACTCCCCTCCCCTCTCTCTCCCCTCTCTCTTTCTCTCTCCCTCTCTCTCTCTTTCCTCCTCCTCCTGCTCGTCCCCCCCCCCCCCCCCCCCCCCCCCCTGTAGTACAAATATTACGTTGCAAATGCAAAAACATCATTCAGCTTGTTAAGGTGTATGATTTGATAGAATAATAATTATTATTATCATTATTATTATTAAAATAACTGCTTTTTATTCTTTGATTATTTGACCTATTAAGTTATTTGGTGGCCTCGCTACTCTGATATAACGTTTTACCTCTTGATATTCTCATCTGTTATCGTTGGGATTGTTATTATTATTTTTTTTTTTGTGATTGTCATTATTGCCGATGTTAAATAGTCCACTGAATTCTCTCTCTCTCTCCCCTTTCTCTCCTCTCTCTCTCTCTCTCCTCTCTCTCTCTCTCCCCCTCTCTCTCTCTCTCTCTCCTCTCTCTCTCTCTCTCTCTCTCTCTCTCATGCTGTCACTATTATCAATATTATTATTTTTATTGTTATTAATATTATATCATTGTCATCAATATTATCATGGGTGGGGGAATGGTGTGTGTGTGTGTGTGTGTGTGTGTGTGTGTGTGTGTGTGTGTGTGTGTGTGTTGTGTGGTGTGTGTGTTTTGTGTGTTTTGTGCAAGTTTTCGGGTAGGAGTTTTTGTATGTATGCGTGTGTTGGGGTGAGGGGAGGAGAGACGGAAATTTACATGAATATTAAGTATACATGTTCTTGCCAATCGTAGTGTTGGAATTTTCATTTGAAGAAACATATTACTTCGCAATATAGTCGTTATGAGTTGATTTATATGATGATGGCTGTGGTGATGATGATGATAGGATTAATGGTAATGGTTGCTGTTTGTGTACCTTTTGTAGTTTTTCCCTCCCCCCCCCCCCCCCCCCCCCCCGCCCGCCCCCTCCCTATTGTGAGAATGGTAGGAACACTGGCATATTAGTATAAAAAATTGAAGAGGGCACTGTGAATGGAGGTAAATGTATGTGTGTGTGTGAGTGTGTGTATGTTCTGTGTGCGTTGTGTGTGTGTGTGTGTGTGTGTGTGTGTGTGTGTGTGTGTGTGTGTGTGTGTGTGTGTGTGTGTGTGTGTGTGTGTGTGTGTGTGTGTGTGTGTGTGTGTGTGTGTGGTGTTTTGTGTGTGTGTGTGTGTGTGTGAGTTGGAACATGAGGAAAATTCCTAGCAAAATGAAAAACTGACTGTCGGATCTCTACAACGTCTGTGCATTAAGTGCAGACTTGTAGGTATTGCATAACACTGACTTGGTGGAATCAGAACAATGTCTGTGAGAGCGATTGGGTGACGATGATGATGGACACGGCGTGAGGTTAGCTGTGTTGACGTGCATTGAGTACTGTAGTTTTTTTATATGTCTTTTCTTTTTGTGAAAGCGTTGGACGTATGAAAATTTTTTTTGTAAACATGTTGACCATGGTGTAGAGGCGGTGCTGACTGATATTCATTGATCTTGTTCGATTGCTTGTGTCTTGACGATCTTTTTTTTTCTTTTTTTGAATATGTGTGTAGTTGTATACTACGAACTCTTTCCCCTTGGAATTTGTTTTTTGTTGGAGGGTTTTCATTTTTTGTAGGCAGACGGGAAATGACGGGCACAGTCAAATGTAAAAATGTTTCAGCTAGAGGACATACAATTCTATATGAAAATGATTGAACCTGAAGGAAAAAGGGAAATTGAGATGAGTAAAGATTTCAGTATTTGTAGTACTAACTGCCAGGTTTGGGTGACTATAAAAAAAGAAAAGATGTTTTTGATTATCTAAGAAATTAAAACCTGACATCCATTATTTACAGGAAACTCATCTGCCAGCAAAACAACAACAATATATTAGAGCAATGTGGGGTTATGAAACTTGGCTCAGTGGTTCCAGGACAGACTCTGGAGGAGTAGCTATACTGTTTAGAAATACGTTTGAATACAAAGTCCACAGTTGTTATGCAGATAAAAATGGCCATTTCCTTATCATGAATATTACAATCAATGGTAGGAGGTTGTCTTCTTGTGAATGTATATTTCCGAGTCATGGAGATGTACCGGAGTTTTTGACACCCTTGAAGATAAGATTCTGGAAATGTGCTCAAGCGACTGTCAGCTACTCTGTGGGGGAGACTGGGAAAGTATTTTCAGATAGTGAGAAGGACTGTTGTGGATACAGAGAGCACATTGTAAGGAAAATATGAGAAACAGACTATTTCATTGATGGATACATGGCAATTAATAGATAATATGGCGTCAACTTAATCTAGATAAACGGAGATATACGTGGAGAAGGACAAAATCCATTTCAACAAAGTAGACTAGATTACTTCTTGATTTCAGACAGTCCCTTTAAACGGATAAGATAGAAACGTCAGTACTAGTATCGTATAAATCAATCATTCTCCAGTTGTTTTATCTGTTAGCTTCCGAAATAAATGGTTACCACAGCCATTTTGGAAATTTAATAATTCTCTGCTGAAAGATCTAGAATATATAAAGGAGATTAAAAGCACAATAGAAACAGTAAAAAAAACCAATATTCAATATTGAAGGACGGAGAAAATTTTGATACCATTCCTAATCTAGAAGTAAAACTAGTTATAAATGAAAATCTATTTCTGGAAACACTTTTGAGGAAATTAGAGAAAAACAAATATGTATGCTAGTAAAAAGAAAAAAGAACAGAATTGTAAAGAGTTAGAATTGTTACAAAAACTAAAATATCTTGAAGAAAATTTGACAGAATTGAATTTGCAGGAATACGAAGAGCTGAAAGGTAAATTAAAACAATTGAGAGAAGTCAAGTTGCAAGGAATGATAATTCGATCGCGAATTAAATGGGGAAAAGGAAGGGGAAAAAGCAACAGGATATTTCTTAATCTCGAAAAGAGACACTTTTGCAGTAAAGCAATGCCATCTCTCAGGTCCCCTAAATGACAAAATAATTAAAGAAGAAACCCAAATGTTAAAAGAGGTGAAAACATTTTATCAGAACTTATATGCCTCGAAAGGCACCACGGGAGATGTTAATTTAGGAGATATAATAACAGAACATGTTCCAAAATTAGATGAAAGGAATCAGAGAATTTAGAGGGGGACATTACTGAAGAGGAAGCACTAAGTGCATAAAAAAAATGAAACACAATAAGAGATACGGGACTGATGGCTTTTCAGTAGAAATTTTTTTTAAACGTTTTCTGGAGAGATCTTGGCACTTTTATTGTAAGAGCGGCAAATTACAGCTTTAGAATCGAAAAAATTATCTGTTTCACAGAAATTAGGTATAATCGTATGTATTCCAAAGGAGGGGAAGGTAAGGAGGAGTTGAAAAATTGGAGGCCTATATCACTTCTAAACGTTGTTTATAAAATCATATCTTTCATGTATTGCTGCCAGAATAAAAACAGTATTACCAAAGTTAATTAACGAAGATCAAACTGGTTTCATGACCGGAAGATATTTAGGAGAAAACATAAGGCTACTGTACGATATTATGCACTATACAGAGAAAAGAAGAATTCCAGGATTAATTCTCTCAATCGACTTCGAAAAAGCATTTGACAGTATTAAGCACTCATTCATTATAAAATGTTTAGATTTTTTCAGATTTGGTGCAGGAATTAAAAGATGGATATCAACGTTTTACAAAAATTGTACATCTTGTGTAGGGTAAATGGAAAATTTACAGAATGGTTTGAAGTAAATCGTGGAGTTCGACAAGGTGACCCTATTCACTGTACATATTTTTAATATGTGCAGATATTCTTGGAATTTTGATAAGAAGAAACAAAGATATTACTGGTAACATATAGCTGATAAAGAATCGAAAATAAGTCAGTTTGCAGACGACACCAATTTCACTCTTGATGGATCTGAAAAGTCTTATTTAACTGAGAATACTGGAAGAATATGCTGAAATATCAGGTCTAAAAGTGAATTACGAAAAAACTGTTGCAGTCTGGATAGGTTCACAGAAGCATAGTAACAGCGTTTTGGAGAAAATTACAGAATAGTCTGGGACCCAGGAATATTCAAAATTTTGGGCATAGTTTTTTTCAGTTGATCTAGAGAACATCCCCAACTAAATTATGAAAGTACTTTATTTAAAATGAGAAGGTGTGTAGCAGCATGGAGTAAAAGAAGCCTTACACCATATGGAAAGATAAGTATAATAAAATCACTAATTACATCTCAGATCACTCATTTGTTCTTACTGCTACCAGACCCACCTACACAGTTTTTGAAAGACATGAATGTGATGCTTTTCCAATTTCTATGGAACAAAAACCCGATAGAATAAAACGCACAGTTACTTTCAAGGATTATGACGAAGGCGGGGTTTAAAATGGCTAACATATTTTCAGTTTTGTAAATCATTAAAACTGACATGGATAAGACGATTAACACAAAAGGAAGCGAACTGGACAACACTAGTAAAAAATATTGTATCCAGATGTAGTAAGATTGAGTACTTTTGGCTCAGACTATGTGGAAAACATAATAAGTAAATGTGAAAACCAGTTTTGGATTGACGTTTTGAATCATCTAAAAGAATACCAAGTGAAAGTCCAACCCCAAAACATATTATGAACTACTCAATGAAAATCTACACTACAATACAAAATTCTTGATAAAAAAAACGTCCATAAAAGTACGTAATTGGATACAGAACGGAATTCTTAAGGTCAGAGACCTAACTAATAATGGAGTTTTCTAAATTTCATTGAATTCCAAAATAGGTATGGGCAGAACTTAACTAACCAATTTTTCTTCAATTTGTGGTGTTATAAGATCAATAAAGACTTATCAAAAGAAAAACAACATAAAATTTGAAGAGGGTAACAGAGAAGGAGAAAGTCTATTCTGGGAGAACCTACTAAAATTCAACCGAGGAACAAAAGGCATAAAATTTTTTTTTGAAAGACACATCGAGGAGCCAACATCATTAACTAAATGGGAAAATGAACTAAACTATAGGATTGACAGAAAAAAGCTTTTTTAAGTTTATATAGAACAACTAAAGATCCCAGGCTTCGGTGGTTCCAGCTGAAAGTTCTATACAGGCTTCTACCAACAAATAGATATTTATATTTTTGCAAAATTAACGTTCTCCAATGTGCGATCATGTGAAGATGTAGAGGAAGAAGAAGACCACCTTCACTTATTATGGAATTGTGATGTTGCACAGACCTTTTGGTGCGAGGTGACTGAATGGATAAAAAGTAATGCAGTAGGGAAAAGGGATTTTTGGATTGATCCAGAAATAGTTATTTCAGGAGTCCCTGGATGGATTTCAAACAGATGGAGTGATAGATCTGATTCTCCTTTTGGGTAAACATTACTTGTTTTTGTGTAAACAAAAAAAACACCTATTCTAGCAATTTTTAAAAGTATTGTAATACAAAAATATCTTATAGAGAAAGGAGAACATATTCTCCGAGGCACCATTGAAAAATTTATCTCAAAATGGCAAAATTATGAAGATATTTTCAATTAAACCCATCTTTCTTTTCAATTAAACTCATCTTTCCGGATATTCATAATACATCCGTAAGACACGAATTTGTTTTTTGTCTTAAAAAAGCATTAAGATAATTTTTATTACCGAAGACTGTGCACATGAAGTAAAAAGATATATATAAGTGCCTGACTTTTTATTTTATTTTTAGGACTATCTGTCCGTCTGTCACGTTCATCTACTTACATTCTGTAGAATACTAATCTTAAGTTATAGAGATTTACGCCAGATGTTTTCTTCAACCCTCCATCCCCACCTCGCATCCCTAGTGTGTATCGTTGTATGCATTGTTTCTTGAATAAAGTGTGGGGGAAAAAAAACTAAAAAATAAAAATAAAAAAATAAATTCTTGAACAGATTTAGAGATTGTTTCCCATGGACATGGATAAATCAGTATATAACATTCTTGAACAGATTTAGAGATTGTTTCACATGGGAATGGATAAATCAATATGTAAAATTCTTGAACAGATTTAGAGCTTGTTTCCCATGGAACACCTTGACAAAGGCATGCCCCTTCAGGCTGTTGTAGTCCTTTGTTTTGCACGCAGGGGGAGTTATCTGGGGCTTTGTCTTTGTTTGCTTGTCTGTTTGTTTTTATGAACTCCAGAGAGAAGAATCCAAGAAAAAATGGTTTTGTTCTTACTCTCAGACAGACTTTGGCGAAAACATTAATAGAATTTGAGACGTGTACGGACACCCACTTCATGTGTTGTTTGTTTGTTTGTTTGTTTGTTTGTTACTGATAAGAGCTGCCTTCGCAAATGCCTACCTCCTCCTCTTCCGCCCCGCTACCCCCCACTCACCTTCCCTATATGCGTTTCCCCTGCCGTTCAATCTCCCCAACCCCTTTCCGCCTCCCTCCCGTTCCTTCTAAAAACGGGACAAAACTCAAAGTTCTGTTCAAACTATGAGGACCTTTCTACTCTTTCCAAATCGGAAACTCTATCCACACAGCGCAGTATCTGAACAGTTTGATGAAACTTGAAACGGTTACCGATCGAGCATCTTCATTACACCACTGGCTTTTAATCATCGTGTCTGGTTCTAAACATGCTTCTTTGATAGATCAAAACAGCCATGAGGAGAAAGACTGGCAACACAGCGTTAACTGTGTTCCGATAATTAGTTAGCGGTGGAAGTATTACAGATTCTTCAGAAACTTTGCACGTTGAAGCATGTTTGTGGAAGTTTGTGCAAAATGGGTTCTGAAATGCAATTTGTTTCAGCGGGGCAGAAGCAGCCAATATTATCTCGTAAGGTGATAAACGTCTAAGTGCCTTGCATGGGCCTGCATTTCCATAAATGTGTACAGAAAAAAAAAATTTTATTGCCGGGGCAAGTATGTGTGTCTCGTGTAGCTGACCACACCGTGTTCATAGTTTGATCCACCGAGGTCACAGATAGTGTACTGACCACACCGTGTTCATAGTTTGATCCACCGAGGTCACAGATAGTGTACTGACCACACGTGTTCATAGTTTGATCCACCGAGGTCACAGATAGTGTCACGGTCAAAAATAAACACAACCAAAGTCGTGGTCCGTCTCCAGCCAAGTTGGTTGGACATAAGCTCTAACTCAAATATTCTGGGCGTCAGGCAGACGGCCCCATGTGTCGTGTCCAGCCAATTAAGCATAGCGGAGAGGCTCCACGGAGACGGTTGTCCAGCCAGACGGACTAAGTAGCTGACCGACGCCTCGATGTCTGGTCAAACGAGTCTCGACGCCCGATCAGACTCATCCGGCCAATTTGAGCACAGCGAGAGGCTAATCCTAATCTTCCACGGAGACAGCATCGGCCCGTAGACAGTCGGAGTGGCTGACCAACGTCTCAAACAGGTCTGGGCCAGACTGATCTAGCCAATTTACGACCAGTGCCCACAATCAGGTCGACGTCGCCGGAAAGGAAGAGGGAGAAGGTAGTGTGTGGTGGGGGTGAAATCAAGCTAATCAATTAAATGACCAATTGACCACCACAGAGAGTAAGGCGTTGTAGGCGTGACTGTCATGATTTGAATATCCAATGGAATTAGAGGGAGATAACTTTCGGGTACGAGGTGGTAAAAGTAACTGACCAATTGTACTCGCCCTTGGACACGGAGTTAGGGGATAAAGTAATGCGTGAGTGAGAGAGAGCAGAACGAACAGAGAGACAGAGAGAGAGAGGTTCTGAGTGTAAGCTCTGCAGGAGAGAGGGGCAGAGAGAGAGATGAGAGAGAGGAGAGAACCAAGTTGTAGCATTTAGCACCAGAGATAGTCTGCAGAGGAGGGACTAAAGAGAGATGTGGGGAGAGAGAGTTGCTAACTAATGAAGAGAAAAAAGAAAGAAAAGAAAAGGAAAAGAAAAGCAACCATGTCCATTTGATAGAGCAGACTAGAAGAGAGAGAGAGAGTGCAATGCATTAATGCAGGAAGAAAAAAAGGAGAACAGATCGATGTTGATAGTCACTGTTCCATCTAAACCCGTGGGTTCGACCTCATACCTGGCAGCGTCACTTCGTCAAGCAGAACCACAGACCAACGCCGTGCCAGCAGTCTAACCTGACCAGTGCAAGCAGACCAACACCAGTGCCAGCAGTTGTGTCGTGCTTGTGAAAGTGACAGTGAAAAGAAAAAAAAAGGAAAAGAAAAAGACAGTGATTCGTGAATAGTTAAGATCACCTGGCCAGGTAAAGTAGAAATCTATTTATACCCGGGTTAGTTAATGATGATTTAGATAAATGGTTTTGTGAAGTTCACGGAAAGAGAGAATGTTTTATTTTGTTTGATTCCATATGCATTGATGTTTCTTTCTATGATCATGTGTAGTAAAGTTATAGACTTTACTAGTGGTATTGATGTGACGAATGCATGATATATGAATGTAGATTGTAAGCAAGCTGTGAGTGTGGTTTGAGCTGTGCGCTAGTCCTTCCTCCACTGACGTACCCCGAGGTTGACAATTATTGGCGAGCCTGCCAGGATATTCTGGCCCATTTATTATAATTGTTCAACTTCTCAGAGAGGAAGCTGGGTGGGATTCAAGTGTTGTAATCCTAAGACAAGGTGTTGTCTTATTGTATGTTCCCAAGATAGTTTAAATACTAGGCTTGGCATTGCTTCAAGATAGTTAATACTAGGCTTGGCATTTCAGCCCCAGAGTACTTATTTCGTACAGATTGCCTATAATTCGCTCTCATAGTTGGGTCAGGCGCTAGGCGTCTTATAAAAACTAATTACGTTGCCCCAAGCTAATATTATCATTCATAGGATTGTGCTATTACGTCACTCGTGTCGGTAACCACCAGTTGGGCTGTCGTAGAAATAAAATCTTGTTCAAAAAAAAAAAAAAAGAGATACAATGGCGGAAGAAAAGAACACCTATTGAACAACTTGTGAGCGTCGCTCGTGATTTAGGCTACTGGGGAGAAGAGTTGCGAGCATTCGTTGAAAACCAGCAAAAGATGGAAAGGGAAATGAGCGAGCGGAAAAACGCCGTGTTGCAGTAGAAAAAGAAGAACAGAGAGATTAAGGATTCAGGCTAACAATGATAAGGAAACGCAGGAAACAGAAAGATTAAGGATTCAGACTAGCGAAACGCAGGAAACAGAAAGATTAAGAATTCAATTAGAGTTAGAGGGAGTGAAAATACAAAGGGAGACCACCGAGGATGGGAGTTCAGTTTCCAGTGACTCTGTGCGCAGTTACGCCCCCCGACCAAAGTTGCCAAAGTTCTCTGAAGGAACCGATTCGATTGACGCATACATCAGTCGTTTCGAAACGTTCGCGACCAGTCAGGGTTGGCCTTCAGAAGAGTGGGCAGTCATTTTGTCAGCGCTATTGACGGGTAAGGCATTACAGATTTTCACTGCATTGCCAGCAGACACCCAATCTGATTTTGGTGCTGTGAAGGAATCATTGATGAATGGATTTGACCTCACAGAGGAAGGATTCAGAAAGAAATTTTGTTCAGCTAGATTGCAAGCAGGTGAAACGTACACTCAGTTTGGTGCACGTTTAGATCACTATTTTGATAAATGGTTAGATTTTGAGCGGTACGAAGAAGGAGTTCGCTGAATTGAAAGAGCTGGTTATGAAGGAGCAGATTTTGTCAGGTTGCGGCCCTGAGTTAACTATACATTTGAAGAGAGACAGCCAGAGACAGCAGGGGGAGTTGTTGAAGTTCGCAGAGGTGTATAGAGAGGCACGTTTGGGCACTAAGGTGCAGGAGAAACAGGTGCCAGGCACAGGTGAGAAGAGTGCAAGGAGACTAGGGGAGTTTTCTGCACAGTCTGCAAACCCAGTGGTGGGCAGAAAGGAGGACAAAGGGACAATAGGTGTTTCATTTGTCACAAGAAGGGACATGTGGCGAGGGATTGTCGCATGGGGTTTTCCAGAAGGCAGCAGCCTTGCAAGAGGTGGATAAGGGTCGTAAAGGGGAAACGACCTGCAGTGCAACCAACAGGGATCCAATCTGAAGAGGGTGGAGTGCAGCCTATGGCTAGCACTGGATAGCAGTCAGTGTCAGGGATGGAGGGCACTAGCTGAGTGGTTCGTTACCAGTGGAAGAAGGGTGGATTGGCCAGCAAGAGGGTGAAAGGGTTACGGGACACTGGTTGTTCATGCGGTGTGGTGAGAACAACGCTGGTCGAGAAAGGGGATTTGACAGGGCAAATCCAGACCTGTACTCTAATCGATAGGCACTGTGAGGGAGTTTCCATTTTGCTAAGATAGAAGTACGTACCCTTACTCCTCAGGCGAGTTGTCTGCGTTGGTGATGGAGAAACCCCTTCATGATTTGATCATTGGAAATATTCCAGGGGCAAGGGATCCAGGGGATCCTGAGTTGTTGACTGCTACAGGGGCAGCAGTTCAAACCGGAGCAAGAAGGAGGAAAAGGTTGATAAACCGTTAGTCGTTCCAGCAAGGAAGTCGGGCATAGATGTGTCGCCTGATGAGTTTAAGGGCAGCGCAGGAACAAGACCCTTCGCTCGTGAAGTCTTGGGAGTTGGCAAGGGGTGGAGAGAAACAGGAGGTTAGAGGAGGTGAGACAGAATTTCTTGTGAAAGGCGGGCTGTTGTACCGAGTGTTACCAAGGGGAAGACAGGTAAGGTGACCACACAGTTAGAGGTACCAGCAGGTTATCGTGACACTGTCATGTCAGTGGGTCACGAGTCGCTCATGGCGGGTCATCTCGGCACCAGCAAAACGGCTGACCGAATCTTTGATGATTTTCATTGGCCAGGGGCAATGGCAGACATAAAGGTTTCTGCATGTCATGTGACGTGTGTCAAAGGTCAGCCACAAGAGGGGTGAAGAGGAAGGCGCCTCTTAAACAGCCTCCTTTAATTGACACACCATTCAGGAGGGTGGCTGTTGATCTGATTGGCCCAATCGCGCCCTGTTCCAAAGGCGGGCACAGGTATGTGTTGACGCTCGTGGACTACGCGACCAGATACCCAGAAGCAGTCGCATTGAAAGGCGTAGATACGCAACAGGTCGCTGAAAGGCTGGTAGACATCTTTTCTCGCGTGGGTGTGCCAGCACAAATTCTCAGTGACAGGGGGTCACAGTTCACCTCAGGCGTGATGAGGGAGGTCAACAGGCTGCTAGGGATCACACAGCTTCTCACTACCCATACCCTCCACAATGCAATGGCTTGGTGGAAAGATTCAATGGTGTGCTGAAGGGCATCTTAAAGAAGCTCTGTGAGGAAAGGCCAGCAGATTGGGACCGCTACATTCCAGCGGCACTGTTCGCCTACATGGAAGCCCCTCAGGAAAGCACAGGCTTTTCACCATTTGAGCGCTGTATGGGCGGACAGTCAGGGGACCCGGTGTGCATTCTCAAAGAGCTGTGGTCCGGAGAACAGGAGTCAGAAGAAGTCAAAAACCATTTATCAGTATGTGGTGGACTTACGCAATAGGCTAGAGGAGACATGTAAGGTCGCAAGGGAGAGTTTGCAGGAGGCTAGGGTCGTTCAGAAGAAGCAATATGACAGGAAGGTGAGGAAGCAATTCCTCAAGGTGGGAGATCAAGTCCTGTTACGCTTCCCACGGATCACAAAAGCTGCTGATGCAATTGGAAAGGACCATTCATCATCATTGAAAAGGTAGATCAGGACTACCGAATCGATGTGAATGGGAAATCAAAACTTTTCCATGCAAACTTGCTCCGCAAATATATTCAGCGTGAGACTCAGCACATAGGCGCAGCAGCAATCATTGATGGAGGTGAAGGAGACCCAGCAGAAGAAGGGGAGATTTTGTTGCCTGAGTTTCCAGGAGAAGAGTCATACAGGGATGTGTCACTGTATGAAGGGCTAGACAGAAGGAGACAGGAGGAAGTTAGAAGGCTCCTAGAACAGTATAGGGCGTCCCTGACTGATAAACCAGGCAGGACAACTCTAGAGACATGTACGGTGGAGTTAACATCGCAAAAACCCGTACATGTGAAAGCCTACCGATCCCATATGCCACCAAGCAAGTGATCGAGGAGGAGGTAGAAAAGATGTTGGACCTTGGGGTGATTGAACCGTCCAAATCATCGTATAGTGCACCCGTCGTCTTAGTGAGGAAAATGTCAGGTGAGCATCGATTCTGTGTTGACTATAGACGTCTGAACAGTGTCACCAAGGTCGATGCAGAGGTCATACCGAACATGGAAGACCTGTTCGCTCAGATCGCCACAGCAAGAGCCAGTATTTTCACCAGGATAGATCTGAGACAAGGGTTACTGGCAAATAGCTTGAGTGAGGACTCAAAGGAAGTCACAGCATTCTCCACTCCTATGGGGCTATACCCGTGGCGAGTACTCCCTTTTGGGATGGTCAACGCACCTGCATGTCTTCTCTCGGATGATGAGGAAGTTATTGACGGGATTGGAAGGCGTTGTGAATTTCATGGATGACATTCTGATAGCATCCGAGACATGGGAGGAGCATATGAGGCAGCTAGGAGCAGTTTTAGAGAGGTTGAAACGAGCCAATCTCACAGCCAGACCAACAAAGTGCCAGATTGGTTTTCCAAGCTGGAGTTCCTAGGTTTTGTTGTCAGAGGCGACACAAAGCAGCCAGAAAGGGGAAAGGTGGAGGAAGATGATGAATTCAGAGAGACCAAAGACCAAAACAGAAGTCAGGAGTCTGCTAGGTTTATTGGTTTCTATAGGGAGTTTGTGCCAATTTTTGCAGCAATCACGAGTCCTCTCAGTGATTTGGTCAAGGCAGGGAAACCAGCAGTGGTTCGAGTGGTCAGACGCTGCAGAGCAAGCACTGCAGACGGTGCTGGAAAGACTAGGTTCCCATCCCATCTTGAAGCTACCAGATATGTCAAAACCATTTTGTTGCGGACAGATGCATCAGGCGGTGGAGTAGGTGCAGTATTGTTGCAGGAGCACGAAGGGGTCGAGTTCCCTGTGAGGTTTGCTAGCAGGAAGTTGACAAGTGTGAAGAAGGGTACGCAACGGTAGAGAAGGAGTGTTTAGCTGTCGTGTGGCCGTGCAGAAATTCCACAAATACTTGTACGGGAAAGAGTTCGTGATAGAGACTGATCATCAACCACTCAATTCCTGCAGGAGGCACAGCTGAAAAACAGCAGGGGTTTTGCGTTGGGCAATGGCACTGCAGCCCTACAGGTATCGAGTGCAGTACATTCCAGGTCGACAGAATGTCGGGAGCTGACTATTTAAGTCGCGTAGTCTAGCAAGCTGCAACTCAGAGGAAGTCAGTCATATCCGGGGTGCTTTGTTGATAATATGTGTTGATTACAGTTATGTTGATTGGATATGGGTTCATTCCCAGTTGGCTATGGTTCATATTCTTTGTGAGAGACTTGTTCATATTTTCTTTGTGAGACTTGCTCATGTGAATGTAGTTATGTTGGAGCATACAGTCGCTTGTGTAGTGATGCATTATTTGCAATAAGTGAGGATGGAGATTCTCAGTGAAGTGTCATGGATCGTGATCATACTATATTGTGCTTTTCATAGGAATTGTGAAGAGAAGATGTGGCAAATCCGCAGGTATGGGAATTGCATAAGTGCGCACAGAGGTTGTTATAAAATGAGTTGAAATAACGCAAGAGCGCACGTCAATGATAACTCATTGGAGTGGTATTCACTAATGATATATTTTATAATTTATAAACCGTTGGTTGTAAAGTATTTTTCAAACTTTGCACGTGTAGCTGTGTGTCAGCAAATTCGGTTTGTCTTTTTTTGTACCGTTGTTTTGAGACAATGCGGTGCATAGTCTTTTGCAAGGGGAAATTGTCACGGTCAAAAATAAACACAACCAAAGTCGTGGTCCGTCGCCAGCCAAGTTGGTTGGACATAAGCTCTAACTCAAATATTCTGGGCGTCAGGCAGACGCCCCATGTGTCGTGTCCAGCCAATAAGCATAGCGGAGAGGCTCCACGGAGACGGTCTGTCCAGCCAGACGGACTAAGTAGCTGACCGACGCTCGATGTCTGGTCAAACGAGTCTCGACGCCCGGATCAGACTCATCCGGCCAATTTGAGCACAGCGAGAGGCTAATCCTAATCTTCCACGGAGACAGCATCGGCCCGTAGACAGTCGGAGTGGCTGACCACGTCTCAACAGGTCTGGGCCAGACTGATCCAGCCAATTTACGACCAGTGCCCACAATCAGGTCGACGTCGCCGGAAAGGGAGAGGGAGAAGGTAGTGTGTGGTGGGGGTGAAATCAAGCTAATCAATTAAATGACCAATTGACCACCACAGAGAGTAAGGCGTGTAGGCGTGAAATGTCATGATTTGAATATCCAATGGAATTAGAGGGAGATAACTTCGGGTACGAGGTGGTAAAAATACTGACCAATGGTACTCGCCCTTGGACACGGAGTTAGGGGATAAAGTAATGCGTGAGTGAGAGAGAGGCAGAACGAACAGAGAGACAGAGAGAGAGAGAGGTTCTGAGTGTAAGCTCTGCAGGGAGAGGGGCAGAGAGAGAGATGAGGAGAGAGGAGAGAACCAAGTTGTAGCATTTAGCACCAGAGATAGTCTGCAGAGGAGGGACTAAAGAGAGATGTGGAGAGAGAGAGTTGCTAACTAATGAAGAGAAAAAGAAAGAAAAGAAAAGGAAAAGAAAGCAACCATGTCCATTTGATAGAGCAGACTAGAAGAGAGAGAGAGAGTGCAATGCGTTAATGCAGGAAGAAAGAAAGGAGAACAGATCGATGTTGATAGTCACTGTCCATCTGAACCGGGGGTTCGACCTCATACTTGGCAGCGTCACTTCGTCAAGCCAGAACCACAGACCAACGCCAGTGCCAGCAGCCTAACCTGACCAGTGCAAGCAGACCAACACCAGTGCCAGCAGTTGTGTCGTGCTTGTGAAAGTGACAGTGAAAAGAAAAAAAAAGGAAAAGAAAAAGACAGTGATTTGTGAATAGTTAAGATCACCTGGCCAGGTAAAGTAGAAATCTATTATACCCCGGGGTTTGTTAATGATGATTTAGATAAATGGTTTTGTGAAGTTCACGGAAAGAGAGAATGTTTTATTTTGTTTGATTCCATATGCATTGATGTTTTTTTTCTATGATCATGTGTAGTAAAGTTATAGACTTTACTAGTGGTTTGATGTGACGAATGCATGATATATGAATGAGATTGTAAGCAAGCTGTGAGTGTGTTTGGGCTGTGCGCTAGTCCTTCCTCCACTGACATACCCGAGGTTGACAGATAGTGTACTGACCACACCGTGTTCATAGTTTGATCCACCGAGGTCACAGATAGTGTACTGACCACACCGTGTTCATAGTTTGATCCATGAGGTCACAGATAGTGTACTGACCACACCGTGTTCATAGTTTGATCCACCGAGGCCACAGGATGATGTACTGACCACACCGTGTTCATAGTTTGATCACCGAGGCCACAGGATAGTGTGCTGACACATCGTGTTCATAGTTTGATCCACCGAGGCCACAGGATGATGTACTGACCACACCGTGTTCATTAGTTTGATCACCGAGGCCACAGGATAGTGTGCCGGCAAATCTGAGCCATTACACCCACACTAATTTGCACAAAAATTGTTTGGGAAAAATACAACTATTTTTAACAGTCGGCAAAAAAGACAATTAATTTAGGAAAGATTTTTGTTTTACTCAGCACGTCATACGTTCCTTCCAGAAATTGCTCATGTCCAGAACAAAATACGAGGGACAAAAAGAAAAGGAGGCACAACGACGAACAAACTAAAATCCAAATGAAAATAGCTTTAATCGACAACAACTTTGGTTGCCATTTGGTCATGCTAGTATGTCTAACTTATCATTCAAAGAGATCTGTGAGGTAGGGGGCTGCCACACTGTAGTCTGAAAATGGTTACCCAAGCAGAAACTTTGCAAAGAAATCGCGAGGTTCCAATGACTTGACCATGTTGGTAGTCACCACGATAGTTCATTTAGTGAACTGAATGTTGTGTGTCCCTTTATAGGTTCATTTAGTGAACTGAATGTTGTGTTATCCCTTTATGGTTCATTTAGTGAACTGAATGTTGTGTATCCCTTTAACATTTCTCTTGACGTAGTCAGCTGAGCCCGTGTACTTTTTTCTGTAGACGGAACTAGCTTTTCTTCTTCTTTTTTTCCCCAATCATTACGTTTCATGCTCAAACACGAGACACACAAACATTAACAGAAGATTCACTCTTTGGTCTTCTTCAGGCAAGGCAAGACACACAAACATTAACAGAAGATTCACTCTTTGGTCTTCTTCAGGCAAGGCAAACAGCATTCAAAGCAATGAAAACGAAGAACGTACAAACACTTATCTCCTCAACCTGGGCACAAAACGGGTGCGGAATGAAGCTGAGGCTGCTTGATGGAGACAATGCGATTTAAGATAATGATGATAAAACTAGTTATGACGATGATGAAAAACAGTAATAATAATAATAACAATAATATTATGATTAGTATTAAGAATAATAATGGTAATGATAACAATAATAATAATAATAGTAGTAGTAGTAGTAGTA
>CM031599.1:90677630-90680130 GCA_018398815.1 Conus ventricosus | reverse complement strand
AAAGAAAAACGAAAGAAAAAACTGACGGACCTTTCTACCAATCAGAGATCTGTTTTAAGCACATGCGGTAGAAGAAAATAAAATGGCGGGAACATAATTGCAGAAGAAGCCTTTTCTTTTTTCTAACTTCTAATCCTCATATACAATAGTGATCTTGTATGTATCTAACATAAAGTGGATTTGTAAGAGAAGAAGCTGATTTAGATATTTAACTGACTCAGAGTCTAATGAAATTTACCTGAGGGAAATTTTCGGCCAGCTACTGCTGGTCTTCATCAGCCCAGACTGACTGGTAGTTGTGGTGGGTGTTGGTGTCCTCTGAGTTGTCATCTCTGGTGGAGTGATGGGTGTTCAGCACACACATTTACAAGTAGGGGTGTCGTGGAGACTTTCATCAGAGAGGGAAACTCTCAGTCTGGATGAGTGAGGAAAGAGAGGGAGAATGGGCTGGAGAGAGGGATGGGAAGGAGAAAGAAAGAGGAGGAGGTGGAGATGATGAAGGGACTGATGGGTGTGGCGAAGGGCTTTAGAAGGTCGCGTTCTGCATAGGGTAAATGACGTCACGCATAGGGTAAATTACGTCACACATAGGGTAAATGACGTCACACATAGGGTAAATGACATCATACATAGGGTAAACGACATCAGACATAGGGTAAATGACATCACACATAGGGTAAATGACGTCACACCAGCGAAACGACCCAGCATGCAACGCAGCGTCTCTTGTGGGCGGAGGGATTCATGACGACCCCCCCCCCCCCCCCCAAATACTAGCTCCTCCTCCTGCTGCTGCTGGTGCTAACACTGCAAGACAACGAGACCTGGTGTAGCTGTGGAGGTGAAGAGAGACACAATCAGTGGGGGGGGGGGGGGGGAGGTAGAGGAGAGCATAACACCGATAAGACACGGATGGCGACGCAGCAAGGGATAGAGAGAAGGGAAAGGAGTTCGACATTGGTGGCCTTCAGTTCAGACGATGGTTCTTTCCCCCTTAAGGACAGACGACCTGTCAAACACAGCGAGGCCTTCAGTTCAGACGATGATTCTTTCCCCCTTAAGGACAGACGACCTGTCAAACACAGCGAGGCCTTCAGTTCAGACGATGGTTCTTTCCCCCTTAAGGACAGACGACCTGTCAAACACAGCGAGGCCTTCAGTTCAGACGATGGTTCTAGCGAGGCCTTCAGTTCGGACGATGCTTCAGGGCCGGAATAGCTCAGTTGGTAGAGCGCTGGACTCGTGATCCTGGGGTTGCGGGTTCGAATTTCGGTACAGGGTATTTTTCCCTCGGAGTTAACATGGGTTCTGACTCCATTCCCCATACAGTCCTTCGAATGAGACTATAAACCGAGGTTCCGTGTGTGGACGCACGCACAACATCTTGTACACACGTAAAATCCCATCACCAACTTTCGGAAGAGAAGGCCAGTTTGGCCGTTGGTATGGATGACACGTTACACATATCATGCTCCTTCCCCGAAGATGGAGTATGGCTGCCTTAATGGCGGGATAAAAAACGGTCATACACACAAAACTCCACTGCCTGTCTATACAGGCAGTGTCCGCAGGAGTATCAGCCTGCGTACGCAGAAAGAAAGAAAGAAAAGGACGATGGTTCTTTCCCCCTTAAGGACGGACGACCTGTCAGACACAGCAGAGCCAGAAGGCGTAATCATCGTGTGCTTGGCAGCCTTGACGACTTGCGTGGGGGAGGAAATCTCTTTTTGATCTTTTTTTTATATCACGGCTACAACAACAGCATGATATTTCCTTATCACAACTACAGCACATCCCATTTCCATCTCCGAATTTCTGTAGTAAACTACACCCTGCCAATCACGACAATCATTTCAGGGTTGAAAGCGAGTTGAGAAGAAGAAGAAGAAGAAGAAGAAGAAGAAGAAGAAGAAAGAAGAAGAAGAAGAAGAAGAAGAAGAAGAAGAAGAAGAAGAAGAAGAAGAAGAAGAAGAAGAAGAAGAAGAAGGAAAGCAAGAAGAAGAAGAAGAAGAAGAAGAAGAAGAAGAGAAGAAGAAGAAAAAGAAGAACCTAAGGTAAAATAGAAATTCCTGTACATAACAACTGAAATCACGAGGAATCCAACTAAAATTAAATGATGCCAGAGAGAGAAAGAGAGCTAGCGAGCGAACCAGCGAGAGAGAGAGAGACAGAGAGAGAGAGAGAGAGACAGAGAGAGAGAGAGAGAGACAGACAGACAGACAGACACAGACAGAGAGAGAAGAGAGAGAGAGAGAGAGAGAGAGAGAGAGAGAGAGAGAGAGAGAGACAGAGACAGAGACAGAGAGCGAGAAACAGAGAGAGATGCCTGCACCCCCCCCCCCCTCCCATTCCATCCCATTTTCCCAACTCCAATCCCACACCTACTTTTGCACAATTTGAAAACGTGTCGGAAAGTATTACACTTGTCCACTGCAATGGCCATTTAAAAAAAAAGAACACTTCAGAAATGGTATTCTTGACATCTTTCCATAATTTTCTT
>CM031599.1:90672630-90675130 GCA_018398815.1 Conus ventricosus | reverse complement strand
GTTTTACTCTGGCTTAGACTATTGTGACACTTAACTAAAGGTGTGCTGTTTTTTTCTGATTAGAATATTGTGAGACTTATAAATTGTATAGTCTCTCACTCTGAAATGAAATGTTGCAACATTTATACAGTGTGCTGTGCTTTTTACTCTGATCAGAAATATGTTAACAATAATGACTTGCCCTTGTTGTCACTCTGTTTTAAGACCTTGTAACACTAATCAATTCGGCACGTACTTCTGTTTTAAACAGCTCTAACACCCATAAACTGCACTTTTCTTTTTCTCTGATTTGAAGCATGTAACACGAAAGAAGTATACTATGTTTTTACTCTGACATGAAATGAAGTGACACCAATAAAGTGTGCTGTATTTTTACTCTGATGTAAAGCCTTGTTACAGCGTATAAAGCGTACTGTTATCATCCTAATGTAGAAGTATTATAACGCTTCCCTGGTAGGATGCTCTTTATTCTGCTTAAAAAAAAATACTGTAACACTAATACGTATTCTCTTTCTCACTCCAATATAAACATTGTGATACTAATAAAGTGTGCCATGTGTAATTCTAATATGATATTGTAACCGCTGTGTTTACTCTAAAACGAAGTATTGTAACACTATTCTCTCAAATACACAATATCATAAAAAGCTGTGTTTTGGTCTGATACAAAATAATGCCATGTTGATAAAGCTCGTTGCGTTTTACTCTGAACATGAATATTGCAAACTTTGTAAAATGCATTGTGTTCTGTCCTGTTTGATAATGTTGTAATATTAAATAGCGCTGTGTTTCGCTCTGATTTCAACACGGCAACACGAAACGAAATGCATTATTTTACTCTGATTTAATATGTTGTAACACTAGATAAGGGATCCGTATCTTTCGCTGTTGTCAATCAAAGTAACACTATACTTTTGGCATCTTATGCTTCTGCTTTACCGCAGAGTAACAGCAATGAGTGTGTCATTGTTTCAATCGCTATTGACACACTGTGGCATTTATGAGTGTGTGTTTTTTTCCCCAATCGGGTTTAAAACAACATAAACCGTTATTTCTGAGCTGTCATTAACGCGCGGTGAAGCAAGCTAAACTATCTAGTCCTTTGTGTGTTTTCACTGGTGGTGTTTGTTTGTTTTGTTTAACTATCTAGTCCAACGTGAGTTTTTGCTGTGATGCTTGTTTTGTTGTTTTGTTTTTGTTTTGTTTTGTTTTGTTTTGTTTTGTTTTGAGTTGTTTAACTAACTAACTACTTTTCTGTGTGCTTTTGCTGGAGGTGTTCGTTTGTTTTGTTTCGTTTTGTTTGTTTTGGTTTGGTTTGGTTGGTTGTTTGTTTGTTTGTTTGTTTGTTTGTTTGTTTGCTTGCTTGCTTGCCTCTTCAGTCAACCCGGTTAGCTTGTTCACAACCACATCCAGGTTTGCTGGGTCACAGCCCCGAACACCAGTCGTCCACGTGGACCAGTCAGCATCCACATGGAACAGTCAGCATCCACATGGACCAGTCCAGCATCCACATGGAACAGTCAGCATCCACATGGACCAGTCAGCATCCACATGGACCAGTCAGTATCCACATGGAGCAATTAGTTCCAATTAGATAGCAGGGGGAAAAAAAACTACTAGAGGAATACCTTTCTACAATTGTGATCTGTTGGGTTTTATTTTCAACCCGTTTGAAACCCGGTTGTGTGGTGTCACAATATAGTTCGCTTTGACCGGCAACATAATTGTTGTGAGGTGTCACAATATAGTTCGCTTTGACCGGCAACATGATAGTTGTGAGGTGTCACAATATAGTTCGCTTTGACCGGCAACATGATAGTTGTGTGGTGTCACAATATAGTTCGCTTTGACCGGCAACATAATTGTTGTGTCGTGTCACAATATAGTTCGCTTTGACCGGCAACATGATAGTTGTGAGGTGTCACAATATAGTTCGCTTTGACCGCAACATGATAGTTGTGAGGTGTCACAATATAGTTCGCTTTGACCGGCAACATGATAGTTGTGTGGTGTCACAATATAGTTCGCTTTGACCGGCAACATAATTGTTGTGTCGTGTCACAATATAGTTCGCTTTGACCGGCAACATAATTGTTGTGAGGTGTCACAATATAGTTCGCTTTGACCGGCAACATAATTGTTGTGCGGTGACACAAAATAGTTCGCTTTGACCGGCAACATAATTGCGGACGTCGACCTTTTGAACTGACTCTCATTGCATCCACCGATGTTGGCTCCGGCGGCAACAAACAAACAAACGAACGCACAAACAAAAACAAACATTGGGGTCAACACACGAAGAAAAGGCAATATAAAACGGTTATTTCTTCTTCCAGTCCTAACTATATCCAAAGCCCTATCCAAAAAAAAATCGCACACGCAGAGTATCAAATAAAGCTGACATTAACAAATCAATGATGGAGAATCGCTTCCTTTTTGCCGACTAAAACGCTCTACAAAGACACATGTCGAGCAGCTTTTGCAAATACTTTATCAACAT
>CM031599.1:90652930-90667930 GCA_018398815.1 Conus ventricosus | reverse complement strand
CTCTACCAACTGAGCTATTCCGGCCCCCACTCCCTGCCTCATTCATGGTTTCCCTCTATAGAGTCTAGCATGAGCAACACGTGAGGCCCAAGGGCCATCGCATTCTCCTGAAACCCTCACGCAACAAGGGAGATCTCACCAGCACACATCGTCGCGGAACATGCCACAAGATCAAGACTAGGACAGACTGCGGTATTAGGTCAAGGTCACACGTTCGGACATTACGAGACAGTGGGGTTTTTTTTTAGTTGAAACATGTTGACAACAGCGTTGCCCGTGATTCCTTCTAGCTTGGTTTGCAAATACAGCTCTAAACTGTGTGGGCCACTGTAGAACGGGTAGTACACCAGGAAACACTGTCTTGTGGTATAAGCTTTAATAAAAAGTTAAAAAAAATACAACGAATCACACAAAACAGGATGTAACGTAACGTTTATTGAATACACGACAATCATTTTTTTTCTCAGACGACAAAAAATGACAGACGCGAAAAATGACAGACGCGAAAAATGCTGCGTCATCAGGGGAAGCACTTTTCTGCGTTTGTTTGTTTGTTTCTGGGTGTTTTTTTTTGTGTTGTTTTTTTTGTTCCGTATCAGCTATTTGTGACGTCTCACTTATCTTGTTTTTTTTTCATTGTGTATTCAAGGAGTCTTACTTCACACTTTGGTTTGTATTTTACTCCAGATTCGGCTCGTCTTGATGTCGTCAGCTTCCAGTGTGACCAGTTTTCTGTGTTGATGTGGTCACCTTCCAATGTGAGCAGTTTTTTGTCTGGATGTGGTCACCTTCCAATGTGAGCAGTTTTCTGTGTTGATGTGGTCACCTTCCAATGTGAGCAGTTTTCTGTGTTGATGTGGTCACCTTCCAATGTGAGCAGTTTTCTGTCTGATGTGCTCACCTTCCAATGTGACCAGTTTTCTGTCTGATGTGGTCACCTTCCAATGTGAGCAGTTTTCTGTCTGATGTGGTCACCTTCCAATGTGAGCAGCTTTCTGTCTGGATGTGGTCACCTTCCAATGTGAGCAGTTTTCTGTCTGATGTGGTCACCTTCCAATGTGAGCAGTTTTCTAACCGCTCTGCCAGCGTTTGGAGAACGGAATCAACGTAAAAAAAGAAACTGGTTTACCGTCATGGATCCGACCCGGCGTGTTTCCCTCGGTGTTATAATACGGTGCATCTTCAATTACTACAATGTTTCCTCTCCCAGTGTCGAAGCTGTGTAACTTGTGTATGTGCAGTGTTGTGTTTACTTGGTTTTCAAGCACTGAAACACAAATTCGTATTATGTTGTTTTACTCAGTTTGAAAGTAGTAGGACCTACAACATCAATCAGTGTACTGTTGTCTTAATAAGTATAAGCGCAACATTTAGTGTTGCGCTGTTGTTTCAATCAGTCTTTAAACAGTACAACACTTCTTTTTTTTAAATTTCGCTTGTGTTTTAATCAGTTTTAAAGCATCGCAATACTAAATGAAATGTTGTTGTTACTCAGTTGTTGTTTTTTACAGCAGCACAACATTTTTTTGGTGCTGCTGTTTTACTCAAATTTACGGTTTAAAACAACATTACAGTTTTGCACCGCTTTACAACGTCAGCAGTGTTTAACTCGTCGTGAACGGTATTTCTCTCAGGCGGAGAGACACACGAATTTGTCATTCCAAGCCGAAGACGTTTGGGGGGGGGGGGGGGGGGGGGGGGGGGGGGGGAACAATTCGTCAGATGAAGACTGAAAACCCACATTTCACTCGACAAGCGCTTTCAGCATCTACAGCTAGTTTCTAGATTCTATGTGGCGTGATGCGAGTTGCACTATTTACACAGCCGCGGAAAAATTCATAAATGACTCCGGCTGTGCATAAAAAATCTGATAAAAGCGATGTAGCTTCGACATGATGTCTTTCGTAGAGCCGTTTTAGTCCGGCAAAAAGGAAGCGATCTCTCCATCATTGATTTGTTAATGTCCAGCTTTATTTGATACTCTGCGTGTGCGATTTTTTTTTTCGGATAGGGGCTTTGGATATAGTTAGGACTGGAAGAAGAAATAACCGTTTATATTGCCTTTTCTTCGTGTGTTGACCCCAATGTTTGTTTTTGTTTGTGCGTTCGTTTGTTTGTTTGTTGCCGCCGGAGCCAACATCCGGTGGATGCAATGAGAGTCAGTTCAAAGGTCGACGTCCGCAATTATGTTGCCGGTCAAGCGAACTATTTTGTGTCACCGCACAACAATTATGTTGCCGGTCAAAGCGAACTATATTGTGACACCTCACAACAATTATGTTGCCGGTTTAAAGCGAACTATATTGTGACACGACACAACAATTATGTTGCCGGTCAAAGCGAACTATATTGTGACACCACACAACTATCATGTTGCCGGTCAAAGCGAACTATATTGTGACACCTCACAACTATCATGTTGCCGGTCAAAGCGAACTATATTGTGACACCTCACAACTATCATGTTGCGGTCAAAGCGAACTATATTGTGACACGACACAACAATTATGTTGCCGGTCAAAGCGAACTATATTTGTGACACCACACAACTATCATGTTGCCGGTCAAAGCGAACTATATTGTGACACCTCACAACTATCATGTTGCGGTCAAAGCGAACTATATTGTGACACCTCACAACAATTATGTTGCCGGTCAAAGCGAACTATATTGTGACACCACACAACCGGGTTTCAAACGGGTTGAAAATAAAACCCAACAGATCACAATTGTAGAAAGGTATCTCCTCTAGTAGTTTTTTTTCCCCCTGCTATCTAATTGGAACTAATTGCTCCATGTGGATACTGACTGGTCCATGTGGATGCTGACTGGTCCATGTGGATGCTGACTGTTCCATGTGGATGCTGACTGGTCCATGTGGATGCTGACTGTTCCATGTGGATGCTGACTGGTCCACGTGGACGACTGGTGTTCGGGGCTGTGACCCAGCAAACCTGGATGTGGTTGTGAACAAGCTAACCGGGTTGACTGAAGAGGCAAGCAAGCAAGCAAACAAACAAACAAACAAACAAACAAACAAACAACCAACCAAACCAAACCAAAACAAACAAACGAAACAAAACAAAACGAACACCTCCAGCAAAAGCACACAGAAAAGTAGTTAGTTAGTTAAACAACTCAAAACAAAACAAAACAAAACAAAACAAAACAAAACAAAACAACAAAACAAGCATCACCAGCAAAAACTCACGTTGGACTAGATAGTTAAACAAAACAAAACAAACACCACCAGTGAAAACACACAAAGGACTAGATAGTTTAGCTTGCTTCACCGCGCGTTAATGACAGCTCAGAAATAACGGTTATGTTGTTTTAAACCCGATTGGGGAAAAAAACACACACTCATAAATGCCACAGTGTGTCAATAGCGATTGAAACAATGACACACTCATTGCTGTTACTCTGCGGTAAAGCAGAAGCATAAGATGCCAAAAGTATAGTGTTACTTTGATTGACAACAGCGAAAGATACGGATCCCTTATCTAGTGTTACAACATATTAAATCAGAGTAAAATAATGCATTTCGTTTCGTGTTGCCGTGTTGAAATCAGAGCGAAACACAGCGCTATTTAATATTACAACATTATCAAACAGGACAGAACACAATGCATTTTACAAAGTTTGCAATATTCATGTTCAGAGTAAAACGCAACGAGCTTTATCAACATGGCATTATTTTGTATCAGACCAAAACACAGCTTTTTATGATATTGTGTATTTGAGAGAAATAGTGTTACAATACTTCGTTTTAGAGTAAAACACAGCGTGTTACAATATCATATTAGAATTACACATGGCACACTTTATTAGTATCACAATGTTTATATTGGAGTGAGAAAGAGAATACGCTATTAGTGTTACAGTATTTTTTTTTAAGCAGAATAAAGAGCATCCTACCAGGGAAGCGTTATAATACTTCTACATTAGGATGAAACAGTACGCTTTATACGTGTAACAAGGCTTTACATCAGAGTAAAAAATACAGCACACTTTATTGGTGTCACTTCATTTCATGTCAGAGTAAAAACATAGTATACTTCTTTCGTGTTACAATGCTTCAAATCAGAGAAAAAGAAAAGTGCAGTTTATGGGTGTTAGAGCTGTTTAAAACAGAAGTACGTGCCGAATTGATTAGTGTTACAAGGTCTTAAAACAGAGTGACAACAAGGGCAAGTCATTATTGTTAACATATTTCTGATCAGAGTAAAAAGCACAGCACACTGTATAAATGTTGCAACATTTCATTTCAGAGTGAGAGACTATACAATTTATAAGTCTCACAATATTCTAAATCAGAAAAAAACAGCACACCTTTAGTTAAGTGTCAC
This sequence comes from Conus ventricosus, assembly GCA_018398815.1. Taxonomy (NCBI): domain Eukaryota; kingdom Metazoa; phylum Mollusca; class Gastropoda; order Neogastropoda; family Conidae; genus Conus; species Conus ventricosus. The sequence continues at coordinate 90,663,581 of CM031599.1, read as the reverse complement.
AATAGTCTAAGCCAGAGTAAAACACAACGCGATTTGTTACATTTAAAAATTCTGAATCAGTCTAAAACACTGCACACTTTATATCAGAGTTCATGTGAGACATGGATCCTCACAGCAGATCTGGAAAGAAGAACCCAAACCAGGGAAATAAGATGTCACCACAAGATATCGAACATCAGAAACACTGAGTATATTGCCAGTCAGTTCGTGTGTCTAACCATCAGGCAGCACATAAGACCATACGAAGATCTAATGACATCAATCGAAAGAAGAAAACTACGTTGGTATGGTCATGTCACACGATCCAATGGCCTCATTGAAACAACTGTCACCACAGGTCCTACGACTTTTGCCCCGTGGACTTTGGCCCGAGAAAGACGATTAGTCATGGGTCTGGCATCGCATTAGTTAAAAAAAAAGAGCACAAAGAGTCTTTTTTCTTCCTCTTTTTTGGAAAGTGTCTCGACCCCTCTCTCTCTCTCTCTCTCTCTCTCTCTCTCTCTCCTCTCTCTCTCTCTCCTCTTCTTCTCTCTCTCTCATCATTTATTTTTTGTCGAAAGGTTCCAATGTAGTATTACTGTTGTGGAAAAGAAAAGGAAACATCCTCTCCAGTCTGGCTGTATGTATCTAGGAAGCACGGGGAAAGACTGCGTGGCTGCCACATGAACCCCGTTTATAATGTGTTTAAAAATTTATTATCGTTAATTTCTTTATATTTTTTTCTACGTGTGCATTTTTTAACTTTTTTTTTCTACGTGTGTCTTTGATTTATTTTGCTAATTGTATCTATCCCCCTTTGGGAAAATGGGGCCTTTGGGCCCTTTTTAAATAAAGAAACATTCGTATTTGTATCCGTATCCGTACTCTCTCTCTCTCTCTCTCTCTCTCTCTCTCTCTCTCTCTCTCTCTCTCTCTCTCTCTCTCTCTCTCTCTCTCCCGCCTAACGGTTGACGGCAAGAAAAGTCATAAAATACGCATTGTCTAACTAATCAAGAATTTGAACCCAAGCAAAATCTTGTTCTTGAGTGCATGCACACTGATCTGCCGTCTTTAATTGTCATAACTGCGGGAAAACCTATGGTGCAGAATGGAGTTGGAGTGAGGTTTTGGTGTTGTGTGTGTGTGGTGTGTGTGTGTGTGTGTGTGGTGTGTGTGTGCTTTGCGTGCGTGCGTGCGTGCGTGCGTGCGTGCGTGCGTGCGTGCATGCGTACATGCGTGCGTGCGTGCGTGCGTGGTGGGGTGTGTGTGTGTGTGTGTGTGGGTGTGTGTGTGTTGGTGTGTGTGTGTCTGTGTGTGTGTGTGTGTGTGTGTTTTTGTGTGTGTGTTTTGTGTGTGTGGTGTGCGTGCGCGTGTGTGTGCGTGTGTGTGCGCCCCGCTCCTGTGTCTCTGTTTTTTTGTGAATGACTTATAGTGATTAAGTGTGTGTGTGCGTGCGCGCGCGCGCGGCGCGCGCGCCCCGCGCGCGGTGTGTGTGTGTGTGTGTGTGTGTGGTGTGTGTGTGTGTGTGTGTGTGTGTTTTGTGTGTGTGGTGTGTGTGTGTGTGTGTGTTTTGTGTGTGTGGGGTTGTTTTAAAGTGTGTGTGTGTGAGTGTGTGTGTGTGTGTGTGTGTGTGGTGTGTGTGTGTGTGTGTGTGTGTGTATGTGTGTGTCTGTGTCTGTGTGCGTGTGTGGTGTGTCTGTGGTCTGTATGTCTGTGTCTGTTACAAATGGCTTATAGTGGATTAAATGTGTGTGTTGCTTTGTGTGTATATATATCTATACATATTTCACTACCCCGTAGTTCTAGTTTTAAACATGAGTTTTATGGTCAGTAGACCTTTAAACTTGATTGAACTTCAAACCCGGAAATTTTGGCCTTTTTTTTTTTAAAAAGAAATGGATTCACTTTTTCTATTGATTACAAGAGCAAAAAAGATCAGAATTAACTTAAATGTCACGTGACGATCCACACAAGAAATTAAACAAAACCATGTGAACAAGAAAACAACCACCAACAACAAAAACAGCAGAAACGAAGACCTCAGAATGATCAGGCAACAACAGGGCAATGTGTGTCAAACCGAAACAAGCATCCCTATAAATTTTTTCATTTGTGAGTGAATATACCCCCAAACGCAGAATATACACACATATAATTTGTGTGTGTATGCTGTTTTCGTTTGTTTTTATTAAATGAATCGTGATCCTATCAAGGAAGATCTAGAAAAACAGCAACAAAGATAGCCAAAGCACCAAAATCATGGTTTTTATTTTTTTAAGACACTATCAATAAGAAAAGAAAAGAAGAAATTAAAAAAAGAAGTAAGTTCAGGCAAACCGGAACATTACGCAGTGTCCACACATAATAATCAAAGGATTTTCAGCAATGTAAATCGGAGCTTGGCGGAGATTAACGTGAATCACCACGTCCGACTTGTATCCGATGAAAATTAGCTGTTTGCACATGTTTCCACCATTTGAATGACTAAGTTCACACACACATCCACAAACAAATCAAAACAGGCACTGGATTTAAAAAAGAAGCAAAAAGCTCGAAAGAAAATTATGGAAAGATGTCAAGAATACCATTCTGAAGTGTTCTTTTTTTTAAAATGGCCATTGAGGTGGACAAGTGTAATACTTTCCGACACGTTTTCAAATTGTGCAAAAGTAGGTGTGGGATTGGAGTTGGGAAAATGGGATGGAATGGGAGGGGGGGGGGGGGGTGCAGGCATCTCTCTCTGTTCTCGCTCTCTGTCTCTGTCTCTGTCTCTCTCTCTCTCTCTCTCTCTCTCTCTCCCCTCTCTCTTCTCTCTCTCTTTTCTCTGTCTGTGTCTGTCGGGTCTGTCTGTCTCTCTCTCTCTCTCTCTGTCTCTCTCTCTCTCTCTTGTCTCTCTCTCTCTCGCTGGTTCGCTCGTAGCTCTCTTTCTCTCTCTGGCATCATTTAAATTTTTGTTGGATTCCTCGTGATTTCGGGTTGTTATGTACAGGAATTTCTATTTTACCTTAGGTTTCTTCTTTTTCTTCTTCTTCTTCTTCTTTTCTTCTTCTTCTTCTTCTTCTTGCTTTCCTTCTTCTTCTTCTTCTTCTTCTTCTTCTTCTTCTTCTTCTTTTCTTCTTCTTCTTCTTCTTCTTCTTTCTTCTTTCTTCTTCTTCTTCTTCTTCTTCTTCTTCTTCTTCTTCTCCAACTCGCTTTCAACCCTGAAAGGGATTGTCGTGTTTGGGCTGGGTGTAGTTTACTACAGAAATTCGGAGATGGAAATGGGATGTGCTGTAGTTGTGATAAGGAAATATCATGCTGTTGTTGTAGCCGTGATATATAAAAAAAAGACAAAAAGAGATTTCCTCCCCCACGCAAGTCGTCAAGGCTGCCAAGCACACGATGATTACGCCTTCTGGCTCTGCTGTGTCTGACAGGTCGTCCGTCCTTAAGGGGGAAAGAACCATCGTCCTTTTCTTTCTTTCTTTCTGCGTAAGCAGGTGATACTCCTGCGGACACTGCCTGTATAGACAGGCAGTGGGTTTTGTGTGTATGACGTTTTTTATCCGCCATTAAAAGGGAGCCCTACTCCATCTTCGGGGAAGGAGCATGATATGTGTAACGTGTCATCCCATTACAACGGCCCCAAACTGGCCTTCTCTTCCGAAAGTTGGTGATGGGATTTTACGTGTGTACAAGATGTTGTGCGTGCGTCCACACACGGAACCTCGGTTTATAGTCTCATTCGAAGGACTGTATGGGGAATGGAGTCAGAACCCATGTTAACTCCGAGGGAAAAATACCCTGTACCGAAATTCGAACCCGCAACCCCAGGATCACGAGTCCAGCGCTCTACCAACTGAGCTATTCCGGCCCTGAAGCATCGTCCGAACTGAAGGCCTCGCTAGAACCATCGTCTGAACTGAAGGCCTCGCTGTGTTTGACAGGTCGTCTGTCCTTAAGGGGGAAAGAACATGTTGAACTGAAGGCCTCGCTGTGTTTGACAGGTCGTCTGTCCTTAGGGGGAAAGAATCATCGTCTGAACTGAAGGCCTCGCTGTGTTTGACAGGTCGTCTGTCCTTAAGGGGGAAAGAACCATCGTCTGAACTGAAGGCCACCAATGTCGAACTCCTTTCCCTTCTCTCTATCCCTTGCTGCGTCGCCATCCGTGTCTTATCGGTGTTATGCTCTCCTCTACCTCCCCCCCCCCCCCCCCCCATGATTGTGTCTCTCTTCACCTCCACAGCTACACCCAGGTCTCGTTGTCTTGCAGTGTTAGCACCAGCAGCAGCAGGAGGAGGAGCTAGTATTTGGGGGGGGGGGGGGGGGGGTCGTCATGAATCCCCTCCGCCCACAGAGACGCTGCGTTGCATGCTGGGTCGTTTCGCTGGTGTGACGTCATTTACCCTATGTGTGATGTCATTTACCCTATGTCTGATGTCGTTTACCCTATGTATGATGTCATTTACCCTATGTGTGACGTCATTTACCCTATGTGTGACGTAATTTACCCTATGCGTGACGTCATTTACCCTATGCAGAACGCGACCTTCTAAAGCCCTTCGCCACACCCATCAGTCCCTTCATCATCTCCACCTCCTCCTCTTTCTTTCTCCTTCCCATCCCTCTCTCCAGCCCATTCTCCCTCTCTTTCCTCACTCATCCAGACTGAGAGTTTCCCTCTCTGATGAAAGTCTCCACGACACCCCTACTTGTAAATGTGTGTGCTGAACACCCATCACTCCACCAGAGATGACAACTCAGAGGACACCAACACCCACCACAACTACCAGTCAGTCTGGGCTGATGAAGACCAGCAGTAGCTGGCCGAAAATTTCCCTCAGGTAAATTTCATTAGACTCTGAGTCAGTTAAATATCTAAATCAAGCTTCTTCTCTTACAAATCCACTTTATGTTAGATACATACAAGATCACTATTGTATATGAGGATTAGAAGTTAGAAAAAAGAAAAGGCTTCTTCTGCAATTATGTTCCCGCCATTTTTATTTTCTTCTACCGCATGTGCTTAAAACAGATCTCTGATTGGTAGAAAGGTCCGTCAGTTTTTTCTTTCGTTTTTCTTTTTTTTCTGTTTTAAACTCTCAGGTTCCTGAGACGAGAAGCACAGGGAGAACTCGCAAATGGCAAGCTTATGCTAGCGACGAGGTATGGAAGAGGCAAGAAAGTAGAAAAAAAGCTAAAAAAGAAGAAGAAGAAGTAGAAGAAGAAGAAGAAGAAGAAGAAGAAGAAGAAGAAGAAGAAGAAGAAGAAGAAGAAGAAAAGAAGCCTGAAGCAAGAGAATTTCAAATCAATAATATTACTACTTCTTCAAGCTCTCTTTATTGAGAAGGTCTTGTGTTCTGATTGTTTATCCACCAATCAGATAATTTCACGACTTTCTGTGCACAACTACAAGAAATTAAAGCAGTCGGACATTTGTTTTCCTTCTCGCTTGCCAGAGAGCCGTAAATAATCGAACAAAATCTTGCCTGCATCGAAGAGTTTGAGACAAACTCATGGCGGACTTGGATATGGAGCCAGCTAAAAGCCCAAAGGTCCTTCCTGCCAATCAGATAGCGTTACCTTTTTTGAAGTGGCGGAGGAAAAAATATGATACCGAAATGTTGTTAGAAAAATGTCCTTCCTGATTTTGTCGCACTTTTAGACAACGTTCTTCTTGTTTCAATCGTAAAGGAGGTGGATCTTGAACAGAGAAAAAAAAGTTTATTTAAACGTTGTCGTTTTTCCCACCCTGTCCCTTTCATTTGTAAACATTGATCTAATTATTGATACATGTGTCGAGCAACGCGATTTGCTGAACTCTGCAAACCTCTCTGTGATTGGTACAAAGAACCGTCTCGATTCACCTGCAGTGAAGAGGAAAATCGAAATTGAGGTCACCATGACAGCAGGACTCGAAGAAGATCCACAGAATCCTTTTTCTTTCTTTCTTTTTGTTTTGTTTGTTTGTGTGTCTGTTCTTTTCCGGTGATGATCAGAGCGGTAGGAAAAATCGAGGATGTAATGGCGCTCCATTTTGCGTTCAGAGACCCGATGAAATCGCTTCCTTGTTTGACATGATATATCATGGACAGTACCAGGCCCGAGAGATTGAATCACCTGCAGTTACGGCTAAAACATGAACTATTATTATTTTCTTAATTTAAAGGGGAGGGGGGTGGGGGAGCACCTATGAATGATTCCAGAGAGTCGTTCGAGAAGACCATGAATCACTCTACAGCCATAGCTAGGAACCGACGGAAGTTGGTCCAAATCCTGAAATGATAATGGGTGAGATACAGTTCGAACCAACGATCTCCCCAATCTCAGTTCTGTATTTGTATAATTATGACGTCATGTTTATAATTCAATGACCTGCTCATTTTGTCAGTGTCAAACCATATGTCTGCTTCGCCTACAGTACCAATGTATTGCGATTTAGACACTGTGCTCGTATTCATTACCGATGAAAATATAAGTAACACTCCTGTTTGTACAGTGCCTTAGATTGCTGTTAAGGACATTAGGTTGGCGTCTTTTACGGATGTGACACTCCACGTTTTTCGTTACTGCCTATGCTTGCAGTTAGGGACACTACGTTCGCGTCTTTCCGTGATGGAGATGAGTGTAAACTCCACAGTTGTCGTTCTTTCCGGCCCACCCCCTTTCTGACATTTTCCATCTGTTCACCCCCATTCTCTTTCTTTAATGCGATCGTCTTCAACGGTTCCGTCACTTCTTCTTCTTCTTCTTCTTCTTCTTCTTCTTCTTCTTCTTCTTCTTCTTCCTCTTCTCTTCTTCTTCTTCCTCTTCCTCTTCCTCTTCTTCTTCTTCTTCTTCTTCTTCTTCTTCTTTCTTTCTGTCAGTCTTGTTCTTTCTTTTTTTTCTCTCTCTCTCTCTTCTCTCTTTCTTTCTTTCTTTTCCTTTCTTTTCTTGCTTTCTTTTCTTTATTCTTGCCGTCCTCCCCCTCCATCTCCTCTTCTTCTTCCTCCTCCTCCCCTTTTTTTCTGCTGCTACCGCTAGTGCTGCTGTCATTTCTTCTCCCCCTCCCCCTCCTCCTACTTTGTCTCTCTTCTTCGTTTCCTCTTTGGCTTCTTTTTCTGCTGCTGCTGCTGCTGCTGCTGCTGTTTCTTTTCTTACTTCTTCTTCTTCTTCTTCTTCTTCTTCTTCTTCTTCTTCTTCTTCTTCTTCTTCGTCGTCGTCGTCGTCGTCGTCGTCGTCGTCGTGGTACTCTTCTCCTTTGTCTCCTCTTCCTCCTTCTTCTCCCTCACCTTTCTCTCTCTCTCTCTCTCTCTCTCTCTCTCTCTCTCTCTCTCTCTCTCTCTCTCTCTCTCTCTCTCTCTCTCTTCTCTCTCTCTCTCTCTGTCTGTCTGTCTGTCTGTCTATTTCTACCTCCCCTCCCACTCTCTCTGTACTCACGCACGTTTTTGTGTGTGTGTGTGTGTGTGTGTGTGTGTGTGTGTGTGTGTGTGTGTGTGTGTGTGTGTGTGTGTGTGTGTGTGTGTGTGTGTGTGTGTGTGTGTGTCGTGTGTGTGTGTGTGTGTGTGTGTGTGTGTGTGTGTGTGTGTGTGTGTGTGTGTGTGTATGTGTGTGTGTGTGTGTGTGTGTGTGTGTGTGTGTGTGTGTGTGTGTGGTGGGTGTGGGTGGGTGAATGAGAGAGAGAGAGAGAGAGAGGAGAGAAGGAGAGGAGAGAGAGAGAGAGAAAGAGAGAGAGAGAGAGAGATGCATTAGGGAACGTATCGGAACACTTCGTGTTGCTTGGAGCATCTCTTGTGTGTCCAGACTGAGTTGTGAATGGCGTGACGTCTCTCGGGAAACCCACGGGCCCTTTGTTCCCATCGCTTTGAAATAACAAAGCAGAAAAAAAAGAACGTGCCTCATATAAATCGCTAACGTTACATAGCAGAGTCAACAGAGGGAAAGTCAACACAGTAGCATTAAAACGTGTATATTCTGTCATAGCAGAGTCAATGGAGGGAAAATCAACATAGTAGCATCAAAACGTGTATATTCTGTCATAGCAGAGTCAATAGAGGGGAAAGTCAACATAGGAGCATCAAAACGTGTATATTCTGTCATAGCAGAGTCAATAGAGGGAAAGTCAACATAGGAACATCAAAACGTGTATATTCTGTCTCGCCCTATGTGTCCAGCGGAAAACATCACTGGTTCCCCAGCTCACAAACATTGTAGAGTTTGGAAGAAACTCTAGAGAGAGAGCTTGACAGCAGAAGGTCTGCAGAGAAGAACCCCCCCCCCCCCCCCCCCTCAGACAAGTGTTTCGGCCCTGAACTTCTTACACTCTAAGGGGGCTGGGCCACACCCAGGTCATGACTCCCATATGCCCTTCTACTGCCCACGGCACTGGTCCCCAGATCGCCAACACAGTGGGGACACTACAGTCATGAAAAAAACCCGTCCTGTGGTCTCCATCTCTGACACTTCTTGACCAGTGTCCGAGTGGCAGCAAACCTCTTGGCGGTCCACTCAGCAGGTTGCCCGACCACCTCTTTCTCTTCGTCTGCCCTGACTCCTCTCCCTCGGAGGAAGGCTTTGGAGAGTCTGTTTCTTTCTTTCTGCGTACGCAGGCTGATTATCTGCGGACACTGCCTGTATAGACAGTGTGTATGACCGTTTTTCATCCCGCCATTAAGGCAGCTATGCTCCATCTTCGGGGAAGGTACATGCTATGTGTAACGTGTCATCCATACCAACGGCCAAACTGGCTTTCTCTTCGTAAAGTTGGTGATGGGATTTTACGTGTGTGCAAGATGTTGTGCGTGCGTTCACACACGGAAGCTCGGTTGTTAGTTCATTCGAAGGACTGTATGGGGAATGGAGTCAGAACCAATGTTAACTCCGAGGGATGGAGACTCTGTTTCATTTTGACACAGATCTACGTCATATCCCTCCTTTACCCCCAGTGTAGTCAATGGGTTTTCAAAGTTACTCGCATGATTCCTGAAGGTTCTGCGTTCTTCGCGTGTGTGTGACCTGTTCAACAGAGGAGACGTCAAGAATTGTTCTGGAGCATCTCATCACCACCACTGGGAATTCCCTCCAGGTCACCAGCCCCATGCCCAGGAAGATGGACTGTCCAGGTCCACCAGTCCATGCCTCCAGGAAGATGGACTGTCCAGCTACAAGCAAAAAGCTCCCGCATGGATCTGAGAATGGTATTCTTTTCTTCAGATTGGTTTAAATTTTGCCAGTGCTTCCGACGTTTGAAAATCTATATTATATCTAATTAATCAGTCACTCAGTCGTTCAACGTTTTGATGTCGTTAGTTTCAAGGTGAGGTGAAAATCTATATCATGTCTAATGAGTCAGTCACTCAGTCGTTCAACTTTTTGATGTCGTTAGTTTCAAGGTGAGGTGACAGCAGGTGAAAGTTGAAAAAAAAAAATGAAAAGAAGATTTACTGTTCCGCCGAACGAAAGAGGCAAACAAAACACAAGAGAAAATACGACGCGTTTCGACCTCTTTGGTCTTCTTCAAGCAAAAAACAGCGTTCAAGACAATGAAAACGAAGAACGAACGGTCACTTATCTCCTCAAACAGGGCGCTAAATGGATGTGGAATGAAAACGAGGCTAATGTATTACAGATTTCAAAGCATATAAACGTACTTACAGTTTATCTTGAATACAAGTACTTTCTGAGATATTCCATAAAAAAGAAAACCCGTTTTTGGCGTTATAGCCGTTAGTAACGGCAATTCTGGTAAAATAAAACACCGGGCATCATCCGTGACCCATGATAAACACATGTACAAATTTTCAGACAGATCGGCCTAGAAGTTTTGTCTGGAGCGAGTGGAACACATTTTGACCACGGACAGACACACAGACACGCAGACAGCATTTTTCGTTCCCATTGTAAAGTACTCCCTGCTCTATAAGAACTGGGAGTACAAAAACTACTATCATCATCATCATCATCATCATTCATCATCATCATCATCATACATCTCATCATCATCATCATCTTATCTTCATCATCATCATCAAACCTCTCTAGATTACTTTTCTTTGATATTCTTTATCGTCATTTTACTACTACTACTACTACTACTACTACTACTACTACTACTACTACTATTATTATTATTATTGTTATCATTACCATTATTATTCTTAATACTAATCATAATATTATTGTTATTATTATTATTCTGTTTTCTCATCGTCATAACTAGTTTTATCATCATTATCTTAAATCGCATTGTCTCCATCAAGCAGCCTCAGCTTCATTCCGCACCCGTTTTGTGCCCAGGTTGAGGAGATAAGTGTTTGTACGTTCTTCGTTTTCATTGCTTTGAATGCTGTTGCCTTGCCTGAAGAAGACCAAAGAGTGAATCTTCTGTTAATGTTTGTGTGTCTTGCCTTGCCTGAAGAAGACCAAAGAGTGAATCTTCTGTTTAATGTTTGTGTGTTCGTGTTTGAGCATGAAACGTAATGATTGGGAAAAAAAGAAGAAGAAAAAGCTAGTTCCGTCTACAGAAACAGTACACGGGCTCAGCTGACTACGTCAAGAGAAATGTTAAAGGATACACAACATTCAGTTCACTAAATGAACCCATAAAGGGATACACAACATCAGTTCACTAAATGAACCTTAAAGGGGGCACAAAACAAATTTAGTTCCTAAAAAAACCTATCGTGGTGAACCAACATGGTCAAGTCATTGGAAC
>CM031599.1:90649464-90652830 GCA_018398815.1 Conus ventricosus | reverse complement strand
TCACTTTCTCCCTCCCCGCCCCACTTTCCTCTTTGCTGTTCCTCTCTACCTGCCTGTTTCCGCCTCTGTTCTGGCCCCTGTGATCTTCCTCTCCCGCGCCCCACTTTCCTCTTTGGCTGTTCCTACTCTACCTGCCTGTTTCCGCCTCTGTTCTGGCACCTGTGATCTTCCTCTCCCGCGCCCCACTTTCCTTTGGTGTTCTACTCTACTGCTGTTTCCGGCCGACTCACCGGCCACTTCCTTGGGTTCCTACTCTACTGCCGTTTCCGCCTCTGTTCTGGCACCTGTGATCTTCCTCTCACCGCGCCCCACTTTCCTCTTTGGCTGTTCCTACTCTACCTGCCTGTTTCCGCCTCTGTTCTGGCACCTGTGATCTTCCTCTCACCGCGCCCCACTTTCCTCTTTGGCTGTTCCTACTCTACCTGCCTGTTTCCGCCTCTGTTCTGGCACCTGTGATCTTCCTCTCACCGCGCCCCACTTTCCATCTGTTTCTTGACACGACGGTGACATGACGATAAACCGATGGTGAGACACAGTGAAAAACTTCGGCCCTGTTAAAACAAAGTACTTAAATCATTCATGTGTGTGTGTGTGTGTGTGTGTGTGTGTGAGGAAGAAGAACGCACACACACACACACACACACACACACACACACACACACACACACACACACACACACACTCACACCACACAACACACACACACACACACACACACACACACACACACACACACACAAGCATAAATATCGCGCCGCTCCAGCTCTCCGTTTCACACAAACAATAGCAGGCACTGTAAAAAAGCAGCCACCCACACACGATTTTGTGCTCAACCGCAATTGGGCATGTTCTGTCTTTTTAGTTAACGAATAATTCATGTTCATGAGCGCTTTGTAATGTTTCTAATGTTAACTTTATCTTTTACAAATATTATCAAACACACACACACACACGCATGCCCAGTCTTCTCTGTGTGTGCTGTTCGTTTGATCCCCTGTGTCTGGTTGCAGATCGTGTCTTTTTTCAACTCCCTGTCTCTTTGGTCAGGTGGCCTTGACCTGGTGCAGGTGGCGCTGTTTATTCAGGTGGCCTTGACCTGGTGCAGGTGGCGTGTTACCCTGCGCCCGTGCTTAATACTGTCGTGCAGGGTATTCCGTCTTGTGTATAGGTACATAGAATTGCTCCAGAAAAAAAAAGAAAGAAAAAAAGGGTGGGTCGTCTCTCGCAACTTGGATGGTTTTTCCTGTTTCATACATCGTCCTGATGTTCCATGTGGCTACTCTCGTTGTTATAAGGGGAGTCAGCCTTGCAGCTTCCTTCCGGCTTTCACTGCACCGCGTCATAAGTATCCGGGATGGAGACCCTTCCTTGCCCAGGTGAATGTTTTGGTTCGTTGTCGTCGATGCTTCTGTAACTGTTTTTTTTTTTTCTCTCACAGGTAGGGTTGTTAGCCCTACGCAAACTCCTTTATCCTCGGGGCGAGGTGGTCCTGCCTTAGTCGCCTCTTACGACATGCATGGCAGGGCAGTGGGTCTATTCTATGCCCAACCCACAGGGCGACCAGTTTTCTTGATCTAGTATCTCCAAACAGGACAGATGTATACTGTTTCACCAGATCAGTCTCTCATTTTCAGTGTATCAGTTACAGCATTGCAATGTATGAATGGACGACACGCGACTTCCAAAAATGGTCTTCTCTGAGCTGGCAGCTGGAACAAGGAACACTGGGCGGCCACTCAAACGCTTCAAGGACTGCCTGAAAGTATCACTGGCTTCCTGTGGCATCCCGCTTCAGGGCTGGGAAACACTTGCCACAGACCGCAGTGCCTGGCGACTTGCTGTCCACAAAGGAGTAAACAGCTTCGAAGAGAAGCGTTTGCACGAATTGGACCAGAAGCACCCAGCCCGCAAAGAGAGGAGACCTGACCTAGTGACAGCTGTCGCATGCCCAGAGTGTGGACGTATCTGTGTGTCCAGCTTTGGCTTGCGCTCACACATGCGGAGTCACTGACGTCTTCGTCGACCACGACGGACATCCATGATAATGTATGAATGACGTAAACTATGTCACATGCCTTTGATTCTGTGACATGAAACATTAATTCTTTGTATGATGAAAAAAAAACCAACAAAAACTGGACCCAGTGAATTAAAATAAGTATCGTCTTCATATGAACTGTTTTTATCTAAAAGAAAGGGAAAAGGTGTACTGAATATCCACATGATTTTATCCATGGTGCGTATAACAATTTTTTTTTTTCATAGAGAATTGTTCAATTTCAAATTTTACAAATGATCTACCGAATAAAGTGCGTTCTGTCTCTACCTGTGTGTGTTTATGTGAATGTGTGTGACCGAGCCTCGACTATCATCTTTGTTCCCAAAATAAATGAGCAGTTTTTCGTCATGATATCCAAATCTAATTTAAAAAGGAATTGAAAGCAATTCCGCTAGTCAACAGGGACAAACAAATTACGAGACAAAGCGCAACGTGTTTCGACCTCGTAGATCTTCTTCAGGCAAGATAAATAACGTTCAGGACAACGAAAACGAAGAACAAGCAATCACAAATCTTCTATAATTCGGCCCAAGGTGGGCGCATGGTGACTTGTAAGTGTACAGTGGAGATCAAGAGGTAATCTTTCTTCCTCTAGAAGCCGCGTAAGTAACTTTTCATCACTTCCATATGGAGAAAAAAGGTATCGAGACTCGTGAGCCAGAGAGATACTGTTTGTGGCATTTATATAGACTGGAAAAACATCTTGTTATACGTTGGAATAGCTCAGTGTGGAGAGCGTTAAACTGAAGATCTACAGGTTCCTAGCTCAAGCTGAGCTTTTCCTTTTCCTTTTATTTTTCTTTAACTGGGTACAGAGCAAGAGGCGAAGGGAGGGGCGGAGCGAGCGGGAGGGCAGGAGGGGAGCGGGAGGGGAAGGGGAAGGGACGGGATGGAGGCAGGGGGAAGGGGGAGGGGGAGGTGGTGAGAAGGCTGGGGTAGGGGAGAGTGGAGGAAGGGGGAGGACACGAGGCAGAGGAAGGGAAGAGGGCACAGGGAAAGGAGAGGAGGGAAAGGGGGAACTGGGGGGGGGGGGGGTTGGAACAGAGGAAGGACAGGAGGAAGTGGGGGGGGGGGGGGGGAGGGTACGGGGGGGAAAAGAAGACGGGGAAGGGGGCGGTTAGGTTATTTATATGCACAACTCATATCGTTGGTAACTTAAAGAAACAATGCTGTTCCGCCAAATGAAAGAGATAAACAAATTGCAAGACAAAACACGAGGGTGTTTCGACCTCTTTGGTCTTCGTCAGGCAGGACACAACAACATTCAAGACAATGGTAACAAAGAACAAACAATCACTGATCTCATC
>CM031599.1:90641964-90644464 GCA_018398815.1 Conus ventricosus | reverse complement strand
AGTAAAGCTATTAAAATAGCCCTTGGTGTTCCAGTACATTCTAATACTTTTAAAACATATAAAGAAGCTATATCTCTTGTCACTTGATGATCAACGCAAACTAGCAACAGCCAAGTATGTAACCAGAAGTCTTTCTGTATCAAATTTAGTAACAAATGAAATCTTTCTTGATTCGAAATCGGATTTTCCTAAAAGGGCACAGAATATTTCTTACCTGCAGCCCATTCGAAATTATACTGATGATTTATTTAAAAAATGTGACATCGATATTGCATCCATTTCAAAACCTCCAACTATGCCCACAGTTCCTCAATGGCAGCATATCTCTCCAAATTTTGATATAGATTATACTACTCTAAAAAAAGAAGACAATATTATTTGATATCAGTAGAAGCAAAAGACATATGAAAACACATATCCACATCATCTTAAAATCTACACGGATGGTTCAGTTTTAGAATCTTATACAGGAGCTGGATTTGTAATTCCCGATTTAAAAGCAAAGAAATCATTTTGTTTAGGAAAGAACTTTTCAGTTTTCACTGCTGAACTATATGCAATCCTTATGGCCTTATCTTGGATATCTGATCTTGATGTGGCAATTTACAGCATTCTAATCTGTGTTGACTCTAAATCTGTTCTTTATAGCTTACGAAATTGGGATGCAAATGTAAGGAAAGACTTAATTTTTGATATAAAATTTATGATACATTCAGTTATGGCGAAAGGAACTTTTGTAGAGTTTTGCTGGATCCCATCTCATTGTGGTATCTATGGAAATGAAATAGCTGATAAATTAGCAAAAGAGGGTGCACTTAGAAAAAATCCAGAAAGTAGATTAAAATTGGATAAACATGAAATCATTTCTCTATTAGAAAATTGTATGAACAATGAAAAACTTCCTGCAAAAACGAAAGTGTTATTATGTCAAAGATCATTGTCCAGTATAATTTATAAGATGCGTTTAAACTCGTGGAAAACCAATTTTCTAAGGATGTAGATTGCGCTTGTGGTCTCCCATTATCTATTCAACATATTCTATTTGAATGTCCAATTCTAACATCTTTATATAATATTCAAAGGATAGATATTGATTCCTTAGGGGCTTTACAAGAAATACTTTACAGCCCCAAAATGATGATATAGCAAAGGCTATATCGAGTTCTGTATATCATTCATTTATTGTAATTTATTTATCAGTTAAAATTATTGTTTGGTCGTTAATAGGCAAATTTTCATGCATTTGTGTCCGTGCGCGCGTGCGCGCACACCACACACACACACACACACACACACACACACACCACACACAATACACACATAAGGGCGCGCGCATGCATGCACGCACACGCACTCATATAAGCACTTACACACATACACTTTTTTTTAAAAGTCTAATATCACCATCGTTGTGAAGAGACTCTAAATTAAATCAATCCAAATCCAATTGAGAGAGAGAGAGGAGGAGAGTGGAGAGGAGAGAGAGAGAGGAGTAGGAGGAAGACGAGAGAGAGAGAGAGAGAGAGAAGGAGAGAGAGAGAGAGAGAGAGAGAGAAAATGCATAAATGGCTCTGACAATGTAAGTGTATGCTTAATGTGGTTATCTAAGTGCATATGAATGTCCCGTTAAATATCCCCCTATACAACATACCTGCAAATAATCTACAGTAAATGCGTAACTGGACTACAAATTAAAAAGAAAACAATATTGAAGGCAAGCTTGAAATCTGAAAAGACATCGCACAAAGACATGCCTGATAATGGTGGTAAATGAGGTTGAAGAGGCAAACAGTCAAACAGCAGATGCTTGCTGGTTATTCTTCGTTCTCCACAAATACATTTTGCTACGTTTATATATTTAGTTTTTTACGGCATCAAGTTTTAATCTATGAAATACTGAAATTAAATTTCTGTATTGGTGCATGTTTTTCACATGAAAATGGGAATGCTGTTTACATGTTCATAATTAATTGAATGAGTGTTTTTATCAGCCACAGTAAGCAACGTATTTTTGTAGTTTTTTTTTCTGAAGTGGGTGGGTGGGTGGGTGCGTGGGTGCGTGCATGCGTGCGTGCGTGCGTGCGTGTGTGTGTGTTGTGTGTTTGTGTGTGTGTGGTAGTAGTAGTAGTACTTTAGTTTTACGTCTGTTCACATCTGTGATATTAGACGAAGAGAGAGATGAGAGAGAGAGAGAGAGAGAGAGAGGAGAGAGAGAGAAGAGAGAGAGAGAGAGAGGAGAAGAGAGAGAGAGAGGAGAGAGATGCATAAATGGCCTGACAATGTAAATGTATGCCAAATGTGGTTATCTAAGCGCATATAAATGTCCCGCTAAACTATCCTACAACATACCTGCAAATAATCTTAAAGTAAATGCTTAACTGGACTACAAATTAAAGAAAAAACAACATTGAAGGCAAGCTTTAAATCTTAAAAAGACATCACATAAAGACTTGCTGATAATAGTGGTAAATGAGGTTGAAGAGGTAAACAGTCAAACAGC
>CM031599.1:90621964-90631964 GCA_018398815.1 Conus ventricosus | reverse complement strand
AAACTACGTTAGTTCCAAGAATCCTGTGTACGATACGATGCAACAGCCATTTAAGTTTTATTTCCTGTATTTGATGACTTGGTGAAAACCTTTTCACAAGAAATTTCTGTTCCCAGTTTTCAGTCCATTTCTAGCACGAATTAGGAAGTTCGCTGTCAAATGTGAAAAGGTCATAGTACAGTCTTGATCCCTTGGATATAGAGTATATTATTTTAGAGCTCTTGGTTTTTCTTTTATATTTTGATTAATTAATATATTAAGACCAGCTTACTGTATTATTTCTAATAGAGCTTACACAGCCGTAGTAAGCCAAGAAGCATACACCCATATCATATTTTCTATTAAATTCGTTTAAAACTTAGAAACTTTCGTCGTTTTAAAAAAAGAAGTGAAAACACAGTAAACCCTTTCCAAGCCAGTTACATCTGATTACATTATTACCAATCTAAAATTCATTATTATGGAAGACTGGCTCGGTCAGTACATCCGATTGTGTTTTTGCTTTCAGGTGTCTAAAAAAATCTCTATATGCCATGAATGTATGGTTCCGAAACACATTTTGTATTTATTTAAAGGATAACAAGGACCATATTTTTCTATTTCTTCGCAAAAAGGATACATTACACAGGCAATATTTTTCCACTTGTGTTTTGTTGTTTTAAATCTTCTCAGCCAGGTAAGTTTTAGAGCATTGATATGCTTTCTAATATCGGGTATGCCTACACCCCCTCCTTTATGCTTTTTATTGCATTTTTTCTACTTATTTTATCCCGTTTACCATTCCAAACAAACAAAACACATTCTCTGACAATTATTTATGAAGTAATCTGGTGGATTTGGAAGTAAAATCCATCGATGAATCAATTCAGATAAAATCAAAGATTTTAACACAGCAAACTCGTCCAAGAGGAATAATGTTTCTTTTCATCCATATTTTAAACAAGGCTGTTATTTCTGATAATGTTTCAGCATAATTAATCTTTTCACAGTTTTTTTAACATCATTTGTGAACCATGTTCCAATATTTTAAACTTATCAGGGTTCCATTGTATATTTAAATGTTGCGTATATTTTATTTTTAGCCTTTCTTACTATCTAGCCATTTGCTTGTGTTTTATCTGCATTTAGGAAAAGTCCTGAAAACTTTCCAAATTTCTCTATTAATTGGACAGATCTTTCAAAAGATATTCGATCTCCATTATTCATTAATTGTGTATCATCAGCAAATTGTGATATTTTAAGTTCTTTGTTGTTTATTTTAACACCTTTTATATCTTTATCTTCTCTAATCATGATTGCTAAGATTTCTACACATAGTATGAATAGATAAGGCGAAAGGTGATCTCCCTGTCTACGGCCTCTTTCAATGTGAAACCAATCCGAAGTTTGACCGTTAACTATAACAGCTGATTTTATGTTTTTATAAAATGTTTGTATCCAATTACATATGCTATTTTCGAAACCATATTCTCTCAAAATTTTAAATAAAGATTCCCAGTCGAGAGAATCAAAAGCTTTCTCAAAATCTAAACAGAGTAAAAGTCCGTGTAATTGCTCACTTCCACATAGTTAATTAGGTCATAAATAAGCCGTATGTTATCCCCAATATATATTTGCAATGAAACCTGTTGATCTTCAATTATTAGGCTCAGAAGAACCTTTTTTAAAACTCTATTTGCGATGCATGCAGACCAGTTTTATACAGAACATTTATAATTGAAATAGGTCTCCAGTTTTTTATATTCTCTCTCAATTTATCCGGTTTAGGTATGCAGGTGATTATTCCTTCTTTTTGAGTGGTTGACAGTTCCTATCCTTCAGTGATGATTTAGAGCATGAACTATAAAAGGGCCAAGTTTTTTCCAGAAAAAAATTATAAATTTAGCTCCAACCGTCAGAACCAGGACTTTTACCATTTTTCATGTTTTTCAAAGCAAAGCCGGCTTTTCTAAACTTATTTCTCCATATAAGGAATCTTGTTCTTCTCTAGTAGATTTGGACGTTCTTGTATTAAGTCTTTTACGTCACACGTATCTAGGTCTCTTTTGGAATACAGTCGTTTATAAAATAAATGAACTTCTGTCTTTATCTTATTTGGCTCATCTATAAGTGTTCCATTGCTGTCCACCAATTTTGTCATACTTTTATTAACATAGTGCCTCTTTTCTAAACTACAAAGTAGTTTGATATTTTTTCCCCTTCAGCAATCCATTTAGCTCTTGATCTTAATATAACTCCCTGTTATTTCTTCTCTCTGAGTGTCACTAGTTGTTGTTGCTTTTCTTTTAACAGCAAATGAAACAAACTGCGGCGTTACTGAAACACGACAAAAAGCAGAAGAGCACACAAAACAAAGTGTGAAGTAACGACGATTTATTGCACGACACAAAACAGGACAGAAATTTTCGGCAAAATGCCTTTCCTCAGCGCAAACAAAAAAAAGTACAGACATAAACATGCACAATACTCCCCTTGTGAAGTCAACAATTTAAAGTCTTCCTCTGTTTTATTTTCTTTGTTTTCTAATACACCGATTTCTTTCAATAAATCATCTTCTTCTTTTTTTAAGCCTTTTTTCTTCATAGTAGCATATGCGAGTTTTCGATCTTATTTTCATGAGCAAAAAGTCAATAAAAACTTTATCTGATGCAGTAAGTTCAACATCTTTAAGTGGGATTCGAGAGAGTGTTTCTACGTCATACTGTTCTATCGAATATTCACAGATGATTTCATCGATTGAATTATGTACTTCGTCAACATATTGTTTGTCTTTTAACAATTCACAATTAAATTTCCAGAATGTGTTGTGTTTAATAGTTTTCCCAAATTTCAATTTCAGAACAACATTGAATGATCTGTTCGATATCCAGGCGCAATATCTGCATCTTCAAAATTCAACATAAGGTCTTCTGAGATAAGAAAGAAATCTAATCTACTCTGCTGTAAAGGCGATGATCTGTGCCTTATATATATATATATATATATATATATATATATATATATATATATATATATATATATATATATATATATATAGCTCAGTTGGTAGAGCGCCTGACTCGTAATCTTGGTGATCCTGGGGTTGCGGGTTCGAACCTCCGCCGGGGCGTTTCGGTACAGGGGGATTTTTCCCTCGGAGTTAACATTGGTTCTGACTCCATTTCCCATACAGTCCTTCGAATGAGACTATAAACCGAGGTTCCGTGTGTGAACGCATTCATAACATCTTGCACACACGTAAAATCCCATCACCAACTTTCGGAAGAGTAGGCCAGTTTGGCCGTTGGTATGGATGACACGTTACACATAGCATGCACCCTGCGTGAGAAATGGAAAGAGTGAAGGAAGTAAGGAAAATGAGTGATCGATATTGAACGATACTGAATGGATGACACGGGAAACGACTGAATGAAGCGCCAGCTGGGAGCTCTTCGGTCGGCACTACCCAGTTAGGCAGCCCGTTGTGTAAACGAGTGTGGATTGTAAGCGCTTTGGAGCTTGGTCTCTAGCGAGAATAGGCGCTATAAAGTATTCATTATTTATTATTAATTATATACATATGTTTACTTGTGGCTTACTATCTCGCCATATGTTGACAGAGCGAATCAAGCATCATGTTTTCACAAATTTCTTTGCCTTTGGATTGTTTAGTTTGCTATAATTATTCTTAATCTAAATAGGATCGAGGACAAATGGTTCAAGTCACCAACTAAACAGGTGATTGATTTCCAGATTTCTGTATTTTGCCTTTAGGTTTTGTAAATCAGGATTATTTTTTATTAGGTCCGTAAAAATGTACCAGCAAAATCTTCTTGGACGATTGTATGGACATATTGAGACAGTTTCTGTTTGAATCCTTTTTTCATTGATTTTTAAATTCGAAATTATTATTAAATAATATTGCACTCCCTGCATTTGACTTAAAGGAGGGGGAAATCGTCTATAATCCCCATTCAGACGTTACCTATCTTTCTCGTTTTTCTTTGAAGTGAATCCTGAAGGCAGTAGATACAGTGGTTTTTTTTTTCAGAAAATGAAATCGGTTCTTCTCTTCTGAAAGTCTCTTAGTCAGGAAATTTCAGGGACGATATCGTTTAGTGATACCATGTTAAGTCTTAAGGCATTTGCGATAATAATTTCTTGTTCATAACTTCACATACACATTCAAAAAACATAAAGTGAGTATTTCAAATAAACGTAATAAATTAGTCATAATTTTTGTCTGTTGAGAAACCATTTTCACCTTGGAAAGTTACAACAACAAACAGTATTGCACAGAAACCATTGTTATATATATATCATTTATATTATATATATATATATTATATTTATATTTTGATAGATATTATATATGATATATATATATATAGATCAAATGTGATTAAAATACCCAAATTGATTTTTTTTTGGAGTGCTCAACCCTTGGGGAGCAACATTTGTTAAATAAGGTACTCAATATTTGTTAAATAAGGTTACTCAATAACAAAAGTATACAGTATCCTCACATTTTGACATAGTTGATTTTACCCATCTATAGATGAGGAACTTCCGCACCAAGCCTGAAGTTGCCAGTAACCAACACAGACATACAGGGTCAGAAATGGAAATCATTCGCACACCATGAAAAACATTACTACACCAGCCCCCCCCAAAATGAAACCTGGATCAGGAACAAAAGAATTCAAATTCGACGTAAACCAAGGGATCATATGATGGTGGCAGAAACTTGTTGAACTGGTCGGAATATTCCATGCTTGTTCCAACATCAAAGAAAAAAACTTGGAAACAAGTGTCTATACAGAGACGATGGCTTGCGCATGACCAACAACCAAGAACATCGAAAAAACAAGAAGAAAGAACTATGCAAAATCTTCCAAAACCAAACTTAAAGATTACCATTGAAGCAAACAAAAGGTATAGTGAACTACTTAGACATAACTTTGGATCTCAACAATCCATATATAAACCATAAGAAACCAACGATACACCTCTTTATGTAAACACCTAAAAGTAAACAACCACCTCTGTTTAAAGACCATACCCCATGGCAATAATCAAGAGGCTTATCAAACTGTCATTGCAATGGAGAGTGTTCAACAATGCAGCAGCAGAATACAGGAGGCATACAAACAAGTGAGATACATTACAAATTACAATACAACCAGACAAACAACACAACAAAGCAGAAAAAATAGGAAAAGAAAAAATCATATGGATTATAACCCCCCCATACGACGGGAAAACTCAAAACAAACTTAGGAAAGAATTCTTCAAAATGTTAACAAATCATTCCAACGAACACAAATAAACTGTCCAAAATATTTAAAAAAACACTGTCAAACTATCGTTCTCATGTATGGCCCAACCTTAAAAAACCTAATTGACGACATCCAACAAAATGAAAATAAACAGCAAAGAAGGGTGAAGAAAGGAAATTTGCAATTTGCACAGGAAAAGAGCAGTGCCACTAGACCAATAAATGTCTCCACAACAACATTGTATACCAGGCTCTGTGACATCAGAAAATGAAAAAGAACATACATAGGGATCATGAAAAACCACTGTCAAAACCAGATATGAAAACCAAAACAGTCATTTAATTAAAAAAAATTTACAAAAACCAACCAGAAATTGATCAATATACTGAACTTAAAGGCGCAAACAGCTTACAATATATCCTGGAAAATATAAAAAGAGCATCACCATACGCAATGTTTCAAAAAAGGTGCAACCTATGTCTAACTGAAAAAATGGTTAATACAACGCAAACCAATTAGCAAACTTTAAACCCAAAACAGAAAAATAGTAATACAACTGCGGCATAAATGGGAGATCGTTGTTAAGTGAAACACATCCAAAAACATAAAACTGAAAGCCCCAAAAAAACCGTGCAGCAACCCGCACGTGCAAAAAACCGCAACGTTGAGCCCAACGCTATATAACTCGGCGGTGGGCAAACAAAAACATCCTGAGGACAGCGCACGCGCTAGAAGGAAACAATTTGCTCGATTTCTCTTTTTAGTTCCTTATTTTAACAAAAGTTGCTCACCAAGGGGTTGAGCACTCAAAAAATCATTCTTGGGTATTTTAATACTTTGATTTTAATCGCTCCTAGTTGAGCACTGTGACCTAAAAGTATTTTAAATGGAAGAAATCAATTTTTAGACAGTAACAAAAAAACATACCATTTCAATCCGCAATCCTACCTAAAAAAAATTATAGAACAAACGAAAAGTTCATACACAATATTGAGAGGAAAGATCTTTTTTTGACCCAAAGCAAAAAAAGAGGATAAAAACACCTACGATTTCAAAATCCATGGCGATCACCACCAGCATAGCCGAAACAGCCCACTTTGAAGATCAATTGAAAAAGATTTGTATAACCAATACTTGAATTCAAAAAAATCTACAACGGTTTTCCAAACAACACTAAAAAAAACAAATTAAAACAAATACAAAATGACAAAAAATATTTGTTGAAGGCTGATAAAAACTAGGCAATACTACAAAATGGAACCAGAAGAATACTCTCAACTCCTGGACAAAAACATCCAGAAAAACTCAAAAAAGGCCGACAAAATATACATGACAGTATCCGACACTAAAGAAAAAGAACTTGCAGTGCGCATTAGGACCAGTGACAGGGGGATATAGAAGCGACAGCAACAAATGAAGCTTTCATAACACTCAAGACACAAGGCATAATTTTCATAAACAATCCAACATGTAGACTAATAAACCCATCAAATTGAATTGGGCAAAAAAATAACAAGAAATTCTGGAAAAAAAGAATAAAAGAACGATAAAATCAAACTCTGAATACAACTCTGGAAAGAACAATACGAAGTTATCCAATGGTCAAAAAACTCAATAAAAAAGTAGATACTGTAATTCATACATTTGACATAGTTGACTTTTACCCATCTATAGATGAAGGAACTATCACCAAAGCCTTGAAGGTTAGCAGTAACTCACAGACATAACAGGGGTCAGAAAGGAAATCATTCTCCACACCAAGAAAACTTTACTAGAGCACGCAAAACTGAACGGATCAGGAAAACCACAGAAATTCAACATTCGGACCGTAACATGGGATCATATGATGTTGCAGAAACATGTGAACTGGTCGGACTATTCCATGCTGTCCAACATCAAGAAAAAAACTTGGGAAAACAAGTCCGGACTATACAGAGACGATGTGGCCTTGCTGCACAGACCAACAACCAAAAGAACCATCGAAAACAAGAAGAAAGAACTATGCAAAATCTTCCAAAACCACAATTAAAGATTACCATTGAAGCAAACAAAAAGGTAGTTGAACTATGAGACTAACTTGGATCTCAACAATCACATATATAAACCATACAGAAACCCCCAACGATACACTCTTTATGTAACACCAAAGTAACACCCACCATCTGGTATTAAAGACCATACCCACTGGATAAACAGAGGCTATATCAAACGTGTCATGCAATGAGAGAGGTGTTCAACAATGCAGCAGCCAGAATACCAGGATGGGCACTACAAACAAGTGGATACAATTACAACTTACAATTCAACCAGACAACAACACAAACAAAGCAAGAAAAATAGGAGAAGTAAAATATATGGTAAAACCCCCATACGACGGGAAACTAAAACAACATAGGAAAGAATTCGTCAAAATTTTAACAACTTCATATTCAAAAGAAACACAAACTGTCCACAATATTTAACAAAAACACTGTCAAAACTATCGTACTCATGTATGCCATCTTAAAAACCTAATATTGACGATCCAAACAAAATGAAATTCAAACCAGCAAAAGAAGGGTGAAGAAAGGAAATCTTGCAATTGCACCTGAAAAGGAGCAGTGCCATAGACAAATAAATGTCTCCACAACAACATTGCTTTAACCAGGCTACTGTGACATCCTGAAAATGAAAAAAAAAGAAAAATTAATAGGGATCACTGAAAACCACTTTCAAAACAGATTGAAACCACAAACAGGGTCATATATAAAGAAAAATTATAAAAAACCAAAACAGAAATGAGCAATATATCTGGAAACTTAAAGACGCAAAAACAAGTAAAATATCCTGGAAAATCATAAAAGAGCATACATACAAGCAATGTTTCAAAAAAAGGTGCACCTATTGTCTACTGAAAAATGTTAAAATACTACGCATACACACTTAGCAAAACTTTAAATACCAAAACAGAAATAGTAAACAACTGCGGGCATAAATGGAAATCGTTGTTAGTGAACACATCCAAAACAAAAACCTGAAAGCCCAAAAAACACGTGCAGCCAACCCGCACGTGCAAACAACCGCAAACGGGAGCCCACACGCTATTTTAACATCGGCGGTGGGCAAACAAAAACCATCCTGATGACAGCGCAACGCCGCTAGAAACAAATTTTTGTCGATTTCTCTTTTAGTACCTTTTTTTTAAACAAATGTTGCTCCCAAGGGTTGAGCACTCAAAAAATCATTTTGGGTATTTTAATAAACTTTGATCTATATATATGGCAATACAAAAAAAATGTGCCTTCAAGAAATTATGATGGTTCCCTCAGGCAGCTAGTAAAGGGGGCTTCTCATAGTTATATATATTCCCCATTTTTTTCATCCTAAATTTTTTTTTTTTTTTTTTTGTTCAAATTTTTGCCAAGTCATTACTATAAACGACTGAAGAATTGTTAACCTCCCAATTGTTTTCCCCCACTACTTAATTGTTCAGCATTCTATTGTTTGGTCAATCAGTGGGAGATTGCATCTCTTAAAGATCCAAGTAAAGGTTGTTCTGTACATTCTTAGCCCCTCACAATGCTTGGGTATTGAACAGCAGAGTGACCACTCAGACTGTTCCTTACTTTTGACCTCCCTTGCATCCTTGATTGGATCCTCAAGCATAGCTCAAGATTGTCCCTACATTTTATACTGTTTGAATAATGCTTTTAGTTTTTCAGCAACTTTTTTCCTCTCCACACCTTTGTTTTGTTCCCTTTTAATACCCTTCGCTGGCTGCTTTGGGGTGCTGTTGGATTCTTTTTTTGAACCTTGGGGGGTGAGAAAAACCACAGAATTATGGACTGTGGGGTGTCTCTATTTGCACCAAGAGCACAGACACAATCAGCCGTGTCTCCCTGATGAGTCCGATCCAGCGGACGAAGGCCTGGACAGGCAATACAAATAAATGTGCCTTCAAGAGAAATTATGATGGTTCCCTCAGGGAGTAGTGAAGGCTTCTCATAGTTATAATATATTCCCCCATTTTTTTTCATCCTATTTTTTTTTTTTTTTTTTTTTTTTTTTTTTGTTCAAATCTTTGCCAAGTCATTACTAAACGACTGAAGAATTGTTAACCTGCAAATTGTTTTCCCCCACTACTTTAAATTTTTCAGCATTCTATATAATATATATTATATATATATATATATATTTATATATGTGTGTGTGTGTGTTTTGTTTGGGCGCGTTTTCTTCGACATTGATTTGAGAAAAAGTGCTTCAATCACTTCTAAATTATACCCTAAACAGTTTGGCCCTGGAAATTGTGAGGCGGACATTTGTTATCCAATAGTGAGGTACTCTACTGGTCATTCTTTCCCTCCAAAGTCAAAGTCCGTGATGGTTCCATTTAGTGGCGATATGCCAATTATTTTTTTTTTGTGTGTGTGTTTTGTTTGTTACTTTTTTTTGTTATTGAGGGCTACGTGTCTCCCGGACTTTCCCGATAAGAGGGAGCCACTAATTCGGGCGTCAAAGATGGCTGCGAGGACTTGCTTGACTGGGCAAATATGGAAAGGGACATAACCAGACATACCGCCAACAATCTGTCAAGTTGTTTGCTTGACCATCAGTCCGTTTACCGTCCAGCTTTACTCTGTTCAATTCTTTCCCCTCTGCCTGAAAGTGTCTGTCATGGATGATATGGTGTGGGCGTGGTGGTGGTGGTGGGTGTGTGTGTGTGTGTGTGTGTGTGTGTGTGTATGGAGAGCGGCAGAGAT
>CM031599.1:90611756-90616756 GCA_018398815.1 Conus ventricosus | reverse complement strand
TCTGTTTGGGGCTTTTTTGAGTTGGTTTTTTGTTGTTGTTTTTTCTCGTCCATTTTGTGAATTTGTCTGTCTGTCTCTATGTCTACATGTTGCTGTGTGTCTCTGCCTGTCTGTCTGTCCGTCGTCCGTCCATCCTCTCTCTCTCTCTCTTCTCTCTCTCTCTCTCTCTCTCTCTCTCTCTCTCTCTTGTTTTCTCTATCTCTCTTGCATCCTACTCCTTTATATCTGTTTACTTCTTTCTGCTTCTGTCTGTCTGTCTGTCTGTCTGTCTGTCTGCCTGCCTGTCTGTCTGTCTGTCTCTCTCTCTCTCTCTCTCTCTCTCTCTCTCTCTCTCTCTTCTCTCTTTTACTCTCTTCTCTTCTCTGTCAGTCTGTCTGTCTGTCTGTCTGTCTCTCTCTCTCTCTCTCCCTCTCTTCTCTCTCTCTCTCTCTCTCTCTCTCTCTCTCTCTCTCTTCCTTCCATTCTCTCTGTCTCTCTCTTTTCCCCTATGTGTGTGTGTGTGTGTGTGTGTGTGTGTGTGTGTGTGTGTGGTGTGTGTGTGTGTGTGTGTGTGTGTGTGTGCAGCTGATGTTGCCTGTTGCTTTTCTTTTGAAAAATAAAACGTCGTTTGAAAAGGAGACGAGGAGGTAAGAGACAGAAAGAAAGACACCTAGACAGAAGTACATGCCAAAAAAAAAAAAGTTAAAAAAAAAGAC
This sequence comes from Conus ventricosus, assembly GCA_018398815.1. NCBI lineage: Eukaryota > Metazoa > Mollusca > Gastropoda > Neogastropoda > Conidae > Conus > Conus ventricosus. Next base: position 90,616,061 of record CM031599.1, on the reverse strand, counting down.
AGATTGAAAGACCCATAAACAGACAACAGACAAAGGAAAGTATATAAAATTTGGAAAGAAATACAAACAGAGAGAAAACAAAAAGACAAGGAGGAAGGAAGAAAGTAAATACAAGCATGGCGAAAGAAAACAAGAAAGAAACAAAGAAAAAAAAAACAGGAAAGAAAGAACTGAAAAAAAAAACAACAGCGCCATTATTCGTAAGTACAAACAAAAAGCAAAAAAAAAAAAAAAAAAATTAGCAGTAAGTTTTGAATAAAGAATACGAACGAGGACAAGCATGTATATTTCGTCATACCATCCACCAAGGCAGTGAACATTCAAGACAAACTATAAGTAAAACTACATCAAATGAGTGATTCACACTTGCTTGCAATCATGTTCAGAACCAGACAAGACAAAAAGAGAACAACAACAAAAGCAAAACAAACAAACAAACAAACAAAAAACACGACCTCTCCATAGCTAAAGGAGGGTCATGTTAATCTGTTCATCATATTACGTGTTCCATAAAGATTACCTCCTCTTTGAAAACTCCACGCTGCAATTTCCGAAACGCCGCTTGACACTGTCTTCTGCTGGAGTTTATGATCTCATTTCTGAGCCGCCCACTCTGATGCCGAGTCTCTGATGTTTGCAGCCAGTCGGGGCCCTGTCTTGTCCTGTATTGGGTGACAGAGGGAGTGGCCATTAATGACAGTTTATCTTCACGACCCTCTGCTCTCGTTAGGAAGCTTCTGCTGGGAGCTCTATGAACAACCACTGTCTGTATCTGTGTCTGGCTTTTAGTCTGTCTCGCTGTCTGAGAAACTTTCTCGTGTGTAAGAGAAAGACAGAAAGCAAGACAGACAGACAGACAGAGAGAAAGACAAAAAAGAAAAGACAGCCAGCGAGCCAGGTAGAAGACAAAACAAGAGAGATGAAAAAGGAAAAAAAAGACACTCAGAGAGAAACGAAAAAGGAAGAAAGAAAGACATGAGAAAATGAAGCAGATAGAAAGCAGAAAAGGAACGAAAGAAAGAAAGGAAGGAAGAAAGAAAGTTCGTGAGTTTTGAGTGTAGAAAAATTAGGTCATGCATGTTATGCAATACCATCCACCACAGGAGTCGAAAGTTTAAAACCATAGCAACAACAACAACAACAACAACCACGACGATGACGACGACGACGACGACGACAGCAACAACAACAATGACTCATGCATGTCTGTAATTATGTTCAGAACTGCACACACGCGCGCGTGCAACACACACACACACACACACACACACACACACACACACACACACACACACACACACACACACACACACACACACACACACACACACACACAAAGCAATCGTTTCAGCGTGGTTAAGACACAGTGTTATCTGAACAAGTTTCATCGATGAAGTGTTCCTCAAAGAACGCCAGCTCCTTGAAAAATCAACCCTGCAATCTCTGAACGCCGTTTGACACTGTCTTTTTGCCGGAGATTATGATCTAGTTTCTGAGACACCCACTCGGATGTTGAGCCTGTGATATTTGCTCCACATCGGGTAAATGTGTGGTGTAATACCTGATGGCAGGGAGAGTGGGTCATCAATGACGTTTTGTTGTGTTGTTGACTGATTGTTCCATTTATTAGGAAGTTTCCATCAAAGGCTCTTTGAATGTTTTCTTTCGTCTGTTTGTGTTTCTGCCTGCCTGTCTGTCTGTCTGCCTGCCTGTCTGTCTGTTTGTCTGTTTCTCTCTCCTTCCCTACCTCCCTCCCCCCCCCCCCCCCCCTCCCTCTCTCTTTCTCTCTCTCTCAGTTCCCCCCTTGCTCTCTTCCCACTGTCCCTCTGCCTGTCTTCATCACACTGTTTTTGTTTCTATTTCGCTTCTCTCTCTCTCTCTCTCTCTCTCTCTCTCTCTCTCTCCTCCTCTCTCTCTCTCTCTCTCTCCTCTCTCCTCTTCTCCTCTCCCCTCCCTCTCTCTCTCTGTTCATCTGCTGCTGCCGTTGTTTTTCCTTTGAAAAGAAAATCGATTGAAAAAACGGCAAGTAAAAAAAGACAGAGAGACAGGAAGAAAGATAGACAGAAAGACCTACCAAGAGAGAAAGACACACACAAAAACCCAGACAAGAAGGTCCACAAACAGGCAGACGATAGGTATAAAGAAAGAAGGAATAAAGACAAGCAGGAAGAAAGCGAGAAGGCAGAACAGATAGAAGACAAGAAAGACGAACAATCAAAAGAAAAAGGAAAGAATAAAAAGAAGAAAGGAAAGAAAGAACTGGAAAAAAAAACAACTAAAAACAGGCAGCACTTTTATTCCAAGCGAACAAAAGCAAAAGCAAAACAAAAAGAAAACTCAGATCTGCTTTAGCAGTAAGTTTGAAATGAACAAGAATGAGAGTACACATGTATGCTGTGCACTACCTGTCTAAGAGAGTGAAAATTAAAGAAAAAACTATAACTAAAACAATATCAAATCAGTGACTCACACATATTTGCTCTCATTTTCTGCTTTGTACAAAGAAAGAGAGAACAGCCACAACAACAATAACAACAACAACAACAACAACAACAACAACAACAACAACAACAACAACAACAACAACAACAACAACAAAACAGAACAAAACAGAACAAAATAAAACAAAACAAAACAAAAAACAAACAAACAAACAAGACACATCTACCCCTACGTGGCGATGTCGATGTCATCTAAATATAGTCATCTTCTTCAGGGTTCCGAAAGGATGACATCCTCTTCGAAAAAATCCACGTTTCAGTTTCTAAACGCCGCTTGACACTGTCTTCTGCTGGAGTTCATGATCTCATTTCTGAGCCACCCACTCTGATGCTGAGTCTCTGATGTTTGCAGCAAGTCGGGGCCCTGTCTTGTCCTGTAGTTGGTGACAGAGGAAGTGGCCATTAATGACAGTTTATCTTCATGGCCCTTTGTGTCGTTTAGAAGCTTCAGTTGTGAGCTCTTTGCAAAACCACTGGCGGCGTCTCTCCGTGCCTTTCAGTCTACCTGGCTGTCTGTTTAATCGTCTCGCGTGGTAGAGAAAGAGAGCAAGATTTGAGTGTAGAAGAATGATGTCATTCGTGTTATACAATACCATCCACAAAAGGAGTCCAAAGTTTAACAACAACAACAACAACAACAGCGCCTCATGCTGCCTGGCTAGGTGTAATTGTATCTGTCTATGTCTGTCTGTTTCTCTCTCTGTCTGTCTGTTTCTGTCTGTCTGCCTGCCTGCCTGTCTGTCTGTCTGTCTGTCTGTTTCTGTCTGCCTGCCTGTCTGTCTGTCTCTGTCTCTCTGTCTCTGCATCTCTCTCTATCTCTTCTTCTTCTTCTTCTTCTTCTTCTTCTTCTTCTTCTCTCTCTCTCTCTCTCTCCTCTCTGTGTACGTGTGTGTGTGTGTGTGTGTGTGTGTGTGTGTGTGTGTGTGTGTGTGTGTGTGTGTGTGTGTGGTGTGCATGTGTGCACGCACGTGTGTGTGTGTGTGTGTGTGTGTGTGTGTGTGTGTGTGTGTGTGTGTGTGTGTGTGTGTGTGTGTCTGTCTGTCTGTCTGTCTGTCTGTGTCTGTGTGTGTGGCGTGTGTTTGTGCATGTGTGTGTGTGTGTGTGTGTGTGTGTGTGTGTGTTGCACGCGCACGTGTGTGTGTGTGTGTGTGTGTGTGTGTGTGTGTGTGTGTGTGTGTGTGTGTGTGTGTGTGTGTGTGTCTGTGTCTGTTGCGCGCGCACGCGCGCGCGCGTGCGCGCACGCGCGCGCGCAGCGCGCGCGTGTGTGTGTGTGTGTGTGTGTGTGTGTGTGTGTGTGTGTGTGTGTGTGTGTGTGTGTGTGATCAGTAGCTGTAACTGATGGTTTTTCTTTGAACTGGAAGTAGATTTTTAAGAAAACATGCAAGAGAAAGAGAGAAAAAGGAAACAAATAGACAGAGAGAAAGATATACATAGACAGAAGGGGAAAGAATACAGCCAGCCTGTCAACCAGACAGACAGATAGAAATATATAGACAAAAAAAAAACAAAAAAAAAAAACGAAAGGGTAAAGAGAGAAAAAATAAATAAAGACAATCAGAGACAAAAACAGAAGAAGGAAAGAAAGACAGAAAGGAAAAGACGAACATGCTAAAAAGAAACAAAGTTTTAAGTGTAGAAGAATGACCGTCATGCATGCTATACAATACTATCCCTCAAAGGAATCGAAAATATAAACTAACGACAAACAACGACGACGACGACAACAACAACAACATAAGTGACTCATGCATGTCTGTAATTATTTTCCGAACTGCACACACAAAGCAATCACTTCAGCGTGGCT
>CM031599.1:90599256-90601756 GCA_018398815.1 Conus ventricosus | reverse complement strand
TTGCCCTCACCACAGACAGAGACATGAACACACCACACTGCCACAAAGTCTGTTCAATCACTGAACCCCTGAACTTGCCCTTACCACAGACTCGAGACAAGACCTCACCACGGGGATTTGGCCAATGGGGGACGACTTGAAGGAGGTTCTGGCTGCAGCAGGGGTGAAGGGTGTTCGGATTGGAGATTGTGTATGGTGATCAGTGCAGACACGAGGATCCTGAAGACATGAGGATCCTGAAGACATGAGGATCCTGAAGACATGAGGATCCTGAAGACATGAGGATCCTGAAGACATGAGGATCCTGAAGATCACATTGTGAAGTTCCATCCCGCCTGGAACCACACAACAGGGCTGCACGCTGCGCTGCCTTTCTGCAACAGTTCCTACCGTCAGTCAGATTTCAGAGGGTGGAAAACAGACACCTGCTGTGTTGGTGGTCAGGAAACTTGAAGAACACTCTATGAGGTGCATCAATGCGATGGACGAAACTGGAATGATGTCCGGGGGAACTCATGATGGCATTGTGTAAGTGAATGAAGTGCGATGTATTAGTCTGGCTTACCATACCAAGGTTATCTCTGCACTCATACACACATATGTGCACTAATGCACCCTATCAAACATCCCACTGTCTGTGGAAATGGGGTGTCATGCATTCACGTCTCCTCTGACACGACTGGGAACAAGCAACAGAGTTTCTCCTCTACTCACAACGTACATAATTATGAACAATTAAAATGCACAAAATATATACGGAGCACAAGAAAGCAATGCTTCCTAATCCCAGGTTATGTATTGTAATAGGTCTCTTACCTAGGCAGGTTCACACACACACACACACACACACACACACACACACACACACACACACACACACACACACACACACACACTGACTGAAACCAATTTATTGTCAGATTAACTCAAGGTTGTACTCACACACACACACCACACACACACACACACACACACACACACACACACACACACACACGCGCGCGCGCGCGCACACACACATACACATACACACGCGCGCGCGCGCGCGCACTCACGCACGCACACACACACACATACGCGCGCGCGCGCGCGCGCACGCACACACGCACACGCACACGCACACGCACACGCACGCGCGCACACACACACACACACACACACACACACACACACACACACACACACACACACACACACACACACACACCACATCACAGTCCTCAAACAGGTCACTGCAAAATGTCTGAATACCAGGTGATGGTGCCGCCTTGGGTCGTCTGGCACCAGATTCCAAGACTGAGTCTCCGTGGCCGTTTCTGAGGACTGTTATTCGACGTAGAAGTCTCTTCTTCTCCCACCTCTGGGGTTTGGACTTTGTCTTTATTTCACGGTTGGTATTTGACTCCGAACCCCAGCCTTAAAGACCTCGCATCCACTGAAATCACCCAGACCATGCTGTTTTGAACCCGTCTGTCCTGGTCACTTCTCTCTCTCTCTCTCTCTCTCTCTCTCTCTCTCTCTCTCTCTCTCTCTCTCTCTCTCTCTCTCTCTCTCTCTCTCTATGTGTGTGTGTCTCTCTCTCTATGTGTGTGTGTCTCTCTCTCTGTCTCTCTTTCTGTCTCTGTCTCTCTTTCTGTCTCTGTCTGGCTGGCTGGCTGGCTGGCTGTCTGTCTGTCTGTCTGTCTCTCTCTCTCTCTCTCTCTCTCTCTCTCTCTCTCTCTCTCTCTCTCGTGTCGTGTTGGTGTTCTTCTCTCCCCCGTTCTTTCTCACTCTTCATTCTTCTCCCAGCGTCCAGTTTATACAGAGATTTAAACCATGCCCTCATACACGTTGCCTCTCTACCGCCATGTTCACATCTGCAATGCATTCCTCCCTTTCACATTACCAGCATTCCCACACACACATTTCCGGCTTAACAGTCCAACAATCCACCACTTTTCGTCACATGGATGTGGAAGACTCCAGCAACTTCTGAAGTCACTTTCACACTGGTGATCATGCCCTACAAGGCTACGACCACGTCAGTCGTACTCATTGAAACCAGCCTGACAATAAAATGGAACACGAAATGAGGCAGGGAACAGTAAACATTAATCAAGTAGGGTAACTCTTGCTCCCACAAGGAAACCTAACTCAGAGTAACTTTTATTCAAGACTGGCACAGCCTTTTATAAACTTGAATAAAGTCAGACAAATACAAAGACGAACAATCTAATAGTGAGGGGAAAAACAAGCGCAGGCCAACAACCCCTCCGTCATCACAATAATGACTTGGCAAAGATTTGAACTTAAGCGGGGAGGGGGGGGGGGGTGTTGAAGATGAAGAAAATGGGAACATAAAATTAAGAAAATATATTATAAATATGAAAACCCTTCACTAGCTGCCTGACAATAACGTAAGGACAGTTCCTTACAGCAATACCAGTTGAACACGAAGACTTCTGCTCTTCAAGTGCTATAGGCTCGGTCTGTGTACAGGACACACATCAACTTACTGAAC
>CM031599.1:90591756-90594256 GCA_018398815.1 Conus ventricosus | reverse complement strand
TTTCTACTTGTTGTTGTTTTTTTCTTTCTTTCTTTCTTTCTTTTTTCTTTAACCTTCTGGCAATTCTCGACAGAGTTTTCCAAGCTAAAGCGGCACGACAGTTTGGAAAAGGTGTTCGAGGTGACAGTTTGGAAAAGGTGTTCGAGGTGACAGTTTGGAAAAGGTGTTCGAGGTGACAGTTTGGAAAAGGTGTTCGAGGTGACAGTTTGGAAAAGGTGTTCGAGGTGACAGTTTGGAAAAGGTGTTCGAGGTGACAGTTTGGAAAAGGTGTTCGAGATGTTCTCTGTTTTCCTACGGTTCTTTCCGTTCTGTTTAGTTCACGGGCGAGCTGTGTGTGTTGTTTTCTGCTGTGTCATATCTCAACATTTTTTGTGTGTCTTAGACGGCTGTCTTTTGTTTCCTAGAACGCATTGCATTTTGGGGGATGTTTTCTGACAACTCTAACTACTTCTCCACCTGGTCCAGCATGTGTCTGACCTGCAGTGAAGGAAGGTCATTGGAGGAAAGCCAAGGGGAGGGACACAAGGTTCATTAAAGTGGACGAGCTCTTTGTTGTCCCCCTTGATTTGTCTCGATGGCTGCATGTTGTATCCTTCAGGCGTTTAATGCTGAACAGTGATGTGAGCCTGAATGCCAAGTGAATCATGCTGAAGATGCCCAGTGAATCATACTGAAGATGCCCAGTGAATCACACTGAAGATGCCCAGTGAATCATACTGAAGATGCCCAGTGAATCACACTGAAGATGCCCAGTGAATCATACTGAAGATGCCCAGTGAATCACACTGAAGATGCCCAGTGAATCACTCTGAAGATGCCCAGTAAATCATACTGAAGATGCCCAGTGAATCACACTGAAGATGCCCAGTGAATCACACTGAAGATGCCCAGTAAATCATACTGAAGATGCCCAGTGAATCACTCTGAAGATGCCCAGTAAATCATACTGAAGATGCCCAGTGAATCACACTGAAGATGCCCAGTGAATCACACTGAAAATGCCCAGTGAATCACGCTGAACATGCCCAGTGAATCACGCTGAAAATGCCCAGTGAATCACACTGAAGATGCCCAGTGAATCACACTGAAAATGTCCAGTGAATCACGCTGAAAATGTCCAGTGAATCACACTGAAGATGCCCAGTAATCATACTGAAGGCAACTGATTAGTACAGCTGGTCAAGATGGTGTTCGTCTTCTATCAGCCGCCGTGGCGAAGTGGTTAGCGTAGCGGACACTAAGCCGGGACGTTGTGGGTTCGATTTCCATCAAACCCATTTGTTTGTGACATTTTTCTGCCCCGACCGGCTCCTACCCACAGGTCGAGGCTCATCCACTTTAATGGATGCGTCTCTGGGTGAGAGTGCTGCTCAATTTTTCTGATCAACATTGTGGATATCTGCATCTCTCGGGCCTGGTTGAGGCCGGGTTATCTTATGAAAGTAGGTATGGATACAGCCCTGTCATGGTCTCAGACCAGGGTGGAAATCAGTAGCATCATCTTCGTCATCCCAATTGATCAGCATCACAAAGTCGCAAGTTCTGTGGCCCTTCTTTCTTTCCTTCTTTCTGCGTACGAAGGCTGATACTCCTGCGGACACTGCCTGTATAGACAGGCAGTGGAGTTTTGTGTGTATGATCGGTTTTTATCCCGCATTAAGGCAGCCATACTCCATCTTCGGGGAAGGTGCATGCTATGTGTAACGTGTCATCCATACCAACGGCCAAACTGGCCTTCTCTTCGAAAGTTGATGATGGGATTTTACGTGTGTGCAAGATGTTGTGCGTGCGTTCACACCGGAACCTCGGTTTATAGTCTCATTCGAAGGACTGGAATGGAGTCAGAACTAATGTTAACACCGAGGGAAAAATCCCCCTGTACCGACATTCGAACCCGCAACCCCAGGATCACGAGTCCGGCGCTCTACCAACTGAGCTATTCCGGCCCCTGTGGCCCTTCATCCACTGCTTCCATGGTGATTTCAGTTCCGAATACCTCTCCATGTCGGTGCTCTTGGTTTGGTTATGTCGGGGCCGACGGTACCGGCAAATTCGTAGGGTCTGTATTTGGGACAGACGTGGTAGGCGCCTTCTGGCGGGAGACCTCACTCACACTGTGCAATAAGCAATTATTGTCGTCAGCAAGGAACTTAGTAGTCAGGTGTTCAACGTATGTGGGATCAGGACGGGCATCTCTGAACACCACCGAAATGATTCGGGTGTAGTGCAGTGCCTCCTCTAGTGGGTTGCCTTGGACAGCTTGACATGGATTGCTCCCTGTGGATTGCAGGCACCGAGGCAGTGACGGGACAGGCCAGGCCATAGCGGTGGACGGGGGACCTGACGGGGGGGGGGGGGGGGGGGGGGGGGGGTCATTGCAAGCCACCGGAGCAGCACGGAAGAGGAGACGGATGAAACGGCTTCTTCTGTGCACTGAGCCGCCGCTGGGGTTTATGGAGAGCTGATCTTTCTTTCTTTCCAGTACAACGTTCTCAACATG
>CM031599.1:90561756-90586756 GCA_018398815.1 Conus ventricosus | reverse complement strand
GACCCACGGTTCGGGTTCGGTCAGTGTCAGGTTCGACAGATTGCACGTCTCTTTTTTTTTTTTTTTTTTTTTTTTTTTTTTTTCTTTTTTTTTTTTTTTTTTTTTTTTTTTTTTTTTTTTTGGTTTTTTTTTTTGGTGTTTGGGGCCATCGGGGTTTTTTGTGTTGTGTGTGTGTGTGTGTTTTTGGGCCTTTTGTGTGTGTGTTTTGGTTTTGGTGTTTTGGAGTTTTTGTTTTTTTTTTTTTTTGTTTTTTTTTTTTTTTTTTTTTTTTTTTTTTTTTTTTTTGGTTTCGTTTTTTTCTTTTGCTGTTTTTAAATTTTTGGGTTTTTAGTTTCTTGGACTACACCCTCTTTTTTTAACTGGCCCCCCCCCCCCCCCCCCCCCCCCCCTCCTCCTCCTCCTCCCTTTTTTTCCCCCCGAGGGAAAATTGACATTTAACCGATCTTTTCTCCCCAATCCATCCCCCTCAACCCGGCATGCTCTTAAATTTGGGTTCTACTTTGGTGTGGATGGGTGGGGGGAAAATGCTTCAGGTGCCCTGGCCAGGCAACCCCTTTGGGGTTTTGGATGTTCATGGTTTTCCGCCCTGCCCCTTTCCCCTTCTTTCCCCGCGGGGCAGCCCGGCCGGCCAAAAACCGCCACCCCTTTCTCCCGCCCCGCCCACACATGTACGTCTCCCCGTCCCGTCCAAGACGTCCGCCGGGGCGAGCCTCCGGGCCGCTTACCCCCGTCAGGCCACGCTGTTGATGGCGGCCTCCCAACCCTCGGATCGGCTTGAGGTTCCTCGTTAAATTGGGCTCGGTGGACGCGTCCCCATGGGGCCCCCGTGCGCCGGGCCTATACGACCGCCCCGCAAGTAGCCCCGTGTGTGCTCGCCCCGGCGGGGTTTCGCTTTGGATGTGGGGGAAAGGGTGTTTTTTTCGTACGGGCGGGTCGATGCCCGGAAACCTCCAACGTGCTGCTTATCCCTTCCCCCAGGTGGGGTTTTTTTTTTTGTTGAGATGGGGGAACGCCCCCTAGATAGTAGATTAGAGATAGTATTTTCCTTGGGGGATGAATGGGTTTTTTTCATTGGTTCTTTATAAAATTTTTTGACAAAACCACAAATTGCTTTGGGGTGGGGAGGGGGTGAGGTGAGGGGCTCTCGGGTTTCATACAAAGTGAAAACCCATTTTTTACTTAGGGAATTGAAGGGGCTTTTGGTTCATCCCCCCCATGGGGAAAAACCCATAATTACTTGGGGGGTGGGGGGGTTCCCTTTTCCTTCATACCATGTGAAAAAACCACAAATTGTTAGGGGGGTGAGGGAGGGGGGGGGGCCCCGGGGTTTTTAAAAACCATGGGGACAAACCACTAATTGCTTGTGGTTCATACCATGTGACAAACCATTAATTGTTAGTGGTTCATACCATGGACAAACCACTAATTGTTTTGTGGTTTCCCATGTGCCCAACCATTTTTTTGGGTTTAGTGGTTCATTAAAATGTGCCAAACCACTAATTGCTTAGTGGTTAAACCCATGTGAAAAACCACAAATTGCTTAGGGGTTTTTTTTACCTTTGTGAAAAAAACCACAAAACTGCTTAGGGGTAGGGGGGGAGCCCCCTCCGGTTTAAATCCCTTGGAAACCCCAACTTATTTCAAACTTTTTCTACTGAGTATTTTTTACGTGTTTTAAAAAACAGATGCGAACATACCTGTAAAATTTCCGGGACAGGCAAATTGTAGGGGAATATCACTTCTTTTGGGGCATTGTTCAAAAATTTGTTGTATTTTTGGCGATAACATTTCTTTAAAATGTCCTGCGAAAATTTTGCGCATGAAAAAAGCACTTTCTTATCGACTTGTGAAACATTTCTGCCCGAGCTTTGGTTAAGATTTAAAGGGGTTGGGTGTAGTTATAGAGTGGGGGTTTTAATTTAGGGAGGGGGGCAAAGTGAAATTTAGGTTACTTTTTTCCCTTTTTTCCCCCGTTATAGGTGGGGGGGTTTAAATTAGGGATGGGGGGAAAAAAAAGTAAATATTAGGTTACGGTTTCCCTTTTTCAACCAGCTTTACTAGGTAGAGAGAAGGGGAGCAAAAAAGTCCATTTCGGGTTTTTTGACAAAAAAAAAAGTAAAAAAAAAGAAAGAAAGAAAAAGAAAAACAAAGAAAGAAAAAAGGGAAAAGGAAGGAAGGAAGAAAGAAAGGAAAAAAAAAGAAAGAAGAAAGAAAAAAAAAAGAAAGGAAAAAGAAAAAGAAGAAGAAAAGAAAAAAAAAACACAGAAAAACACAGAAACCAGAGGGGGTTAGTTTGCATTTGCCCCACAAGCTTTCTTCCAAAGATTTTGGGCATTTTTTCGTGTTTATTTTTTGTTAAATCGATATTGATTTTGCCCTTTTAAATTGTTTATAAAGGTGGTTGTGTTTAAACTTTGTTTCTTTGACCCCCCCCTTTTCTCCTTTTTCAAGACTTGAAAAAGCCCTTTTTTTTGTTTTTTTTTTTAATTATTATTTGTTGTTGTTTTTTTATTTTTAGATTTGGTTTGGGGTGTTTTGTGGACTGTTTAAAAACAAACATGAATTACTTGGGGTTTCCCCCCCCCCCCTTTCGGTTTGACTTTTATTTCCTTTTTCCCCCTTTTTTTTTAAAAAAAAAAGCCCCCCCAAAAAAAAAAATTCCCTTTTCCCAAGTAGAAAAAATTTCCCTTTCTTGAAGGTTGATTTATAATACGATTTTAGTTTCGTTCCTTTTGGGTTTTTTAATTTTTTTTCCCTCTGTCGTTTGTTGTTTTTTTGACCTTTTTTTATCCCCCTTCCTCAAAAACGACCACCCGTCGATCAGGGCGGTCAGGAGGGGTGGGGGGAACTGTTTGCAGCTGTTGCACCCCCACGGGGTTTTCGGGTTTTTGGGCTGGCAAGATAAAAAATTGCCAGGGCCCTTTCCCCCTTTCGGACCACGGAAAAATTTTCCCCCTGGGCGGCCATGTCGACCGTGTCTGGTTTTCTGTCCAGTCGCGGGACACCCATGGGCCTCAGGGGCCCCTTTGCGGTTCCACCCCTTCACCACCCTTGGGTGGCTTTCACCGGGTTTTTGGTCCTCTGGGGAGTAAAGATCCCCGCTTTGTGACGCGGGGGATTTTTTGTTTTCGTAGTCTTTTGGTTCCCAAAGGGTGGGAAAATTGTTGTAAAAAGGCCCTCTGGGGTTGATTTTATTAAATTATCTTTTATTATTTTTTTTTATTATTATTACTATAAAATACAAATTAAAATATTTTATATTTCTACTATTTCTATACTACTTTATTTTTTTTCCCATTATTGTGTTGTCATTTTAAATTTTATTATTTTTTTTAAAATCATTTTCTTTAAATTCTCATTATTATTTTAAATCTCATTTGTTTTTTTTATTATTATCATTTTTTAACCCGTATTACCATTATTTTTAATTATGATAATTTTTATTAAAATTAAAAGACGGGGCAACCCAAATTTGGAATTTTTCTTGAGCATCCCGCTACAAAAAAACCCAAAATTTTCGGGCTTTTCAAACATTTCCTTTTATCGGGGTGTTCCATTTCAATTTTTGAGGGGGCTGGGTTTAATGTGATCAGCACGTGCATCAGGGATGAGTCCCTAGAAATTGCCCCCGAAAAGGTTTTTATGAGAATTGCCCCAAAGGGCCCCTTTCCCTTTTTTCCGGAGACAGCGTTTTTTTCTTTTTTCTTTTTTTTTCCCTTTTTTGCTTTCTTTCTTTTTTTTTTTAAAGATTTTTTTTTTTTTTTTTTTTTTACTTTTTGTTTTTTGGGTCTTTAGTACATTAAACTCTGAAAAGGGCTTCCCCAATTTTTCCCCCCTGCCTTTTTTCCCCGCTTTTCCCTTTTTTAAACCCACCCCTAATTTTTAAAGTTTTTTGGGGAAATTTTCTTTCTGAAAAATTCCATTGTTTTTTTTAAATTGAGATGGAAAGGTGGAAAGGGGGGCGGGGGGGGGGGGGCAGGGGGTGTTTTTGGGCCGGGGGGAAAAGGGGGGGTTGTGGGGAAGGAAAGTGGAGTAGATGAATTTTTTGGGGGAAATATTTCCGGGTCCGTGGCCAACGGCATTAAAGGCCCCCACCAGACGGACTTTTAAGCATAATGCATTCTATAAGGGGGCCTCCTTTCGATAGTGTTGGCTTTTTAAATAACCTAAAAAAATAATAAATTAAAAAATACAATGTTTAAAATAACGTTTTTGTTACTGGTTATACCAAAAAAATGCCCAACAAAAAACAATCGATGTTTAATGATAACAATAATAAAATGAAAAATAATGTTTGATGAATGATGAGGGTTTGGATAATGAAAATTTAATACAAAAAATTAATAATGATGGGGGGTTTGGTGGTGGTGGTGGTGATGTTAATGTTTGATGAGGGATGATTTTGACAATAAAAATGAGGGACGTTTGGTGAAAATTAATTGTTTAATAAAAAGGAAAATTTTGGCTAAATAAAAATTAAAAATTAAAAAGATAATAAAATGTTAATTTTGCAATAATTTTTAATGATGATTATATTTTAATTGTTTAATCCCCCCAAAATAATGATAAACAAAAATGTTTGTTTTTAAAAATTAAAGGGTTGGTAATAATGAGGACAATAAAAAAATTTATTTAGTAAATGGTAAGGGAAAGAAAAAGGGTTTTGCCAGAAATTTTAGAAATAGTAAGGGATGATAATAATAATAACAATGATAAAAATTTAGAAAAAAATTATTAGTAATAACAACAAAAAACAACAAAACAACAAAACAAAAGAAAAAAAAAAAGGGAAATTTTAAAAAAAAGGGTTTTTTCCCTTTCCTCCACGGGAAAAGGTTCAAAGGGTTTCAAATAAACGTCACACACATCAGTGTTTATTGAACACTAAAAACAACAACAGCAAACAAAAAAATTTAAGTTTTTTTAATTTTAAAGAAAACCCCACTTTAATCCAGACATTTACTTTTTACGAACTTCTCTCTCTCCCCTTTTCTCTCTCTCTCTTTCTCTTCTCTCTCTCCCCTCTCCCCTCTCTCTCTCCCCCACACTCCACACACACACCACACACACACACACCCCACCAAAAACACGCACGCACGCACGCCACGCCGCCGCACAAAACCCCAACACCACACACAATTCACCCTAAGTTTGTTTTTGCTCCATACCAAACAGAAAGGCTTAAAAAACTTAAATTAGACATTTTTTAAAAGAAGGGACTTTTCGGGCCCCCTTTTGGTTTAAAAGTTAAAGGAAACTTAGATCCCAAAAGCGAGGTAGTAAAAAACTGTTCGGGGAAAATTTCGACCAAGTTTTGGAAAAAAAAATTTTAAAAAAATTAATCAAATTTGTTTTTTTTTTTGTCTTTTTGTACCCGGAAAAGGAAAAAGCGGCTATTGTAAATTAAAAATGAAAAGGGGATTTGTGTAAAGGGGGCGTAAATTTGAGTGGGTTCTGTCGGATTCCCGAAGGGCCGTGCTGAAATTTGGAGCGGGGGGGCATGAAAATAAGTTTTTTTGTTTCTTTGAATGCAGGCAGAAACGGTTTAGCCAGTAAAAGGGGTTCCCCCAAACCCAGAATGTTTATTTTTCAGTCTTTTTGGGTTTTTAAAAGTTTATTAACCCTTGTCCCCCTGGGGTTTTTTTAAAACCTTTTTTTTTCTCTCAAGAAAGTTTTTTTAAAAAGGGTTATTTGGGGGAGGTTTATTTAGAAGTGAGTGACCTCTCCCTGTTTTCGAAAAAGGGAACCCCCTAAAGTTTTTTGTTGCTTGGAGTAGTCGGGGGGAATGCCCCCATATTTTTAAATTCTTTTGAATTTTTTATATGTCGGGTTTTGGAAGGGATTGTTTTACATGTTGCTATTTTTTTTTTTAAAGGGGTTTTTAAACCCCCAATGTACCCCGGATTTTTCATAAAAGATGAAAAGATTAAAAATTTCAAATTTAAAAATTTTAAAGGAAAAAGAAGGGGAAATAATTTTAAAATTTTGTATTCTTTTTTGAAAAAAACGATTTAGGTCTATGATTTTTGTTTACCCCGGGGCCCGCGTACACATATTTCATGACAAAAAAACTTTGGGTTTTGGTGTTTTATTTTTAATCTTCGGTTTTTTGGTTTATTTTTCCACAACCGACGATCTTGGTTTGGCACCAAAAAAAAATTATTGACAAAACTAAAATTTACATTTACCGTGGTCTTGTTATTTCTTTTTACTTTGAAAATGGGACATCTGTCGATCAGAATAAAATGAAGAAATTTTAATTCAGATAGATTTGGGAAACTTTCATAGAATAGTAAAATTACTGCGGTGGGTTTTCCCTGTCAAGGGCCCCTTCCCGGATGTTTTTTAAAATTTTTTTTCCCCCCGGGCCCTTTTTTTGTTTTGAAAAAAGTGTTTAAATCTATCGTTTGTTTTTTTCTCTCGTTGAAATTTTGTGTCCCCCCGCCATGGGAAAAAAAAAAGGGGGTTTTTCGAAAAACCCCCAGGGTCGTTTTTTCAACCGTGGGGTTTTTTTTGTGTTGTGTTTTGTGTGTGTGTGTGTGTGTGGGGTGTGTGTGTGGGGTGCGTGCGTGCGTCCCGTGCGTGGTGGGGTGTGTTTTTGCCCCAGAGGTGAGGTGTGCCCAAGTCAAATTCATTTTAGACCCTACTTGTCTTGATGTTTTTTCTACATTTAGCTTTCCTTTTTTTCGTACTGTCATTGAAAAGGGGGATTTAAAATCTGCGAGAAAATTTGTCTTTTATGGGCCGAGGGGCCCCTTTGGCGTTTTTAACCCTTGTTGTTTTTTTTTTTTCTTTTAAATTTTTTATCGCCCAGGCCTTGGGGAAGAGAGAAAAGAAAAGGAGGGGGGAGAGGAGAGAAAAGAGAAGGGGAAAAGAGAGAGAGAGAGAAGGAAAAAGGGGGGAGAGTTGGTTAAAGAGAAGGAGAGAGAGAGAGGAAAAGAAAAAGTTTTGGGAGAAAAGAGAGAGAGAGAGAAAAAGAAAAAATTTTGGAGGGGAAAAGCGGAGGGAGAAGAGAAGTTTGGTGTCAAATTTTTCAGGGTTTGTGTTAAGTTGAGACCTTAGAAGCTTTTCCCACAGGGGGTGAGGGTGGGAAAAAATTCGGGCCCTTTGTTTTGGGCCAATTTTTGGAATGTGTTCGTTGCCATCAATAAGAAAAAGAAAAGGCTAGAAAAAAAGGGCGAAAGATCGCTTGACTGTTTTGGAGCTTTTTTCGCATGCGAGGGCCCAAAAATTTGGCCGACCTTGAAACGCCCGTGCTAGGTGCCGGGAAAAAAGCGGTCTTTTTTCTCGCTTTTTCACTCACAAAACGCCCAAAACGATGACCCTTCAAAGCAAGAAGAGCTTTTTTAAAGGACGCCGGCTTTTTTTCTCTTTAATTTCTTGTTTTTTCGCCGTTTCTGTACGGTTACCCCCCTTGCCCCTTGCATCCCTTGCCGCAAAAAAAAAGCACGCCCCCTTTGGCGGGGCCCCTTGCGTCCATAAAACCCGGCTCCGGTTGCCCGGGGGAAATCTTTTCTCTCACGGGCCCGGTCCCCGGTGAATCGTTTCTTCACAGGGCCGGGCCCGTGGGTGAATCGTTTCTCTCACGGGGGCCTGGTCCCCCGGTGAATCGTTTCTTCACAGGGTCGGTGCCCGGTGAATCGTTTTTTCTAAAACCGGGGAAAAGGGGTGGGCGGCCCTGAATTTGTCAGCATGCCACGCTTTCTTTTTCGGGATCCTTGGCTTTCAGAAAAAAGGAGAAATGTTTTTTCTAATCACCCCCCCCAAAAAAACTAGTTAAAACTAGTTTCAGGGGGGTGCCCTTAAAAACGGGACATTTTTTTCTGTTCTTAAAAGAAAGGTTAAAAAACAATAAATTTAAAAAAATTTAAATAACCCATAAACCCCATTCCCCTTTCAAAAACCCAAAAAAATTAACGCCCCCTACAAAAAACATACGGTGAAAGGATTACCCGTTTTCATTCTAATTTATTTAAATTTTTCCCAGATTTTATTTTTTGGTTTTAATCCTATGTTTTTCCTGATCATTTTCAATTAACATCATTTTCGCGCAAACTTTCATCAAATGCATCTTGTCTTTCTTGTAAAAAAAAATTTCGTCTTTAATTTGTTCTCTAAAGTTTTTTAAAACGGGTTTAAATTTTTTTTGGAAAAAACCCACACACTTATTCCACCCTTGTTTCCCCCCCTGAAAGCTAGTTTCGACAAAAGTTTTTTTTTTTTAAACTATTTTCTTTCTGCTGAAAAAGTCATTATAAAAAAATTAGCCCCTGCGTTCCTTAAAACAGTTTTAATAAAAGTTTTTCTAGCACCATTTTAGTTTATTGCAAAGGATAAACAAAAAATTTGTTATCATCAGTCCATAAAACCTTTTTTTCCCAGGATAATTGCTTTGTTCCATTTAAGGTTGGGCCGAAAAATCACAATATGATCAAAATTAAAAAATTTTAAATGTTTGTAAAAAGGTCGGGGCAAAAAATATTGTTTTTCCACAACCAGTTTTCCAAAAATTAATGAAAAATTGAGGGGTTTTTTTTTTCAAAAAAGTTTAATTTGCTCCATAGTTTTATAACAAAAAATTTAATCAAACCCCAGTTTTTGTTTTTTCATGCTCTCGGGAAAAAATTTGTTAAAGGTAAAATAAAACCCTAAAAGGTCTAAATTTTGTAAGATTAACCCAAATTTAAATTTCGTAAGATTGTTTCTATTTAGATTTAATATTGATTTTGTTGCTTGTTGTTATGACTTTAAAAATCCTCGCCATTGTGAAGAATGAGCCCCCGTAATTTTAATTTTTTCAACTTTTCAAATTTTTTTGCCAGCAAATTTAAAATTTCCCTTTTTTTAGAAGGGAGGGCACTAACCCCCCAACCCCCCATTCCTTTTTCAAAATTTTTAAGACAAAAATTTCAAATTTTTTGTAAAGTGTCCTCCAAATTTAAATTTGCGGAATAAATTGTAATTTTGTGACCCCTCTTTTAAAACCGTTTCTCTTCTGTGGAGGATGAAAGGGTTTTTTCCATACGGTGTTATTTCAAATTTTTTTTCCGACTATTGATTCTGGCATAAGACTTTAAATGTAAAAGGGCCAAAGGAGTTAAATGCTTTTTGAAATTTTTTTTGAGGGCCCAAAAAATGTAAATGGGCTTATAAAATTAAATTTTTTTCCCATTTTAAATATGGTTTAAATGCCTTTTGGGTCAGGTTTTCAAACCCTATTTTTTTTCTAGGGCCCAAAAATTTTTTTTGGCTTCTAGATTCCCGCGGGAATTTTTTGTTTGGGAAACTTTTTGTTGTCCCCCAACCTCTTTGCGGTTTAAAATTCACCATTTTTTGTTTTTCCCCCCCAATTTCCAAAAAAACAAAAAGTCCCCATTTCCCCATTCTTTTCAAATTTCCAAAAACCGTTGCAAGGTTTTTTAAATTCTAAAGTTATAACCCTCACGGGTCCCCTAATTTTAACCCCGGGAAATTCTTTGGAACCGCGCGACATTTTTAGTAAAAAGTTTATTTTTTTTCCTTTCCAAAAACAATGTGCAGGTTTTTCCATTTTGTTTCCCCCGTTTTGTTTTTGATCTTTATTTTAAAAATGATCCAAACCCTCCCCCAAATTTTAATTTTTTTAAAAAACGGGAAATTAGGGAATTGTTTAATTTCATAATTGAAATATGCAGTTTTTCCCTTGACGGAAGGGGCCCAAAAAACAGGTTTTGGGGGGCCTTTCCCCTCATAAAAGGGTTTTATCAGTGCTCGCTCATCCAAATGAACAAGGAGTAATGAAATGTACTGCAAAATCGGGGATTTTTCCCCCTCTTTAAGTATTTTTTTGTTTCTGGTTTTAAACATAACCCTTTTTGAGCGTCTTGTTCCATTTGCAAACCCTTTTCCATTTTTGGTTTGCCCCTTTTATCAAAATAGTAATTGCTTTTCAGGTTTGAATTTTTTTTTTGGGTTTTTAGTTTTGCAGTTTTTAATTTGGGACCCGATGCCAAAGTTCTCAATGCTTCTTTTAGTGGGGGCCAAAACCCCGTAATAACCTTTAGGTATTATTCCCTTGGCCCCAAATTTAAATTTTTTTTTCCCGGGTTAAAAATTTTTAATCTTTTATTCTTTTTGGGTTTTCGCTTTCCTTTTAAAACAATACGACTTTTTGAATATTTATGAAGCGAAAACCATTCTCCCTTCCCGGAAATTTGGGTTATCAAAATAGATGTTTCTTAAAAACGAAGGAGGGTTTTTTAAAAGTTGTTATTGTTACAAACATTTTTTAAAAACGAAATAAAATGAGGCGCGTTTAAAATACTAAAGATCCCAAAAATTTTCTTTTGGGGCCCGGGAAAACTACAATTTTTAAAAAATTTATAGCAAATGATACTTTTTTGACTTTTGTTTGTGACCCGACTGTCACTTTTCAAAAAAAAGGTAAGTACTCCTTTTAACCCCAGATACCCTTAAAACCCTTTCCTTTTTAAAAAGACTACATCGAAAAAGGGTGTTTGGGTTTTACCCCTCCGATGCAGTTTTACCAAAACCCATTTAAAACTTTGCTGTTTTTTGGGTGCACCCACTGGGTGTGGGGGTTGTCGTATGTTTATCATTTAAATCATCCTGATCCTTTGGTTTAAAGGTCTGTTTTTAAGATTTCATTTTTTTTTACACCTTCAGACGTTTTTTTGATAAAATGCGAGCCCCAAATTACCAAATGACAAACCGTTTTTTTCCATTCAGCAACCAATGGGGAAAGGGAAGGTTTTTGGAAAGGGGATCTGAACAAATTCAAAAGTTTCATTTTAAAGACAGACTTTGGGAAAAAAAGTCGGATCTTAATCAAGGTTTAAAGGCACCCCTTTTTTGGGGGGGCCCTTTGCACAAAAATGTATAATTTGAACGGGAATTCCTTTTAAACTTTTTTCTCTTCGGCCAGGGCTTTTCCCTGGGCCATAGAGCGGGGGCCCCAAAAAACAGCATGGCCCAACATTTATTTTTAGACACATCTGAGGGCTAACTAAAGCGGGGAATAGAAACGAATAAACGTCTCTATTCGTACTTACGTTTGGTTTTTTTTGCTGGGTTTTCGAAAAGCAAAAGAAAAGGCGAGAAAACTGTTTCTTCTACGGGCTTTTTTTTGCCCAAATCAATATTTGGGCAAATTTGAGGCGTTTAATTTTTCAGTTGATTTAGATTAAAAGTTTAAAAAAAATTTCCCAAAAATTGTTTTAAAATACCCCAAGATCGAAAGTAGTTTTCCCTGTTGGAAAGGGTTTTTAAAAATTTGCAAACCTTCTGACCTTAGCCCCGGGTTTGGAACAATAATAAATTCAAACTTTGAAATCATTGTGGCGGGAAATTTTAAAACAGAAGGTGGGAAAAAAAAAAACAAACCTTAAATTTTGGGGCTTTTAAATAGTACAAAAAATTTAAAAAAAACACCCAAAAATTAAGTCACCCAACCCCGAGGCCCAAACCCCAAAGGGACTGTTAAAAGGGAACGGGGGGTTTTAGTTCGCTTTATAACCTTGAATATGATAAAAACAGCATTTGGTTTTTGGTTTAACTGGCCTAGGATTCCCTTGGTTTTTATTTTTTACAAAATAGAAACCCAACTTTTAAAGAGAACTAATCCCCCAAAAGTGCTCGGCCTTTAAAAGCCAACTACTTTGTTTTGCAGTAGACAAAAGCCCCCTAACGTTTATTTCCCAAAAATATCCCCAGGAAAAAGAGTCTAACCCTTTCCCCAGCTAATTTTTTTTAAAAAAACTCGCAAGATGATCGAGCTGTTTTTTTCCCCTTGATTTATCGGGCCCAAAAGGTGTTTGGAAAGGCATTTAAAAATTTTGCCCCTCACCACCGCTGTAATGGGCCATCACCAGTGTATTATTGCAAACCCAAACCCTTTTTTAAAACCCGCTTCCCAAATTGTGACTCCTTCCCTTTTCAAAAAAACCGTGTTTTTTTTTCCCTTTTGTTTTGCGTTGTTTTTCTTCATAAAAAAATTTTTTGGATAGTTTCTCTTTTTTTGTCACTTGAGTTCGAAATTGGGTTCCCTTGGGTTTAAAGTGGGACACACTTCTGTTTTGCTGTTTCTTTCTTGTTTAAGGATTTTTAGTTTTGGGGGAAATTCTTTTTTTAAAAACCGGGGCCCCTAAGTTTGGGGTTTCAGCCTAAAACAAAGTTTTTTTTTTCTTTTTTTTAAGGTCACCCCTAGTTCCCCTTTGTTTTGCTAATTTTTGGTTTGTTTTTTCGTTTCTGGGCTTTTTTAAAGCATGATCAGACCGTTTTTTCCCGCTTTAGGAAAAGGGGGAAATTTCATTAAATTTTTTTAAATGCGGGTTTCTTCGGAAAAAAATTTGGTTTTTCTGCTTCTTTTTGCATTTTTTTAATTTGTTTGATTGATTTAATTTTCAATTTCCCATTTTTTGCATTTGGTTTTTCTGTGGGTGGGGGGTTCTTTTTAGTGTTTTTTTTGGAAGTTTAGAAATGCCCTCCCCCTTTTTAATTTTTGGTCTAACAAGCCCAAGGCGTTTTTGATCTTTCACATTTGGTTTTGTATAATTTTATTTCTTGGCAAAAAAATTTTTGATGAGTCGGGTTTAAATTTAAAAGGCCGAACAGATTCCCCTTGATCGATTTTAAAATAAAAAATTGGCTTCATTTTTTTCTTAAAAATCATTTGGGTTTTAAATTGGGGAAAAGGTTTTGCCCAAAAATTTTGGGTTAAAATGATCTGGCCCTACTTTCTGTTAATTCAACGTCGAAAATGAAAACGTCGGCGTTGCTGTGTAAAAAGGAGTCCTTTCTTTCCAGGGTCGGCGTCTGCAGGATCAAAATTTCATAATCTTCTTCACCCCCAATTCCCCCCCAAATGTTTTTAAAAAAAAAATTAAAACTTTTTATTTTTTTTTTTAAAAAATGTCCCCAAGTATATGGCCCCGATTTTTGGACCCGCTTTGAACCCTGAAAAAAAAACCCCTTGGCGGGAAGGGAAAAAAAAGGGAAAATTTTATCCCCCCTTTTTTCCCCAAATTTTCCATTTACTATTGATGCGGGAAAAAATTTCTTACTGTCAGATTTCCAAAATGGGAAAGCGGATGAATGGATTGTGCCAGGCTCTACCCCGTTTAACTTTCAAAATAGAACTCAAATCAGAAAAAGACCCAAACAGCACAGTTGCCCAAAGAATCTGGGGGGGGCAATCGTTAAGAAAATTTTTTTTAAAACTTGAGGGGAAAAAATTTATTTTTTTTTACAAAATTTTGCAGACATATTTTTAACCTTTTTCTGATTTTAGGGAAAAAACGCAAAATTTTGAAAGGGGAAATGTTTCTTTGCGTTTAAAGGGAATCGGCAATGAAAAACCCACAAAAAATTTAAAATAGGCGTGAAGATGCAAAGACGGAAAAAAAAAAATTGAACCCGGGTAATTTAAATTGCGTTTAAAATCGTTTTTCCTTTTCCCTTAGATTTTAGTTTTTAAAAAGGCGCATTTCCCCCATTCTTTTTAAAAGAGCATTAGAAGACAGATTGTCATCAAATAACTTTTTTGAATACAAAGTTTTTATAGTTCAACAGAACCGAAGAAAAAGAAAAAACAGCTTTTCTGACATCTCTTTTTGGGAGTTTGGACTTTTTGTTAGCAAAGATAAAATAGGGGGGCCCGGTTTGTCAAATATGAGTCCCCAATTTTTGAAATATTTTAACGAAACGTGGTCATCATTCAACATATCAAAAGCAGGGCGGGACGCTATAGGGAAAATTTTTTAATCTTATTTGTTTCATTTAAAATTTCTTTAAAGGTATTTTATTTGCTGTGTAAAGATGAAAGGAACCAAATTCCAGGAAGTAAAAAAGTTTTTTAACCAAAAAAAAACGAAAATTTAAAAAATGTAAAATTGAGGGTTAGCCCCTAACCAAAATTTACGTTACCCGGTTTTTGACTTATCTTAAATTTTGACGAAATAAGAAATTTTTTGGGGGGGGGAAAAGGGGGTAGAAGTCAACACCCAGCCCTTTGCTTTTAAAGTTCTAAAACCTTCACAGTTTTTTTGGCCCTTGATGATTTTTTAAACATCAAAATAGGGTTTTTATGGATTGATTAAGGTCAACAAAAGGTTAATGAGTTGCAGGAAGGGGGGAAAAAAAAGGGGTTTTAAAGACGTAAAATTTAAAATTTTTGGGGAAGAAAAAAAAAGGAACCCCGTTTAATTTAAAAAACCCGTTTTTAATGTTAAAATTTGTTTTTATTAATTGATCCCCAAAGCTAAATTTTTGGGCAAAAAAAATTTGGGCCCTTTGTGAATACTAAATTATTTTTCCCTTTTTTAAAAAAAGCTTGTCGGGTTCAAGTTTACCCCCCAAATGTGCCTACAGCGCCAGAGTCCCCAAGAAAAGAGAAAAGTAGAAACCCCGGAAAATCCTTTTAGTTTTAACCCAAAACATTACACAAATGCTACAAAAATTTGAGCGGGGCCCCTTTAAAAAATACCCCAAAAAAAAACCCGAAGGTATTTTTGCTGCTTTAATGCTGTTACATATGTTAATTGGGGGCCGACTTTTAAGGCCCGCACAGCGGGAAAACGAGTTTTGGCCTCTTAGCATGGGCCTAGGCGCACCCGCCTTACCTTAGGCTTTTTGTCTTTTAGCTTTGGCTATGTTCTTTAAAGCCGTAGGTGCTGCAAAGCAAAAAAAAAAAAACTAAACCCCAAAAAGCACACAGCTATGGTTCAATAAAACAGCTAAATTTTAGTTTTTTAAAGCTGATTATAAATAAAGCCTAGCTGACTAAAACTTTAAACGGGATGAAGAATTTTTTTCGTTTACGGGCCGATTTTGGGAAAAAAAAAGACAAAAGTTTGATCTTCAAAGAAAGGCGGGGGACAAGTTTTTCTCAACAGCCAGACCCGAGCAGTAAAAAGGAATGCTTAAAAAAAGTAAACAAAACTTTTAAACCTTTTTCAAAAACAGCCCCAAAATTAACAACCCCAAAAGGCGTTTTTTACTTTTTTTATGAGCCCCAAAGAAAAAAAAAGACCATCGATTTTGATTAATTTTTTTTGTTTTAAAAAAAATATTTTGGGGTTAGAAAAAAAAACTCAGCAGGGAAATAAATTTTAAAGGTCCAGCCAAATTGTTTAAAGCAAATGCAAAAAGATTTACCCAAGAGCACTAAATTTTTTTATTGTTTTAAAAAGTTTTTGGGTTCCCAGCAAGCTTTACGGGCAAGCTTTTGCTCTGTATTTCAAAAAGGTTCCGGGTTAAATAACAAAAAGGACCCCCCTTTTAAAATTTTTGAAATTTGTTAGCTTTTTTTAATCGCCCTATGAAACAATAAATTGAAGAAAATCTAAAAGTGGGGTTTAACAAAACAACAGACTATTCTTTCTCAAAATGATTTTAACCCCGGGTTTGGGGCAAACCACCCTGCTTACACATTTTGATTTGGCCGCTGAAGAACCCAAAAATGAGGGGTTTCTGGTTGGTCAAAAGGGGGGTTAAGGGTTTAGAGATAGTTTTTAAAACAGGCAAAGTATTACCCCCGAAAAGTTGGGGGGGGGGCTTCATTTCCATTACCTCCAGCTTTGTTGAAAAAAAGAGCATTTTTAAACATAAAAAATTTACAGAAACAAATGTTTTTTTTGGGGTTGTGTTCTCGAAAGGGGGCTGCTTTAGTCCGAAAAAAAAACGCGAGAGAGTGTTTTAAATTTTTGGGATTACATCAATGCTTAACTTAAGGGAATACCCTTTTTCCCTTTAAACGTGGTTCCATTGATCAGTTTGAAGAAAAAAAACAAACCAATAATGTTAATGTCTACACATGGGATGGGGGGAAAAAAATCCACCCGTTTAAAAGGGTGTCCAAAAAACCCAAAGTTAACCAAAAAATTGGCGACCAGGCAAAATTTCTTTGTTAAATTACTGTTGTTTGCTTTCACCGCGGGGCTCCCACATTACTTTTTGATAGGGAACAATGAGTAATTATTGGCGCATCCCTTCAAAAAAATAAAACAAAAAAGAATTCTGCAGAAAATTTTTAAAAAGAGTTCCATCTTTTCAAGCCGCAAGCAAAACTTTAAGAAACATTGTATCGGCCCAGTGACTGTAATCCCAAAACTAATTACACCCCAGAAGGCAGTAAACGTTAGTTTTTAAGAATGGGGGAAAAGGATGCAAAATTTCCCCCTATGTTGTTTTCGCGACTTTGATTTTTCGCTTATTGTTCCCTTATGAAAAGGGCCCAGCGCCCACAAAATTCGGAAAAAAAGTTTAATGTTAACATTTGATTTTTTTCATTTGCCCCCTTAAATTTTTTAGGTCGGATTTTGGGGCCCCCCCATTAACGCCAGAATTTTTCCCGAGGACCCCGAAAGCGGGGTAGAAGATTTTTAAGCGCAGCAAACAAGTCGAATGATTTGTTTAATAATCTGGGAAATTTTTTTAAAATCATGATGACGGGCCCGAAGACCCCCAAAAAGTATGATCAGCCCCCACTGTTGGATTTTTGCGGTTTAGGGGCCCCTTTATCAGACGCATGTAAGAGACCATGATCACATTTGTGGGAAGTTCAGAAAAGGGGCAGCGCACAACAACCCGGAATTTTTCAACTAAGTTTGAACCAAAGGGCATGGGAAAAGGTGCCCCTTATTCTTTCATTTAAATTGCGAGGTTTTCGACCCTTTATTTTATAATTAAAAAACAGTGGGCGATGCCCTTTAGGGGTGTCATGCAAACGCACAGTCCCTCAGAAAAAGTAATTTTGTTTACTTTAAAAAAACATGTCTTTTTATGACCTATTTCAGCACATGTTGGGTTCATTAGAGGGACTGGCTATGTCCTTAAAGTCCTGCCCCCAAAAAAGGAAAAAATTAAATTTTTACCCCAAAGCTTGTTGAAAGGGTTTTTTTACCCCTTATGGGACATGAACAGTTTGGGAAAGGGGTTTTTATGAAGACACACTTCCCCCTAAAAGGCGCGTTCTTTTTAGTCTGAGGAAAGGACATCAATGATTCTGATTTCCCCGCATGGGTCAAGATGCGTGGGAGAAGTTTTGAGTTTTTAAAACGAAGGGGGGGATTCTTTACTCCAAATTAATGGTGATAAAATGTTTTGTTAGGGGAAGTCTTTTTAAAATTATTTAAAGGGCCCGCAAAGAAAACCCTTATAGGTTTGGAAACCCCGCGGTTTACCTTTTTTCCCGGGATGAGTTGGGAGCTTTTTTAAAGTTTATAAAATTTCAGATTGATTTATTGTCAGTTTACCAATTTATTCAGTGATTTAAACGGGTTTGCGCGGGGAAAAGGGAAATTTGTATGGTGCGGGATCTTTTCTGTAAAGCAAACAACCAAAAATTTTTTTCGTTAAGATCCGAGTTTTAAAAAGGGTTTAAAATCCATGTATTTAGAAAGCAAACAAATCTTATGGTTGGGGCAATGGGGCAAACCTTTCCAAAATTTAAAAACTTTTAAAAAAGTACAACGGGGTGATCCGAAAAAAATTCAAAAAGCATTTAAAAGGGGGGTTGGGGAGGTTTGACGCCGGTTTGGGGCAACAGCGCGGGTTCATTCTAGAAATTGACTTAGAATATCCCCATGAAATCAAGGTTCCCCAATTTACTTCCCATTTTGCCCAGGAAAATTTAAAAATGAATCCCAAAAGACCGCCCCAAAAATTGTGCCCAATCTTGGAGCAAAAAAAATTATTGTTGTCACCCACAATTTTTTTTTAAGGGCATGGGTTTTAAAATTAACGCAGTTCATCGTTTTATCGCTTTTTTATCAAGAACAGTTCTTAAAACCTTTCATCATGAAGAACACTTTTTTCAGAATAAATCCCCCAGATGCCCCTTTAAAAAAAAGTTTTTTTTTTTGTGGATGAAAAAACGCGGTTTTGGAAAGGCTTTTGGAGAAACCCCAAAAAAACGTAAAAATTTTTGATTGGTCACCAAAAAAGAAGAAAACAATTAAACTGACTTCAAAAAACCCCCATTATCAGGGGGGCTTTAAAAAGATTTTAAAGATCAGCTTTTTGGGTATTTAAGAAAAAAAAAGAAAAATTTAAATTGGACAAACCTGTATTTATTTTGGGGGTTTTGTTTTTTGAATTATCAAAGCTTTTAATGTTAGAAATTTTTTTATGACTACTTTAAGCCCTTTTTATCCCGAGTTTCCCGAGTACTTTACCAGGGTACAGATGCTTTGTTTTAGATATCCCTAATGAAGACATTTTATAAAGACTGGGGAAAAAGAAATTTTCTTAAGGGGATGGGGGTGGTATGACACATCTGATTATTAAAGATTTTGCCTTTGATTCAATTACTAAAAGAAGGTTTTAGGAAAAATGAAGGGTTGAATTATTTTGGAAGGGGTTTTAAGGGAAATAAGTGGGGTTTAAAGGGAAAAAATGTAAAAGTATTTCGGGGCCAGGGGTGAAAACCATTTAAAAAAGCAAGGGGAAAATCTGCAGTGTTGTGCAGTAAAAATTTTCATGCAATCCCAAAGGGAAACTTTTTTTGGTAAAAAGACTTTTTATCATTTTACAACGTAAAACTGCGTTTTAATCTACATGGGGATCCAAAAACGGTTGTAACAAGAAGTCATTTGATAGAACAAACCAAAACGGTTTTGTTTTGTTAAACCAGGTTTTCCTTTTGCTTAAAGGAATTTGGAGAACGGCCATTAAATTTTTTATTTTCTTCGGGTTCATATTCGGGCCCATATTTTTTCAAACTTTAAACTATAAAATCAATCATAACATCCTCAAATTTTAGACAAAATTTTTTCTCATGTTTTGCTTTATGCCCCTCGAATTTTTTTTATTATTTTAAGATATTCTTTTTCCCCCTGTTTGAAAAATTAAAATTTTGGGGTTTTTGGGGTTTTAGGTGTTTGGAAAAGCCTTGCCCTGTGCTGATAAAAACCCCGCAAATGTTTTCCCCTAATAGCAGAAAATCAAATCAAATGATTCTTTTATTAAATTCCCCAAGGTTCCCTTTTATTTTTCTTTTTGTTTAAAAAGCGTTTCCCTTTTTGAAAACTTCCATTTTTTTAAATCAAATTTTAAATTTTGTAAAAACAGTTAAAGTGGAACTGTGTTATGGTGGAATTATCTGAGTTCCCCCTTCCACCCAAAAAATCTTTTAGGAAGGCCGGTTGTTTTTTTCGTGTCAGTTTTTGTTTAAATTTTAAAAAAGGGGGGAAATTTATTTTTTACAATTTTTTTTTATTTTTTTATGGATCCAAAAGCCCCCAAATGGATCGGTTGCCCCCGATGCGGTATCCCCTTTTTGCTTCCCCCGGAAAAAAAAAGGTACCTTAATTTTTTAAAACCAAAAGGCAAAAGTTTGCCAGATGAAGAAATCTCCTTCAAAAAACTTTTTGTTTGTTTTTTGGGTTTCTTTTCCCAGTTTTAGCCCTTTTAAAATTTTTCATTATTCATTGCGCGCAAAAATTTGGAGGGCGTCTTTTTAACCCCTTTTTGGTTTGCGAGAAATTTTCAATCAGCTCTCGGGTGATCTGGTAAAAGGGAAAAAAAGTCTTTCAGATAAACTGTTTGTTAAAGTTTTCAACTAAAAACCTGTTTTTTATTTGTGAACTCCCGGAATACCTCTTTTAATGGTAAAATCTATGTTTTAACAAAAATTGATTTCCCCCGAATTTTTAAATTTTTTTTCCCAAACATCGACTTGGGAAACATGCGAGGATAAATTAGCGGGCCACGTTGGGGATTTCCCGTTGGGTTTGGGAAAACCCAAAAAAAAGGGAGAAACACTCTTTTTTTGTTAAAAGGTTCCCCATTTTTGTTTCTTGGAAGCTATGCAATGGTGTGAAATGGTACTTAAATCTTTTTTGTCTAATCGTATCATGGGGTAAATATAGAAAATCCATTTGATGGGTGTCGGGTTGGGGGTTTTATTAACAAAGTGTGGTTTCTGTATTCGGGTTTTTCGCAGGTAAAAAAATTTGCCAAATCGCTGTTTAGAAAACCTTTTTTTGCTTTTGTTCACTGACTCCCCCTGTTGGTTAGCTTTTTAATTGCCGTGTTCCCCTTTTTAAAATCCTTTTGGGGGAATATAGGATTTTGTTCATTTTTTTTTAGCCAAAAATTTTTTGGCAACAAAAAATAGCAAAAATCCCCTAAACGCAAAAAAAACGCAAAATTTTTTGCATCTTTTTTTTTTTGGAAAGGTTGATAAAAGTTGCTGAATTTTGGTGGGGGCCAAAGTCTCGATTGGTTTGCCTGTTACAAGTTTTCTTTTTTTTGTAAAATTTAAAATTTTTAAATTTTTTTTTATTTTTTAATTCTTAAAATTTTTCTTTTCAAACATCTTTTAACTTTTTATAGCTTTTTTATTTTCCCCCTTTTTTCGGTGTCCGTTTTAAAAATCTTAATTCTTTAAAACTTCCTTTTCCCCCAAGGCCCCAATCTTTGGTGAAACTTTTTTAAAAGTTTTTTTTAAAAATTTTTTTCTCTGGTTTTCCCTTTCTTAAAATTGGAAATTTTTTTCCCCTAAAAAAAAGCGAATTAAAGCGAACCCTTTCAATTTTTAACCAGTTTTAAGCCTTTTTTTTAAAAGTTTAAATTTTTTTTAAAACATAAAATTTTTACTTGGAAATTTGTTTTTTTTGTTTTAAAAAAAAAAATTTTTTTAAAAAATGAAAGCTGTTTTAATAAAAGCGGATTAAAACTTGGCTAAAAAAAACCTTAAGCCCAAATTTGCCCAAAAAAACGCGGGGTTTTTTTTTTTCAAACTTTTAAAAAAAACATTTGGAAGTTCACATTAAAATTTTAAAGACGCCCCAAAAAATGGTTATAAAAAGGTTTTGGCCAATTTTTTTGGTGAAAATTTTAAAAATTTAAAAAATGTTTTTTAATAAAAAACTTTAAAGCCCTATGATTTAAAAATAGAAGTTTTCCAAAATCCGGGTTTTCAAAGTCTTGGGGCTTCAAATTGAAGAATTGTTTTAACCAAATTTTATGCCAAATCAAAGGGGGGTTTTTCCCTTTGGGGTTAAAAACCCCAAAACAAATTTTGGAAAATTCAGCAGAACAGAAAAAGAAATTTTTGAAAACATTAAAAAAAGATATAACAAAGGGAAAAATAAAACCCTGGGGTTCAAAACGGAAAAAAGTGGGAGGGAAACGGTTAAAAATTTTTTGTTACCAAACACAGAATTTTCTTAAAGGAAACTAAACCCCCAAGATCTTACAATGGATTTTGAAAATCCCAAATTTTAACAAAGTCTTAAGTTTAGGATTTTAACTTTAAAACAGTTTTGGCTTTTTTCGCCATTTGGGGTTGGGGGCTTTTTACTTTTAAAAAAATATAAACCTTCAAAAAACAAAAGTCAAAAAAAACAAGCAAATCAGAAACAAAAGAACCGATCAAAGAAAACAAAAATTTGGTTTTGACCCCAAAATGAAAATAAAATTTTTTTGAAAAAAATAGCAGGCGAAATAGAAAATTTAAAGTTCAATAAAATATAAATTTTTATAAAAAACTTTTTTCCCCCGAACCAACTTGTTTCAATGCCGGGGTTAGGGGAAAAAAAATTAAATTAAGGTCTAAGGACCAATCTTTCCGGAATTTGAAACTTAAAACGGTTTTTTGGGCCTTTTTGTGCTTATTAGGTTATAAAAAAAAACAAATTTTTTTGGCAAAAAAAAAACTTAAAAAAATTTTTTGAAGCTTAAAAAACGAAGGAAACGAGAAAAAACCGGAACAAAAAAGATTGGGTTTTTCCTTGGGATGGAATTTTTTAAAAATTTTTTTGATAAAATTAGGGCAATTTGGGAGAATTAAATTTTTTTTGGGGAATCAATTAAAATTTAAAAAAATTTGGGTCTTAAAAGAAAATTTCCTGGGGGGGCCGGTTGGGGGGTTCAATTTTTGGGGTTTCACCCTTTTTTTATTTTAAAAAACTTCAAATGATTTTAGTTAATCTCCCCAACAAAAACAAAACCCTCAACTTTAAAAACCTTTTTTGTGGGGTTTATAAATTGGGACAAAAAGACCCCAAACATGATTGTAATTTTTTTTTCTGGGGAAAAAATTAAGGGTTTTTTTGGTTAAACCTTAGGGTAAAATTTAAGGGGGTTTCCTTTTCGATCTGAAAAGGGGGTTGAGAATGCATTTTAAAAATTTATTTTAAAAAAAAAACTTGGTTGTTTTTACTTGGGACGCCTTTTAAAAATCCCTTAAAGGTTTAGAGAAATTAAGAATTGAGGGGACCAAAAAATTTAGGGGAAACGAAAGGGCTTGGGGGAATTTAAAAAAAAACTTTAAATTAAAACTTGGAGGGGTTAGAATTAGAAGTTAAATTTTTTGGAGTTCAAGCGTTTGGGGTGGGGTTTTTGGGGGGCCCGGGGGTGATTTTCCCCTTTGTTGGGTGCCCTTTGGGGGAATTTTTTGAAAGAAGCCAGTTTTTTAGGGTTTTAGAAAACCCCCAAAAAATTAAAAACCCTGCCATCAAAACCCCAAAAACGGCATTTACGCCTGCAGCCAAAACGGGAATTTAAAAAATTTTGGGGGAAATTTTCTTTTTTGGAAAATTGAAAGGGGTTTTTGGTTTGGGTTAAAAAAGGGAAAAAATTCAAAGTCCTTTTTTCCCGGGTTTTGTCAACCGAAATTTTTTCAAAGACCCCAAATTTTTTTTTTATTTTAAAGCTTTTTTTTAATAAAAAGGCGAGAAAAAGGTTTTCCCTTTGGCCCCTAAAAAGCACCTGGAAGAGGGGAAAATTTTTTTAAACAGGTTTAAAGGGGTTTTAAGCAAAACGGTGAAATTAAAAACGGGTTTTTTTTAAAGGCAAGATCCTAAAATTTTTTTTTTTTCAAAAAAACAAAGGTTTTTTTGGGGAGGGGGGAGAAATGCCCCTTATTCTTACAAAAAAAAGGAGGTATGTCTTTTTTACAAAACGGGCT
This sequence comes from Conus ventricosus, assembly GCA_018398815.1. Lineage (NCBI taxonomy): Eukaryota > Metazoa > Mollusca > Gastropoda > Neogastropoda > Conidae > Conus > Conus ventricosus. The sequence continues at coordinate 90,563,844 of CM031599.1, read as the reverse complement.
GTTTTCGGTTTTCCCGGTAAATAACAAAATTTACCTTTCTTGGTTTTTTAGCCGGGTTTAATTCTGGCAAGAAAAACCGGCATTGAAAAAATCCTTGGGAAAATGGCCCCAATTTAATCTGCCCAACAAGTTTAAACACGTCCCTGTGTAAATTTGGCGAATGGCCCAAAAAATTGGGGGGATTTGTAATTTTATTTAAAGAGGTTTTCGGTTTGGATAATTTTTCCCAAAAAATGGGAGTTGGAAATTTTGGATGGGTAAAAAACAAAAGCAATTAATTTAAATTTTTTTGGCCAAACCCCAGGGGGAGAAAAAAGCCCAAAATTCCTTTCCCATAAGGGGTGTTTTTTTTTTTTTTAGGGTTTCCCCAAAAAAATTGTTGGGGGGTTTTTGGGGCCCTGGCCTTTTAAGAAAAAATTTCTTTCGTTCCTTTAAAAAAGTAACAAGGCACCCTTTAAGTGGGGGGGCTTTTTAACCCCCTTTCCCGGTTTTAGGGTTTCATAAATTTTTGGGGGAAAATTTGTCAAAAAGGTGTTTTTTTAAAAAAATTTTTAAAATTTTAATAAGACCGTTTTTTTCGGTAATTAAAAAAGGGAAAAATTTTTCCTTTTTGGGTTTTTTAGGGGGAGGGAGGGAAAAGGGTGGATAAATTTCTTTTTAAAAAATTTGAAAGGGCCTTCTTTTAAAACAAGTATTTTCAAAGGGGGGGCCCCCCTTTAAAAAAGAAAGTTTTCCTTGGGGAAAAATTTAAAAACATTTCTCCGTTTTTGGGTTTTATTCCGGTCCTTCCGCCCTTTGGCAAAAGGGGAAATTTTTAAACGGGCATTCCCCAATTGCCCATTTTTTAAACCCCCAAAATTTTACGACAACATAGACAAAGGGCCGGGTTCAAGGAAATTTCCAAAAACCAAAAACAAAAGGTTCAAGTGATTTTCCCCCAGAAAATTTAAAAGGCCTATGGCCTTTTCCCTTTTTTATCCAATTGGACCCCAATTTATCAAAATTTTGCATTTTTCAATTTTTGCGGTTTTAATTCCCCAAAGGAAGCCCTGGACCGGTGGAGAGGAAACCCGCCCTTTCCCCTTTTTATTTTTAGTTTTTGGTAAAAAAACAAGTTTTAAAAAAACGGTTCCGGTTCCTGTTTTTTTGTGCGAAAACCCCTGTTCCAATGCCTTAAAATTAAGGGATTCAAATTTTGCTTAATTCTTCTGTAAAACCCAGAAATTCCCTTTTTTTTAAAAAACAAGTTTTGTTGGTGGTTAGGCGAATTTTTGTGTTGGGGTTTTAGAAAAAATTTTTTTTAATTTGGACGGCCCCTTTAGTAAAATTTGTTTTTTTGAAAACCGGGTAATCCTACACCAGAAAGGGGGTTGGGTATTAAATTTTTGGAATTTAAAGAGTTTGGTGGATTACATTTTGTTAAAACTTGTTAAAAGCCCCTTTTGTCCGAAAACAAAAATGCTTTTGGTCGCGCCGAAAAAGGAAAAGAGGGGGTTAATTAGAAAGAATTTTTTTCCCCCCGTCCCCCGAATTTCCGGGCCGCGAAAAATTTTTAAAAATTTTTTTTTTTTTTTTTTTTTTTTTTTTTTTTTTTTTTTTTTTTTTTTTTTTTTTTTTTTTTTTTTTTTTTTTTTTTTTTTTTTTTTTTTTTTTTTTTTTTTTTTTTCCCCGAACCCCCCAAAACCCAACGGGCCATGGGAAAAAAAGGTGGGAGGGGTTAACGGAAATTTTGGTTTTTTGGTGAAAAACCCAAAACCAAGAGGCCCCAAAAAAAGGGGAAAAATTTTTGGCCAGAAGAATTTGGGGGGGGGGGTATCTAAACTAGTTTAACTAGTTTTAGGCGGGTGAGTTAGAACAGACATTTCTCTGTTCTCTGCGTCTATGATTCCAGATCCGACAGCACCTGGTCGAATAAGGATGAAATGTTTTTCAGTCATATACAGAACTGCCTACTATTCCTGTCTGAACCACATTCACGTCAACACTATGCGCAGAAGGTCGGCTCCCCACCCACTGAAGTTTCCACAATCCACATGACAGAAAGGTACAATGTGATGCCCAGAACATAAAACGTCCAATGTTACCAAT
>CM031599.1:90549256-90551756 GCA_018398815.1 Conus ventricosus | reverse complement strand
TGTAAGTGACAGTGGTGGGAGATAGCTGTTGCGTCGCTTCCTTTCCTTAAATGTGTTTCAGGGCCAGTTAGATTGACTGAGTTTTTGACAAGTCTGCAAGCGGCAGTGTTCATATCTTGTTTTCAAGGTGGCGGCCAAACAACACCAAATTTAAATGTGCATTTCTCTTCTTTTCTTTTTTCTTTTTTTTGTTTTTTTTTGTTAACAAGTTCTGACCAGTATGTATGAATATTTCTAACACTTCCGAGTAGTTTTAGAGCTGTGACAAAATGTGCTGGGACTAAGCGAATGTCTGTAGGGTGAATTATGTGGGTTTTTTTTTTTTTTTTACTGAATGTTGTTTAGTTACCATACTGCGAGTGGTTTCAACATTTAAAATGGGAATCAACGCTCTAATTGTGAGAAAATTTTGACTTCAGTACAAACATACTTTTCCTGTGCAGTTCTAGCTTGTTTGGTTATTTTTGAGCAGGTTTTTTTTTTCCAAAATGGGCAAAAACGTGCAATTTCAGGAATCGGCAAGCATACTTTGACTGTGACTTCCCTGAGTGAAGCACCAGACGGCACGAATTGAGAGAACTGAACTGAGCTGAACTGAACTGAACTGAACTGAACTGAACTGAACTGAACTGAACTGAAGGCCAAACGACAGCAGATCAGAGAACCGACATAGAAGCCGGCGCTGCCACGAATTAATGGTGGGTAGAGAACGTAGAAATGCCGGTTCTAGCTCAACCGCTCCTCATTAAATTTCGGGGCGCTCGCTCCAGAACCACCAAGAATGGTTCTTATTCAAGTCAATTTATAATTACTTATTAAGTTCTTGAAATATTATTGCATCTGAAATGGATCAAAATGAAGTTTTGTTGTTGTTGGTTCTAGAGCGAGCGCCCCGAAATTTAATGAGGGGCGGTTGAGCTAGAACCGGCATTTCTACGTTCTCTTGGGTCAAACGATTTTAGGCGAAGCGATAGCCATCGCCATGAAATCCACAGTGAATGAACTCAGTAACTGTCACAGACTCACACAGAGGTGGGATGTTCACAGGTAAACACACGGTGCACAGTGGTGCTTCAGTTTAAACCTGCACCTGCTGTGACAGAAATGTGAGCAGTGTACCTCTCTCTCTCTCTCTCTCTCTCTCTCTCTCTCTCTCTCTCTCTCTCTCTCTCTCTCTCTCTCTTCTCTTGTGTGTGTGTGTGTGTGTGTGTGTGTGTGTGTGTGTGTGTGTGTGATCGGGGGTGAGTGCGTAGATGGCTGGTCAGGCCGATCTGCGCCCGGAAAGACCTATCACAGTATGGACAGGGGATGGTGGCGGCTGCTGGGATACACACACGCGCGCGCGCGCGCTCGCGCGCACGCACGCATACACATGCATACGCAAGCACGCACAAACACACGCACGCACGCACAAACACACACACACACACCACACACACACACACACACACACACACACACACACACACAGAATCCAAATGGTTTTGGAATTATTTTTGCGAAGCTTGAAATGAATGAATGAATGAATCAATCAATCGATCGATCGTGAAAAACATGTTGAAGGATGTACAATATTTTCAAGTCTAAATTTGAAAGGCTGTGTTTTTAAGTGCTTTAGTCAGTTTCTAAGAAGAATATCATTGAAAACCCAAACCGAACAAAACCCACGATAACTTCCTCCCCCCTTCCTCCCCCAACAGAAAAAAATGCATTTTAGCTGCCTCCATCTTATTGTATTGTCGTCGTTCTGTTAGTATCAGTTTGGTAGCCCCCAACCTCTTCCCACCTCTCCTGTGAGAGGCATCCCTATCTGCCATACCACCGTGATGGATATTGACGTACAATGAAGCTGCAATTGATCAATCAGTGGAAGTAAATCATTAATCTCACCTGCAGAGTTGGGAATCGGGGTTTTCTACTGCGTTCAACAAATTGATGCCACACTCAGAATCCGCCCTTAGGCATTGCAAGGGTTCTACCGTCACCAGAAGGTCTGAAAATCATCAACAGGTAACGTGAGAGACAGGCTGGGCCTTCTTTTTTTTTTTTTTTGCGTACGCAGGCTGATACTCCTGCGGACTCTCCCTGTATAGAGAGGCAAGGATTAATCCCATCTACCCAACAAAAGGAGTGGAGGTTTGTGTGTATGACCGTTTTTTATCCCGCCATTAAGGCAGCCATACTCCATCTTCGGGGAAGGTGCATGCTATGTGTAACGTGTCATCCATAGCAACGGCCAAACTGGCCTTCTCTTCCGAAAGTTGGTGATGGGATTTGACGTGTGTGCTAGATGTTATGCGTGCGTTCACACACAGAACCTCGGTTTATAGTCTCATTCGAAGGACTGTATACGAAATGGAGTCAGAACCAATGTTAACTCCGAGGAAAAAATCCCCCTGCACCGAAACGGCCCGGCGGAGATTCAAACCGCAACCCTTGGATCACGAGTCCGGCGCTCTACTTCTGAGCCCGACAGGCTGGGCCAGTAAGCGGAGGAACC
>CM031599.1:90539256-90546756 GCA_018398815.1 Conus ventricosus | reverse complement strand
TAGTGAACATACCTGCTAATGTTCACAAAGATCGGCCAAGTAATTTCTGAGATATTCCATAAAAAAACGTTGCAGGCCGTTACAGCCGTTAGTAATGCTATAACCGTAGACTAAAACATCAGGCATCATCCTTGATCCACAATGACCATACCTGCTAATTTTCACAAAGATCGGCCAAGTACTTTCTGAGATATTCCATGAAGAAAAACAACCGTTACAGGCCGTTACAGCCGTTAGTAACGGCTATAACGGTAAACTAAAACATCGGGCATTATTCGTGACCCACAATGAACATAAGTGCTAATGTTCACAAATAATCGGCCAAGTACTTTCTGAGATATTCCATGAAGAAGAAAAGGCGTTACAGGCCGTTACAGCCGCTAGTAACAGTATAACGGTAAACTAAAACATCTGACATTATTTGTGACCCATAATGACCATACCTACAAATTTTCAGAGAGATCGGCCAAGTGCTTTCTGAGATATTCTATAAAGAAGAAAAACCGTTACAGGCCGTTACAGCCGTTAGTAACGGCTATAACGGGGTAAACTAAAACATCGGGCATTATTCGTGACCCATAATGAACATACCTGCTAATTTACACAAAGATCAGCCAAGTACTTTCTGAGATATTCCATAAAGAAGAAAAAGCGTTACAGGGCGTTACAGCCGTTAGTAACGGCTGTAACGGTAAACTAAAACATCGGGCATCATTCGTGACCTATGATGAACATACCTACAAATTTTCAGAAAGATCGGCCAAGTGCTTTCTGAGATATTCTGTAAAGAAGAAAAAGCGTTACAGGCCGTTACAGCCGTTAGTAACGGCTATAACGGGGTAAACTAAAACATCGGGCATCATCCGAGAGCCATAATGAACATACCTGCTAATTTTCACAAAGATCGGCCAAGTACTTTCTGAGATATTCCATAAAGAAGAAAAAGCGTTACAGGCTGTTACAGCCGTTAGTAGCGGCTGTAACGGTAAACTAAAACATCGGGCATCATCTGTGACCCATAATGAACATTTCTACAAATTTTCAGGAAGATCGGCCAAGTACTTTTTAATATATTCTAAAAAGAAGAAAACCGTTACAGGCCGTTACAGCCGTTAGTAACGGCTGTAACGGGGTAAACTAAAACATCGGGCATCACCCTTGACCCATAATGAACATACCTACTAATTTTCACAAAGATCGGCCAAGTACTTTCGGAGATATTCCATAAAGACGAAAAAGCGTTACAGGCCGTTACAGCTGTTAGTAACGGCTATAGCGGTAAACTAAAACATCGGGCATCATCCGTGGCCCATAATGAACATACCTACAAATTTTCAGAAAGATCGACCCAGTAGTTTTGTCTGGAGCGAGTGGAACACATTTTTACCACGGACACACAGACAGACAGACAGACAGACAGACAGACAGACAGACACACACACACACACACACACACACACACACACACACACACACACACACACACACACACACACACAGAGCATTTCTTCGTTCCCATTCTAAAGTACTCCCTGTTCTTTAAGAACTGTGAGTTCAAAAAGGACATCTGGCCGGCTGACTTACTGGTGGATACGTTCATTTCGATGTTAAGGACCAACCTAATATGACGTTCACACTCGTCACCAAGAAGATGTTAAGGACCAACCTAATATGACGTTCACACTCATCACCAAAAAGATGTTAAGGACCAACCTAATATGACGTTAATACTCATCACCAAGAGATGTTAAGGACCAACCTAATATGATGTTCACACTCATCACCAAGAAGATTACACTGACCCTTATTCGGGCCATAAAGACAGTTACAATGCCACCGCCGACGCAGTCACAATCGCCACTGCTATCAACAGCCATAGCAGGGGCCGGACTAGCTCGGCAGAGCGCCGGACTCGTAATCTAAGGATTTCGGGTTTGAATCTCCGCCGGGCCGTTTCGGTACAGGGGGATTTTTCCCTCGGAGTTAACATTGGTTCTGACTCCACTTCCCATACAGTCCTTCGAATGAGACTATAAACCGAGGTTCCGTGTGTGAAAGCACGCATAACATCTTGCACACACGTAAAAGAGAAGGCTACTTTGGCCGTTGGAATGGATGACACGTTACACATAGCATGCACCTTCCACGAAGATGGAGTATGGCTGCCTTAATGGCGGGATAAAAAACGGTCATACACACAAAATTCCACTCCCTTTGTTGGGTAGATGGGGTTAATAGTTGTCTGTCCATATAGGGAGTGTCCGCAGGAGTATCAGCCTGCGTACGCAGAAGAAGAAACAGCCCTAGCCACAAGAAAGAAACACGTCGTTCGGATGCTCGTGTCCCCTGCTTTGCTTTCTTTAAAGTTTTTTTCACCAAAAAAAAGTGCTAAAGACGAATCTTACAATCATTGGACATTGTCAGCTTTCCAGTTTTAATCACCATAGAGCCCAGATCTCCCAGAGCCTTTTTAGGGCTGTCACCCTCACACAGCAAAAAGAAGTTACTCTGCAAAACAGGTCAGACCATCCTGAAAACAAAGAAACAAGCAACAAAGAAACAAACAACAGAAGCGATTATGACTTGGTAGCTAAACTATGGACATCATATGGTACATTATGACTTGGTAGCTAAACTATGGACATCATAGGGCACATTATGACTTGGTACTAAACTATGGACATCATAGGGGACATTATGACTTGGTAGCTAAACTATGGACATCATAGGGTACATTATGACTTGGTAGCTAAACTATGGGCATCATAGGGTACATTATGACTTGGTAGCTAAACTATGGGCATCATAGGGTACATTATGACTTGGTAGCTAAACTATTGGCATCATAGTGTACATTATGACTTGGTAGCTAAACTATGGATATCATAGGGTACATTACGACTTGGTAGCTAAACTATGGGCATCATAGGGTACATTACGACTTGGTAGCTAAACTATGGGCATCATAGGGTACATTACGACTTAGTAGCTAAACTATGGGCATCATAGGGTACATTACGACTTGGTAGCTAAACTATGGGCATCATAGGGTACATTACGACTTGGTAGCTAAACTATGGGCATCATAGGGTACATTACGACTTGGTAGCTAAACTATGGGCATCATAGGGTACATTATGACTTGGTAGCTAAACTATGGGCATCATAGGGTACATTATGACTTGGTAGCTAAACTATGGGCATCATAGGGTACATCAGATTAGGTTGTACGGAGAGCGCCATGCTATTCCCCTCAAGTTTTCGGTCGCAGATCCCCCGCGGGGATACCGGGGGGAGGGGGCGGTGTCTTTTGTACAAATAGTACCCCCTCTTTCTGGACATTCTGTGCTAGTAACGTCCCCTTTTCCTTTCGCTCTCAGTAACTCTGTCTCCCACAAATTTCTGCACTCAACCATGTCGGAGTGAACTGACTATACTCTCGAGTATAGTGTGAGTATCCCAACAGGGAAAATCAAGTTCACATGCTGCCAGATACTGGAACGCTGAAGAAGAAGAAGAAGAAGAAGAAGAATGTCGCAGATTTAAAAAAAAAAACATTAAAAAGAATAAACGTCAGATATTTACATGACACACAAATACATAAACAGACACATAGGTCACATGGGCACGACAGACTGGACACTAGTGTCCACTGTGGTTTCGCTCCCTAATTGCAAGATAACGATAAAAGCTGGCATGTCATTGAAACTGCTGTCAAATCTATAAAATAAAATAAAAAATTATAGGAGTTTCCAGAACAGAGACAGAAGAATGGTCCACATATGCAGAAGAAAAGTGGACCACCAAACGTGACAAGGAGAAATACAAGAAAAGGCAGAGTGTACAAGAAAAGGCAGAGTGTACAAGAAAAGGCAGAGTGTACAAGAAAAGACAGAGTTTACAAAAAAGGCAGAGTTTACAAGAAAAGGCAGAGTGTCCAAGAAAAGGCAGAGTTTACAAGAAAAGGCAGAGTGTACAAGAAAAGGCGGAGTTTGCAAGAGTCACAGAAAAGAGGAAATTTGTAGCACAGAACTTCCAGAACGCGGGGCAGCTATTTGTACTTCAAGAGCCCCCGACATCCCCACGGAGACGTCTGATATTGTCAGTTATAGAAAAAAAGAGTTATTACACTCTGAGCATGAAAGAAGAATGTGAACAGCTCAACGATTTCTACATCTTAGACTTTCTAGGTTGTTCTACAATGAGTATGAAAAAAAATGTTAACAACTCAACAATTTCTACATCTGAAACTTTCCATCGACAAACTATCGGGCAACGACACTAACAACGTTCCAACGAGACCTCAGGGAAGAAATTTGGCACAGTCAGTCATTGCAAAAGACTTTCAGCATGAAAAAAACAACAACTGTAAACCAGTCAACAATTTCTGCCTCTGCAACGTTCCATCAACGAACTCTTAGAAACAACAACTAAAACGAGACGGAAGCTGAAAATAAAATGAGACAGGGAACAGTAAACAATAAACAAGTAGGGTAACTCTAGTTTGGGAGCAAGAGTTACAAGGATTTTGGAGTGAAATGTCCAGCAGACAACAGGAAAATGAAGGGTCATATGGATGTGTTCGCATAGAAAAAGACATCAACGTGAGACCCGCCTCAGAGTCAGGTATGGTATGGGTCAAGGGCTGGACTGTGCGAAGAATATGATTTTGGTACTGGCTGACTTCTGACAAAAGCCAGGGTCACTTTAGAATGTAATATAGAATATATAGCGTTTTGGGCCAAAACCGTATCCGTGGAGTCGGACCTGTACATACCGAGGACCGGAAGAGCGACGAGATGAAGCCAGGGCCGGAAGTGAGGTAGGTAAGCGTAGAATCCGGGACTCCCAGCTACAGCACAACCCTCCCCCCACGACACCACCCCGAACTGCGTGTAGCCAAGCTCTGCTGCCTCCTCCTCCTCCTCCTCCTCCTCCTCTCCTCCGGTGCACAGAACAGGGGCCCCCCAGAGTCCCCCTATCAAGAAGAGAAGTGTGGTGGTTATAGGAGCAGTGGGGTTGAAAGTTGAAGATTGTCGTGCGTGCGTGCGTGTGTGTGTGTGTGTGTGTGTGTGTGTGTGTGTGTGTGTTGTGTGTGTGTGTGTGTGTGTGTGTGTCTGTGTGTGTGTGTGTGTGTGTGTGTGTGTGTGTGTGTGTGTGTGTGTGTGTGTGTGCCTGTGCCTGTGTCTGTGTTTGTGTATGTCTGTGTGTGTCTGTCGCTCGATCGCTCACGTGTTTGTGTTTTGTTGTTCTTTTTGTCGTTGGTGTTGCTATCAGTGTCTATCAATGTTGCGGTTACTGTTTTAACCGCCCTGACACCCCTTCACACACACACACACACACACACACACACACACACCACCACCACCACCACCACCACCACCACCACCACCACCACCACCCCTCCATCTCTACTCACGGTACAGGCATCCAGACCTCCCGAGGTTCCGTTGGCGGCACACATGACTCCGTCGTCCAGGAAGCTGCTGATGTTCTGGCCCATGAGCAAGCTCCGGAAGGACTCTGCGAAGGTGTCCCTGCAGGCGCTGCTGTTGTACGTCCTCAGTGTCACCATCCGCAGGGAGGAGGTGTGCTTCGTCTCGCGCACTGACAACAACAACAACAACACAACATAATGTGTACGGAAGTTTTGAAAAGAAAAGTTATGAGTTCCGCAAGACATCACAGACTAACAGATTACAGGACAAAACACGATGCATTTTGACCTCTTGGGTCTTCTTCAGGCAAAATATAACAGCATTTAGGGACAATGACAATGAAGAACGAACAATCACTTATCTTCTCACATTCGGAGAAAAAAATGGGTGTTGAATGAAAGCGAGGCCGTTGGGAAGGGGACCATGGGAGTTGAAATGATAATGATGGCAGTAATGATAATGATGGCAGTAATGATAATGACAGTAATGATAATGATGGCAGTAATGATAATGATGGCAGTAATGATGGCAGTAATGATAATGATGGCAGTAATGATAATGATGGCAGTAATGATAATGATGGCAGTAATGATAATGATGACAGTAATGATAACAATGATAACCATTCAACACCCATTTTGCACTTAGAACAGGGGGTACTTTAGAATGGGAACGAAGAAATGCTCTGTGTGTGTGTGTGTGTGTGTGTGTGTGTGTGTGTGTGTGTGTGTGTGTGTGTGTGTGTCCGTCCGTCTGTGGTCAAAATGTGTTCCACTCGCTCCAGACAAAACTACTGGACCGATCTTTCTGAAAATTTGTAGGTATGTTCATTATGGGTCACGGGTGATGCCCGATGTTTTAGTTTACCGTAATAGCCGTTACTAACGGCTATAACGGCCCATAACGGTTCTTCTTTTTATGGAATATCTTAGAAAGTACGTGGCCAATATTTTAGAAAATTTTTAGGTATGTTTATTATGGGTCACGGATGATGCCCGATGTTTAAGTTTACCGTTATAGCCGTTACTAACGGCCCATAATGATTTTCTTCTTTATGGCAAACCTCAGAAAGTATTTGGCCGATCTTTCTGAAAATTTCCAAGCATGTTCATTATAGGTCGCAGATGATGGCCGATGTTTACCAGAATAGCCATTACTAACGGTTACACCAGCCCAAGACGGTTTTTCCTCTTTATGGAATGTCTCACGCGTATTCAGGATAAACTGGGAGTACGTTTATATGCTTTGCATCTTGTTTTTTTTAATATAATTTGATTCAATTTCCGCCTTCACCCACCTCGCTTTGAAACTAATGTGTATGGATTCATTTAGGGCTCAGTCCATGAATCAGTCAGTCATCTATCCGCCTAGTGTCATCCCCTCTCTGGGAGAAGCTGACTAGATAAACCATGGAGAACATTCTCTAGGACTGTGAACTAGATAAACCATGGAGAACATTCTCTAGGACTGTGGACTAGATAAACCATGGAGAACATTCTCTAGGACTGTGGACTGTGGACCTAGTGAGCTGAAAGAGGGGGAGATGTGGCCAATGTCTACCGCTCCACAAGAAAGGCAGCACTGGTCTGTGGAGGGTCTGGGCAACTCAGCCACGTCACCCTGAGGACAGTGTCCCAGTGTGATGACATAAAAGAAGGAGACGGAGGAGAAGGAGGAGGAGGAGGAGAAGGAAGAGGAGGAGGGGGAGGAGGAGGAGGACGAGAAGAACAAGAAGAAGAAGAAGAAGAAGGGGGAGGAGGACGAGGAAGAGGGGGGGGGGGGGAGAAGTAGAAGAAGAGAAAGGACCAGGAGGAAGAGGAGGAGGAGGAAGAGGGGGAGAAGAAGAAGAGGAAGGAGGAGGAAGATGAAGAGGAGGAGGAGGAGGAAGCGAAGAAGAAGAAGAAGAACGAGGAGGAGGAGGACAGGGAGGAGGAGGAGAAGAAGGAGGAGGAGGAGGAGGAGGAGAAGGAGGAGGAGGAGGAGGAGGAGGAGGAGGAGGAGAAGAAGAAGAAGAAGAAGAAGAAGAAGAAGAAGAAGAAGAAGAAACAGAAAGCTGGAATAA
>CM031599.1:90529256-90534256 GCA_018398815.1 Conus ventricosus | reverse complement strand
ATGGCTGTATACAATGCTAACTGTCTGTGTACCACACCAATGGCTGTATACAATGCTAACTGTCTGTGTACCATACCCAATGGCTGTATACAATGCTAACTGTCTGTGTACCATACCCATTGCTGTATAAAATGCTAACTGTCTTTGTACCATACCCAATGGCTGTATACAATGCAAACTGTCTGTGTACCACACCTAATGGCTGTATACAATGCTAACTGTCTGTGTACACACCTACTGGCTGTATACAATGCTAACTGTCTGTGTACCACACCAATGGCTGTATACAGTGCTAACTGTCTGTGTACCACACCCAATGGCTGTATACAATGCTAACTAGTCTGTGTACCACACCCAATGTCTGTATACAATGCTAACTGTCTGTGTACCACACCCAATGGCTGTATACAATGCTAACTGTCTATGTACCACACCCAATGGCTGTATACAATGCTAACTGTCTGTGTACCACACCCAATGGCTGTATACAGTTCTAACTATCTGTGTACCACACCCAATGGATGTAATACAATGCTAACTGTCTGTGTACACACCTACTGGCTGTATACAATGCTAACTGTCTATGTACCACACCCAATGGCTGTATACAGTGCTAACTGTGTACCACACATATGGCTGTATACAATACTAACTGTCTGTGTTACCACACCTACTGGCTATATACAATGCTAACTGTCTGTGTACCACACCCAATGGCTGTTATACAGTGCTAACTATCTGTGTACCACACTAATGGCTGTATACAATGCTAACTGTCTGTGTACCACACCTACTGGCTGTATACAATGCTAACTGTCTGGTACCCACCTACTGGCTGTATACAGTGCTAACTGTCTGTGTACCACACCCAATGGCTGTATACAATGCTAACTGTCTGTGTACCACACCTACTGGCTGGTATACAATGCTAACTGTGTGTGTACCACACCTACTGGCTGTATACAACGCATAACTGTCTGTGTACACACCCAATGGCTGTATACAATGCTAACTGTCTGTGTACCATACCCAATGGCTGTATACAATGCTAACTATCTGTGTACCACATCCAATGGCTGTATAAAATGCTGTTTGTGTACCACACCTACTGGCTGTATACAATCCCAACTGTCTGTGTACCATACCCAATGGCTGTATACAACGCAAACTGTCTGTGTACCACACCAATGGCTGTATACAATGCTAACTGTCTGTGTACCACACCCAATGGCTGTATACAATGCTGTCTGTGTACCACACCTACTGGCTGTATACAATGCTAACTGTCTATATACTACACCCAATGGCTGTATACAATGCTAACTGTCTGTGTACCACAACTAATGGCTGTATACAATGCTAACTATCTGTGTACCACAACTAGTGGCTGCATACAATGCTAAACGATCTGTGTACAGTGCTAACTGTGTACCACGCCTACAGTGCTTACTGTCTGTGTACAATGCTAACTGTCTGAGTACAATGCTAGCTGACTAAGTATAATGCTAACTGTCTGTGTACAATGCTAACTGTCTGTGTACAATGCTAACTGTATGTGTACAGTGCTTACTGTCTGCGTACATGCGTACTGTCTGTGTACAATGCTCACTGTCTGTGCACAATGCTAACTGTCTGTGTACCATGCTAACTGTCTGTGTACCATGCTAACTGTCTGTGCACAATGCTAACTGTCTGTGTACAATGCTAACTGTCTGTTTACAATGCTCACTGTCTGTGTACAATGCTCACTGTCTGAGTACAATGCTAACTGTCTGTGCACAATGCTAAGTGTCTGTCGTACAATGCTAACTGTCTGTGTACAATGCTAACTGTCTGTGTTATAATGCTTACTGTCTGAGTACAATGCTAATGTCTGTGTACAATGCTAACTGTCTGTGTACAATGCTAGCTGTCTGAGTACAATGCTAACTGTCAGTGCACAATGCTAACTGTCTGTGCACAATGCTCACTGTCTGTATACAATGCTCACTGTCTGTGTACAATCCGCACTGTCTGTATACAATGCCTCATGTCTGTGTACCATGCTAACTGTCTGAGTACAATGTTAACTGTCTGTATACAATGCTCACTGTCTGTGTACAATGCTTACTGTCTGAGTACAATGCTAAATGTCTGTGCACAAAACTAACTGTCTGTGTACATTGCTAGCTGTCTGAGTACAATGCATAACTGTCTGTACTCAATGCTCACTGTCTGTATACAATGCTCACTGTCTGTGTACAATGCAAACTGTCTGTGTACAATGCTAACTTTCTGTTTACAATGCTCACTGTTTGTGTACAATGCTCACTGTCTGAGTACATGCTAAGTGTCTATGTTCAATGCTAACTGTCTGTGCACAATGCTAAGTGTCTGTGTTCAATGCTAACTGTCTGTGTACAATGCTAACTGTCTGTGTATAATGCTAACTGTCTGAGTACAATGCTAAATGTCTGTGTACAATGCTAACTGTCTGTGTACAATGCTAGCTGTCTGAGTACAATGCTAACTGTCTGTTGCACAATGCTAACTGTCTGTGCACAATGCTCACTGTCTGTATACAATGTTAACTGTCTGTGTACAATGCTAACTGTTGTGTACAATGCTAACTGTCTGTGCACAATGCTAACTGTCTGTGTACAATGCTCACTGTCTGTGTACAATGCTCACTGTCTGTGTACAATCCTCACTGTATGTATTACAATGCTAACTGTCTGTGTACAATGCTAACTGTCTAGTACAATGTTAACTGTCTGTATACAATGCTCACTGTCTGTGTACAATGCTTACTGTCTGAGTACAATGCTAACTGTCTGCGCACAATGCTAACTGTCTGTGCACAATGCTCACTGTCTGTATACAATGCTCACTGTCTGTGTACAATGCTAACTGTCTGTGCACAATGCTAACTGTCTGTGTACAATGCTCACTGTCTGTGTACAATGTTAACTGTCTGTATACAATGCTAACTGTCTGTGTACAATGCTCACTGTCTGAGTACATTGTTAACTGTCTGTATACAATGCTCACTGTCTGTGTACCATGCTCACTGTCTTTGCACAATACTCACTGTCTGTGTACAATGCTCACTGTCTGTGTACAATACTCACTGTCTGTATACAATGTGACTATGTGTGTACAGCGCTGTCTGTGTACAATCCTGACTGTCTGTGTACAATGCGTACTGTCTGTGTACAATGCTAACTGTCTGTCCACAATGCTAACTGTCTGTACACAATGCTGTCTGTGTACAATGCTCACTGCCTGTGCACAATGATAACTGTCTGTGTACAATGCTTACATGCTGTGTACAATGCTCACTGTCTGTGTACAATGCTCCCTGTCTGAATACAAAGCTAACTGTCTGTGTACCATGCTAATTGTCTGTTTACAATGCTCACTGTCTGTGTGTACAATGTTAACAGTCTGTATACAATGCTAAACTGTCTGTGTACAATGCTAACTGTCTGAGTACAATGTTCACTGTCTGTATACAATGCTCACTGTCTGTGTACCATGCTCATTGTCTTTGCACAATGCTCACTGTCTGTGTACAATGCTCACTGTCTGTGTACAATGCTCATGGCTGTATACAATGCTGACTATCTGTGTACAGCGCTGTCTGTGTACAATGCTTAACTGTCTGTGTACAATGCTGTCTGTATACAATGCTAACTGTCTGTGCACAATGCTAACTGTCTGTGCACAATGCTAACTGTCTGTGTACAATTCTCACTGTCTGTGTACAATTCTCACTGTATGTGCACAATGATAACTGTCTGTGTACATATGCTCACTGTCTGTGCACCATGCTAGCTGTCTGTGTACAATGCTAACTGTCTGTGTACAATGCTAACTGTCTGTGCCCATTGCTCACTGTCTGTATATAATGCTCACTGTCTGTGTACAATGTTAACTGTCTGTGTACAATGCTAACTGTCTGTGCACAATGCTAACTGTCTGTGTACAATGCTCACTGTCTGTGTACAATGTTAACTGTCTGTATACAATGCTAACTGTCTGTGTACAATGCTCACTGTCTCAGTACAATGTTAACTGTCGTATACAATGCTCACTGTCTGTGTACCATGCTCACTGTCTTTGCACAATACTCACTGTCTGTGTACAATGCTCACTGTCTGTGTACAATACTCACTGTCTGTATACAATGCTGACTATGTGTGTACAGCGCTGTCTGTGTACAATCCTGACTGTCTGTGTACAATGCGTACTGTCTGTGTACAATGCTAACTGTCTGTCCACAATGCTAACTGTCTGTACACAATGCTGTCTGTGTACAATGCTCACTGCCTGTGCACAATGATAACTGTCTGTGTACAATGCTTATAGCTGTGTACAATGCTCACTATCTGTGTACAATGCTCCTGTCTGAATACAAAGCTAACTGTCTGTGTACCATGCTAACTGTCTGTTTACAATGCTCACTGTCTGTGTACAATGTTAACTGTCTGTATACAATGCTAACTGTCTGTGTACAATGCTAACTGTCTGAGTACAATGTTCACTGTCTGTATACAATGCTCACTGTCTGTGTACCATGCTCATTGTCTTTGCACAATGCTCACTGTCTGTGTACAATGCTCACTGTCTGTGTACAATGCTCACTGGCTGTATACAATGCTGACTATCTGTGTACAGCGCTGTCTGTGTACAATGCTAACTGTCTGTGTACAATGCTGTCTGTATACAATGCTAACTGTCTGTGCACAATGCTAACTGTCTGTGCACAATGCTAACTGTCTGTGTACAATTGTCCTGTCTGTGTACAATTCTCACTGTCTGTGCACAATGATAACTGTCTGTGTACAATGCTCACTGTCTGTGCACCATGCTAGCTGTCTGTGTACAATGCTAACTGTCTGTGTACAATGCTAACTGTCTGTGCACCATGCTAACTGTCTGTGTATAATGCTAACTGTCTGTGTACAATGCTAACTGTCTGTGTACCATGCTCACTGTCTGTGTACAATGCTCACTGT
>CM031599.1:90516756-90521756 GCA_018398815.1 Conus ventricosus | reverse complement strand
AAAATACAGGCTTCCTTTTCTCAGCTTTCCCCCCGAGGAAAAAAAATCATTACCCCTCAAGAAAACAGTAATGATAAGGAAAAAAAACAAATATAAATAGTAAGATAAATAAATAAATAGTAAGACAAATAAACAAATAGATAAATAAATAGTAAGACAAATAAATAAATAGATAAATCAGGGAGGTAACAATGAACAGAAAACAGCAAATAAGAAAGATAACTCTTGCTCCCATGTCGATCAAGTTACCGGCCCATGACGGCAAGCGAATGACGCTGACTGTTGAACCAGTTCATCCAATGGCATCAGGGCAGCCACAAAGACTGCGCAGTTCAGTTCCGTGGTTTATTTCATGTCTTTTCATCGCCAGATGATATTAGACACTTTTATAACAAAAATAAATCTTTAAAAAAAAACCTCCACACTTAACTCCACGTTAGTACTTTCAAACCCACATCTGATAAATGCATTTTTACAAAAGTGAAATACGCTAGTGCCAGTGGTACACAAAATTGTTGATCTTTACAAAAAATTTGCAACCCGTGACTGTGAAATAACCATGGCAATTTCAGCGACATGTGAACCATATAAGACAGTATTGACATTATCAGAGTGATTCATCTGCATACCTTTCTCCTGATAGAGCGGGTCAACATGAGCATTCAAACAAAAGATGATGTACAGAAATGTTTTCTCTGCATATGTGTGTGTGTAAGTGTGTGTGTGTGTGTGTGTGTGTGTGTGTTTAACTTTCGAAACAGAAAACTCCAGCAGAATAAAATGCTGCTAAGACTGCGCAGTCTTGACGATTTGTGTGTGTGTGTGTGTGTGTGTGTGTGTGTGTGTGTGTGTGTGTTTTATTGTACTCCCAGTTCTTATAGAACAGGGAGAACTTTAGAATGGGAACGAACAAATGCTGTGTGTGTGTGTGTGTGTGTATGTGTGTGTGTGTGTGTGTGTGTGTGTGTGTGTGTGTGTGTGTGTGTGTGTGTGTGTGTGTCCGTCCGTGTGTTCCACTCGCTCCAGACAAAACTACTGGGCCGATCTTTCTGAAAATTTGTAGGTATGTTCATTATGAGTCACGGATGTGCCCGATGTTTTAGTTTACCGTTATAGCCGTTACTAACGGCTGTAACGGTTTTTTCTTCTTATGGAATATCTTAGAAAGTACTTGGCCGATCTTTCTGAAAATTTGTAGGTATGTTCATTATGGGTCACGAATAATGCCCAATGTTTTAGTTTACCGTTATAGCTGTTACTAACGGCTGTAACGGTATTTCTTCTTTATGGGATATCTCAGAAAGTACTTGCCAATCTTTCTGAAAATTTGTAGGTATGTTCATTATGGGTCACGGGTGATGCCCGACGTTTTAGTTTACTGTTATAATCGTTACTAACGGCTACAACGACCCATAACTGTTTTTCGTTTGTATGGAATATCTCAGAAAGTGCGTGGCCGATTTTTCTGAAAATTAGCAGGTATGTTCATTATGGGTCACGGATGATGCCCAATGTTTTAGTTTACCCCGTTATAGCCGTTACTAACGGCTATGACAGCCCCTAACGGTTTTTCTTCTTCATGGAATATCTCAGAAAGTACTTGGCTGATCTTTCTGAAAATTTGTAGGTCTGTTCATTATGGGTCACGGATGATGCCCGATGTTTACGTTTACCGCTATAGCCGTTACTAACGGCTATAACGGCCCATAACGGTTCTTCTTTTTTATGGAATATCTTAAAAAGCACATGGCCAATATGTTCATTACGGGTCACGAATGATGCCCGATGTTTAAGTTTACCGTTATAACCGCTACTAACGGCCCATAATGGTTTTCTTGTTTATGGAAAATCTCAGAAGGTACTTGACCGATCTTTCTGAACATTTGTAAGTATGTTCATTATAGGTCACAGATGATGGCCGATGTTTACCAGAATAGCCATTACTAATGGTTACACCAGCCCAAGACGGTTTTTCCTCTTTATGGAATATCTCACGCGTATTTAGGATATACTGGGAGTACGTTTATATGCATTGCATCTTGCTATTATTTCTGTGAACCATGGTGGAGTGAATGGTGTAACAAGACTCTGCAAAAGTTCTCGTCACAAAAGACGTGCTGTTTAATTAAGCCTGTGTCTGCGCTAACGATTTCAATGTTCGGGTCTTTTTCTCCCACCCTTGCACGTTTGCAGAGTTATGAATAATTCGGGCAGAAGCCCTTTTTGTGTTTAAAAACAGTTTCCTGATGGGACACATTTCATTGTTAGCAGCATTTTATTCTGCTGGAATTCTCTTTAACAGTGTGTGTGTGTGTGTGTGTGTGTGTGTGTGTGTGTGTGTGTGTGTGTGTGTGTGTGTGAGTGTGTGTGTGTATGTGTGCGTGCGTGCGTGCGTGCGTGCGTGCGTGTGTCTCTGTGTGTGCGTGCGTGCGTGCGTGTGTGTGTTTGCGTGTGTCTGTGTATGTGTGTGTGCGTGCGTGCGTGCGTGCGTGAGTGCGTGCGTGCGTGCGTGCGTGCGTGAGTGCGTGCGTGCGTGCGTGCATGCGTGTGTGTGTGTGTGTGTGTGTGTGTGTGTGTGTGTGTGTGTGTGTGTGTGTGTGTGTATGTGTGTGCGAGTGTGTGCGAGTGTCTGATTTTAAAAGTTGATATATTCTGTTCTAATGTGTGTGTGTGTGTGTGTGTGTGTGTGTGTGTGTGTGTGTGTGTGTGTGTGTAACTTCCGAAACAGAGGCACTACTTAAACTGTTCAGAACACTACTGAAATTAGCAGTCGCTGCGACTGAAACCGCTTCAGGATCTTGGCAGACATCTCTCTCTCTCCTCTCTCTCTCTCTCTCTCTCTCTCTCTCTCTCTCTCTCTCTCCTCTCTCTCAAATATTCTTCATCATCATCAGCATCATTGTTTTCATATTTCGTGTTCTTCAACATTAGAAAGATATTCATCACTGCCATCACCATCGTCATCACTATCTTATCGTCAGTATTACTGTTTCGTTTCATTTTGCTTTGTTTTTCAACATTGTGATGCTTTTCTTTCTTTTATTTCTTCTTCTTTTTTTGTGGGTGGCTGGGTCTTTTGTTGTTGTTGTTGTTTATTGTTATTACTTTGTGTTTGCTTGTAAGTTTTCAACTTACCTGTTGATTGAGAAATATTGCCCGTGTATGCTGGTGCGGCGGTAGTGGTTGTGTCTCCGCTTTTTTCTTTATTCACTGCACACACACACACACACACACACACACACACACACACACACACACACACACACAACACACACACACATGCGCGCGCGCGCGCACGCATGCATGCACTCACTCACACACACACACACACACACACACCACACACACACACACACACACACACACACACACACACACGTTTGGAACAGAATATCTCAACTTTTAAAATCAGACACATACTGGTATTTGAATTGCAAATCTCAGTGCATGGCGTATCCGATAAAAAAAAAGCCACAGTGTTGTGCAACGGTATCCGTTTCACTTTAAAATCAAAGCAGTAAATTGATATAATAATTGTTTCGCTGTTAAATTCTTCCACATACTTTTACTCCTAAATATTGCCCCTCAAGTGCTTCAGTCCATTTACTGTTTAGATATGTGTTTACACACACACACACACACACACACACACCAAAATCTGCAACTTTCACGCATGTCTCTAAGGGAAGTAATCAACGTCTTAAGGCCAAGTAAGTGACAGCCTAGTGGAGACAACTCTTATTAATCTTCAGAATATTTCAGTTTTCGACCGTCGATTCTCCGACAACGTTCGTGGAATATTCTCTGTTGTCCTCAGATGATACCAAACGACTTCATTAACAAAGACACGCCTCCAAACATCCCAAACAAAACGAAATGCTGTGTATTTCTTAAAAATCTGTATAATTATAGATAACAATCTTACAGATAGATTATGCCTCCAATGATTTTGTTGTCGTTATTAACCAATCGTGACTTGCCTCCGAACTCACCTCTTTCATATAGTGCTGCTTTATATACTGAAAAGATCATAAAACCTTGGCCCAAATGCCTTTGCTTTCCAGAGAGGGAGTGGAGCGAACATCAAAATCCGTCCCAGTTGAAATGCATAACTTTGAAAGACAGACTGTGGTTGAAGGGGAAGTGGGCATGAGAAGAAATCCTTCTGTTCTGTGGAGAGTGCTTCCGCAGGGCCAGATCCAGGTGGGGGGGTGCTTTGGTATTACAGCACCCCCCCCCCCCCCCCCACCTCGGAGATGCCACGAAACAGCTTTTAAAATGTCAAAAACCAATTTTCGGCCGGGGGGGAGGGGAGGGGGGGGGGCTTTGCCCCCTGGTCCCCCCACCGGGGCTTTGCCCCTAGACCCCACCGGGGCCTAGGCGGCCCTGGACTAAAACATTTACCAGCACCCCACCTTTAAAACTCTGTGATCCAGCCCTGTTCCGTCAATATTCTTGTTCCTCCAAAGGGGAGATAAGCAGGTCCAGCAAGTGACAGATGTTTCGCTCTGTGAAGAGATCATCAGGTTTGCTTCTGGATAACAGGTCCAGCCAGTGACAGATGTTTCGCTCTGTGAAGAGATCATCAGGTTTGCTTCTGGATCCAGATTAACTGCTGTGTGAGAAACGCTGCGATTCAAAGTAAAACGAAAATTCTCGAAAAGCCAGTATATCCTCCTGCTTACACTTTCTTCTAAAAAATGTCACACAATGTTCTGTAAGACCAAGTCAAATGTATGTGACTGCCTAAGACAATGTTAAAGCAACGATGACTGACCATTTCTCTTCTCGCCAATCTTGTGGAGAGTTTGTATCAAGGTCTGCGGTATCAGGAACTCGACATGAACTGTCATTGGATAGACATGCCGGTGTTCTCCATGCGGGGGACGCGCGCGCGCGTGTTCGTTCAAGTGTGTGTGTGTGTGTGTGTGTGTGTGTGTGTGTGTGTGTGTGTGTGTGTGTGTGTCTGTCTGTCTGTCTGTCTGTGTCTGTGATATTAC
>CM031599.1:90506756-90511756 GCA_018398815.1 Conus ventricosus | reverse complement strand
AGGATTTGTTTTTTTTTTTTTAATATGTTTTATTCCTCCTCTCTCACCCCTCCACTCTAAGTTCCTTCACTTTCTTCCCTTCTTCACGCACCCATCTTCGACATGGATTTAACAAACAATTTGACATAAGCATGTCCGTACATGTACGAATGTAAGGATGTGTAGTATAAACAATAAAAATTATGAATAGTAAATATACAATTGTTACATCTGGCAATTTTTCTTTGGTTTTATCAGTTTTGATGAGTGGGGGAAAAAAAGAAGAAAAAAAAAAAAAGAGAAAAAAGTAGTAGTTAAAGGAGGTTTTTTTTCATTTTCAGTTACAAACAAATGACAAACACAGAAAAATAAATAGTGACAAAACAGTAATACTAGGTACTATAAATTTGAGAAAATAACATGCACCCACACAAATGTACATATACACACACATACACACATACACATACGTATGTACACATATACATACACATACATGTATATATGACTATACATACACACACCTGCATACCCATACACACATATATACACATACAATACATACACATATACATAATGCAAATACACATACCAATACATATACAAATGCACGACAAACAACACAGGGGCGAAAGGACACACACGCACAAAACACACACACACACACACACACACACACACACACACACACACACACACACACACACACAGATAGAGGATACAGGAGAGAGTTGTTAGTTGATTATCATAAATGATACAGCATATATATAAATACATGATACTCTTATCGCTAGTATCGGTTGAAGTTGATCTATACATAGTTTAGTTTTTGTGTAATAAGTTACGTGGAGTGAACAAGTTAGAGTATGATGAGACCTCTTCGGAATGCTCAAGGTAGGTTTCTACAACTTCCTCTTTTCTTTTCTTTTCTTCTTTCACAGCATGCCAACACAGCTTGTATAATATTGATGGGAATCGACTAAGTACTGTAACATAGTATAAATATTGAAAAAGATTGCATGATTGATAATAACCATAACAGAGAAATACAGAAAATTTTGAAAAAGAGTAATAAAATAAAAAATTTTGACAGCAGCCATAGGGCTCTATCCAGTTTTGTTAATAAAAGAAACCGTATTTCAAAGATCAAGAAAAAGTGTGGAATAAGGCAGCCAACTTTCTTTCAAATTCTCTATATGTGTTGTTCAAAAAAGATACATATTTTTCTGATTCCAATCTGTTTCTAAGAAATGTTATGAACAACTGGACATTTGGGTGTATATTTTGCAATTTTGTCTTGTATATATAAAATTTAGCCAGAAGCAGAATAAAATCTAGAGGCTTATCTGTTGTAATATTTTGTTTTACTCCGAACAAAACTAATTCTTATCAATTTGAAGGTAATCACAATGTGGACATTTTTCCTTAAGCAATGTTCAAAACCGGTCCAAAATCTGTTGACAATAGCACAATCATACAACATGTGTGAAATGCATTGCTCATCCATATTACAAAAGTTGCAAATAGGGGAATCAGTAATTTTAATCCTGAACAAATATCTCTGAGTGGGGAGTAGTCTATGTAATAGTCTGGTTTGAAACCATCTGAGCTGTACATCTTTGGTAGTTTTATAATAATGTGAAAAAATATGCTTCCAGCTCAGAGTTTCAAACAAGTTGTTCCATTTTTTGACTGCTGTTGGAATAGCTCTCATTTCCTTTTTAAATGGTCTGCACATGTTTATTGCCCTTATAAATAAAGGACCATGTCATCGAGTCTAAAGTTTTGTATCTGTTGGTTAGAACTACATTTAACTTTTGACAATATGTTCGGACTGCGTCGACAATACCTTCGTACAATATAAAATTGGTTCTAATACCTGGGTACTTAAGCAGAAATTGGTTATATGTCATAAACTGACCATTATCATTAATTATATTTTTTACAAAGTAAATGTCATAGTCACACCATTCTCGCACCCAAACTACCTTCGTCCCCGTAAATATTAATGTTGTATGAATACATTCAGACATGAATTCATGCACAGAAGATACACAACATTTTGTACATAGTTTTTTGTAATGTTTTACAACATCCTTCCAGAATGGGTTTCCAACATTTTCAATAATAATATTAGCATTCGGCTCCAAAATGTTTTAATGTCCTAACCTAGGAAACATATTAAGGGTAAAATCCTTCCACTCAGAATCAGAGTTCAGTCCCCTTTAAACCCAAGATATCTTCATAGAAGACAAAAAGTTTCCAACATTCAGCATCTTCAATCCACCTTCAAGTACTGTTTTTCAACCACAGACCTTTTGATTTTGCCTTGTTTGCCATTCCACAAAAACATGTACAGTTCTTTTTCTAAAGATTTCAAAAAATAGTCTGGTGGGTCAGGAAAATTTAATTAATAAATAGATAATTTTTGAAAACACTAAGGTTTTAATAACAGTTATTTTTCCATACGGAGTAATCTGTCTTTTTTTCCAAGACGCTAAGACGCGTCTGATGAAAAAAGTTTGTCCTCGTAGTTTAGTTGTACAATAGTGTCAGTGTTGGTGGAAAATGTAATGCCTAAAACCTTAAAAGTGCCTGGGTCCCAAACAAAATTCTTATCACGCATATATTGCATGCCAGAATTTTTTCTGCTACCTATCCAAACAACTTGGGTTTTGTCAAAATTTATTTTAGACCAGAAATATGTGCAAATCTTGTAAGGGTATGTACTGCTTCAATAAATGACTTTTCTGATCCATCAAGGCACAATGTTGTGTCATCAGCAAATTGGGATAGTAAGTTTACTTTATTTTTAATTTTAATTCCTTTAATGTTCACATTACGGCGGATCATGAGAGACAATATTTCCACACAGATTAAATACAAATAAGGTGAGGCAGAATCCCCCTGTCTGACTCCTCTTTCTAATGAAAACCAAGGAGTGTATTGGCCATTGACCGAGATACAGGTAGAAATTTGGTTATAAAAAGTCATTATCCATTTAATAATGTCTGGGCCAAATTTTAAAAAATGTAAACATTTTAGTAGAAAGGACCAAGACACACTGTCAAACGCCTTTTCAAAATCTACTAATAATAACATGCCTGGAATATTTTTATTTTCAGTGTACAACAATGTATCGTAGAGTAACCTGATATTTTCGCCAATGAAACGGCCCTTTAGAAAGCCTTTTGGCTTTCATGAATAACACTTGGTAAAACTCTCTTGAGACGGCTAGCAATACAAGCTGAAGCGATTTTGTATGTAGTATTCAAAGGGAAATAGGGCGCCAGTTTTTAATAAATCGTTTAGGTTTCCCTTCTTTAGGGATACATATTATTGTTCCTTGCCGCTGGTTATTGACATTTGACCTTTGTCAAAACTCTCGTTGATAGAACGCACAAGGAAAGAGCCAATATCAATAAAGAAAAACTTAAAAATTCAACAGTAAAGCCATCAGGTCATGGACTTTTAAAATTTTTCATATTTTTCAAAGCACAAGCAGCTTCCTGAAATGTTATTAAGCCTTCGATAGATTCACTCTCCTCATTAGATAGAACTGGTGCATCAGGAGTTCATCAGTAATGTTAACATCGTTTACCTCTCTAAAGCAATATAAATTTTCATAGAAGCATTTTGTTTCATTAAGAACATTTTTTTATCTGAAATTATTGTTCCATTTTCTTTTTCGAGAAAGGTATAGATTGTCTAGGTAGTTACGGTTTTCAAGATTACAGAAATATTTACTAACCTTTTCACCCTGATGGATCCAGCGAACCCTCGAACGCATTGCCATACCTTGAATCCCGTGATCCCTAATTTCCTGTAACTGGTGTTTTTAAGTTTTCTAAAACTGGAATATCTTCCTCATGCAAATCACGTTCAGATTACTTATTCTTTTTTCAAGGTTGAGTTCTTGCTGGGTTTCCTTTCTTTTTTGTAAGTGCTATAAGATATTGTTTTCCCCCTAATTTCTAATAACAGGGTTCAAAAAAAAGTTGATCATTGATCTCAAAGGAGATATTTTCGTTAGGAATATTTTCAATGTTGTCTAAATTGAAGGTACTAGTGCATACTGTTTTTTCACCTCATTGATGATTCTTTTTATTTCTGAAATATATTTTTTATCTTTAAGCAAACTATTATTAAGTTCCAGAAAGGCCTATCACGTTTAAGCTGCTCTTTTTTTTAAAAATATAGTGACTAAAGAATGATCTGATCTGTATCCCGGGTTAGTAAAAATGTTATTTGTTTCGACCAAAATTCTTCAGTAATTAGAAAATAATCAAGTCTTCCTTGTTTAAATGAATTAAATTTACGCCAAGTATATGATCTTTTTTCAGGATACATTTCTCTAAAAACGTCAAAAAGATTGAATTTTACCATCATGTTAATAATTCTTTTTCTGGTCCTAGGACGATTATTCACACTTGCATAATTTCTGACATCTATTTTCATGTCCAGGGCACAATTCCAGTCACCAGTGATAATCACATGTTCATTGGCAATGCGCTCAATTTGTTCACACACACCATCAAAAAATTCAGGGGGTATCGTTATTACTTGGCCCATATAGGTTGACTAAGGTAAGTTTTTTATTTAGAATTTCCAGCTTCATTACAATATAACAACCATGAGGATCTCTAATGACATCTAACAATTTATATTCAAAATTATTGCTAAAAAAAAATGGCAACCCCGTTTTTATTTGTCTCAGAACCACAGAGCCAGACATTATAACCCCAACTTGCTCTTATGAAGTTTTCTGATTCTGTTTTCAAATGTGTCTCTTGAAGACAATATATGTTGGCTTCTCTTTTCCTAAGGAAGTCAAATACATCCTTCCTCTTATTGGAGTTGTTTAAGCCGTTACAGTTAAATGAGCATATTTTAAAGGGGTTATCACCCGCCATTTGGTAAGTTTGAAAGAGAAGAAGGAGTGGGATAAACAGAGTACAAATCATATCTTATTCCCACAACATAGAGTAAAGTCAAATGAATTAAGCACATTTTCTGTTTCT
>CM031599.1:90486756-90499256 GCA_018398815.1 Conus ventricosus | reverse complement strand
TATCTTCTAACTTCAGAACTAGATAGTACTTTTCCTTTATGTGCAATTTCTAATTTTTTGCATTTGTTCTAACGGATTCCATTTCCGTGACAGTATTGATAGAGTCGTTATATAAAGGGTTTGAAAACAGAGATTGGAACCAAATATAAGAGCCAGATATTGGAAGGGCACAGACGCATGTTATTTTTTGAGATTATTTAGCTTTCCATGCGTTTAATCCAAGTTTGTAAATCAAACTTAGAATAAGTCTGGATAGGAGAGAGAGTCGTTTTTGTT
The DNA here is from genome assembly GCA_018398815.1 of Conus ventricosus. Lineage (NCBI taxonomy): Eukaryota > Metazoa > Mollusca > Gastropoda > Neogastropoda > Conidae > Conus > Conus ventricosus. Next base: position 90,498,980 of record CM031599.1, on the reverse strand, counting down.
TAGAAGGTATACGTCATGTACGCACTGCTCCAGTAACAAAATGTTTTCATGCTTATTGAATTTTAAACGACTTTCTGGGATTGTTTTCACTGTGTCCCCTTTTGCTAATTTATCTGCTGTTTCATTCCCATAAAGTGCACAATATGACGGGACCCAGCAAACATCAGTCCACACCTTGAAACACCAAAACACCTTGAAACTTAACGCAATGTGCTGTATGTCCGATTTCGAAAAGTAAATCTCTTCTCATGTCGGAATCCCATTTTTGAACACAGATTCGGAGTCAACGCCAAAGCGAAATGTTCAAAACAGCGCATAATCATTGAAAATTTCTCTCCAGAAGATAAAAATTATAACACATGCCTTGTTGAAACCAGCGGTGTACCATATTTCTGCGTCGCGCGTGCTCGTGATGTTTAGGTGCAATCGGTGACTCAGTACTTCAATGTGAAAAAAAAAACCAACAACAAAGAAACAAAGAAGCAAGCTGGCAAAGCAAGCTGTGTTGTCGTGAGACGGTTGAACGTACGCTAGGTTGGTGGTCTCTATCTCTCTCTGTGAAATACTTCACCCTGAATTGAAGGGTGTTAGACTGGATGTGCTCTTTTCTTATGCCTCGTCCAACCTGACTGGGGTCTGAAATACGTGAATCACGAAGTGGATGAGAGAGAGAGAGAGAGAGAGAGAGAGAGAGAGAGAATGGGCAGGAAGAGGGGCGGGATCATATTGCGGTGTGGGGGGGGGGGGAGGAGGGGGCGGAGGGGACAGGAAAATGTGTGTGTGCAGTGAGGGGGGCGGGGGGGGGGTGAACAGACAGCCTGCCCCTCTGCCATCATGATTCAAGGTCGTAATGTAACCTAACTAACTGTTGAATATAAACAATTAGGCAGTGGCTACTTCACCGCCTATGGGTGGAAAGAAGCTCAAGCAATGAAACAAGAGAAGATAATCAATTGACGGAAAGAAGCTTCAGAATTATTCGTTGTAGAGCGTCTTCCTGCCAACGTATGATCGACTGTTAGTTCTGGCTGTGCAGCCGCTGCTGAACAGCCAAGAATGCAGCAGGTTTTCACTGGCCGGAGTGAATAGAAAGGGAGCGACGCACCACTTGTACGAAAGCTTGAAAAGCGCTATTGATATTAGCTTTCTCTTTCTTCAACAGCATGCAGTCACTCAACCGTGCAACTCGGCGTGTGTGTGTGTGTGTGTGTGGTGTGTGTGGTGTGTGTGTGTGTGTGTGTGTGTGTGTGTGTGCGTGCGTGCGTGCGTGCGTGTGTGCGTGTGTGTGTGTGTGTGTGTGTGTGGTGTGTGTGTGTGTGTGTTTCAGCTTGAAGTACAAAGAAATAAAATGAACCGAAAAACATTCTGCCAGTATTGTTATAACAAAGGTCTTTCTTTATCTTTTAAAAAATTAAGGGTTGATGGCGGTAAGAAGAAACGCGACAGAGGTAGTGGGAGCGCGCGCGCGCGAGCGTGTGTGTGTGTGTGTGTGTGTGTGTGTGTGTGTGTGTGTGTGTGTGTGTTGTGTGTGCGTGCGTGCGTGCGTGCGTGCGTGCGTGCGTGTGTGTGTGTGTGTGTGTGTGTGTGTGTGTGCGTGCGTGCGTGCGTGCGTGCGTGCGTGCGTGCGTGCGCGCGCGTGCGTGCGTGTGTGGTGTGTGTGTGTGTGTGTGTGTGTGTGTGTGTGTGCGTGCGTGCGTGCGTGCGTGCGTGTGTGTGTGTGTGTGTGCGTGTGTGTGTGTGTGTGTGTGTGTGTGTGTGTGTGTGTGTGTGTGTGTGCGTGTGTGTGTGTGTGTGTGTGTGGTGTGTGTGTGTGTGTGTGTGTAGAAGTGGGGAGGGGTGGAAGGAAAGGGGCCGACGTGGAAAGCGGGGCTAGGTTTCACAGTTAGGTGTGACTCTCTCTCTCTCTCTCTCTCTCTCTCTCTCTCTCTCTCTCTCTCTCTCTCCTCCTCTCGTGTGTGTGTGTGTGTGTGTGTGTGTGTGTGTGTGTGTGTGTGCGCTTAATGAAAATAAAACAAGGCTAAACTGAAATAAACAAGCCTCCGTTGATTACCGATCAGTATCCTAAACTAACGACTGAAAGATCGCGGGTTCAAACCCCGTTCAGAGCAATGAACATCACTGTGAGCCCTCGGTTAGTGTATGAACGCGAAAACTGGCAGTCGGCCTGCCTTTCAATCTAAAATCACTATCAATCCCTCACCCCGCTTGTCAAACAACATACGACCACAACATACAGCACGCCAGAACTTCATGTCAACAGAGGGAAAGAAAAGCAAGAAGACGCAAACAGAGGCAGATACACCTCGACACGGACAGCGAAAAATAACAAAGGGTTTGAAAAGTAGGTATGGTGGGGGGAGTAAGACGAACGTCGTAGTCCTTTCGGCAGAAGAGAACATAACAATAATAATATTCAATACTTATATAGCGCCTATTCTCAACAAGAGACCAAGTTCTAAGCGCTTTACAATCCACACTCGTTTACACAACGGGCTGCCTACCTGGGTAGCACCGACTGAAGAGCTGCCAGCTGGCGCTTCATTCAGTCGTTTCCCGTGTCATGCAGTCAATATCGTTCAATATCGTTCGCTCAATATCCTTTCTTCCCTCATTCTTTCCATTTCCCACGCAGGGTACGTGTCATCCATACCAACGGCCAAACTGGCCCACTCTTCCGAAAGTTGGTGATGGGATTTTACGTGTGTGCAAGATATTATGCGTGCGTTCACACACGGAACCTCGGTTTATAGTCTCACTCGAAAGGACTGTATGGGAAATGGTGTCAGAACCAATGTTAACTCCGAGGGAAAAATCCCCCTATACCGAAACGCCCCTGCGGAGATTCGAACCCGCAACCCCAGGATCACCAAGATTACGAGTCCGGCGCCCTACCAACTGAGCTATTCCGGCTCCCTAGCTATTCCGACTGCCTAGCTATTCCGATGCCTAGCTATTCCGACTGCCTAGCTATTCCGACTGCCTAGCTATTCCGACTGCCTAGCTATTCCGACTGCCTAGCTATTCCGACTGCCTAGCTATTCCGGCAACTGGGTAAGCTGTCAAAAGTGTGTTTCTTCATATGCTCATACACGTGTGTTTTTTTTTGTTTGTTTGTTTGTTTTTGGTTTTTTTATTAATCAAACTTGTTTTCAACCGCCTGTTAATGGTAAGAACTATAAGGACAGCACCTCCCCGTTAAGGACATGACAGGGCGCCCGTAACTCCCCCAAACATCTCTACCCCTGGCAGTGTCACCTTCAATCCTACCACCACCACCACCCTCCACTCCCTGATCTTCCTTTCCCTTGCCCCCCTCCTCCGCCCCCTACCCCCCCTTCTTGATCCCGCCCTCCCACAGTCAACCCCCACCCCACCCCCGTCCGTGACCCAAGCCCCTTTCCTCTTGCCCCGCACCTATCCTCATCCCCTTCCCTCTCCAACCCCTTCCCCCCAGTGACATGCAGTTGGACGGTGAGAATTGATGTCGTCGTGCTTACCAATCACAGACTGTTACTATTTACGTTGCACGTGAAAAAGAAAAAAAAGTAACAATAATGGCGGTACATTTTAACAGATCTCTCTCTCTCTCTCTCCTCTCTCTCTCTCTCTCTCTCTGACCTCACAGCCTATACAAATACCAGTCCTCTTCTTTTAAGTCCAAGATGAAGTGGGTATACTATGCGGAGAGACGTTGAATCGGATATTTTAAGCTGTTGAACCGTTCTCATTCATTTCTGTGCAATGATATATCGTGTCGGAGGACGTTACTGGCCGAAGTTTGCAACCTTCCTGGTGATTGGTGCTCATTAAGATCTCCCTTTACCTGTCGGCAACGGAGGTGACAATGAATTCAGTCGGTGAGGTGTGTGGGGTGGGGTGGACAAAGGCGGCATGAAAAACCCATCAATTTTGTTACAGGTATCGGGTGAAGACATATGGCACAAGTCCCGAGCCTCTGTACGTGCGCGCGCGCGCGTGCGTGTGCGCGCGCGCGCGCGTGTGTGTGTGTGTATGCGTGCGCGCGTGCGTTCGTGCGCGCGTGTGCGTGCCTGCCTGCGCGCGCGCGCGCGCGCGCGCGTGTGTGTGTGTGTGTGTGTGTGTGAGAAAAGAGAGAGAGAGAGAGAGGAGAGAGAGAGAGAGAGAGAGCTTGCAATGTGTGTTTACATGTATTTGCATGTAATTGTATTTGTGTATATGAGTGCAATTTAATTTGGTGGTGGTGGTGGTGGTGATGGTGTGTGTGTGTGTGTATGTGTACGTGTGTGTGTGTGGGGTGTGTGTGTGTGTGTGTGCGTGTGTGTATGTGCGTGTGCGTGTGCGTGTGTGTGTGTGTGCGTGCGTGCGTGCGTGCGTTGTGTGTGTGTGTGTGTGTGTGTGTGTGTGTGTGTGTGTGTGTGTGTGAGCTGCAGGTTCTCACTGAGAGCTAAAGGACATGTGTCAGAGACGGAAAGAAGACGGAAATAAAAGAGAGAGAGACCGACAGACAGACAGACAGACAGAGACAGACTAGAAAGAGACTACATTTCACAAGCGTTATATTTGGTTTAGAAAGACAGATTCCCAGGCCATTCGATGTTAATAGTTGACATAATGGCTTGCATACGTCGTTTTGAACTTTAGAACTCGCACGCACGCATGCACGAACTGGCATGCACACATACGCCTGCGAAAATGTAACTACTTCTACCATTCCTCCTTTTTCTGCTCCACTTCGTACTCGTCCTTCTGATGCTGCTGCTGCTGCTGCTGCTGCTGCTGCTACTACTACTACTACTACTACTACTACTACTACTACTACTACTACTACTACTACTACATACTGCCACCACCACCACCATCACCACCACCACCACCAACACGTCCATCACTATGTGAAGAAGAAGAAGAATACAACCAGATGTGTTGATTCCGCGTTTTATTGTTAGCAACGATTCGGATTGAAGCTTGGTCCATCACAATCTTTGTATATTAGCAAACACAGAACAACCAGAAAAAAATGTATTATGTTCTCATCAGAAAGAAAACCATCAAAGATAGTACACATTTCAGCCGTTGAAATTCTTTATCACAAGTTCATGTACAAAATTGCTCGAAAAGTGAAACTGTTTCAAGACCAACCGACCTTAAAGGCTGTATTTGAGCTAAAAAACACAACAACAACGACGACGACGACGATGACAACAACAACAACAACAACAAAGACGCGTCCTTTGATTAACACCCGAATAAATTTGTAGAGTAAGTGCATAATAGCTGTGAAAAAAGCTTTTCTTTTATAACTGAAAAAAAATGGATTTAGGCACTGGGTCAAATAGACCTTGACACTTATAACGAGATTTTTACAAAAGAAAAAAAAAAAGGAAAGTTAAAAAAAAAACAGAGCTAAAACTTCATACATCTGAACAAAAGAATGAAATGTAACTGAAAATGAAACACACTAATGTTTATGTCCTATGAAATATTAAAACGTTCTATAAGCTGCCTTAAGAACCACTTGGCGACAGTGGTACAGTTTCAAAAACGTGAGAGAGAAAAAAACAAAAAACCAAGCTTGCTCACACGAAAAGGATACACAAATTAAACTGTGTCAAATTTCCCGAGTCATGTTTTACTTCTGAACCGTAATGCGTAGAGGTGTGCATGCTCAATAAGCAACGTAGTGTGAGTGCGCATGTGTGTTTGTGTCTGTCTGTCTGTCTGTGAATGGTTCAAAAAACAGCATTTTTCATCTAGATCATTAGATTATGCAGTTCACCATTCGTCTTTCACTAGTGTTATGAAGTGCATGACCACAGCTGTGCATGAAAACCCAAGGTACAGCTTGTTGCGACAGGTTCAACGTCTTTCCGTTCCACCAAGTGTGGTATCAGACAACACACAGTGAAGACTTATACAAAAATATTAAAGAAGAAGAAACGGATCACGCATCATTTCGCAGGTGTTGAAGAGAAAGCAAGATGTCTGTACATGCCAAACAAACACAGTGCACACAGTCCATATCACAGCTGGAGATGAAGAAGATGGTGAACAGAATTGGTCAAAGTGCGACAGTTCCCGTGGAAGTCGAGGCGAAGGTAGAAAATACAGAAGGGGAAAATGAGAGAGAGAAGAGTGACGGAGAATGAGGTCGGAGGAGGAAGGTATTAAAGAAAGTGCAGAAGGGGAAAATGAGAGAGAGAAGGAGTGACGGAGGATGAGGGGGAGGAGGAAGGTATTAAAGAAAGTGCAGAAGGGGAAAATGAGAGAGAGAAGGAGTGACGGAGGATGAGGGAGGAGGAAGAAGGGAGGCAACCAACATCAGTTACGATGAACGTCTACTGTATCTGAGTCATTCCCGAAAAGCTGCCCCGCTTCTCCTTCCTTACCCCCACCCCATCCCTCTCAGTCTTCTCCCGCCTATCCCACCCTTCTCCTCGATAGCGGGCGTTTTTGTACAAGCTCAATTCCATGACGCAGACCAGCTACAGAACGTTACATATTCCGTGTAAGACTTTATACTTATAGCGACTTCTATCAAAGGATATGCCCTCACTCAACAAAACAAACAAAAAAAGAAAGAAAAGGAAAGAAAATGGGGGGAAAAGTGTGGCTCAGTCCAGACTTACGACACGTTCTATTTCACCCTGAAAGTGTTTTGAATGATTCTCACCCTGGAACCGTTTGATTTGGGTGATCCGTGCACGCAAGATTAATGTACCTGATCCTAGTTTGTCGGTCGTCTGCTAGATCACTCCAGAACTCTTTTACCCCCCCAGACTAAAGCACAGTAACACCCTCCTCCTGGGCTGCCTGTACATATTGATCTTATTCTGCTAACCCACTTCCACCCACCCCCACCTCCCCAAAAATATATCTTAGCTCGCGCTGGACAAAATGGTTTTAGAGAAAAAGCTATTTTCTCTGATTACCTTTTATAAATTTAATATGACCCCGACGTTGACCTTGAATCCTGGCTTAAAAACTCTAAGTTCAGATAATATGGTTGAGCGTCGAGGAAAGGAACACGAGCTGAGGTGGGAAGGGGGTGGGGGGAAGCAGTGGTGAGAAGGTGAATGGTAACCTCAAATACACAAAAGCGAGCTTAAAAGAAAAAGACTTTTTGTGAATCATCTCTCCATTAATCCGATAAGCGAATGGATGTAATAAAACATTCCTTAAAAATGTGATAAAACCGAGTAAATCAGACGAAGCGTTCGGGGGGGGGGGGGGGGGGGGGGGGGGGGGGGGGGGTAAAAAACTTCTGCAAAGTCTTGCAGCTGAACAACAGAGATATACACTTATCAAACATGTATCGCTCATAGATGAAAAAGAATAATTCCTCGCCAAAGGCACCTGGCCACACCAGGAAAGAAAAATGCCAAGCAAGTGAGTATACATGTACGTATCCTTCACTGAACACCCAGCGGAGGAACTCGGTAGCAGAGCAGTGTCTCCTCTGATGTGTTGCCTGATGGCGACCTATTGACCGCTCCCTGTGGACTGCCAGTACTGCAGCTGTGGTGAGGAAAATCTTAGCGTGGCTATGTAGGAGAGAGCCGCAATGAGCGGCATGAGAGAACTGCTACTGAGAAGCACGGAAGATGAGACATAAAAAAAAAATCCTTAATTACCAGGATGATGATGATCATCATCAATTTCGCTATCATCAGTATCAAGAGCATTATCATCAACACCACACTGCTCTTCAAGCAAACGAAAGACAAAAAAAAACAAAAAAAACAACCACCGTATCTGTTCTGATCCCTGTACTTCCATCCTTAGTGTACCTTCGATTTGCCGAATCAAATGTCATCCTAGTCATCATAACCATCAACGTGATCATTCGTTATCTTAGCTCATCAGCCATGAGTCTGCCACGCAACCCATAAAGGTCGTTTTTCACTCAACCAGGTTTTAGGTTTCTAACTTCGTCGCCTGCTAAAACGTTCCTGGTTGTTCTCAAGGCTGCGAACCTTTACTTCACGCTCTGGGACCTCGCGCAGCCTCACAGTCCTAGGTTTGCGAGTGGGGGGGGGAGACTGGAGGAGGGGGAGGGCGTCAGGGGAAGTGTCATGGGATGGAGATGGGTGAATGGCGTGGAGAGGTGGGGATGGGGGGAACAGCTCAACAGGCTCTGAGAATTGTCCAGATCTGCGAAAAGGGACGCAATCATATACAAGCTCTCCTGTGGGAGGGACAAATGAAGTAACCATTAAAATCTCTCCTGTCATTGGCCTAAGTGCCTTGCGCGAGCGGATAGAGATTACTTGAAATTTACTGTGTCGGTTCGGTGACGAATGTTTCATTCCGTTCGACCGTAATATTTAAAAGTTCGCTTTACTTGGTCTTTGAACATAGTGAGTTAGATTCAGGGACAAGATATTACTAAACAAACAAAAAATCCATATCCCCAAATACCTTACTTCAAGGTTTCCAAATTTCAGTTTAACGATCAATTTGAATCGGGCATATTCATACACACACGCGCAACACACACTTGAATTTCTCTCTTCTCTCTCTCTCTCTCTCTCTCTCTCTCTCTCTCTCTCCTCTCTCTTCTTTTTCCTTTTTTTTCTGAACTGAGACTGTAAACAGCTTTTGTTCAGACGCTGTAGTACGTAGGTTGATGCGCCGCTGACGCTCGACTCAGGCAGTAAGGGAGATAACTATCAAACACGGGGCACTACTCTCACAACAAAACGGCACAGCAAGAGAAGATAACGCACTGGTACAAAAGAAGAAGAAACGTGGTGGTCCATACAAAATCTGTAAAAAAAAAAAATCACACCTTGCCTGTGTACCATGACTGTCACCCGACAATTTCCCCGATAACATCGTTCGGGACGAGACTTTCCAAATATGGAATACACGCGACAAAGATTGCACGAAGACTTATCTGTCTGCGAGTGCACGACGCATGAAGCACGCGTTAAGAACTGCATGCATTTTGACTTCAGCTGCCGGCGTCCATTTTCGGTTCAAATGCTGACACCCCGTTTGAGGTGGTCCTCAAGGCCCTAGTCCACCACGGACATGTGAAAGCCGTCATTGGTGAACCCGTCCTGGAGGCCGCCGTTGGCGATGTGAGTGCGGGTCCTGTCGGTACCGAGACCCCGGGTTCCGTTGACGGCCAAACGGTTCCTGCCGGCCAGGTCGCTGCTGCTGGACAGGCCGTTGTCCTTGGTCAGCGTGGCCTGGCTGGACAGTCGGTACAGCTTCTTCTTCTGCTTCGGTTTGTACTTGTACCTGTACAGACAGATGGGGAAGGACTTTGGTTTGTACTTGTGGCTATACAGACAGATGGGGAAGGACTTTGGTTTGTACTTGTACCTGTACAGACAGATGGGAAGGACTTCGGTTTGTACTTGTGGCTATACAGACAGATGGGGAAGGACTTTGGTTTGTACTTGTACCTGTACAGACAGATGGGGAAGGACTTCGGTTTGTACTTGTAGCTATAGAGACAGATGGGGAAGGACTTTGGTTTGTACTTGTGGCTATACAGACAGATGGGGAAGGACTTTGTTTTGTACTTGTACCTGTACAGACAGATGGGGAAGGACTTTGGTTTGTACTTGTGGCTATACAGACAGATGGGGAAGGACTTTGGTTTGTACTTGTACCTGTACAGACAGATGGGGAAGGACTGGTTTGTACTTGTACCTGTACAGACAGATGGGGAAGGACTTTGGTTTGTACTTGTACCTGTACAGACAGATGGGGAAGGACTTTGGTTTGTACTTGTGGCTATACAGACAGATGGGGAAGGACTTTGGTTTGTACTTGTACCTGTACAGACAGATGGGGAAGGACTTCGGTTTGTACTTGTAGCTATAGAGACAGATGGGGAAGGACTTTGGTTTGTACTTGTGGCTATACAGACAGATGGGGAAGGACTTTGGTTTGTACTTGTACCTGTACAGACAGATGGGGAAGGACTTTGGTTTGTACTTGTGGCTATACAGACAGATGGGGAAGGACTTTGTTTGTACTTGTACCTGTACAGACAGATGGGGAAGGACTTATATGTTTGTACTTGTACCTGTACAGACAGATGGGGAAGGACTTTGGTTTGTACTTGTACCTGTACAGACAGATGGGGAAGGACTTCGGTTTGTACTTGTACCCACAGAGAACAGATGGGGAAGGACTTCGGTTTATGCTTGTAAATTGAGACAAAGGTGGAAGGACTTCGGTTTATACTTGTAACTATAGAGACAGATGGGGAAGGACTTCAGTTTATACTTGTAACTATAGAGACAGATGGGGAAGGACTTCGGTTTATACTTGTAACTATAGAGACGGAGGAAGAGGACTTCGCTTTGCACTTGTACCTGCAGAGAGAGACAGTGAATGTCCTCGGTTTGAACATTCACCCAGCACTTGACTTAACACAAGCGCTCCTTTACCCCACCCTACCCAGAGGACACACCCCTACTCCACCCCTCGGACCCCGCCAGCAGCGCCTCCGAACGCTCGAGCTGCTGTGTCATCATAGCCTCCCACACACACATTCACCAACAACACACCCCAGTCCTTGGGATTCTGGACCCTCTGGACTCATCAGCGACCCTCGTCCGTCCCCCGGGACTCATGTGCAGCATTGTCCTGCTCCCTGCATTCCCTGGCAACATCCATCCACCTCTGGACTCAATAGTGACACTCCCAGCCCCCTATTCTCTGCATTCCCTGGCAACATCCATCCACCTCTGGACTCAATAGTGACACCCCCGCCCCCTGATCCCTGCATTCCCTGGCAACATCCATCCACCTCTGGACTCAATAGTGACACCCCCGCCCCCTATTCTCTGCATTCCCTGGCAACATCCATCCACCTCTGGACTCAATAGTGACACTCCCCGCCCCCTGATCCCTGCATTCCCTGGCAACATCCATCCACCTCTGGACTCAACAGTGACACTCCCCGCCCCTGATCTCTGCATTCACTGGCAACATCCATCCACCTCTGGACTCAACAGTGACACTCCCCGCCCCCTGATCTCTGCATTCACTGGCAACATCCATCCACCTCTGGACTCAACAGTGACACTCCCCGCCCCCTGATCCTGCATTCACTGGTAGAAATCGCCCGTCTCCTGGATTCAGCAGCAGCACTTACCGCCCTCTGGACTCACCCGCTTCACTCCCACAGTCCCCGGATTGACCAACGCTACTTCCCCAGTCCCTAGACACGCCAGCAGAACTCCACTCTCTGGGCTCATCAGCGTCACTTGCCGCGTTCTGGGCTCACCAGCATCACTTGCCGCGTTCTGGGCTCACCAGCGTCACTTGCCGCGTTCTGGGCTCACCAGCGTCACTTGCCGCGTTCTGGGCTCACCAGCGTCACTTGCCGCGTTCTGGGCTCACCAGCGTCACTCCCCAGCCCCTGATCCCAGCGGCAGCACTCACCGCCCTGTGGACTTTATAGCATCAACCACCAGCCCCATAGACCCATCAGCAGCACTCACCACCCTGTGGGCTTTATAGCATCAACCACCAGCCCCATAGACCCATCAGCAGCACTCACCACCCTGTGGACTTTATAACATCAACCACCAGCCCCATAGACCCATCAGCAGCACTCACCACCCTGTGGACTTTATAGCATTAACCACCAGCCCCATAGACCCATCAGCAGCACTCACCGCCCTGTGGACTTTATAACATCAACCACCAGCCCCGTAGACCCATCAGCAGCACTCACCGCCCTGTGGACTTTATAACATCAACCACCAGCCCCATAGACCCATCAGCAGCACTCACCACCCTGTGGACTTTATAGCATCAACCACCAGCATCACCCACCAGCCCCATAGACCCATCAGCAGCACTCACCGCCCTGTGGACTTTATAGCATCAACCACCAGCATCAACCACCAGCCCCATAGACCCATCAGCAGCACTCACCGCCCTGTGGACTTTACAGCATCAACCACAAGCCCCACAGTCTCACCAGCAGCACACCCCCACTTTCTCGATCTGCCAGCGCTGCTTCCTCAGGTCGTGGACCCACCAACATCACTCTACCTGCCCCTATACTCACCAGCAATCCTCCCCTACTCCCTGGACTCACCATTGTCGCTTCCCCACTCTCTAAACTCAACAGCATCCCCCCCCTTCTAAATTCACCAGCAACACCCCCCCCCCCCCCGCCCACCTCCCTACACTCACCAGCTTCACACCCACATTCTCTAAATTCACCAGCAACACCCCCCCCCCCCCCACTCTCTACACTCACCACCAGC
>CM031599.1:90469256-90479256 GCA_018398815.1 Conus ventricosus | reverse complement strand
AAAACAGTAACTACAGATTTACAGCCTTTCACGATTGGGTGACATTTCCATGCAGGAGATAGAGGAAAGGCCTCCTCCATCAATATCCGCCCAGTTTGATTATACTAGCCATCGTCATTGCCGAGCAAATGCCAACGTTAAATTGGCCACAAACAGACGGGCGAACAGAGAGACAGACAGACAGACAAACAGACAGACAGACAGGCAGACAGACTGACAGAGAGACAGACAGACAGACAAACAGACGGACAGAGAGAGAGGCGGGAGGGAGGAGGGAGGGAGGAAGACGACAGAGACAGACGGAGTGAGAGTGCGGAACAAACCGACAGACAGACAGACAGAGTGGCAGACAGGTAGACAGACAGACAATCTAAAGACAGACACACACACACACACACACACACACACACACACACACACACACGCACGCAGCACGCACGCACGCACCACGCCACGCACTGCACGCACCACCACACACAACACACACACACACACACACACACAACACACATACACTCCGATGTATAATAAGCTTAATAGCCAGGAGGAAGTGACTCCGATCCCAGTATTTACATGGTATTTCTTTATTAAGCCGTTTGAGTAAGTTTCCTGGTGTTATTATTTTCGTCTTAACAACCTTTCACGCAGGAAAACATAATAAAAAAAAAAACAATCAGTAAGCTGGTTTTCTATCAGCACACAGTATCACTGATTACATGTTTGTTCTTCATGTAATTATTGACTACTTCCTTTTTCACCGAAAAACAAATTGTTGGCTTTCTTTTCTTGTCAGTGAAAAATTTTTGGATTTGTTAATTTCTCTCTTTTTTTTTTCAAATGGCAGAAACTTCTACATACTAGAATCAACAGGAAATTAGTCTGTGTTTTACAAGACATGTATTCTACCCCCCTGAACCTTGTGTTCCGTGTGGACTATTTCGCACGCAGTGTCACTTCCTCGATGAAACTGAAACCTGTGTTCGATGGAATTAGAAAATGTCTGGGTGCTTCTGAAGTGAGACAAGGAGAAAATGTAATTCAATTACTTCTTTTTTTTAAATCTATCTTGATGATTTATAGATATCTTAGGTGGACAGAAACCAGTTTTGATAGTGATAGATAGGTGTAACTATAGACAAACTGATCTCTCTCTCTCTCTCTCTCTCTCTCTCTCTCTCTCTCTCTCTCTGTGTATGTGTGTGTACGTGTGTGTGTGTGTGTGTGTGTGTGTGTGTGTGTGTGTGTGTGGGGTGTGTGTGTGCGTGTGTGTGTGTGTGTGCGCGTATGTCTCTCTCTCTCTCTCTCTCTCTCTCTCTCTCTCTCTCTCTCTCTCTCTCTCTCTCTCTCTCTCGATTGATCCACAGACGAGATGACAGTTCGAGTGAAATAATTTCACATTAAATCAGGCTGACCTTTGTGGCTGATATACCGGTAGACAAGACATTAAGACAAGACAGAATATCTTATTGAAAAAAGCAAAGTCGGATACATGAATTAGTACTATACAATGCTTCTCGTCGGTGTTCCCCCAACACACGATCTTACACACTGTACATAGTCGGGATGGAAAACATCTGCAACCACTTGTCTCTTGTTACCTATTCAACTAAGTCATACAAACTGTTCACTACTGTGCGCAAAAAGAAACACACGTTTTATACATGGGTTCTTTTTCTTTCTAATGAACAGTTCATAAAACTTTATTATGTTAGGGTTTGTTCGGTAGTAGAGAGAGATGTGAGTATTTCTTAATTCTGTGAAGAAATTGAATTTAGAAATATGGTGAAATTTGTCTTAAATTTTGACAAATTACTCAACTCACAAAATCATTCTTCTCTGTGAAAGTCTTTTTGAATCGGTAATCTACGATCCTGTGTTCTTCTTACATGGCGAAAAACGTCAACAATGACTGTTGTAGTAACCCAAATAAGTAATCAATGATCTGGGTGGAGAGCATTCGTATGCGATAATAACACATTACTTTATACCTATTAATGCCATTCATCCAGACGGGCAGACAGACTGGCGGACTGACAGACTCACAGGACAAACAGACAGACAGACAGACAGACAGACAGACATTCACGGACCTTGGGGCGTGAGGGACATCATGCAGAACCAGATGCCTTCCTTGAACGTGAACACTCGGGGCTCCTGGCCGTCCCCGCCCCAGTCCTTGCGGTTGTTCTGGTAGCTGAAGGGGCTCAGCCTGTGGCGAGGGAGGGGAGGGGTGGTGTTGTTAGGGGGTCGCAGGTGGGAAGGTCCGTCATCATCATCATCATCTTCATCAACATCCTCGTCGTTGTTTCGGTGGCTGTCTGTCGTCATGTTCGTCGTCGTTATTCTCCTCGTCGTTCTGGTTGCTGACGTTACCCCTGTCGTCATTTATTATTACGGTTGTCGTCGTCGTTGTTTGTGTTGTAACTGTTGTAACTGTCATCATTTTTCGTCGTCTGTTCTTGGTCGTTGTGGTTGTCATTGTTGCTATTGTGGTCATCATCATTACTGTGGTCGTCGTTTTCGTCAACTTCGTTGCTATCGTCATCACCGGAAGATTCACAATCATCACAATTAGATCACTGTGATTATAATAATAGTAATAATATTAGTAATAATAATAATGATAGTAATATTGATAATGAAATTGATAAGCATTATTATCATCATTATTATTATTACTATTATTATTGTTGTTGTTGTTGTTGTTGTTGTTGTTGATGTTGATGTTGCTGCTGCTGCTGTTCCCGTTGCTGTTTTTATTCCAGCTGCTCTTGTTACAGTAGCTGGAGTCTAGCTTTGTTCAAAGAATGGCTGTAAGTGCACACATTTCTAAACAAATTTTTAAGTTCCGCGAGAAGAGACATTGACCAAAGTCCCTGTTTGTGGTACACCTTTTATTACAGTAGCTAGATACACGCTCATGGATGCAATAGTACAGTCGTGCAATACTTATATATATATGTGTGTATATATATATATAATATATATATATATAGAGAGAGAGAGAGAGAGAGAGAGAGAGAGAGAGAGAGAGAGACAGATGTATATAGAAAGATATATACATGTACAGATGTAGATAGATTTATAGATATATAAAGACATAGACATAGATAGATAAATAGATAGACAAAGATAGATATATAAATAAATGTAGATAGCTACACACACACACACACACACACACACACACACATATATAATATATATATAAATATATATATATATATATATATATATATATATATATATATATATATATATAATATACACCCAAGAAATACACCCTTCAAGAAAAAAAGAAATGGCTGGCTGGAACTGTTAGTTTTCGACACATGCCTATTTGATGTTCCCTTAGACAGTCCACAATATATACATCTATCTGTCTGTCAGTATATCTATCTATCTATCTATTGTGTGTGTGTGTGTGTGTGTGTGTGTGTGTGTGTGTGTGTGTGTGTGTGTGTGTGCCTGCCTGTCTATCTGTGCGCGCACGCACACACACACACACACACACACACACACACACACACACACACACACACACACACACACACGGTCCCTCATTCATTCACACACCTGTCAAAGATACAGATGAGGACGCTGAAGACGAAGAAGGCCCCGATGATGCAGGCCCACACCCCTTCGTCCAGCACGCTGAGGAACTTGACCAGGGAGTAGTCGAACTCCGGCTTGCGCATGAGGATGGTCAGCCCCACCAGGTCATAGTAAGGCACAGTGAAGTCCACCACGTTCTCCCGCTCCGCCATCACGGAGATGGGGCCCACCGCGATGTCAGCTCTCTGTACAAAACACGTAGGTTTTGTGCGTGCGTGCGTGCGTGCGTGCGCGCGCGCGCGCGCGCTTGCGTGCGTGCGTGCGTGCGTGCGTGGTGTGTGTGTGTGTGTGTATATGTGTGTGTGTATGTATGTGTGTGTGTGTGTGTGTGTGTGTGCGCGCGCGCGCGCGCGCGCGTGCGTATGTTTGTGTGTGTTTGTGCGTGCGTGCGTGCGTGTGTGAAAGGTGGAACAGGATTGAACGTGTGTGTTTTGACCTCTTTGGTCTTCCTCAGGCGAGATACACAACAGTCACTTATCTCCTCAAAATGAACGTTGAATGAAAACGAGGCTGCTGGGTATTCAACGTTCATTTTGAGCCCAGAATGAGGAGATAAGTGATTGCTCGTTCTTCGTTTTCATTGTCCTGAACGTCGTTTATCTGGCCCGAAGAAGACCAAAGAGGTCGAAATGCATTGTGCTTTTGTCTTGGAGTTTGTTTGTCCCTTTCGTCCGACTGAAAGTGTTTTTTTTTTAAATTCTTTCAAGAGTGTGCAAATCTCTAGTGAATGCCGTTTTCACACGAGGCCTCGGGTTCAAAGCTCACCCTATGGACTAGGAGGGGATTGGAACCTACGCAGATGTTAACTCCGAAGAGAACGTGTCGCCCAAGCTGGCTGTCCCGGAGGGAAGCGAACCCCGAACATTTGGAACCAGTCTGACGCCTTACCCACCAGGTCAACCAGGCACCCACACATTTGGAACCAGTCTGACGCCTTACCCACCAGGTCAATCAGTCTGACGCCTTACCCACCAGGTCAACCAGTCTGACGCCTTACCCACCAGGTCAACCAGTCTGACGCCTTACCCACCAAATCAACCAGTCTGACGCCTTACCCACCAGGTCAACCAGTCTGACGCCCTACCCACGAGGTCAACCAGTCTGACGCCTTATCCACCAGGTCAACCAGTCTGACGCCTTACCCACCAGGTCAACCAGTCTGACGCCTTACCCACCAGGTCAACCAGGCACACACACAAAGGTCTAGAGTTACAGAACTTTTCTTTCAATTTCATTTGCAGGCAGTAACCAGAAACAAAGAGCACCACCCCCTCCCCTCTCCTCAACACTCTCATGTCTCCTCCCTCCTCCCACTGCACGGGCACCCTACCCCACCCTCCCCCCCCACCCTCCAGCCCCCCTCAGGTTATGAAGGAGTGAAGTCATTCTGTGGAGCCACTTCAGAACCACATGGGAAGGATGGAAGTTGCCGCCTGGCTGTTGGAAAGGACAGTACTTGTTTTTCATCCAACAGCCATTTCGATTTTGCGCCGAATACGAGAAGATAAGGTTTCCCGTTCTTCGTTTTCACTGTCCTAAACGTCATTTGTTTTTGTTTGAAGAAGACCCAGGACGTCAAAATGCATTGTGTCTTGTCCTGTACTCTGTTTGTCTATGTCCTTGGCGGTAACTAACCCCCTCTCTTTCTAAATTTTGCTTCATTTTCTGCCCTCAGTCACTTCGTTTTGAAACTAACAGTATTTACCTGCTCAACCAAGCGAGTCACCATCTTCAGGCTCGGAACAGGACATTGGTCAGTTCCTCTCTCTGTCCATCGCTACAGAATGGCGATCTGCTACACAGGTGAGTGCCCTGTGTATGACACTGGCCAGCTGGTCTCCAGACCACATTTTTCGGTTCTGACCCTACTTCGCGCAAACGTAGATCACTCCGATAGAGCTCCGGTTACACCAACTATAGGGGTCAGATGAATCACTGCGGCGTCTACGAACATCGTGTAAAAGAAGACGAGAAAGAAATACACCCGAAGGTGCCAATAGGACCCATGGAAGTACTGTTCCAAACTGCCAAACTAATCAATAGGGAGCTATTCCTCACCGCCCTTTGAAACCTGAGCTGTGTGTACACATAGAGGGCAAGCACGCACTGGACACTGCAGGTGGGCGCTGCAGTCATGAAATATGGGCTGGTCCATCCACGGGGGCGTTTCCGTGGAGGTTCTGTCGTATCGCGTTCGTTGATCACACAGTGGCATCTGCCAAGGAGGAGTTATGTCCCTTGACATTTCAATGGCATGCCCTGTGCGGGCCTGCACCCTATGTGAACACAGCGCAGGTTTCCAAACGTAGTGCAGGATTGCTCCTGGCCGGTCGGCTCGGTAGTTAAAGACAGTACTTTCTCTGGATCACGCTGGCACCTCAGAGTTTTTATTTCTTTTCTCCTTCCTATGTTGGAGCTCCAGGAAAAAAAAAAAACGGAGAAGATCGGAAGGATCACTGCGGCGGACTGCGAGCATCATCTAAAACTCTGGACTTGCCATCTAAGACGGGACGGGGAGACAGAGTAAGAAAAAAGGTGCAGAAGAAAAAGAGTGCGTATTTTCTTTCACGTGTATGTTCTGGGTAGTGCGCGCAACAGGCACACAGACAGAAAAGCAACGCATCTAAATGAGCACGCCCATAGGAAATCAGGCTGGCATATGCACATACAAACACTCCCGCACGCGCCCACGCAGGCAGAGGCCAACGTCCACATCATCACAGCATATGTACTTCACCCGCTGTTTTACAACATATCACGCCTGGCTTGTACAAACAAGAATCGCCTCAACAAAGATCAGACGAAGAAGAAAAAGAACGATAACGATGATGACGATAAGAAATGAAGAAGATGATGATGATGATGATGATGATTGATGGATGATGGATGATGATTGATGTGATGTGATAATAATGCTGTTGCTGACGATATTGCTGCTATTGTTGATGCTGCTGCTGCTGCTGATGTGATGAATGATAATGATAATAAATGATGATGATGATGATGATGATGATGATGATGATACTATCACTATAGGAAAAATTACAACAAACACACATTTAATCACATACAGATGTCATCACATAATATCACCATTCCACCACCCATCATCACCCCTCCACCACTTCCCAATCTCCACCTTTGACACACATACATACGACCGCTTAATCATCACCACCACATCCGACACAACCAACGCCACGTCGCCACTCTACCCCCCCCCCCCCCCCCCCACTCCATCCCCCTAACCCCCATCCCCGACCCCCACCCCAACGAGAGTCCACTTCCAAAACCCCGCCCTCACCCTCCCCCCCACCATCCCCCAACCCCATCCCCGACCCCCCCCGAACAGAGTCCACTGCTAAAACCCCGCCCCCACCCCCACCCCCCCCCCCCTCCCCCCCAACCTCCCCACCCCCACCCCCACTCCACCTTCAAAACCCAGCCCTCACCCATCCCACCCCAGATCCGTCCTCCATCCCACCCCGAACAGGCAGTCCACTTCAAACCCCGTCAGTCGAAGTCCCACCTTTCCCCAGCCTCCTGCAGCAGCTCGATGCAGTAACCCCGCCTACACAGGGCCCTCCATCCCTCCAACCCTCCCCCACCCTACACGAACGACAGTCACTCAAAGGCCCTCACGTCCAAAATCACCACAGAGTCACAGATCCTCAAAGAACGGTTGACCTGCAATCAGTACCCCTTTGAATCAACACCATTTTTCCACAAAAGGAATATATTTAAGTAACACCGCCCCGGCCTTTTGTCAAAGGACAAAATGGGAAGTAACAGGTACAGCAAAGTGACTGCAAGACGAAACAACACGAACGCAGTGACAAAAATTTCAAGACGAACACACGTTCACTTAAGTCTTCTTCGGGCAAGAGAAACAACATTCAGGACAATGAAAACGAAGAACAAGCGATCACTTATCTTCTCGAATTCGAAGCAAGATGGGCGTTGACGACTCAAAGAGGTCGTGTTTTGTCTTGTAATTTGTTTGTCCATGTTCACCAGCGTAGTCACTGACAATTCCTTTGCAAATTCACATAGTTAATAGTTTACATGGTTACTAAGTAGAAAATAAATAAATAAACTAATAAATAAACGAATTAACAAAAATAAAAATAAATAAATGAATAAGGATTGTAGTTGAAGTAGTTTCCAATCCATCTATGTTGTTTACTGCCCAGAGGCGACCACGGGGCCATACTAAGGTGCATGCGAGCTAAAAACGGAACTAAGTCCAAAATGAAATGCTAAGGCTGAAATTTAAAAAGTAAGCCATATTCGGTAACTATAGATCTATAACCGTCATTACCAATCATGTACGCCAGATCAAATGAAAAGGGGGATTTCTTTTAAAAACAAAACAAAACACGCAATTACCAAAACAAACAAAAAGCTAAGAAATATACATGACAAAAACGTGTGGGGCAAGGTCTTCGTGGAACCCAAAGTAGAATGTTTATGTTTTTCATAATGCACACCCCTACACTTAAAAAAAAAAAAGAGAAAAAAGTGGGATTTACAATAACCTGTAACTATAACGATAATGATCATCATGATGGAGATGTTTAGGAGGAGGAGGGGGATCATGATGACGATGAGCTGGAATGGTATCAATGAAAAGAAAATCAGAGAAAGAAACTCTTAGAAAAAAGATGAAAGAAACAAAGAACAAACGAAGGAATAAACGGAAAGAAAAAATGGGGGGGGGGGTGGGGCAAATCCGGGAAAAATGTTTGAGTGTAAAAATCGTACATTGATGCAAATTTATATTTTGTTCTCAGCGGATTTGTTTCTAAATTGCCACTTCTATATGAAAACATTTACACAAAATGTGTTATTTGCACGCACGCACGCACGCACGCCGCGCACACACACACACACACACACACACACACACACACACACACACACACCAACGCACGCACGCACGCACACACACACACACACACACACACACACACACACACACACACATCGATGTTTCTTTTACACAATTTTCACAGAAATGCATATCATTCATGCATATTCATACATACATAAGCCACATACACACATGCGCCCAGCCTTACATAAAGAAAGACACAGAAAGATAGACAGAGAGATAGACCCACAGTCAGACTGATGGATATAGGCAGTCAGACTGGCTTATACAATAAACTACATACGTGTAATACATTCGTTATACAGGCCTAGGCTCATAGATATATAATATATATATTATATATATATATATATATAATATATATATATATATATATATAAAGGGACAGACATAAATATAACGAAGGAAAAGAGGGGGGGGGGGGAAGAAAAAACATGACAAGAACGACTTGTTCGGTGATCTCTATGTCAATGAATAAACAGCAAGAGGAAGCAACTCCACGCCCGGCGAAGTGACCACACGGTAACGACGTTTCTCGTGCGCCTTCGTCAGGGATGACCTACTGATGTTCAGCTTCATCTTCTCTGACCACTCGCCCAGCTGGACACAGAATGGCCATGGATGAACCCACGTGACAATGGTTTTGTAACAGCGCGTTCAGGTGTGGGAAGGGGGGGGCACGGTTGGGTGGGGGGGGGGGGGGGGTTGGGGAGAGGCGGGGGGGGGGAGTCCAGGATTTCCAGACACCATCCCACTTACTTTTTTCAGTCCACCCTTCCCTCCCTGGCCCAGATCCAGAGGGAAAAGAAATTTGAAAGCAGTTGAAAAAGCAGTGAAATATAGAAGAACGTAAATGTGTGTGTGTGGGGTGGTGTGTGTGTGTGTGTGTGTGTGTGTGTGTGTGTGTGTGTGAGTGTGTGTGTGTGTGTGGCTAGGGGGGGAGGGGATGCGTATGTGCGTGTGTGAGTGAGTGTGTGTGTGTGCGCGCCCGCGCGTGTGCGCGCGCGTAAATTCGAGCGCGTGCGCGCATGCGTGCGACTGCGTGTGCGCTTGTCTGAATGTGTGCGTGCATGCGCGCGCGCATTTGTGTGTGTATGTGTGTGTGGTGTGTGTGTGTGTGTGTGTGTGTGTGTGTGTGTGTGTGTGTGTGAGCGCGCGCTCCCTGGCGGGGGTACGTGTTTGACATCAGTGAAGTCTCCATCTCTAATCTTCAAATAATGCCCTCTCTCCTATCCCCCTCGCAATCCTGGGTGAACTACGTGCGTGCGCGCATGCGTGCGACTGCGTGTGCGCTTGTCTGAATGTGTGCGTGCATGCGCGCGCGCATTTGTGTGTGTGTGTGTGTGTGTGTGTGTGTTGTGTGGTGTGTGTGTGTGTTGTCCCCCTCGCAATCCTGGGTGAACCACGTCCTGGAGCCACCGCCTTGATACCTTGTAGGGGATGGATTCTGCAGAGACAGTGGGACTGGCTCAAGAAGCCAACTTCAATCGC
>CM031599.1:90446756-90461756 GCA_018398815.1 Conus ventricosus | reverse complement strand
GCCGCAAATGAAGCATGTCACATTTTAGGGGTGATCTCAAAAGAAACAAAACACAGAGTGTGTTTTAAATCGAAAACAACGTTTCAAGTGTTCGTCTGACAATTTTCACATCTACATTTAGACCAACCTCCTTGTTATAACTCATTGTTATAGTTATTCTCAGTGACACGCCAGGGATAAACAGAACACTTGCAAGTGGCAGGTCAGCAGTAGCAGTCACAGA
The DNA here is from genome assembly GCA_018398815.1 of Conus ventricosus. NCBI lineage: Eukaryota > Metazoa > Mollusca > Gastropoda > Neogastropoda > Conidae > Conus > Conus ventricosus. The sequence goes on along the minus strand of CM031599.1, from coordinate 90,461,533 downwards.
CAACATCACAAATTCTCATTTCTGATATTATGTTGATGATCAGTAATTTCTTCAATACCATTCAAACACACGCACGCACGCACACACGCACGCACGCACGCACGCACGCACGCACCACACACACACACACACACACACACACACACACACACACACACACACACACCAACCTCCTCTCCTACAAAACCGGATGATTACAAATGATAGATTCATTCTGCAAAGTTTGTTTACACATGCAAATTTAACAACAACAACAACAAAAAAAACAAAAACAAAAAAATCAAAAAGCTGAAACCATTAATCACATCACAACGCGTTCAACAAAATCGATCAATGAGCATGTACTATTTTAACGCATCTCCAGCTGGGTAGGTTGCTTGGTTAGTTGGTTGGTTAATTTCTCGTCTGCATTTGAAACTGTCTTTTTTATGTCTGCTGTGTTTCTGTCTATTGTCTTTATCCTGCCCGGGCCAACTCACCGAACGTATCGTCGTAGACAAGCGCGACATTGTTGAGCTGGTCGTGGATAACGATGTCCGCCACCACACGAAGCACGGGCACAGACACTGGTTCCACTGACCACAACAGCTTGTCGTCTGCTTCGTCCGAGTGGCGGTAGTAAGAGTCGTCTACCATGGAAATGTATGCGATTCCCGCGTTGCTCGCCAGGGAGCGCAGCAGCGGCGCCACGCGCCGTGACGTCATGTCCACCAGTGCTACCATTCCTTGTTGAAGCTTTCCACACACTGAGGAGAAACATGAATTTTAGATTGATTTAAAGAAAATCTGTGGGGAGGTAAAAAGGGATGTGTCCATGTGGATGGATATTGTGTGCGTGGATGGAGCGGAACGGTATGAAGCTTGCTTCGTTTAAGATTTGCCCTCGCACTGTGTACGTCTGCCTGTGTCTTGGTGATGAAAAGACGTAAGACTGGTGATAGACGACCAAACAGACTGACTGGTGGACTTTACAGAGGGAATGAGTGGGACAGGGGGTCGAACATGGCTGGGAGGTGGAGGGAGAGGAGGGGGAGGGGGGGGTCTTCTAACCTATGTGGTCTCTAATATCACTTGCTAGAGAATTTTAAAAAAATGGAGGAAAGAGTAGGCCTACTTTTAATTTAAGCGGAGAGGTGGAGGAGGGAGATGGGGGGTGGGGTGGTAAATTACTGTGGTGTTTCTTCCGTGTCCATCGTCCCCTTCCTCCCCTCCCCTCCCTCGGCCTATTCCCATTCCCCATACCCCCCCTCCCCCCCCCCCCCCCCCCACACACACACACTTCTCCAGTTCCCCCTCCAAACCCTGCTTCCCACCCACTCCCTTCACCCCCTTCCTGGCAAGAGTTTTGCAGGTATTTTGGTTTCTTCAGCTGTTCAAAATCTGTGAAAGAGGAGGGTATGGAATTTAGTCAGAACGAACCCTAGAGAGAAAGAGAGACGGCAGAGAGACAGATATAGGGGCTGATCACCAGGGATGGGGGTGGGGGGTGGGGGAGTTAAGGTTGGAGGGTTGACGGCTAAACTGCCGTTATATCTAAACTAACCCTCTCGCTGGTAACGAGTAAAGGCCTTAACATTGACATTCTCCTCTCTCCTTTATATCACACCCACACCCACACCCACCCCTTCGTCGGCCTCCTACTGATCCCCCCCCCCCCCTTCTCTCCCTGACCCTATCCCAGATCCCGTTTTTCATTCTTATTCCTCCCCTACCTCACCCACTATCACAACCTTTTTACACTAACACTTAGCTCTCACTCTCTCTCTCTACTCTCTCTCTCTCTCTCTCTCCTCTCTCGGTGCACGTCAAGATGGGTTGTTCAACTCAGCTTTACAGGAACAGAATTGGACTGTTTGTGAACATACTCCAGAAAATCTTAACCAGAAAGGCAAAAATAGCCAGAGCAAGAGTACGAGGTTTTCGAGTGGACAAGTTACCCAGTCGTATTGCTGTGACATGCTTGTTGCTCATGTTAGTGATTGGGTGCATAGAACGAAATCCAGGCCCCTTCCTCCTCCCCAGCCGCCATCTGCACCGCTAAGAAAATCAAATGATGGAGATAACCCAACAAACACAAAGACAGTCAATCTCAGCAACTCCAGCGACAACAGCACCCTACAACCATTGTTCACAGAAATGGAATCAGCACAGCAGCTGCAGGCCTCACCGAGGCTGTGCAGTCTCTGAACAGTGGCATGAAACGACTAGAGAGGGGCAGCAGCAACTAGCCCAGAGCTTGGACCAAAAGCTGGGCATCCTCCAGTCAACGCTGAACAACAAGCTGGACCAACTAGGGGGGCAGCAGGAGGTGTTGCGCCTGACCTGGACGAACTGTGTGACAAGCAGGAACGTGTCGAGGAGGACACAGCATCATTGAAGGAGACAGTACAACGGCTGTCCTCCAAGATAGAGAGGCTGGACGCCGAGCGAAGGAAGCCTAACCTCCTCTTCTTTGGCATAGCAACTCGAGTTGGTGCGTCCTGTGAACAGCTTATCAGAGAAGTTTTCCGGATCAGCTCAACATTACGGCCGACATACTGATTGAGTATGCATACTGGCTGGCAAATGCCATTTTGGTGCGTTTCCAGTCCATGAAGCAGCGGGTTTGGTCCTGACCCATGCACGCAACTTCCAACTACCAGCAGGCTGTCCATCAGGGAGGACTTCTCCAAGGAGGTCAGCAACCGTCGCAAGGGACTTGTGGCATTTTACAAGGAGCTCCGTAGTGGTGGGAGGAGGGCTACATTAAAGAGCAGACAGGCTGTTCACGGAGGACGGAATCTACACCTTCAACACTCAGCGGCAGGAGATTATCAGAATCGGAGAGTCATCCAACCAACGACAACACGCACAGGCTGGCAGCAAAAGAGCCTGGGGGTCCAGTGGCGCCCCCGCCGTGCCCATCACACACCACAACACAACAGAGGGGCCAAACGACAGTGGCAGGAAGGCTGATGTACCCATGGAAGGCATGCTAGCGATCAGCTTCAGCGTATGGCACAGGCGGTGGCGTCGAGTGGCCCCAGGCACCCACCCATTGTAACAGGACCCAAGTCCTGCAACGGCCAGCACTGGGGAGGGGCAAGCACACCCACAAACACCTGAGCCAATGGCAGTTCCCACAAATTCGCAGCTACCCCCCCAGGTGCATACTGGCCATCAACAACCTGTACTACAGTCCATGAAGCGCCGGGGGAGCAAGCATCTCAATCCTCCCAGGGGAGGGGGTGTGCAGACCAGTCACAGTCTCAGCCCAAAAATGTCAGCCCCACGCACAAAACTACCAGCAATGGCTCATCGCACACACAACGGACTCAATAAGGCAATACAAAAAACACGCTTTAGGGGAATGTCCACAAAACGACCGTTTACAACAAACCTCCTTACATAGTGATGGCTCAGTTAAAACTAGCACAGTTGACAGTGGTAGTAATAGTAGCACAGTCTGTTTTAGCACAGTTAGCAAAACTGAAGCAATAAGTAATGATAACCCAAAATTATGTGTTCTCAGCTGAATGTGGATGGTCTACATATAAAACTAGCGATGGGGACTGCAAATCCTACATTAGAGGCTATGACATAGCAGTACTAGTTGAAACATTTACAGAGAAATCATACGATTTGTCTCAGCATTTTCCTGATCATGACAAACATGCTTGTTCTGCAGTGAAATTATCGCACCAGGTAGACGTTCAGGGGCGTTGTAGTTCTAGTCAAGAAATGGTTAAAGACCTTTATAGAAGTGATAACTGTAATGCATGATCAAATGGTGGTGTTAAAAATAGCTAAAGATGTTTTTCAAACAACTCATGATATCATAATGATAGCTACCTACGTACCCCCACAGGGTAGCAGCTATTATGACACAGCAGAATGTAACTGCCTCCTAGAAAGTTTAGACAGCTGTATCCTGCAGCTTATGGACGCACATAAAGATTTTCACCTAATTTTGCTTGGAGACCTGAATGCTAGAACTGGTAGGTTCCAGGTAAATGTGAGGCAGACTCGGTGCTGCCAGTCGCAGATCCTCTCAGTCACGATGCTCTGCTGAGTGAAACGAGAAATTCACAAGATGCTGCAGTAAATGATTTTGGTAAAACCCTTTTGGACCTATGTCTTTGTTTCGATCTATTCATACATAATGGAGCAGGGGGTGGCGACAGAGAGGGACAGTTTACGTATGTATCAGAGCATGGAAATAGTGTGATTGATTACTGTATAACGTCATCTGATTTTTCTAAAAGAGTACTCAGTTTAACGGTTGGCCAAAGAGTCGAATCAGTACACATGCCTTTAGAGATATCCTTGTCTCTTTTACACAAGAATGCCCCAGATGAGCAATGTGAATTTTCTGTGAAAAGTATATATGGCAGCCAGATAAGGCTGAACAGTATGTACAACAAGTTTTCACTCAAGAGAGCATGGCTGCGATTAGAGATGCATGTGAGATGGTAGACACAGATATAGACAAGGCTGTAGAGACATTCTGTGGGTGCCTCCTTCAGGCAGGCCAGTGTATGAAAAAGACGATTAGGGCCAAGCGAGGCACCCAGTTCAGTGAGTGGTTTGACCTAGAGTGCATAAACAGTAAAAAAGCCTCAAGCAGGGCATTGAGTCGATATAGGAGGTCCCACTCAGATGGAGACAAAGTTACTTATACAGCCCAAAGAAAACAGTATAAAACTTTGATCAAAGTGAAAGAATGTGCCTTCAGAGCAGAGAGGGTACGCAGACTCGAGCAGTCAGCGACCGACCCCTTGACTTTTTGAAAGAAGTTAAAAAGTGCAGAAGAACTCGGCCAGTATATACGGTGAGGTGTCTGTACACAATTGGTTTGATCATTTCTCGAGACTGTTAAATCTCGGTGTAGATATTGATGAGGATGAACAAGACGTGGTTATTGACTATGAGCACTTCGACGAAATTTTGGACCCCATGATAACTGAACAGGAAGTGATTCAGGCACTATGTAGGCTCAAATGTGGAAAGTCTGCAGGGCCTGATCTGGTTATAAATGAATTTCTACAGAATGCCGGGTCTCAGGTGATCCCCTTTTTGTTGAAACTTTTCAACCGTATTTTCATCACTGGTATCTTCCCTAAAGAATGGACCAAGTCAATCATAGTACCACTGTATAAAAAGGGGACCCAGACAGTCCTGACAACTATAGGGGAATCAGTTTGCTCAGCTGTGTCAGCAAAGTTGTCACAGGAGTTCTGAATGCTAGGCTGATGAAATGGGCAGAGACACATTCTGCCATAACTGATGCTCAAGCAGGCTTCAGGCGTGGCCACCTCACTGTGGACCATATCTTTACCTTGTACGCCATCATAGAGAAGCAGTTTTCAAAACACGCCAAACTATATATTGCTTTTGTTGACTTTTATAAAGCCTTTGATACTATCTCTCATTCAATGCTCTGGAGGGTGCTCTCTAGACTGGTGTACAGGGCAGGATGCTAAATGTTCTTCGCGGAATGTAATGCTAGCATAAAATCTTGTGTACGCTGTGCCGGTGGTCAGCTCACTGACTATTTTGAATGCCTTCAGGGCTGAAGCAAGGGTGTTTGTGCAGTCCTATCCTCTTTCAGTTATTTTATTAATGAACTTGCAAATGACATAATCAGAGGCGGCAGGCATGGGATACAACTTTTGCCAAACCATGTGGAACTGTACCTCCTGCTTTTCGCTGATGATTTAGCCCTTCTGTCATCTACAGTAGCAGGCCTACAAAATCAGCTCAACATATTGCACCAATCTAGTCAAAGACTTGGCCTTAAAGTAAATGTAAACAAAACCAAAATTGTTGTTTTCCGCAAGGGAGGACACTTGGGAGCAAGAGAGGTGTGGCACTTAGGTGGAGACTACATTGAAGTGGTGGGGAAGTATAGTATCTGGGCCTAAATTTTTCAACAAAGCTAAGTTTTAATATTGCTACTGAAGATTTTGTGTCTCGTGCAAAGAGAGGAATCATACAGATCGTTAAAGCCTTAAAAAGGTATGGCTGCTACTCAAGCAAGTGTTTTTTTAAATTGTTTGAATTCTCAAATTGTCCCTTCCTTGCTGTACGCATCAGAGCTGTGGGGCTTCAAGGAGAATCCCAAATTGAAAAGGTACATTTGTACGCATGCAAACTCTTCATTACTGTGCCTTCCAGGACCCCAAATGATATGATATATGGTGATCTAGGCCGTTACCCTCTTTCTATTGAATCCAGGGCACGATGCGTGCAGTATTGGCTACGTGTTCTGAAGCAGGATGACACACGATACTCTAAAATGGCCTATTTATCATTGCTGGCGATGCATGAAAGAGGTCGTGAGAACTGGGTAACCCATGTGAAAACGCTATTGTGCGAATGTGGCTTTGGCTTGGTATGGTTGTTCGGGGGCGTGACTGATGAGAAGAACTTTATACGCGAACTTAAAGAACGCCTAAAATCAAATTTTGGGCTGCGGTGGCTTAACCACCTCCAAGACAGTGACAATTTCAGTGTCTATCATAGCTTTAAAAGCTGCATTAGCCGGGAGCTCTATATAGACATCATAAGGGTATCAGTGTACAGATGTGCTTTAGCCAGGTTCAGGATGGGCGTATCACCATTCTATGCACATAAGTATAAATTTGCTCATCATGAACATAGTAGACAGTGCCCTTTTTGCCAGGACAAAACAGAAAATGAAATCCATGTGGTAGCTGAATGCCCAGTCTATGACGATATTAGGGAACGTTACTTGGTGCTGAACATGCAGTCAAATGACATCGAAGAGCAGATAAATAATATGCTGAAAACAGAGAATGAAACAATTATGGTCAACCTGGGTAAGTTCTTGTTCCTGGCTTGGAAATCCAGAATAGCAAGATTACAGCAGGTTCAATAAAAAGGAAAGGTCTACATGAACTAGCTAGACTTTCTAACCTAATCTAAGTTGTTTGTAACAGTGCTATTAAGAGACTTTTTTTTATGACATTCCCCTGTGCTTATTAAAGACTTGAAATTATCCTGTCGCATCAGATGAGTTCCTAGCGATAAGTCCTTTTGACAATAACTTACAATTCACATTGCAATGAACATGTCAAGTGTTATGCAATAAATTTTCAGTGTTCAGTGTTCAGTGTTGTTCAGTGTCTCTCTCCTCTCTCTCCTCTCCTCTCTCTCTCACTCTTCTCTCTCCTACTCTCTCATCTCTCTCTCTCTCTTCTCTCTCTCTCTCTCTCTCTCTCTCAGTGGCTCCTAGTGTCTTTCTCATCTTCTGTTGGGCTCAGTATCATTAATTTTCTCTCATATCCCTCACCCTGATTCCACTATACACACACACACACACGGGTTCATTTCGCCAAAGACTCAGCATTGATTCTTTACAGTTAGCAATCAATATCAGGTTGTCTTTGCTGAGTCATTGTCATAATCAGGAAGGAACGATTTGCCTAAACATGACCCCCCCCCCCCCTGCCTCCCTCTCTTCTTCCCTCCTGTCCCCTCTCTTATCTCCCCCCCCCCCCCCTCCACCCCTACCCACCCCACCCCGTCACCCATTTGCAAGCTCATCCACACACCCCATACCCTTCCTTCCACCGTTGGTGTGTATGTGTGTGTGTGTGTGTGTGTGTGTGTGTGCGTGCGTGCTTGCGTGCGTGTGTGTGTGTGTGGTGTGTGTGTGTGTGTGTGTGTGTGTGTGTTTTGTGTGTGTGTATGTGTTGTGTGTGTGTGTGATGTGGTGGTGGTGGTGGTGGTGGGGTAGTGGTGGTGGTGTGTGTGTGTGTGTGCGTGTTGTGTGGGGTGTGTGTGTGTGTGTGTGTGTGTGTGTGGTGTGTGTGTGTGTGTGTGTGTTGTGTGTGTGTGTGTGTGTGAAGCTGACCTTGCTGTAAAGCAGTGGAGTCGTTGGTGACGGTAACCACATCGAAGTGAACGTCATTCATCGTGGGATCGCTGACGTCATTGATGTTGCTGAAAATGCTGGGGATGTGTTGGTTGTCTTTCCTGATGACGTCATGCAGCATCACCACTGTCCAAGCCACAGAGGGGCACATTGTGCATAGAGACAAGGCGCTAGATGACAATAGCTCCATGAGGGAAAGATTAGGAAGTAGCCTCAAAACGGCTGGGAGATAAGATTCAAACACACACACACACACACACACACACACACACACACACACACACACACACACACACACGCCCGCGCGCGCGTGCGCTCGCACGCACGCACGCACGCACGCACGCACGCACGCACGCAACACACACACACACACACGCACGCACACACGCACACACACACACATACACACACAAAACACACCACACACACACACACACACACACACACACACACACACACACACACCACTCGCGCGCGCGCGCGCGCGCGCGCGCGCGTGCACGTACAGTTATGCTGATAATGTCATTCTTAATCGCAAAATCCGTGAAAGGGGCACTGTCTAGAACGGAAGAAAGATGTCGTTTTCTCTTGGCTAGTTCCTATAAGGTTTAGGCCGAAGAAGCTGCCTGTATGGTAAAGTAGTATCACGGTGAAGGTCCGTGTGATTTCAGCGAGGTCGGCCACGTGGCCACTTGTCTGTTGATTTTCATGTGAGTAAAATAGACCGAAATTGAAAAAATGAATGATAAATAAAGACGATTTTTAACTTTGTCTCTGATTTTTTCTCTCCATTTATTGTGTTCTTAACAAAGCAGATAGAGAGATAGATAGACAGGCAGGTAGACAGGGAGACAGATAGTCAGAGAAATTGATTGATTGATTGATAGACAGACAGATGTGTGCATGTATTTCTGTATGGGTATGTATGCAGGTAGGCACACACACACACACACACACACACACACACACACACACACACACACACCACACACCACACACGCACGCACCACGCACGCACGCACGCACACACCACGCACGCACCACCACCACACACACACACACACACACACACACACACACACACACACACACTTTCATCTATTGGACTTCAGTGCCCAGGTCTACGACCCAGCTTCGCCACGAAGAATGCCAAGCTCCTACAGACGCTGGCAAACCGGAGCTGGCACCGTTGCGACACGTTATACGCTTGCAGCACACGTGGTGCTGTGCGCCAGAACCATGACTTGATGCTCTCCTGCAAGAGAGGCCAAACATGAAGAGAGTTCTGTACCCCCGGCTGTCCCATTTGCGGCTGGACACTGAGTGGACTCTGACAGCTGAACTTGAGGAAGATTCAGGCATTAGAGATGAGATGCTTCCGCAAGATCCTTGGCATCTCATACAAGACCACATGACCAACTTGAAAGGTCCAGACCGGAATAAGCCAAGCCGTTGACTATAGGAACACCTGTTGTGTACAGTGAAAAGAAGGAAAAGGAGATGGCATGGTCATGTATGAAGACCAACAGGACTTGCCCAAACCATTCTACGAGGAACAGTGCGAGGAGGCAGAAAGGAGAGGAGAGACAGAGAAAGAGACGGGAGGACAACATCAGTGAATGGACTGGCCTCACACCCAGCAACTGCCTTAGAGTGTCTGACAACTGGGAGGAATGGAGGAAGCTGGTTGCGAAGTCTTCTGTTGTGCCCCAGCGGTCTTCAAGTGGGAGCCGGAATAGCTTAGTTGGTAGAGCGCCGGACTCATAATTTTGGTGTCGGCGGTTCGAATCTCCGCCGGGCCGTTTCGGTACAGGGGATTTTTCCCTCGGAATTAACATTGGTTCTGACTCTATTTCCCATACAGTCCTTCGAAAAAGACTATGAACCGAGGTTCCGTGTGTGGACGCACGCGTAAGATCTTGCACACACGTAAAATCCCATCACCAACTTTCGGAAGAGCAGGCCAGTTTGGCCGTTGGTATGGATGACACGTTACACATAGCATGCACCCTGCTTGAGAAATGGAAAGAATGAAGGAAGCAAGGAAATTGAACGACATTGACTGGATGACACGGGAAACGACTGAAGGAAGCGCCAGCTGGCAGCTCTTCAGTCGGCACTACCCAGGTAGGCAGCTCGTTGTATAAACGAGTGTGGATTGTAAAGCGCTTAGAGCTTGGTCTCTAGCCGAGAATAGGCGCTATATAAGTATTCATTATTATTGTTATTATTCAAGACTCCGGGATAAGTGAAGTGACCGAGTTGGCTACCACCGCTGAGGGGCCCGCAGTCTAATGGTTTTAATCGTTGGCCCGTGAGGCAGATGGTCGGAAGTTCGAACCACATGTGATTTCGGATTTTATCGGCTTGAAAACACTCTCTCTCCACCCAGCAGTACATGAGCACCTGGTCCAGTTCAGGGAAGGTTACAGGGGCTCGGAAGGAGAGGGAATGGGCTCCGTCTTCCATTGTACGTACCGTGCCCTAGACACGGTGAACATCTGATAGTTTATTGCCCTTACAGGCGATAGGCTATGGGAACTTTAACGTGTGTGTGTGTGTGTGTGTGTGTGTGTGTGTGTGTGTGTGTGTGTGTGTGTGTGCTGCGTGCGTGCGTGCGTGCGTGCGTGCGTGCGTGCGTGCGTGCGTGTGTATGTGTGTGTGTATGTGTGTGTGTGTGTGGTGTGTGTGTGTGTGTGTGTGCGCGCGCGTGCGTGCGTGTGCGTGCGTGCGTGCGTGTGTGTGTGTGTGTTATACTGAGTTTGCATCCAAATGTCGCTAGATCGATTCACGCCGAGCTGAATATGAAAATTACTAATTTAGATGCCCGTCTTCATACGTTGTCATTCTGGTGATGATGTGCATTGTAAGAAAGGTCCGCTTCACCACTCTTCTGTGATTGGTATCCCCCTTTACCACAGCACCGGAACTGGTGTGTGGGCATCACAGCGGAGTGTAACCATGGCTTGCTGACGGGGGTTACGTGATCCCATCGATTGAGCCCATTCTTCGACAGCACAACAGCACGGGTTATGTATGCTAGCTGATGGATGAAACATTAATCACTGGGTTCCTTCCCTTTGTCTTCCCCCCCCCCCCCCCCCCGACCCCCCCACCCACCCATCCCCTCCTTCACTTCGCTTTCCAGCTGGGAAAATCTCTCGATCTGGTTTAGTAATTACAAATTCTGGATTAAAAAATAAATGAAGAAATAAAATAATAAAAATAAAGGCTTTTGCTATTAGGTGAGAGGTGTGTGTGTGTGTGTGTGTGTGTGTGTGTGTGTGTGTGTGTGTGTGTGTGTGTGTGTGTGTGTGTGTGCGAGAGAGAGAGAGAGAGAGAGAGAGAGAGAGAGAGAAAGGGGGGGACGGTGTACACAGATGATCAATAAACGTAGTGATACCATTTTGTTTAGAGTCAGCCGACCACGAAGGCCATCTCAGGGAGGTAAGGTAAGATGTGTGTGTGTGTGTGTGTGTGTGTGTGTGTGTGTGTGTGTGTGTGTGTGTGTGTGTGTGTGTGAGAGAGAGAGAGAGGTGTGTGTGTGTGTGTGTGTGTGTGATGTGTGTGTGTTTGTGTGTGTGTGTGTGTGTGTGTGTGTGTGTGTGTGTGTGTGTGGTGTGTGTGTGTGTGTGTGTGTGTCCGTGTGTCTCTGTGTGTGTTTGTGTGAATGTGTGTGTGCATATATGTATGGATGTGTGTGAATGAGCATGCCGAACGCAAAGGGCTATATCAGGGCTGTCACCACGTCGAAATCAACACACAAGCCATTCATTCACACAACCCTTTAAAATACAACTTTTAAAATCAAATCGGAAATTTTGTTAAAAATCTTTCTAAGCTTACATCTCAAATCAGACGAAAAATTTAAATCTCTTTTAGTTTCAGATATTCAAAATCACATCAGGTGGAACAGTTTTTGAACAAGGTTTTCATTGAGCCTGCTGTAAAATGTTTATGTCTCACATCACCTTGGGAAGCGAGCCAGTTAAAAAAAAGTGGAACCATATACAAGTTGTGTTTTCTGTGTGTTCTGACTCAAGAGTCTAATAAAATTTACCGTAGGGAAATTTTCGTTGAGTAGTCCGGGCTGATGAAGACCAGCAGTAGCTGGCCGAAAATTTCCCTAAGGTAAATTTTATTAGACTCTTGAGTCAGAACACACAGAAACATGAGTAACCCGAGGTCGGAAAGTGTCTTTGCTCTTATATACAAGTTAAAATGCTAAGATTAGAATTCAAACCCGAGTTCTGTCCCGAAACGAACTGACTACCTAACTGAAAACTAGCTGAAACAAAGCCTGCCACAACAACGTTTCAGTCACTCAAATAAAAAAACGCCATCACCAACACCACTACCCACCACCACCACCACCACCCCATTACCCCCCCACCACACCACCACCCATTACCCCCCACTACCACCACCGCCACCACTACCACCAACACCATTGCTATCTTATTTACTATTGGTTTTTGTCACGGTCGCTAAGCCCGGGCGGCCCTACCACCCTTTCCCACACCTATTACACACTAGAGCAGACAACAGCACAATAACACAGCTTTTCAATCATGCGCACTTCTTTATTTCCAAAACACACTATGGCCCACCACCCCGTCCATCCACGCCCATACACCATTTCTCACTTTCTTCCCTGACCCACACTACCCTGCTACGAAACCCCGAACCCCACCATGCTAAAGCACCATTTTCGTAAAAATCACTCACCTTAGGGACCAGAGTTAGCCCCACACTGTGACAACTACAAGGACCAAAATAACCCCAAGGACCTCTAATCTTTAAACCTACTGACCACCCACACCCTCCCCAGGACCCACCCTTCCTTTTGTACCCGGGACCACTATCGCACTGGTCACACTGCGTCCCTAGGGGAGGCAACGACAAGTACCCTACACTGTGCTGGCCACTACGTCCAAAAGGAGGCAGTAAACTAACACCCCTACCCTACGCCTAACGCTACACCCCTTCTACAAACACCCATGGGGCAACCTATCCGGCCCGGAAAGCTCCAGTCCTTGGCACTGTCCGGGGACCCTCAAGACTGACTCCTCCACGGATTGACTCCGCTCCTCAGCGCTGTCGTGGACCCCGCAGGCTGACTCCTCCACGGATGACTCCGCTCCTCAGCGGGTGTCCGTGGCCTCACAGGCTGAATCCTCCACGGATGACTTCCGCTCCCCAGCGCTGTCCGTGCCCTACGCAGGCTGAAACCCCGAAGACTCTACCACCGGCGCCGACCGTGACTCCTCACGCTGACCCCCCCTGCCTGGCACGACCCCCGGCCACCCCACCCCACCAACCCCTCTCGACGAGCCCGGCTCGAAGGACACCTCCTCCCTAAAGGGCCCCCGCCGACACTGAGGGGAGGAAGGTACTGGTGCACCCGCCTCTCACAGGACCCCGAACAGGGTAAGCAACAGGTGGCTGGGGAACTCCAGAAGAACCCCCGGCAGGGGAGGAGACCCTGCACCCCAGACGGCAGCCGCCCTTCCCCGAAAAGGGCAACAGGCAACGGAAACGCCGCTCACCTGCCGACGCGGCAGCAGACTGCGTGGTCTGGCCCCACCCTCACCGGAACGGGGATACCTGCTGACACAACGGACAGACGACACCTTCAACCACACCAGTCTGCAACTGCTGAAGTGGCTGCCACCAGAGACGACACAGAACCCGGACAGGCCAAGGGCACACCAAAACCCAACGGGGACCTGGAAACTGACTATGACTCGAATCACTCAGCTCGACTAACGGCGCTGCCCCCGGGAACTACAAGGCCGCCCACTCCCGACGAACACCAGGGACCGAAGTGAAAGCCAACCCCAACGCATTCCACCCTGTCGGACTCAACGAACTCATTTCAAAACAAAACAGCGATGGTCAGAGCAGCGTATCCCCCCCGCAGACTACAAGCCGGACCAAGGGACTAGTTTTTTGCTCGTGCAATAACCCACAATTTACCACAACAACTCACACTTGACAACACCAACAACAGCCGATACCTCCCGCCTTCCTGTGAGAACCAAAGTAACAACAGGTAACAATCGGAAACGAAACCAACCTCCCGTTTCCACCCTATGGAGTTTTGGACCCAAGAAATTATGTCTTATTTCCCCAGCCCCCTACCTAGCAAACCCTTTCCCCCTTTAAACCCAAAACCCCCAAATTTCTTACACACGCACGCTCGCACACACACATTCCCACAGCACACCGCTCTCTTTTCAAACACCATTACCTCCAAACCAGGGACGGCTGATTTATACCGCCGATCGGTGACCAGTTTGATTGCTCTATTTTTGCGTCCTTCACCACCATCATCTCACCACATCGTCGTCGTCGTCGTCGCGCCTCCTCCCCCCTCCTCCTCCTCATATCATCATCATCATCACTACCACCACCAACAACAACATCAAAACTATTGTTATTCATTGTCGGTTCTGGTTGAAAATTGTTCTTGTTTTGGTTGTTCCGCTGTTACTATTGAACTCACCAACGGGGGGAGGCGACGGTGGGGTTTTGCACTGGTCCTGTGGCGTTCCCTGACCGCTCACCGTCGCTAATGTTGGTCAGTGTTAACAGTGTGAAGGTCACTTTCCGTTCTTATCCGATGCCAGAGTATCCGGGATGGCCACGTCATCTTGGCGGCCAGTGTTCTTCACCATGTGCCTGGAATTTGTTCAGGGCGCCTGGGGGAAAGGGCGATGGACATTTTGTCAGGTCTAGGCTATTTATTCTACTTATTCTCTCTCTCTCTCTCTCCTCTCTCCTCTCTCTCTCTCCTCTCCTCTCTCTCTCTCTCTCTCTCTTCTGGCATGAAACCCTCTCTCTTCTCTCTCTCCCCTCTCTCTCTCTCTCTCTCTCCCCTCTCTTCTGGCATGAC
>CM031599.1:90414256-90441756 GCA_018398815.1 Conus ventricosus | reverse complement strand
TCATTCCGTGGTCCACACTCTGTCTTTCTGGCATCGGGTTTCGTCAGAAGTCCGTTTAGTAGCTTTTCAATACTTTTGTTATCAGACAGACTAACAAACTAACAGAGAGAGATAAAAGTATGAGCTACTTGGTCGTGGAAGGGGGAGGAGGGGGGGGGGGCGTAACTGAATTCGTGCGTACATTCTCCGCCAAAGAAATCTGGACATCGCTCCAACATACTTGTGTACATTCCCGATTTATAACGGCACTTTCTCCACCAAAGAAATCAAGACATCGCTCCAATATAATCATCTACATCCCCGATTTATAATGGTACATTCTCCACCAAAGAAATGAAGACATCGCTCCACCATAATTATGTACATCCCCCGATTTATAATGGTACATTCTCCACCAAAGAAATGAAGACATCGCTCCACCATAATTATGTACATCCCCCGATTTATAATGGTACATTCTCCACCAAAGAAATGAAGGCATCGCTCCACCATGATTATGCACAACCCCGATTTATAATGGTACATTCTCCACCAAATAAATGAAAATGTCGCTCCACCATAATTATGTACATCCCCCGATTTATAATGGTACATTCTCCACCAAAGAAATGAAGACATCGCTCCACCATGATTATGCACAACCCCGATTTATAATGGTACATTCTCCACCAAATAAATGAAAATATCGCTCCACCATGATCATGTACATCCCCGATTTAGAATGACAACGGAGAGCCATGTCTCTTCCTGCTTTGATAATAAATTATTCTTCATTCGAACACACAGCAGCAACACCTATCAACAATAAGAAAAATAGAGAAGAACAACAACACATGATTGAACCGACCCACCCACAAAACATTCCAAGCCACAACGGTGAATCACAACACCACGAACTGACCTACAAACACGAAGCACGAACACAGCTTTCTTCCCACCCATTCTATTTACGACGAGGCGAGCCAGAGTGACAGCCACGCACGTACGAGCGCTTTCCCCCCACCACCCACCTACCACCACGGATGTGTCCATGGGGATGGATATTGTGTGCGTGGATGAGCGGAACGGTATGAACTTGCTTCGTTTTAGATATGCCCTCGCACTGTTACGTCTGCCGTGTCTTTGATGAAAAGACGTAAGACTGTTATGAGACACCGAAACAGACTGACTGGTGGAACTTTACAGAGGGAATGAGTGGGAACAGGGGTCGAACATGGCTGGAGTGAGGAAGGAGGGGAGGGGGGTGCCTTCTAACCTAATGTGGTCCCTACTAATATCACTTGCTCGAGAATTTTTAAAAAAAAGGAGGGAAAAGAGTAGCCTACTTTTAATTCAGCGGAGAGGTGGAGGAGGGAGATGGGGTGGGGTGGTAAATTAACTGTGGTGTTTTCTATTCCGTCCATCCGCCCCTTCCTCCCCTCCCCTTCCCTCGGCCTATCCCTTTCCCGCATACCCCCCCTCCCCCCCCCCCCCCCCCCACACACACACACGTCTCCAGTTCCTTCCCCCCCCTCCAAACCCTGCTTCCCACCCACTCCCTACCATCCCCCTTCCTGGCAAGAGGGTGTGCTAGTATTTTGGTTTCTTCACTGTTCAAAATCTGTGGCAAGAGGAGGGTATGGAATTTAGTCAAACACCCTAGAGAGAAAGAGAGACGTCAGTAGAGACAGATATAGTGCTGATCACCAGTATGGGAGGTGGGTTTGTGGGAGTTAAGGTTGGAGGTTGAACGGGCTAAACTGCCGTTAGATCTAAACTAACCCTCTCCTGTAACGAGTAAAGGCGCGTTAACATGTGACATTCCACACTCTCTCCGTTATATCACCCCACACCCACACCCACCCCTTCGTCGGCCTCCTACTGATCCCCCCCCCCCCCTTCTCTCCCGGACCCATCCCCCAGATCCCGTTTTTCATTCTTATCCTCTCCCCTACCTCACCCACTACACAACCATTTTTACACTAACACTTAGCTCTCTCCTCTCTCTCTCTACTCCTCAGCTCTCTCTCTCTCTCATCTCTCTCGTGTCTCGTGGCACGTCAAGAAGTTGTTTTCACTCAGCTTTACAGAACAAATTGGACCTGTTTGTGAACATACTCCAGAAAATCTTAACCAAAAGGCAAAAATAGCCAGGCAAAGGACGAGTTTTTCGAGAGACAATTACCCATCGTATTGCTGTGACATGCTTGTTGCACATGTTATTGATTGGGTGCATAGAACGAAATCCAGGCCCCTTCCTCCTCCCCTTCCGCCATCTGACACGCTATGAAAAACAAAATGATTGGCGATAACCCAAACAAAACACAAAGACAGTCAATCTCAGCAACTCCTGCGACAACAGCACCCCTACAACCATTTGTTTTCACATAGAAATGAAATCACACAGCATCTGCATTGCCTCACCGAGGCTGTGCAGTCTCTGAAGTCAGTGGCATGAAACGACTGATGAGTCAGCAGCACCTATCCCAGAGCTTGAACAAAAGCTGGCACCTCGCAGTCAACGCTGAACAACAAGCTGGAACCAGCTAGGGGCAGCAAGAGGGTTGCGCCATGACCTGGACTAACTGTGTGACAAGCAGGCAACTTGTCGGAGGAGGACACAGCATCACATTGAAGGAGACAGTACAACGGCGTCCACCAAGAAAGAGAGGCTGGAACGCCGAGCGCAGTAAGCCTAACCACCTCTTCTTTGGCATAGCAACTCGCTTTGGGCGTCCTGTGAACAGCTTATCAGAGAAGTTTTCCGGATCACTCAACATTACGGCCGACATACTGATGAGTATGCATACTGGCTGGCAAAGCCATTTTGGTGCGTTCCAGACCATGATCACGGTTTTGTCTGTCCCATGTCACGCAACTCCAACTACCCGTAGCAGGCTGTCCATCGGGAGGACTTCACAGGAGGTTGCCCAACCGTCGCCAAGGGACATGGTGGCATTTTTACAAGGAGCTCCGTATGGTGGGGAGGAGGCACAATTAAGAGCAGACAGCTGTTCACTGAGGACGGAATCTACACCTTCACACTTCAGCGGCCAGGCGATTATCAGAATCGAAGTCATCCAACCACCACAACGACGCACGAGGCTGCCGCAAAAGAGCCTCGGGGTCCAGTGGCGGGGCCCCACCGGTGCCCATCACACAACCATCAACACAACAGAGGGGCCAAACGACATGGCAGGAAGGCTGATGTACCCATGGAAGGCATGCTAGCGATCACTCAGCGAATGGCACAGGCGGTGGCGTCGATGGCCCCAGCACCCACCCATTGTAAAGGACCCAATCCCTGCAACGGCCAGCACTGGGGAGGGCACACAACCCACAAACACCTAGGCCTATGGCAGTTCCCAACAAATTCCGCAGCTCCCTCCCCAGGTGCATACGGCACATCAACAACCTGTTACACATCACATGAAGCGCCGGGGGAGCAAGCAACTCAATCCTCCCAGGGAGGGGGTTGCAGACCAGTCCACATCACCCCCTAAAATGTCAGCCGCCCCACGCACAAACTACCAGCAATGCTCATCGCACCACACACGACTCAATAAGGCAATACAAAAACAACGCGTTAAGAATTCCACAAAACGACCCGTTTACAACAAACCTCCTTACATAGAGATGGCTCAGTTAAAACTAGCACAGTTTGACAGTGGTAGTAATATACACAGTCTGTTTTAGCACAGTTTAAGCATAACTGAAGCAATAATAATGATAACCCAGAAATTATGTGTTTTCTCAGCTGGA
This sequence comes from Conus ventricosus, assembly GCA_018398815.1. NCBI lineage: Eukaryota > Metazoa > Mollusca > Gastropoda > Neogastropoda > Conidae > Conus > Conus ventricosus. Next base: position 90,438,015 of record CM031599.1, on the reverse strand, counting down.
ATGTGGATGGCTCCATAGTAAAACTACGATGGGGCTGCTAATCCACATTAGAGCTTTGACATAGCAAGTACCAGTTGAACATTTAACAGAGAAATCATACGATTTGTCTCAGCCATTTTCCTGATCATTACAAACATGCTTGTTGCTGCAGTGAACTTAATCGCACCAAGGGTAGACTTCAGGGGCGTGTAGTTCTAGTCAAGAAATGGTTAAAGACCTTTATTAGAAGTGATACCTGTAATGGCATGATCAAAATGGTGTGTTAAAAATACCTAAAGATGTTTTATTCAAACACTCATGAATATGATAAAGATAGCTACCTACGAACACCCCAGGTAAGCTATTATGAACAGCAGAATGTAACTGCCTCCTAAAAATTTAGACAGCGTAACCTGCAGCATATTGACGCACATAAAGATTATCACCTAAATTTTGCTTGAACCTGAATGCTAGAACTGGTAGGTTCCAGGTAAATGTTGAAAGCAGACACGGTGCTGCCATTCGCATATCCTCTTCAGTCACGATGCTCTGCTGATGGAAACGAGAAAAGTCACAAGATGGCTGCAGTAAATGATTTTGGTAAAACCCTTTGACTATTCTTTGTTTCGATCTATTCATACATAAATGGAGCAGGGTGTGCGACAAGAGAGGGACAGTTCAGAACAATGTATCAGAGCATGAAAAAGGAGTGATTGATTACTGTATAACGTCATCTGATTTTCTAAAAGAGTACTCTTTCCGGTTGGCCAAAGATCCGAATCATCCACATGCCCTTTTAGAGACATCCTTGTCTCTTTTACAACAAGATGTGCCCCAGAATGATCAATGTGAATTTCCTTGTGAAAAAGTATATATGGCAGCCAGAAAAGGCTGAACATTATGTACAACAAGTTTTCACTCAAGAGAGCAAGGCGTGTTGGGGATTAGAGAATGCATGTGAGATGGTAGACACAGATATGACAAGCTGTAGAGACATTCTGTGGGTCCTCCTTTCAGGCAGGCCAGTGTATGAAAAAGACGATTAGGGCCAAGCGAGGCACCCAGTTCAGTGAGTGGTTTTGACCTAGAGTGCCTAAACTTAAAATAGCCTCAGCAGGCATTGATCGATATAGGAGGTCCCCCTCAATGGAGACAAAGTTACTTATACAGCCCAAGAAAACAGTATAAAACGTTGAACAAAGTTCGAACAGAATGTGCCTTAAGCAGGATGGAACGCAGACTCGATCTTCAGCGACCGACCCTAGACATTTTTGAAAGAAGTTTAAAAAGTGCAGAAGAACTCGGCCAGTATACGGTGAGTGTCTGTACACAATTGGTTTGATCATTTCTCGAGACTGTTAAATCTCGGTGTAATATTGAAGAGATAAACAAGACGTGTTATTGACTATGAGCACTTCGGAGACGAAATTGGGAACCACCATGATAACTGAACAGGAATGATTTCAGGCACTATGGGAGGCTCAAATGTGGAAAGATGCTGCAAGGCCTGATCTGGTTATAAAATGAATTTCTACAGAATGCCGGTCTCGAGGTGATCCCCATATTTGTGAAACTTTTCACCGTATTTTCACACTGTATCTTCCCTAAAGAATGGACGCAATTCAATCATAGTACCCCATGTATAAAAAGGGGACCCAGGGGGGGGGGGGGGGGGGGACAGTCCCGAGACCACTATAGGGAATTCAGTTTTGCACACTGTGTCAGCAAAAGTTGTCACAGGAGTTTCTGAATGCTAGGCTGAAGAAATGGCAGAGACACATTCTCCATAACAGATGCTCAAGCAGGCTATCAGCGTGGCCACCTACTGTGGACGCATAATCCTTATTTTTACCTTGTCACCCAACATAGAGAAGCAGTATTCAAAACACGCCAAACTATATATTGCTTTTGTTGACTTTTATAAAGCCTTTGATACTATCTCTCTTCAATGCTCAGGAGGTGCTCACTAGACTGGTGTACAGGGCAGGAAGCTAAATGTTTCTTCGCGTAAATGTAAGCTAGCATAAAATCTTGTGTACGGCTGTGCCGGTGGTCAAGCACACTGACTATTTTGAATGCCCTTCAAGTTGCTGAAGCAAGGGTTGTTTGTGCAGTCCTATTCCTCTTTCAGTTATTATAATAATGAACTTGCAGAATGACCAAATCAGAGCGGCAGGCTAGGGATACCACGAAACAACTTTTGCCAACCATGTGAACTTTACCTCCTGCTTTTCGCTGATGATTTTACCTTTTTCGTCTGTCTTCTACAGTAGGCCCAAGCCCCAGCCTACAAAATCAGCACAACATATTGCAACCAATCTATCAAAACTTTTGGCCTAAAAGTAATGTAAACAAAACCAAAATTGTTGTTTTCCGCAAGGGAGAACACTTGGGAGCAAAGAGGGTGAGGCACTTAGTGGAGACTACATGAAGTGGTGGGAAGTATAGTATCTGGCCTAAAATTTTTCAACAAAGCTACTTTTAATAATGCTAATGTAGATTATGTGTCTCGTGCAAAGAGAGGAATCATACAGATCGTTAAAGCCTTATAAAATGGTATGCTGCTACTCAAAGCATGGGTTTTTTAAATTGTTGAAATTCTCAAATTGGTCCCTCCTTCTGTAACGCATCAGAGCTGTGGGGCTTCAAGGAGAATCCCCAAATTGAAAAGTGTACATTTTACCAAAGCAAACTCTTCATATACTGTGCCAACCAGACCCTCACATTGATAGATATATGGCGTGATCTAGCCGTACCCTCTTCTATATGAATCCAGGCCCGATGCGTTCAGTATTGCTACGTGTTCTGAAGCAGGATGACACACGAAACAACTCTACAATGGGCCTATTATATTCAAGCTGCGAATGCAAGAAAGGAGGTCGTGAGAACTGGGTAACCCCATGAAAACGCTATTGTGGCGAATGTGGCTTTGGCTTGGTATTGTTGTTCGGGGCGTGACTGATGAGAAAGAAATCTTTAAACCGCGAACTTAACGAACGCCCTAAAATCAAATTTTGGCTGCGTTAGGCTTACCCCTCCACAGACAGTGACAATTTCAGTGTCTATCAAAGCTTAAACAGCTGCAATAGCCGGACTCAAATAGACATCATAAGGGTATCAGTGTACGATGTGGCTTAAGCCAGGTTTCAGGATGGCGTATCAACCATTCTATGCCCATCCGTATAAATTTGCTACATCATGAACATAGTAGAACAGTGGCCCATTTGCCAGGACAATAACAGAAAAAGAAATCCATGAGGTAGCTGAATGCCCTCTTATGACGATATTAGGAACGAAACTTGGTGCGAACATGCGTCAAACATCGAAGAGCAGATAAATTAATAAGCTGAAAACAGAGAATGAAACAATTATGTCAACCGGGAAAGTTCTTGTATCCTGGCTTGGAAATCCAAATAGCCAGATTACAGCCAGGTTCAATAAAAAGGACAGGTCTACATGAACACGCTCGATGCTTTCTAACCTAATCTAATGTGTAATGTAAGCAGTGCTATTAAGAGACTTTTTTTTAGACATTTCCCCTGTGCATATTAAAGACTAGAAATTATCCTGTCCGCATCAGATGAGTTCCTATCGATAAACCTTTTTGACAATAACTTACAATTCACATTGCAATGAACAAGTCAAGTGTATATGCAATTAAATTTTCAGCGTGTTCAGTGTTTCGAGTGATGTTCATGTGTTCTCTCTCACTCTCTCCTCTCACCTCTCTCTCTCTCTCTCTCTCTCTCTCTCTTCTCATTCTCTCTCTCCTATCCTCTCTCACGTCTCATCTCGCCTCTCTCTCTCTCTCCTCTCTTCTCTCTCTCCTCCACTCTCTCTCTCTCTCAGTGGCTCCTAGTGTCTTCCCTCATCTTCTGAGGGCTCAGTATCATTAATTTTCTCATCATATCCCTCACCCTATTCCACTATACACACACACACACGGTTTCATTTCGCCAAAGACCCTCAGCATTGATTCCTTTACAAGTTAGCAATCAATATCATTGTCTTTGCTGAAGTCATTGTCATAATCAGGAAGGAACCGATTTGCCTAAACATGACCCCCCCCCCCCCTCCTCCCTATCTTCTCCCCATCCTGTCCCCTCTCTTACTCCCCCCCCCCCCTACCCTCATCCAACCCCTACCCACCCCACCCCCCGTCACCCATTTGCAAGCTCATCCACACACCCCATACCCTTCCTTCCACCGGTTTGTTATGGTGTGTGTGTTGTGTGCTTGTGTTGCGTGCGTGCTTGCGTGCGTTTGTTGTGTGTGTGTGTGTGTGTTGTGTGTTGTGTCTCAACATGTGTGTGTGTGTGTGTGTGTAGGTTTGTGTGTGTGTGATGAGTTGTGGGTGGTGGAGGTGTGGTAGTGGTGTGGTGTTGGGGTGGGGGTTTTTTGTGTGAGTGTGCGTGTGTGGGTGTGGTGTGTGTGTGTGTGAGTGTGGTTTGGTTTGTGTTGTGTGTGTGTGTGTGTGTGTGTTGTTGTGTGAAGCTGACCTGCTGTAAAGCATTGGAGTCAGTTGGAGACGGGTAACCACATCGAAGTGAAACGTCATTCATCGTGGGATTCGCTGACGTCATTGATGTTGCTGAAAATGCTGGCGATGTGTTTTGTTGTCTTTCCTGATTACCGTCATGCAGCATCACCACTGTCCAAGCCCACAGAGGGCAACATTGTGCATAGAGACCAGGCGCTCGATGACAATCGCTTCTCCATGAGGGGAAAGATTTAGAAGTAGCCTCAAAAAACGGCTGGAATAAGATTAACACACAACACACACACACACACCACACTACACACACACACACACACACACACACAACCCGCCCGCTTCGCGCCGTGCGCTCGCACGCACGCACTGCCCACGCACGGCACGCACGGCACGCACACACCCACACACACACCACGCACACACCACACACACACTCATACACACAAACCCACACAGACACAACACACACACACACACACACACACACACACACACACACACGCCGCGCGCGCGCGCGCGCGCGCGCGGCACGTAACATTATGCTGATAATTCATGCAAACGCAAAATCCGTGCACAGGGCACTGTCTAGAACGGAAAAAAGATGTCGATATCCTCCTGGATAGTTTTCTATAAGGTTTAGGCTGCCCGAAGAACAGCCTTTATGGAATGAAGTATCACGGTGAAGGTCCGTGTATTTCCAGCGAGGGTCCGCCACTGGCCACCTTGTCTGGTTGATTTCATGTGAGTAGAAATAACCGAAATTGGAAAAAATATAAAGAGACCATAAAGACGCTTTTTAAACTTGTTGCTCTGATTTTTTTCACGTCATTTATTTTTACTTAACAAAGCAGATAGAGATATAGATAGACAGCAGTAGACAGGGAGACAGATAGTCCGAGAAATTGCTTGATTGATTGATAGACAGACAGATTGTGCATTAATTTCTGTATGGTATGAAGCAGTAGGCACACACAACACACACACACACACACACACACACACACACACACACACACAACACACACACAACACACACACCACACACGCACCACGCACCACGCACGACACGCACGCACTCACGCACCACACACACACGAACACACACACACACCCACAACACTCACACACCACATTCATACTATTGGACGACGTGCCCCAAGGTCTACCTACGACCCACTTCGCCACAAGAATCCAAGCCCTACAGACGCTGGCACACCGAGCTGGCAACCGTTGCACACTTATATCTTGCAGCACACGTGGTGCTGTGTCGCCAAACCATGCACTTGATGCTCCTCCTACAAGAGAGCCAACATGAAAGAGAGTTCTGTACCTCCGCTGACCACCATTTGCCTGGACACTGATGACCTCTGACAGCTGAACTTGGAGTGATGATACAGGCATTATAGATGAGATGCATCCGCAAGACCCTTGCAATCTCAATACACATACCACTATACCAACTTGAGGTTCCAACCGGAGAAAGCCAAGCCGTTGAACTATGGGAACACCTGTTTGTGTACAGTGACAAGACGGAAAAGAATGGCATGGTCATGTAAGAAGACCAACCGACTTGCCCAAACCCATTCTAACGAGGAACAGTGCGAGGCAGAAAGGAGAGGAGAACAGAAAAGAGACGGGAGACAACATCATGAATGACGCCTCACCTCAGAGCAACTGCCTTAGAGTGTCTGACAAACTGGAGGAATGGAGGAAGCTGGTGCGAAGGCCTTCTGTGTGCCCCATCGGTCTTCAAGTGGGAGCCGAATACTTAGTAGGTATAGCGACCGACTCGTAATTTTGTGATCCTGATTGCGGGTTCGAATCTCCGCCGGCCGTTTCGGTACAGGGATTTTTCCTCGAATTAACATTGGTTCTGACATCTATTTTCCCATACAGTCCTTCGAAAAAACTATGAACCGAGTTCCGTGTGTGGACCCCCGTAAAGATCTTGCCACACTAAAAACCCAATCACCAACTGCGGAAGAGCAGCCATTGGCCGTTGAATGGATGACCCCTATCACATCGCATGCCACCCTGCTTGAGAAATGGAAAGAATGAAGGAAGCAAGGAAATTGACCACATTGACTGGATGACACGGGAACGACTGAAGGAAGCGGGCCAACTGGCACCTCGTCATCGGCACTACCCAGGTAGCAGCTCGTTGTATAAACGAGTGTGGATTGTACAGCGCTTAGAGCTTGGTCTCTAGCCGAAATAGCGCAATATAATGATTCATTATTATTGTTCTTATTTCAAGACTCCGATAAGTGAATGACCGATTGGCACCACCGCTGAGGGCCCGCAGTCTAATGTTTAAAAACGTTGGCCCGTGAGGCAGATGGTCGAAGTTCGAACCACATTGATATCGGTATTTTATCGGCTTGAAAACACTCTCTCCTCTCACCACCCAGCAGTACATGCAGCACCTGGTCCAGTTTCAGGAAGTTACACAGGGCTCGTAAGGAGAGGAATGTCACCGTCTTCCATTTACTAACAGAGCCCTAGACCCGGTGAACCTATGAAGTTTATTGCCCTTACAGGCGAAGCTATGGAACTTAAAACTTGTGTGTGTGTTGTGTTTGTGTGTGTGTGTTGTGAGTTGTGTGTGTGCGTGCGTGCGTGCGTCGCGTGCGTTGGCTGCGTGCGGCGTGCGTGTGTATGTGTGTGTGTTGTGTGTGTGTGTGTGTGTTGTGTGTGTTGTGTGTGTGTGTGTGTGTGTGTGTGCGTGCGTCGTGCTGCTGTGCGTGCGCGCGTGCTGTGTGTGTTGTGTTTATTACTGAGTTTGCATCCAAATGTCGCTAAGATCGATTCACGCCGACTGAAAATGAAGTTACTAAAATTTAATGCCCGTATTCATATTCGTGTCATTCTGGGATGAGTCATTGTAAGAAAGGTCCGCTTCACCACACTTCTGTGTGATTGGTATCCACCGACCCCCTTTACCACAGCACCGGAACTGGGTGTGTGGGCATCACAGCGGAGTGAAATAACCCTGGCTTCTGACAGGGGGGTTTACGTGATCCCCTCGATTGACCCATTCTTCGACAGCACACAGCACTGGTTAGTAATGCATGCTGAGGGGATGAAACCATTAATCACTGGTTTCCTTCCCTTTGTCTTCCCCCCCCCCCCCCGACCACCCCCCCACCCCCCCCACCCTTCCCCTTCCTCACTTCGCTTTTCAGCTGGAAAATCACTCGATCTGGTTTTAGTAATAACAAATTCTGGATTAAAAGAATAAATGAAGAAATAAAAAAATACAAATAAAGCTTTGCTATAGGTTGAAGGTGTGGTGTGTGTGGTGTGTGTTGAGTGTGGTGTGTGTGAGTGTGTTGTGTTGTGTGTGTGTGTGTGGTGCGAGAGAAGAGAGAGAGAGAGAGAGAGAGAGAGCGAGAGAGAGAGAGAGAGAGAGAGAAGGGGGGGGGGGGGCGTGTACACAGATGATCAATAAACGTAGTGATACCAAATTAGTTTTAAGTCCAGCCGGACCACAAGGCCGATCACAGGAGTAAGTAAGATGTGTGTGTGGTGTGAGTGTGTGTGTGTGTGTGTGTGTGTGTGTGTGTGTGTGTGTGGGGGTGGTGTGTGTGTGTGAGAGAGAGAGAGAAGAAGAAGAGAATTTGTTGTGAGTGTGTAGTGTGTGTGTTTTGTGTGTGGTGTTTGTGTTGTGTGAGTGTGTGTGTGTGTGTGGTGTGTGTGTGAGTGTTTGTGTGTTCTGTGTGTCTCTGTGTGTGTTTTGTGTGAATGTGTGTTGTCATATATGTATGGATGGTGGTCATGACAGCCGAACGCAAAGGGCTATATCAGGCTCTGTCACCACGGTCGAAATCAACACACAAGCCATTCATTCACACAACCCTTTAAAATACCACAATTAAAATCAAATCGGAAATTTTGTTAAAACTCTTCTAAGCTTACATCTCAAATCAGACTAACAAATATTAAATCTCTTTTTTAGTTTTCAGATATTCAAAAATCACAATCAGGTGGAACAATTTGAACAAGGTTTTTCATAGAGCCTGCGTAAAAGTTTTATGTCTCAATCACCATGGGAAGCGAGCCAGTTAAAAAAAAAGTTGAACCATATACAAGTTGTGTTTCTGTGGTTCTACTCAAATTCAATAAAATTTACCGTAGAAATTTACGATGAGTGTTCCGGCTGAATGAAGACCACACTACTGGCCAAAATTCCCTAAGGTAAATTTTATTAGGACTCTTGAGTCAGAATCACACCGAAACAAGAGTAACCCGAGGTCGGAAAGTGTCTTTGCTCTGAATACAAGTTAAAAGCTAAGATTAGAATTCAAACCCGAGCCTGACCCCGAAAACGAACAGACTACCTAACTGAAAACTAGCTGAAACAAAGCCTGCCATCAACAACGTTTCAGTCACATTCAAAGAAAAACGCCATCAACACCCACTCCACTACCCACCACCACCAACCACCACCACCATTACCCACCACCCACATCCACCATCCACCAAAACCCCCACTACCCCCCACACGCCACCACTACCACCAACACCATTGCTATCCTTATTTACTATAGGTTTTGAATGCACCTTATATTTGTCTTCTCTTTCACCACCAACAACATCACCATCATCGTCGCGTTCGTCGTCGCCGTCGTCCTCCCTCCTCCTCCTCCCTCCTCCCCTCCTCCACCTCCCTCCTCCTCCTCCTCCTCCTCCTCATCATCATCATCATCACTGACCACCACAACAACAACATCAAAACTATTGTTATTCATTGTCTGGTTCTGGTGTAATTGTTCTTGTTGTGGTTGTTCCATGCTGTCACAATAACTCACTTCCAAACGGTGGAGGCGACGGTGTGGTTGCACTGTCACTGATGGCGTTCCCAGACCGCTCAACCGTCGCTAATGTGGTCAGTGTTAACATGAGAATCACTGCCGTTCCTTATCCGATGCCAGAGTATCCGTATGGCCGACGTCATCTTGGGCGGCCAGTGTTTCTGTCACCATGTGCCAGGAATTTGTTCAGCTCCTGGGGAAGGAAGATGGACATTTTGTCAGGTCTAGCTATTTATTCATAACTTTATTCTCTCTCACTCTCTCTCTCGCACTCTCTCCTCATTCCACTCTCTCTCTCTCACTCTCACTCTCTCACTCTCTCTCTCTCTCCTCTCTCTCTCTCTTTCTCGTCATGAAAACCATCTCTCTCCTCTCTCCTCTCCCTCCCTCTCCCTCCTCCCCTCTCTCCTCTCTCTCTCTCTCCTCTCTCTCCTCTACTCTCTCTCTCTATCTCTCTCACTCTCTTTTTCTTCTGGCATGACCATCTCTCTTCACACTCTCTTCTCTCTCGCTCAGCACCCCATCTCACTCTCTCTCCTCTCTCCTCTCTCTCGCTTCATGGCCTGACCATCTCTTTCCTCTCTCTCCTCTCTCTCTCTCTCTCTCCTCTCTCTATCACTCTCTCGTACTCTCTCTCTCTCTCTCTCTCCTCTCTCTCTCTTCTGCATGACCATCTCTCCTCTCTGCTCCACTCTCTCTCACCTCCCCTCTCTCTCACTCTCTCTCTCTCTTCTGGCATGACCATCACTCTCTCTCTCACTCTCTCTCTCTCTCTCTCTCTCTAAAACTCTTCTGGCATGACCATCTCTCTCTCTCTCTCCTCTCACTCCCTCTCTCCTCTCACCTCTCTCTCTCTCCTCCTGCACTCCTCTCTTCTCGATCATCTCTCACTCTCTCTCATCTCTCGCTTTTGGCAATGAGCAACTCTTTCCTCTCTCTCTCTCCTCTTCTCACCTACTCCTCTCTCTCTCCTCCTCTCTCTTCTCCTCTCTCCTCTCCCCTCCCACCTCTCCTCTCTCATCCTCTCTCTCTCTCTCTTCTGGCATACCAACTCCTCTCTCTCTCCTCACTCTCTCTCACTCTCATCTGCATGACCATCTCTCTCCTTCTCTCTCATCTCCCCTCCTCTCTCTCTCTCTCTCCACTCTCCTCCTCCTCTATCTTCTCTCTCCTCGTCTCTCTCTCTCTCTCTGAATGACCAGCTCACACTCTCTCTCACGCACTCCTCTCCTCTCCCCCCTCATCTTCTCCTCTCCTCTCTCTCTCTCTCTCTCTTGGCATGACGATATCTCTCTCTCTTCTTCTCTCTCTCTCTCTCTCACCCTTCTCTCCCTCTCTCTCTCTCTCTCTCTCACTCTGGCAAGACCATCTCTCTCTCGCTCGTCCTCTCTCTCTCTCATCTCCTCGCCCACTCTTCTGGCATGACCATCTCTCTCTCTCTCTCTCTCTCTCTCTCCTCTCTCCCACTCTTCTTCTCCTCGCTCTCTCTCTCTCTTCCATGGCATGACCATCTCTCTCTCTTCTCTCTCATCTCTCTCTTCTCTTCTGCATGAACCCAAATTCACTCTCTCTTCTCTCTTCTGCATGACCATCTCTCTCACTCTCTCTCCTCTCTCTCTCACTCCTCGTCTCCTCTCTCTCTCTCTCACTCTTTCTGGCATGGATTGGCCATCTCTCTCTCTCTCTCACTCTCTCATCCTCTCTCTCTTCCCTCTCTCTCTTCTCTCTCTTCTCTCTCTCTCTCTCTCATCTCTTCTGGCATGACCACTCTGCAATCTCTCTCTTCTCTCCTCTCTCTTCATCTGGCATACCATATTCTCGCTCCTCACTCTCTCTCCTCTCCCTTCTGCTGACCATCTCTCTCTATCTCCTCTCTCTCTCTTCTGTCATGACATCTCTCCTCTAACTATCTCTCTCTCTCTCTCTCTTCTTTCACATGACCATCTCTCTCTCTCTCGCTCTCTCCCTCCTCTCTCTCTCTCTGCTCTTCTTCTGGCATAACCATCTCTCTCTCTCTCTCTCTCTTCCTTCTGGCATGACCATCGCTCTCTCGCTCTCTCTCTCCTTCACTCTCTCCTCTCCCCTCTCCCTCTCTAGTGGGGGGTCTCTCTTCTCTCTCTCTCTCTCCCTGGCCATGACCATCTCTCTCTCTTCTCTCTCTCTCTCTCCTCCTCTCTTCTGCATGACCACTCTCCTCTCTCCTCTCTCTCCTCTCTCTCTCTTCCTGGCATGACCATCTCGCTCTCTCTCTCCTCTCTACTCTTCTCTCATCCTCTCTCTCTCTCCTCTCTCTCTCTCTCTCTCTCTCTCGCTCCTTCTAGCATGACCATCTCTCTCTCTCTCGTCATCACTCTCCCCTCCTTCTTCTATCTCGTCCTCTCTCTCTCTCTCCTCTTCTGCATGCACCCTCTCTCCACTCTCTCCCTCTTCTTCTGGGCATGAACCATCTCTCTCTCCTCTCTCTCTCTCTCCCCCCCTCTCTCCCTCTCCTCTTCTGCATGACCTCTCTCTCTCTCTCTCTCTCTCTATCTACTTTTTTGCGCATACCTTCTCTCTCTCCTCCTCTCTCCTCTCTCTCTCTTCTCTCTCTCTGGCATGACCATCTCCTTCGCTCCTCTCCACTCTCTCTCTCCTCTCGGCTTCTCTCTCTCTTCTCGCATGACCATCTCCTCTCTCTCTCTCTCTCTCTCTTCTGGCATGACCACTCTCTCACCTCTCTCCTCTCTCTCTCCGCCTCTCTTCTGGCATGACCATCTCTCTCTCTCTCTCCCTCTCCCTCTCTCTCTCTCTCTCTCTTCTGGCATGACAATCTCTCTCTCTCACTCTCTCATCTCCTCTCTCCTCTCCCCCCTCCTCTCTCTCTCTCTCTCTCTCTCTCTTCTGGCATGACCATCTCTCTCTCTCTCTCTCTTCTGGCAACCATCAACTCTCATCTCTCTCGCCTCTCTCTCTCTCTCTTTCTCTCCTTCTCTCCTCTCTCTCGCTCTCTCCTCTTCTGGCATGACCCATCTACTCTCCTTCTTCTCACTCTCTCTCTTCGCATGACCATCTCTCTCTCTCTCTCTTCTCATCTCTCTCTCTCTCTCTTCTGGCATGACCATCGCTCTCTCTCTCTCTCTTTCGGCATGACCATCCTCTCTCCTCTCTCTCACTTCCTCCTCTCCCTCCCTCCTCTCTCTCTCTCTCTCTCTCTCTCTCTCTCTCTCTCTCCTATCTGGCTGAACCATGCTCTCCTCTCACTCTCTGGCATGACCAACACCCTCTTCTCTCTCTCTCTCTCTCTCTCATCCCCGTCAGCTCTCCTCTCTCTCTTCTGGCATAACCATCTCTCTCTCTCTCTCTCTCTCCATCTTCTCTCTCTCTCTCTCGTCCTGGCAAGACCAACTCTCTCTCATTCTCTCTCTCTCGCCTCCTCTCTCTGCTCTCCTCTCTTCTCATCTCATCTCTCTCTCTTCTGGCATGACCATCTCTCTCTCCTCTCTCCGCTCCTCTCTCATCGTCTGGCATGACCATCTCTCTCTCTCTCTCTCACTCCTCTACCTCTCTCTCTTCCTGGGCATACATCTCTCTCTTCTCTCTCTCTCCTCTCTCCCTCTCTCCCTCTCTCTCTCTCTCTCTCTTCTCCTCTCTCTCTCTCTGTATGATCATCTCACCTCTTCTGCATGACCATCTCTCTCTCGTCACCTCTCTCTCCGTCTTCCTCTTGCATGACCATCTCTCTCCCACCTCTTCCTCTCTCTCTTTTCCCTTTCCCCCCTCTCACTCACTACTCTCTCTCTCCTCTCTTCTCCTCTCTCATCGCTCTCTCTCTTAGCATGACCATCATCGCTCACCTCACTCTTCTTGGGATGAGACCCGCTCTCTCTCTCTCCATCTCTCTTCCTCCTCTTCAGACATGACCATCTTCTCCTCCTCTCACTCTCTCCTCTCTCCTCTCCGCCTCTCTCCTCTCTCTCTCTTTTGGCATGACCATCTCTCTCTCTCTCTCTCATCTCTCACTCTCACACATCCTCTACTGTGACATTACCACTCTCTCTCTCTCTCTCCCCTCCACCCCCTCTCGCTCTTCCCTCTCCTCATCTCTCTCTCTCTCTCTCTCTCTTCTCGCATGACCATCTTCTCTCTCTCTCTCTCTCCTCTCTCTCTTCTGGCATGACCATCCTCTCTCTCTCTCTTCTCTCTCTCTCCTCTCCTCTCGTCTCTCTCTCTCTTCCTGGCATGACCATCTCTCTCCTCCCTCTCTCTCCTCTCTCTCTCTTCTCTCCTCTCTCTTCTCCTCTCTCTCCTCGCCTCTCTCTCTCTCTACTCTCTCTCTTCTGGCATGACCAACTCTCTCACATCTCTCCTCCTCTCTCTCTCTCTTCTGGCATTACCATCTCTCTCCTCACGCTCTTCTGGCATGACCATCACACTCTCTCTCTCTCTCCCTTCTCGCTCTCTCTCTCCTCTTCTTGGCATACCATCTCTCTCTCTCGCTTCGCCCTCTCTCTCTCTCTCTCTCTTCTGGCATGACCATCTCTCTCTCTCTCTTCGCATGACATCTCTCTCTCTCTCTCACCTCTCTCTCTCTCTCCCTCTCTCTCTCTCCTCGCTCTCTCTCTTCTGCATGACTATATCTCTCTCTCGCTTCTTCTGGCATGACAATCACTCTCTCCTCTCCCTCTCTCTCTCTCACTCTCTCTCTCGTTCGGCATGACAACCATCTCTCTCTCTCTCCTCACTCTCTCCTCTCTCCCTTCTCGTCCTCTCTCTCTCATCTCTCTCTCTCTCCTCTCTCTCTCCGTCCTGGCATGACCATCTCATCCTCAATCTCTCTCTCTCATCTCATCTCGCTGCTCTCGCTCTCTCTCTCTCTCTCTCCCTCTCTCTCTCTCTCCTCTCGTCTTCCTGCATGACCATCCTCTCGCTCTCCCTCTCCTCTCTTACTCTCTCTCTTCTGGCAGACCATCTCCTCTCTATCTCTCTCTCTCTCTCTTCTGGCATGAAAAACCATCTCTCTCTCTCTCTCTCTCTCCTCTCTCTTCTCTCCTCTCTCCCTCTCTGGCAATACATCTCTCCTCTCTCTCTCTTCTGGCATAACCATCTCCTCTTCTCTCGCTTCTCTCTCTCTTCTCTCTCTCCCTCTCTCTCTCCCACTCTCTCTCTCTCTCCTGGCATGACCATCTCTCTCTCTCTCCTCCTTCTGCATGACCATCTCCTCTCTCTTTCTCTCTCTTCTCTACCTCCTCACCTCTCTCTCTCTCTCTCTCTCTCTCTCTCTCTCTCATCCTCCTCTCTCTCTCTCTCCTGCATGACCACTACCTCTCTCTCTCTCTCTTCTCCTCCTTCTGGTCTCTCTCTCTCTCTTCTAGCATATCATCTCTGCTCTCTCTCTCTCTCTCCCTCTCCTCTCTCTCTCTCTCTCTCTTCTGGCATACCATCTCTCTCTCTCTCGCTCTCTCTCCATCCTCTCCTCTCTCTTACTGGCATGACCATCTCTCTCTCTCTCCTCTCTCTCTCTCTCTCATCTCTCTCTTTCTGGCATGACCATCTCTCCTCTCTCTCTCTCTCTCTCTCTCTTGGCAAGACCATCTCTCCTCTCTCTCCTCTCTCTCTCTCTCTCTCTCTCTGTCATGACCATCTCTCTCTCTCTCTCTCTCTCTCTCTCCTCGTCCGCATACCATCTCTCTCTCTCTCTCTCTTCTCTCTCTCTCTCTCTCTCGCTCTCCTTCTGGATGACCATCTCTCCTCTCTCTCTCCTCTCCTGCTCTCTCTCTCTCTCTCACTTTCTGGCATGACCATCTCTCTCTCTCTCTCTCTCTCTCTCTCTTTCTCCCCCCTCTCTCTCTCTTCTGGGCATTGACCATCTGCTATCTCCCTCTCCTCTCCTCCCCTCTCTCTCTCTCTCACTCTCTCTCTCTTCTGGCATGACCATCCTCGCTCCCTCTCCTTCTGGCATACCATCACTCACTCTCTCTCTCCTCTCGCTCTCTCTCTCTCTCTCTCTCTTCCTGCATGACCATCTCTCTCTCTCTCTCCTCTCTCTCTCTCTCTCTGCTCTACTTCTGGCATGACCATCTCGATCTCTCTCTCATCCTGGCATGACCATCTCTCTCTCCTCTCTTTCTCACTCTCTCATCTCCCCTCTCTCTCTCTCATCTGGGCATGACCAACTCTCTATCTCTCTGCATCAGGCATGACATCACTCTCTCTCTCTCTCTCTCCTCTCTCACCTCTCTCTCTCTCGCTTCTGGCATGACCATCTTCTCTCTCTCTCTCTCTCTCTTCACTCCATCTCTCTCTCTCTCTCTCTCCTCTCGTCCCTCGCATACCTCTCTCTCTCACTCTCTCTCTCTCTCTCTCTCTCTCTCTCTCTCTTCTGGCATGACCCGTCTCTCGCTCTCTCTCTCTCTCTCTCTCATCTGGCAGATCATCTCTCTCTCATCTGGCAACCATCTCTCTCACTCTCATCACCTCTCTCACTCTCTCCCTCTCACTCTCTCTCTCTCCTCTCTCTCTTCTGGCATGACCATCTCTCTCTCCCTCTCCCATCACTCCTCTTCATTCGTCTCTCTCTCTCTCTTCTCTCCTCTCTCTCTCGCCTCTATCTCTCACTCTCTTCTCTCTCTCTGGCATGACCCATCTCTCTCCGCTCTCTCTTCTGGATGACCCTCTCTCCTCTCTCTCTCTCTCTCTCTCTCTGGCAATGAACCTATCTCACTCTCTCTCTCTCCTCTCTCTCTCTCTCTCCTTTCTGGCATGAACCATCTCTCTCTCCTCTCTCTCTCTCTCTCTCTTCTGGCATGACCATCTCTATCTCCTCTGCATGACCATCTCTCTCTCTCATCACTCTTTCTCCTCCTCTCTTTCTCTCTCTTCTGGCATGACCATCGATCTCTCTCTCTCTCTCTTCTGGGCATGACCGATCTCTCTCTCTCTCTCTCTCCTCCTCCTCTCTCTCTCTCTCTCTCTTCTGGCATGACCATCTCTCTCTCTCTCTCTCTCTCTCTCTCTCCTCTCTCATCCTCTCTCTTCTGGCATGACCATTCTCTCTCTCTCTCTCTCTCTCTCTTCTGGCATGACATCTCTCTCCTTTCTCTCTCTCTCTCTCCTCTGTCTGTCTCCTCTCATCCTCCTCTCTCTCTCTCTCTTCTTTCTGGCCATGACCATCCTCTTCTCTCCTCTCTCTCTTTTTGGCATGACCATCTCTCTCTCTCCTCTGTCTCTCTCTCCTCTCTCTCTCTCGAGCTCTCTCTCTCTTCTGGCATGACCATTCTCTCTCTCTTCTCTGGCATGACCATCTCTCTATCTCTCTACTCTCTCTCTCTCTCTCTCTCACTCTCTGCTTCTGGCATTACCATCCTCTCTCTCCTCTCTCTCTCTCTCTCCTCCTCTCCTCTCCTCCTCCTCTCTCTCTCTCGTCTCACCTCTCTCTCCTCTCCTCCCCATCTCTCCTCTCTCTCTCTCTCTCTCACTTCTGGCATGACAACTCTCTCACTCTCCTCTCTCTCTCTCTCCTCTCTCTCTCTCTCTCTCTCTCAACCTTCTGGCATGACCATCTCTCTTTCTTCTCTCTCTCTCTCGCTCTCTCTCTCTCTCTCTCTCTCTCTTCTGGCATGACCATCTCTCTCTCTCCTCTCTTCTGGCATGACCATCACTCTCTCTCTTTTCTCTTCTGGCATGACCATCTCTCTCTCTCTCTCTCACTCTCTCTTATCCTCTTCTGGCAGACCATCTCATCCTCCTCCTCTCTCTATCTTCGTCTTCATGACCATCGCTCTCCCTCTCTCATCCTCTCTCCTCTCCTCCTACTCCTCTTACTCTCTCTCTCTCTCTCTCTCTCTCTCTCGCTCTCGCTCTCTTCTGGCATGACATCTCTCCTCTCTCTCTCCTCTCTCTCTCTCTCTCCTTTACTTTTCACCCTTTCCTTTCTCTCCTTCTGCATGGTCATCTCCTCCTCTCTCTGGCAGGACCATCCCTCTCTCTCCTCCTATTCTGGCATTACCACACTCTCTCTCTCTCTCTCTCTCTCTCCATCTCTCTCTCTCTCTCTCATTTCTTTCCTCTCTCTTTCTCTCACTCTCTCCTTCTCATGACCAATCTCTCACTCTCTCTTTCTGGATGACCATCTCTCTCCTCCTCTCTCTCTCCTCTCTCTCGTCTCTCTCTTTCTCTCTCTCTCTCCTCTTCTGGCATGACCTTCTCTCTATCTCTTCTGGCATGACCATGCTCTCTCTCTCTCTCTCTTCTGGGCATGACCTACTCTCACTCTCTCTCTCTCTCCTCCCTCCCTCCTCTCTCCTCTCTCTCTCTCATCTCTCTTCTGGCATGAAGTCCATCTCTCTCTCTTCTTCTGGCATGACAATGTCTCTCTCCTCTCTTCTGCATGACCATACTCTCTCTCATCTCTCTCTTCTCTGGCAATGACCATCTCTCTCTCTCTCTCTCTCTCTCTCTCTCTCTCTCTCTCTCTCTGGCATACCATCTCTCTTCTTTTCTCTCTCCTCTCTCTTCTGGCAGACCATCCACTCTCTCTCCTTCGCCTCTCCCTCTCTATCTCTCTCTCTCTCTCTCTTCTGCATACACCATCTCTCTCTCCCGTCTCTCTCTCTCTCTCTCTCTCTTCTGGCATGACCATCTCTCTCTCTCTCTCTCTCTCCACTCTCTCGCTCTCTCTCTCTCCTTCTCTCTCTCTTCTGCATGACCATCTCTCTCTCTCTCTCCTCTCCTCTCTCTCTCTCTCTGGCATGACCATCACTCTCCTTTGCGGTGTGTTGAAGACGGACGTGTTATTGTGCGGCACCGATCCGGAGTGTTTTTGTGGGTGTTACAGAGTAGAATCTCATAGATTTTGTTTTCCGTCTGGTTTTGATTGGTGACACAAAAGGTGCTGTGTTGGTGCAGTCGATTCTTTTCGTGGAATCACCAATTAAACAATTTAATTGCCAAGACAACCCTGTGAAGAAATCTACATTGATATGTGTTCACACGTAACTCTACGCCTTTTAAAAAAAAAAACAAAAAAAAAAAAAAAAAAGAAGGGGGAAAGAAGAAAGGCTTCGGTTTGCACGTGTTTTTCTCGAACAAAGCTCGTGTGCCACCTCTCATAGTCTCTGCCTGTAACACGGTGTTACTTGCAACCCACGACAATGAATGTGTAACGGATTTCACGCCTTGTCCCATGTCCGAGTATCACTGCTGTGAACGTCCAACTCCGTCCTGTGCCCTTATCCGTTCTGGCCGTGTGAGTAGCCTGCCATGAGACCACCCCCCTGTTGCTCTGGAAGCAAACTAAGGCCCACGTTAGACCGCGGCAGCAAAGCGGATTCCTGCTCTGAGAGGAGCTCATCGCGTAAGAAAATGCTTGTTTTATCGATAACACAGCAATAACCGACCCAGCAGTTGTCTTTGAAAGAAATGACTTTGATTACAAGGACGATTAGCTTTATCTTTCTTCATGATTAGCGAACCGATACCACTTTTCTTACCAAGTCCGGTCTTGCGCGTTTTATCATTCTGTGGATAAGTGAAAACGAATTCACTATATCTTTTTACTTTAACCCGGCCAAGGCGGTGGAACTTAACTATGCCAAGGCATTGACTGGGTCAAGTGGGGTAAGAGACGAGGTGAAGCATGAAAGACAGTGGAGAGTGAATTCCTGTGTTCATGGTGATCTGCTGCCTATTAAAAGTGCGCAGCTGTCCTTCCCGCCCTGACGTTTATGACTGAGGATGGTAAAGACATACCATTGTCGAGCTCCGGCTGACCTGTGCGGCCGTGAAAGTAGCCCCTTTCCAGTGACCCCACTCCTGCTACATCCTCGTCCGTCCACAGGATGCCAGGAAAGCCAAGACTTTTGAGATACAGAACTAGAAGTTGGTGTTCAAATTTATTTGTTGAGTCTGCTTCTGACTCCAGTGAAATAAATTTAGCAAAAGCCACACATACACATCAGGAAAGTCACACTCATCAAGATGGTCACACAGATTCACAACTATTCTGTTGTGAAACTGTACTTTCTAAAAGAAGCCCCATATAAAAATCAACTCCCAAACGTTTCCCATTGAAAAAAAACGTTATCGTCGACGTTGACGCCTCTGCCCTTTAAAGCATGTTGACAAAACAGTGCAAGTGACCGTTGAAAACATAAAAATTAAATGTGGATACCATTCTGTACGAACTTTCGGAATCATGAAAACAACATGCTGTCCAACTTGAGGATTCAAAAGTGTCTATCAAAGAATGAAGATGAAATTGTCCATATAATCGAAGATAGAGTCTTTACATTCTGGCTGTCGAAGGGGATCCACAGTGTAAGTCAAAGTTGGATCAACAATGAATATGTAGCTTAAAGAAAACCTTTCATTAAAATCCACCTTGGGCTCACGTCAGTCTCGACCTGAAACAATAAAAGAAAATACATCTCACTCAACTACAGTGGTCTTTCACACAGTGTGAAAAACCCCCTAAGTTGTTTCCAGGTCATTCTTCATCATATCCAATGAGGATAACTCTCAAAAAGGTGTGTCCCATCAAGTTGACACACCAACCCCACGCCCAACAACACTTCACACAAACTGTGAATACCGACCATTACCCCGATTCAGTTACACAATCTCCCCTGAAAACTGTGGAGGACCACTTTTTTAGAGGTCAGTCAAGCACTACCAGTTTCCTGGCACTCCTGTGAAATTGTGAAGATTGTTAACATTCGGTAATCGTTTTGATGAACTTGCTCGTCTCAGTCATAATGAAGTACTTCTTGACGCCCGATTCCAATAAACCTGTCTCCCCCCCAAACAAACTCTGTCACATCTGACCATCAGCCTTCTGAAACAGATTTAGCTAACAGGAGTCCAGACCTTCTCAGGTTGACAAGGTGAAAAGAAAAACTTGTCTCCAGATCAGTTTTTAAAAGAAATATCTATTCCTTTGAAAATGTTACTTCCTTGCTAAATCGAGGACTTGTTATAAGGTAACATAATCCAACGAGACTAGACCACCACGTCCGGACCCGTTATTCAAAATATGTGTTCTGTCTGACTTTAGTGCATCTTGTTCATGTTACGTACTTTTAGAAATCCAGGACCAAAGAACACTTTAATAGTGCAAGTGGGTGAAATGATTGTCCGGCCGGACCCCATTGCAGCCACAGAATGGCGTGAACCTGATTGTTTTTTGTAAAAGCTCGTTTCCCCGCTGCATATATTGCCTTCATTCTATTCCTCCCGGCCCCGCGGTCGACACCAGCTAAAAACGCCATTGCTCCTTCTAATAGACATTTATATGCCTACATGTTACAAGTATGCATGTGGACTTGATTGACCATTTTGGGTCCGTTTTGTGACTCAAAATTGCGCCCCGCCGTCAGGCCCTTGTATACAGATGCATACCACCCCAGTACAAAAGGGACAGTCTGTCTGCACTAAGGCTTCAAGACAGTTCTCCCCAGACACGGCGTCACAGTTGAACGACCCGCTACAACATCCGGCCCCTTCAATAACCACACCATGTCCCCACCCAGTGATCGGCCCATGCCCCGTACTGTACAGAGGAACAGCTCTAGAAATGATGGCCCTGCCGCAATCAAACACTTCTTCTCGAGCAATATATTGTGAACTCCATAAATTCAGGTGTTTCCCCCCCCATGTCTCTCATCAAGTGACTTCCCTCCATTAATGTCCCAAACAATCGCAAATCAGTCATGAACCACCAGATTGACTCCCCAGGTTTCCACCGCCGCAGATCGTTTTGGATAATCCCTGTGCGGGCTTGACAGTCAAGACACTGAACGGTGAAAATTCCGCGTCCCCCACCAAGATCCCCACCACCCGACACATGTCCCGCCCTCCCATCCTCTGCCCGTTACACGATTCCCGACGCTCCTTACCCCCAATTTCCGCCCCTTATCCGTTCTCTGATGCAGAGGTGCAAGATCTGGATTTGGCCAACACAGCCCCATTTCCCTTGGTTCAACAACTCTACCTGTCAATTCCTCTGAAACAGGAGAGTCCATGCTGACACCCGAACCCTGGCCTTCATTAACCCTCTGGGTTATTGTGCCGCCGCAGTTAATGACATTGGCATCAACAGTTAGTGCCGCAACGTGACCAACAGAGGACTGCCGCCAACTGGTAGAATGGGTGATTGATTTTGGATATATTGTTATATGTTTTGTCTTTCTAAGGTATTTATTTGTGAGCTGAAAGACATTTGTGTGTAGTGTGTGTGTGTGTGTGTGAGTGTGTGTGGTGTGTGTGTGTGTGTTGTGTGTGTGTTGATTCAGTCGTATATATCTTTCTCCCATTCATTCTAGTTCAAAATGCTAGCATTTACGGTCGTCATATGAGTGGATAATTTGACTGTTGACATTATTGTAATAATCTTCCCAATTTTTCGGCCGTATGAATTACTCGGACTTGGACATTTGAAAATGGACTGTTGTTTGAAGGGAACGTGATTATTTGAAACATTTACAATTCCTCGCGTCTTCTGTGAGCATAGTGTGTTGTATTGCGCCCGTTCTTTTAGTACTGTGGTCTGAGTACCTGTTGAACTTATGCTCATTGAGGTTGTTGTTGTTGTTTTTTTTTTTGTTTGTTGTTGTTTTTTGTTGTTTTTTTTTTTTTTCCTAACTTCTTCTCTGTATCATGTACACGTGCAGAGTGTGCATTTTTGGGTGTGTTCGCTTGTTGTTTCTTTCTCTTTGTTTTTTTTCCACATGTATTTTACTTTTCTATTGCCTGATATCCTGTCAAAACTGATTTTTGCTTTGCATTGAACACATATTGAAGGTATAGTGTTTTTTTTTTTTTTTGTTTTTTTTGTTTTTTGTTTGTTTGTTTGTTGTTTTTTTTTTCGCTGTCAATAATGGCAAATAATCCCAAGCCGAGAGTATAATGAATGGGGTAATAACGAACTCGGATACAAAATAGGCTATCTAAATGCATGTCATGTGTTCAAGCAAATTATGTGGTAAAATTTACCTTCTATTTTATCTAATGCTAACAATTGTTTTCATGTTTTTTTGTTTCACTGGAATCTCGAATTATCAAATTTAGTCTCAACGATTTAGTAATGATTCCAGTTACAATTTTTATTTAGGAAGACTCTACATCTAAGCTAGAAACAGGTCTTCTGGATATGTACATCACTCAATGAACTATAAACTGATCCATCATATTGATAAACATAATTATTGAATGCATCTGATAGAGTTTCCGTTTAAAAGGGACCCTAAACCGATATTAGTAGGCTTTTTATATAGAAACCTGAGGAATGCGTTGAATGGTATGATAGATTCGAAGGCATGATGGAAGATGTTGCAATTATTCAACAGATGTTGTATTGCTTGGTGACTTTAAACATTGATTTACTTAAACCTCATGATAAATGGCAACGAATTTTTTTGAATCATATAACTTAACACAACTGTTATAGCACGCCAACAAGAATAACGCTACAGTCTGAAACACTCATTGATCATATATATGAAACCATACAACAAATAATACAGAAACTTCCGTACCATTTTTATGGTCTCTACAGTGATCATTTTCCCCCGTATGCTATAACTTGTCCAAAAAGGCGTAAAAGATTCCTAGATGTAGCCACCAATGCTTTTCTTTCCGTAGTTATCAAACCGTTAATCTGACGATTTCTCATGAATTTTATTTACAGCAGACCTTTCATATGTTTTCAGGAGACTGAATCCAGAACAAACTCTCGAAGCTTGTATAACAAATTTGTCCCTATTTACGACAAACAATGTCCCAACTTAGATCAAACGGTCAAACGCAATGGAAAAACCACCGTAGGTTAAATGAGAAATTAGTGCTGCTATTAAAATTCGTGAAAACTTATGTTACAGTCATCAGAAAAGATGCAAAGTATTAAGAAACAGCGTAACAAAGTTACACTAAGAAAAGGTCTGCTCGTAAAAAACATTTTAGGCCGACCTTATGTTCATCGAAAGAGATTCGTAAATCAAATCTGGAAAGCCATAAATCAAAGTTATCTGGTAATTCGTCAAAACAAACAGCTCCACATCTTATTCTGTCTGCAGAAAATCTCAATAAACACTTCTCTAAACCATAGTCGAAAAGACAATTAAAAACTGAATGACTAAATAATGAACTGTTGTTACTAAGAGAATTTTGTGATACTAGACAAATAGGGTCCAGACTTGATATTTAGTTTATCATGTACACGAGGTGTGTAGAGAACTAAGTCATTGAAGGAATCTAAGAGTCGGGGATTAGATAATATAGATAGGCAAAATTTAAAAATTTCCGCACCTATTATACTCTGATAGCCTTACTTATATTTATAACCTTTGTATTCAGAAATGCTATATCCACAATATTTTAAAGAGCCTAAAGGTTGCCAGTTTTTAAAATCTGGTGACCACAGGATCCTCGAACTACAGACCGATTTCCATATGTTAATTTGTCTAAACCTTTAGAAAACACCTTAAGCAAAACCTTCAAAG
>CM031599.1:90359256-90404256 GCA_018398815.1 Conus ventricosus | reverse complement strand
AGAGCTACATCGATGCCCCGTGTAAAGAACCGTGTTTACCTTTGGAAACGGGCTCCCCGGTGATCGATAGGCGTGCGTGGCCAAACAGTTCCGCTGTATGAGCAGCACGTCGTGTGGACAGTTGGATCATTTTCCTCCCCCTCCCCCCCCCCCCCGCCCCCCCCCCCCCCCCTCCCCCTTTTTTTTTAAATCCCCCAGCTAGTCCACAGAGGGATTAATGTGCTGTGTGAATGAAAACGAAACCTGTCCGATTTGATGACTGGTGTACAGTGTGGGCGTGCTTGGTTCAGGGAGGTGCGTGCGCACGCGCTCACAACGCATACGCACCTGCGCGCGCGCGCGCGCACACGCACACTGAGAAAGAGACAGTATTGTGCATTCCTATGTGGGTCACACACACACACACACACACACACACACACACACACACACACAGAGAGAGAGAGAGAGAGAGAGAGAGAGAGAGAGAGAGAGAGAGAGAGAGAGAGAGAGAGAAGAGAGAGAGAGAGAGAACGAACGAACGAACGAACGAACGAAATTTTATTTTAACCAGGGTAATGAGATAAGCAATACAAATGCTTTTTTCCACCCACCCTGGTGAGAGAGAGAGAGAGAGAGAGAGAGAGAGAGAGAGAGAGAGAGAAAAGAGAGAGAGAGAAAAGACAGACAGACAGACAGACAGACAGACAAAGACAGAGACAGGTGAAGGCCTATTGTGTCATATTTCTATGTACATGCATAATACGTGTGTTTTTTTCGAACAAAGATGTCAAACAAAAATAATTTGGTTCATAGACTCTCCTGTTGAAACGCAATTTAAAGACGTGACTTCAAGGCGTCGACAGTTTTTCTTAACTAATCTCAGTTGTAAAACAACTTGGACTAAAAATGATGTCTTCCTGTGAAAGTGGCGAGGCAACATGTAACATCAAACATGGTGATATCCGTTCGATCCAACAGATTGAACACCATTACCGACATTTTGATCTTTCAAATATTGACTTCTGAGTCTGCACAAGCAATACCTGTACCTTTTCGCATGCCCGCAGACAAGAAAAAGGACTCCTGTGAACACAGACAACCCTACGTTACACCGAAGACACAGCACCAGATCAAAAAGAGCTTTTTTATCCAGATAATCAAACTGCTGACAGAAGATTGCAAAGGAAAAAATCTCCAGCCTCTTCTTCTTCTGCGTTACGCAGCTGATACTCCTGTGGACACTCCCTGTAAAGACGGGCAAGGATCAATCCCATCTAACAAACAAAGGGAGTGGAATTTTGTGTGGGACCGTCTTTTTTTTTATTCCGGCCATTAAATGAAGGCAGCCATATTCCAACTTCGGGAAGGTTCATGCTATAAGTGTAACGTAGTCATCCATCCCAAACGGCAACTGGCCTTCTCTTCCGAAAGTTGGTGATGGATTTACGAGTGTGCAAGATGTTATGCGTGCTTCACACACGGAACCTCGGTTTACAGTCTCATTCGGAGGACTGAAATGGGAAATGGAGTCAGAACCAATGTTAACTCCGGGGGAAAAATCCCCCTGAACCGAAACGGCCAAGCGGAGTTTCGAACCCGAAAACCCCCGGGTTACGAGTCCGGCGCTCTACAACTGAGCATTCCCCCCCTCCCCAGCCTCAAACATGCGGGGGTTGACAAAGTCGTGCCCCAGAAGACTGGACACACAGTTCTATGAAGCCTGTTTCCCAAACCAGACAAAGATCAACGCAAACATTCTCACCGAGTTAAGTAGCCCACAGGTCATTCAGGAATCGCTTCGTAGCAAGAAAAGAGAGGCATTTGCCTATTGACTCATGTAATTTGTTTTATGGAAAAGGAGCTAAACCCTAACAGGGTGAGACAGTAAGTCGAGAAACTTGTGTCAACATTAGGTCATTTGGTTCAAAAAAGTAGTTCACTCGTACCAGTCAAAAGGGACTGTTTCCATTGAATAGAGCGGTGGATAGGATGAGGAGGGCATAAACAAGTGAACTGAAAGTGGAGGTTGTGTGGAAGGTCAGTAGGGATGGAAGGGGCGAGGGGAAAAAGGTGTCTGTAGAAAGCGGCATATAAAGAGAGATTGAGTTCAAAGCAAGGCCACCCACCTTTCATCACGCACGAAATGTTACCCCGAATGGTTCCAAGGTACTTGATGCATCCTTTTCAAAATTTCCACCACACATTTATTTCCGAGATGAAATTTTGTTGGTCAAAACCACAAAGGCAAGGTTTATCAGTTTCGGGTATTGTTTAAATTAATGAATGTGTTTGTGAAAGTAAGCGAGGCTATTTAATTCGCTGCTTATGCTTTGCTTATGTTTGGCAAGAGTGATTTTCATCCAGGGCCGTCTTTTTTTTTTTCTTTTTTTTCTTCTTCATATTTTTCTTCTTTTTCTTCTCCTCTCTCCCCTCTTCTCTCTCTCTCTCCTCCCCTCTCTCTCTCTCTCTCTCTCCTCTCTCTTTTGTGTGTTGTGGTGTGTGTGTGGGGTGTGTGTGGTGTGGTGTGTGTGTTGTACCCATCTTCTGTGCACCCCAAACACTGAAGCATGCTGCTCATTCCGACCCCTCATCCACCACAGTCAGTTGGGCCATCCCGCCACAGCCCCGACACTGACAATCCACAGGAGCACTTTATATCAGATCGCCATGAGCGATCCACCACAGTCAGCCTGGCCAGCCCCGGGCCAAAACCCGACACTGACAACCACAGGGAGCACATGAATCAGGTCGTCATGAGCGACCGCACTGCAGGAACCCCGCACTGCGCTGATCACTTCCCGGTTTTTGTTCATGGTGCCTTTTGTTCAGGTGCCTGTTCTAATCCAACATGCGCAAGACAGCACATAGTATGCCGCCAAACTGACGACCGTCATTGCTTAGTCGGGGAGCCCGCGTGAATGAGCTCTCGCTCTGGATTATTTCAGACTTGATAATACATTTGACGTCATCAAACGGAAGTTGTGGTGAACAACCAGCCCAGCCTATGAGCGGGATGGAGGGAATGCCAAAAGTGAAAGGTGAAGATGTTGTTCTGTCCTCTCTTTTCTTGGGTGGGGTGTTGTGTGTACCAAGACAAAGATGTACAGGATGTATTCTTTTTTCTTCTCGCGTACGAAGGCTGATACCCCTGCGGACACTCCCTGTATAGGCAGCAAGGTTTTAAATTATCCCATCTGCCCAAAAAAGGGAGTGGAGTTTTGTGTGTAGACCGTTTTTTTTAC
Organism: Conus ventricosus; assembly: GCA_018398815.1. Classification (NCBI taxonomy): domain Eukaryota; kingdom Metazoa; phylum Mollusca; class Gastropoda; order Neogastropoda; family Conidae; genus Conus; species Conus ventricosus. The sequence goes on along the minus strand of CM031599.1, from coordinate 90,401,032 downwards.
CCTGCCATTAAGGCAGCCATACTCCATCTTCGGGAAGGTGCATGCTATGTGTAACGGACATCCAAAACCAACGGACAAACTGGCCTTCTTTTCGGGAAGTTGGTGATGGGATTTTACGTGTTGCAAGATGTTATGCGTGCATTCACACAGGGAAACCCCTGGGTTATTAGCCCTCATTCGAAGGACTGTAGGGGAAATGGAGTCAGAACCAATGTTGACTCCAAGGAAAAATCCCCCTGTCCCAAAACGGCCCGGCAGAGATTCGAACCCGCAACCCCGGGAACACCAAGAATATGAGCCCGGGCGCTCTACCACTGGGCTGTTCCAGCCCCCAGCAGGATGTATGGGTTTTTGGAATTGATGGAGAAAAAGAGAGGAAGACTGGGCGAGATGAGTGGTGGACAGCAACTGAGGAGTGCAACAGTGGAGTGTATATGATGTGTTCCGTGTGTGCCTCTGATCGTGTGTGAAGCATGTGCCCCGCATATATCTGATCTATATCCTTCTGTTGTTTTCTTTTCTTTCCTTAATCCTTGTCGCAGTATGTTATGTGTATGCGAACTGTTCTTTTTTTCCTACTTTTTCTTTAAAAGAGAAAGGATTTAACTATCTGATCATTTTTTATTATTGTAACAACAGCGTCATCATATTTGCCCACTGTAGAGCATTTTTGCAATTATGGGTCTGTGATGTATATTCTTTGCAAATCTAAGCTAGTCTCTGTGCACCCATCCTCTCTCTCTCTCTCTCTCTCTCTCTATATATAAAAATTATAATATATAGAAAACTCTTTCAAATGACAAGACGAAACAACCCAAGTTTCATCTCCCAACGTTTCGGCACTTGGCCTTCTTCAGGGCACGCTTTATTACTGCACTGACTCACAAACAATGCCTTTTCCCCCACCACTCCCCAAGAACAAACCCACACATGACGGCAAGATTCAAAGTGTTAAAACAATGTTCACAAAATTTTCTCTAATTGAATCTCCATATCTCTCACAGTTCTAACCCAACTCACCAACATCCCCAGCTGTTAACCCACTCCCCATCCCCCTTCTCTCCTCTCTCTCTCTCTCCCTCTCTCCTCTCTCTCCCCCATTCCCTCCTCTCTCTCTGCGCAAGGTGTAATTACATAAATATAAGTACAAGAAAAATATATTATACAAAGCACACACACACCCACGCCCGCACGCCCGCACACACGCACGCACGCACAAAACCCCACACACACACACACACACACACACACACACATATGTATACAAAAAGATTCACATGGAAAGAGCATAGATGAAACAAGCATACATAAAGGCATATTAGTTAAACAACCTCTTCTTCATAACCATCTTTAACACTAAACCCCCCCCCACATACCCCTGTCCTCCCCCCCCCCCCCCCCCCCCCCCCCCAACAAAACCATTGATAACACAAACAAAAAACATAGAACAAAACAGTTAGTTACACACAACAAAACCCCACACACACACACAAAACACACATGTAAACAAAAGGATTTACATGGGAAAAGGGATAGATGAAGCAAGCATACATAAAGGCATATTAGTTAAGCAACCTCTTCCTCATACCACTTTATCACTACCCTCCTCCACAAATCCCTGTTCTCCTCCCCCCCCCCCCCCCCCCCCCCCCAAAAAAAAAAAAAAAACAAAAAAAAACAAACCCAATGATAACCCCAAACACAAACAAGATCAGCACAGTTAGTTACACACACACACACACACACCCCCGCACGCACGCACACGCACCCCACTTGCACACACACGAAGATTATGTATACAGAAGTAAATGAAGAAAAGTCTCGTTATCTTACTCTTGTTGGTTGCTAACACATTGTAGAAATGGACATCAGACAATCATTAATTTGACTGCATATTGTGAGTGGAAAAGTTTAGGATACAATGGGAATTTTAAAAATGCATCCTTTCCTCAAAGATGAAAAAAAAAAGAGGAATACATTCTTGTACCGATAACACGCAATTACATCACCAGGGAAGAAGGGGGAGGGATGGAAATCGAATAGCGACTAAAAAACCGCTAGCAAACCGTGTTTAAAGCCATCAGGCTGAATGGTACGCAATTTGTGGAACCAAAAGCTCCCTTTGAGTCTGTACTCCACGTCATCTGACAGCACTTTTTTCGATTGCGATGCAGCGGAGATTGAGAAGGGAGTGGCCGGTTGATTGAAATGCTTAGTTTACCCAGAGTTCCAGATTGTTTTTTATGTTGGATCTGTGTTGGTAGAATCGAGTTTTAAGGGGGTTTTTTGTCTCTCCAACATACTGGCTGTGGGGACATTTATCGCAAAAGAGCAAGTAGATCAAATTTGTGGTTTCACAATCCATGTGATGCCGAATCGAAAAGGAAATTCGTACGTTTTCGCACTGTAAAAGGAACCGTCTGGACAAGATGTTGCTTACAGACAACACATTTTTTCTTTCATGGAAAGCAGCCTGCTGGTATTTGTTTCTGACTGGCATATAGGCAGAGCAGAGGGGATAAGAAAATTTTTAAGGGGGCGGCTATTCCTTCCCCCAGGATTGGGGATCAGGAAAGCCTTTTGGAGTCGGAGACGGACTGTAGGATTGGATGTAGCTCTTGGAACCATTGCGGATGGGGGGGTTGGCAGGGTTGTAAGTAGTAATTTCTGGGATGCGCTCATGTGCTGTTTGGGTCTGTACTGAAGTGTTGAATAACTGGGAGACATTTGACTTTATCCAAGGCAGAAATCGGGCACTGTGCCTTGTAGCCACAGCACGAAGCGTTCAAACAGCTGGGCGCATCGTGACTCAAAGTCACAGCTTTGGAACAAAAAAACTTTCAAGCGCAGAAAAAAGACTGTAGGGGGGATTTTGTTTGCAGTGGTGAGGTGGCTTGAGGTGTAAGGAGGGATGAAAATGAACATCAGTGGGTTTTGCAATACAAATCTGTTTGGATGTATCCATCTCTATTTTCAAGAGGATATCTAGAAAGGGGAGAGAGACTGCAGAAGAGCTGATGGGAATTTGATGGGGGGATGGACTGTATAAATATATCATGCATTAAATACTGTGTGCAGTGATACATGGTTGTTTCTGGTAGCTCAGATAGGGATTTTTGGCCACCGCACAAAGATGGCTACACTGCACAAAGCGCTACACTGCACAAGGGCGGCTACACTGGCAGCATATCTTCCTCCACCACAACTTCCTTCTTGAATCATGAAGACATAAGCTAATAATGCACTTTCTTTTTTTTCTGCATCATCTTGGACAATTGCATTAAATTAACAAAAGCCCTTTTTTTACGACAAAAAATTTTCAACAGAAAGCAGCAAAAAGCTTGAGGAAAAAAAAAGAGTATTCTTATTCCAGAATAAAAAAGGGTTTTAAAGAGATGTGGTTTTTTGAATGAATGCATTTACACCTTTTCAGTTTGAGTTGATAGACAGGATTCACACAAAACATTTGTGCAGTACAGAACAGTTTTCTTGTGAAGTGTAGAAACCATTTTGGCTGGACTTGGTAACATTTCACCTCATACTCAACAGTAGGAAGAAACTAAGCAACTTGACTGCAGGTCTTCACAGAAGAAACCTCCTCCAGGCAATTTTGACCCTGAACTCCTTACCATGAAAGACAGGCTGGGCCGTATTTAGATGATGACTTAAAACATATGCCAGATACTATTTTCCTGCCAGTTTCAAACCAGCAACTTCAAGGAGGGGGTCTCAAGCATTGCCTTTTCAGATGGATGTCTTACCAACATTGCTATGAGACACCTGTTCTAAGTTGAGAAACTTTAAGCCCTTATGGAGTTCACTTTTCTTCCTCCTTGGCCAGATCCACCTGGAGTTCTTTTCAGTTGTCGCTGCCATTACACTTTGAGTTCTAGTCTTCTTTTTACCAGAAATCTCAAGCCGTTTCACGAGATCATATGCTGATGCACTTTTAAACCCCTTTGCTTCAACCTCTATGTTCAGGACTTTGGCTTGGGAGCCTGATTCCCTCAAGATCATAGATGGTAGCTAGACCAGCATACTTTACAGTCTTGAAGATCTATATGCGCTTGTCCTGATCTGCTTTCATATTGCACTGTGAGTTCGATAGAATAAGGTGTTCTCATGAATCTTAGTGGACTACAAAGTCCTAAACTTCCAAAAAGAAATAAATCATTAAAAAGTTTACACAGTATTTTTGCATCATTTTCAGGATTTTGGAGATGATTTTCGTCACGGTGAAATTTCTGGGAAAAAAAGTTGAACGGGTGAAGGGCAGGGAAGGGGAGTGAGAAACTGGTTGTCAAAAAAGGGACATTCACAGAGTAAAAATGGGAAGCCTTGAAAATTCCTAAATGGGTAAATGAATTCTGTTTTGCAATTAATTATGATGATGCAATTAGTCCATAGTAGGCTGACAAGAGGGAAGGGGGTATTTAAACTTTCATAGGGTATAAACATGTTATTAAAAAATATTACATCTTTAAAACAGATAAGGTGCAAGAACTCTGCTCAGTTTCTTCAGTTTGTAAATTCATATGATTGTACAAGATATAGATAGATAGGATTGTCTTTCATTTTAAAACGAAATGAATGTGGAGAACATGGCGTTCTCAATCAAAGGACAGAGCAGAAAACTAAACCACACCATATGCTCAGCACACAGCCAAAGAACATTTACATTCTTCCAATCTGTACTATAACAAACAGAACAATAAATTTCAAATTGTTTATTCACTGTCACAGACAATTTCCCCAAACCACTTCACCAATGCATTCTTCAAGTTTGCATTTAGTTTTTATGCATGTAGCAATGGTTTCAAAAGTCAGCTTGAGGAAGCACACACTTACATGCAAGCATGCACACACACACACATACACACACACACACACACACCCGCGCGCGCGCCGCACGCACACACACACTCGCATGCATACATACAAGCACGCATGCACACACACACACTCACGCACGCGGACGCACACACACACACACAGAAGCATGCACACACATACAGGAACATACACATGCATACATACAAAAGTTAGATTGCAAACATTTCAAAATGCACTTCCCTCAACAGAATTCAAATTTTCAAGGGCAAAAATGAATCTTCAATTAAAAATATGTACACATGCATAAATGGATGACAGTTCCATTCCACTCTCTCTTCTCGTTCTCTTTCATCTCCAATATTCAGAAAATCACAAGCACAAAACGATCACATCCTTTAAGGTGTAAAGATGAGGACGGTTTCAGTTCATCTGCTGATACTGTTTGATATCCTGTTCCACCTCTCAGATATTGTGTCAGATAAGATGTTTGGCTTTAAAAGATCATCCACACTTAAAAAGACGATGCGCTTCTTGTGATTCTCAACTCCAAAAGTTGAACCTTGAACATCAAATATCAGATGGTCATAAACAGCACAATTTTCTGCATCAACATTCCAAGATCTGAACAGTATTTTGAAGGCAACATCTTCATAAAAGTGGATTACGATGAAGCAGGCTGATTCCCATTATGATTTATGCTGATGTGCTGCTGGGATCCATTCTGGCACTCATGTTCCTGATGTCCCATATCATTACACAACATCCCGTGGCATCCCTGCTGAACATATACATGTTAGGCTGCATGCCCGATGCTGTGCCAACGTCTCACTTGATGTCCATGAACTGTATGTCCATCACCAGTAGGATGGTCTTGGGCAGGGGTCTGGGGCTGGCGACAACACTGTCAGGATGGACTTCTCCATGTCCACGGCCGTTCTGCACACATTCATCTCAATCATGATCAACACCGTCAGGATGGACTTCTCCATGTCCACGGCCGTTCTGCACACATTCATCTCAATCATGATCAACCACAGCACATCCACCATCTTCTTCATCAATCTGTCATGTGGTTTGACCTTGAGTAGCTGTTTTAGTGTCCGATTCTTAGTTCCCCCTGCTTTCAACACGCCCCTAGGTGTATATCACCTGTAATAAACATTGTCCACACCCCCTGCTTTCAACACGCCCCTAGGTGTATATCACCTGTAATAAACATTCCGCTTCCACCCATGAACCACCAAAACATTGCCAGCCCTCACCCTTGTTCTAACCATCCATTCACTTCGACATGCTCCTGCTTCTGTTTCTAGACTATCATCACTTCTGCACTTCCTTTCAATTCACACTGCCATCTTACTGACAGCAACAATCTGGGGAGTCCATTACTTACAACGCTGAAAAAGACATACGAGACAAAAATTCACAAAGTACTGTGTGTCAGATAACCATTACTTTGCACTTTGCTTTGTGTGTTCATCTGTGTTTTGGCTTGTTTTCAGCCTTCTGCAAGAAGAGAACAGGCACGTCACGGATGAATACTGTTCTTGTAATTTACCCCAGAACATTGCCCATTATACTGTTCTTTTCTACATTCTGATCTAAACAGTCTGCAGCATTAACCGTCTTTAGTATGCACTTACCTGAGCTTAGTTACGCCGAAAACCCATCGGCAAGGTAAGTAACTCCGTAATTTGAACATGGTTACCCAATTTAAAAATTAATTTAAAAGAGAGGAAAGGAAATAGTGAAATGGAAATAATTTTTTAAATTCCTACGAATATATATGTTGCTATATCATAAGTTTGAAGAATATCATATGAGCCATTTACTCGGGGAAAAAAAAAAATCTTCTTCAGAACATTCTTCCGAATCATACCTGGAACATCATCCCAGTCAAAATCTAGGTCACTCTAAGCTTCATTACCCAGCACTTTCACTAAGTCTTATGCCGTAAATCCTACAAATCACAGTATCTTCATCACTAAATCTTGTTATAGAACGGCAGAAATCAAGGTTAGCGATGGCGAAAAACAGCATTTCGACCACAAAACTTTAAAAATTCGTAACTCGAGAACTACGGCACGTATCGACTCGCGGTTTTTTTGCAAACGGAAGTAAATGGCCACAGGAAGAAGGAAATCACATTCTCGCGAGACTTCCTTTTCTACGAGAAATATGGCGGCGCCCATTGTTGCCACGTGTTTTACCGGGCGCTGGCAGTTGCTCAGCGTTTTGGCCGTGTGATTTCCGGTTGGGCGCTAGCGGGTTCTCGCCTGTCAAGAGGGTTAAGACACATACACACACATACAGAGAGTAGCGATGACTTACACCACAATGAAACCCAGTATGTTGCTCTCCACGATGTTCTGGTCCACAGAGTTGGCAGTGCTGACACTCAGCACATGGTGCAGCAGGGTCATGGCTGAAACACACACACCACCACGCACGCACGCACGCACGCACGCACGCACGCACGCACGCACGCACACACACACACACACACACACACACACACACACACACACACACACACACACACACACACACACACACGCGCACACACACACACACAACACACCATACAGTAGGTATTCCAATGCAGGCCCCTTGCCTGGCGAACAGCGCTGCAGGAGCGAAATTTTCCGTGTTTTCAACTTGTGCAAACCACATACAAATGGCCGATTTAGACAATAAAAATAACACCAATCAATTTACCAGTCTTTTTTTCTTTCGTTTTGGATAGGTTTTATCATTTAAAAGAACATAATAAGTTTATTATCAACCTTGTAAAGAAGTACTTCTCCGCGGTCAGGAGGCATGCCGTCGCGACTTTCAAAACACAAGTTTTTACACCCACCTTCTTCCCCCGACGAGGGGAGCGCGGCGCGCACAGAATAGCTCAGTGAAACTCATACAGAGTTGTAGAGGAGACTTCAAGCTTCATTTTCGTATGCAGTAAGGGTATAGAAAAAATTTAGTTAAGTTCCCTAAAATTATGTTTTAAAACTTCAATTACTCTAAAATCCGTAAATATGAACGAAATCTGTTCAAAAATATATCAAATTAAAGCTCATATTCCGCACTTTCCAATAAATGGGGTCAAACAAATACGAAACAGTGCGCCGCGCTGCCCCGGCAGTTCCCCGCATATCACTATTGGAAGACTTGAAGCATGTCAACAATGGCGGACGAGTCAGACGTATCTGTGTTATCGCTTACAAATCCAACACTATTTTCACCAAATTTTCAACATCCTGGCGCTAAAAACAACACAGAAAGGTAAGTTGATACATTTACTATATTCTATAAGTTATATTTTGTGTACTTAGAGCATGATTGTATTAAAAATCTTTTTTAAAAACGTGAACCGAGAGAGCCTTTTTTTGAATCGACACTTCAACTTCACGATCGACTTTATTTATCTTCAGCTACGTGGAAGGATTTTAACATTGTAATCAAGTAATCGAAACATCAATTTGGAAAACCTGTGTCATAAAAATATGATTTACATTGTAGTTCTTCAGTATTTCTTATGAAAAGGTCACGTGACTTGGACCAAGTTAGGGTCCTGAACAGAACATGTCGTCTGCTCGAACACTTGGCCGCGATGATCGCAGCAGCGACGGAGTCACTGAATGCATTGCTTTTACAAACTCTGTAGATTCTCTTGCGCGCGTGCATGCATGTATACACACACACACACTGAGGTTCATCTCACACTGTAAACATCACAAGAATACAAAGACCTTGCACACACACACAAAAAAAATAGTTTGCTGCTGATTTCAGTTTGTTTACTGAAATAAATTTGCAAACAGTGATTTATTTTAATGTAGTAAGAATTGCCCAAGCACATGGTTTTCTTCTCATTCTTATGTCCCCGACATATTTTCTGCTGTTGTTCATGGTATTTAGTAATTTTACCCATTAAAATTGCAACATAATTCATTAATTGTACTTACCTCCATCTTGTTAGTAAACACAATGGTTACACATGGGTGTATGCATGTGTGTGCGTGCGTGCGTGCGTGTGGAAAGGGGGGGGGGGGGGGGGGGGGGGGGGGGGGGGGGGGGGGTGACTGGCACATGCATGCATGCGTGTGGGTGTGTGGTGTGTGTGGCGTGCTCTGTGTGTGCTGTGTGCTGTTCTGTGTGCGTGTGTGTCTGTGTCACGGTGCCATGTGTGCTGTAATTGTGTGTGTGTGTGTGTGTGCGTGTACTTCGTGTGTGGTGTGCTGTGTGTGTACTGTGTGTGTGTGTGTGTTGCAGAGGATGACTAGTACAAAGAACTGAAGTGCTGCTTCTTGGTGTTTGGTAAAGGAAGAAGACCCAACCCCCCCCCCCCCCCCCCCCCCCCCCCCCCCCCCCCCCCACCTTCCCCCCCAAACATATCCAGCTGCACAAACAGACTGTTACTGAGCTTGACAGACTTCGAATTGAAAATGGGAAGTCTGTAACATTTGACACTGTGGCAGAATGGTTTCTTCAGCTTTTCCCCGACACCAGCTACCCGATCAACAGGTTGAAAGGGGTGATCCAGCACTGTACACTCAAGGCTGAGAAGTTGCCAGCTAAAGAACTTTCAGCAATGCTAAATGAAGATGTTGATTTGGATAATATTGATAATGTTCTGTCTTCAGTTGGCATCAGTTGGAAAACTCTGAAAAAGGCTGAGCTTTTGAAGATTCCATGTGACACCAAAGTGACAAATGCTGTTGCTGTCGCTTTTATAAACTTTGAGGAACAAAGAGGGGTGGAGTTCAAGCTTTGTTGATGACTGGCTGCAAAGACTGAACAAGACAGCAATGGGACAGAAAGACAGTCACAAAAATTATATCTGACTACAAAACTATCTGTCGGAAAAAATCAAAAGATCCAGAGAAGTTCAGCTGCTTCATGGAAACCATACGTTATTATATACTTTTATGACTGTGCACTATATTATTGGGACTGAAAACTGTTAAAATATATTTTTGATGGCCGAAAAGCTGTTAAATGTATACTTTCTCTTCTTTATAAGACCATATTTTATTGTTGCATAATTAAAATTATGTATGAAATATCTCGCAAAATGTGTTATATATGTGTTTTATAAGCTTTTAAAAATCATTTTGGTATAAAAACAACATTGTACAACATACAGATACAAATTAATGAACATGTGAAGACAAGCGTAATTTTACGTAAAAAGTGACCCTTTTGCGCAAATTGCATATTTAACCAACTTCAGCATTACACTGTTGACTATTTATTCAGAGAAGACAGAAGGAAAAAATTGGGCATTATCTATAAGTGCATGAGAGTAGCTAGGAACAATTTGGGCTCATTTGAGAGCATAGAAATGGATTTATGGTACCTCAAAGTTGGGGTCCGAAGCAAACTGCCACTTTCGCAAAATTTTCCAAAAATTTCCTTAAAAAATCATAACTTCGTCAAATATTATCAGAAGAACATAAGTTTTATATCAATGTGTTCAGAAAATTGAGCTCTTTTAAATGAAGCTACTTTTAAACAACTCTAGGCTGTTTCAAAAATCACCTTGGAATACCTACATACAGACACACAACACACACACACACACACACACACACACACACACACACACACACACACTTCATCTCTTAAACACACACAAAATGAGCATGCAGTACTGCTGGAGTCGCACTATGCTCAGGAAAAACTGTTTTGAACCTGCACCATTTACGTAAATTCAATTTTAAAAAAAATCATATGTTCAGGAAAACGAACATAACAGGCACTCAAGTACTATTTCAATTCATCATTTTATGTGACTCATTTTTTTTCCTACATTAAATAAACACAGGCATTTTTGGCTTGATGCCATTGTATGCTTAACCTTTCATTCCTCACTAGGAAAAATAAGCACAAAAAAGGATAATAGAGTACTGGAATAGCCCATGCTGCTAAGAAGAAAAGGTAACTGGGTGCATGAACAACCTATTGCTCATCATATATGGACGGTCTCTGATCAATTCCATGATCACACGTGAAGACATTCTGGTAATTCATTTCCTGTCTTAAATGAATCATACTTATTCTTTCTTTTCTTACACACTTTTATACACGATGGGAAACATCTTTCCATTTGCACTCTGTTTGTATGGTTGGAAAATAAATTTCAAATCTTCCCTCCCTCACTCAGGTCTTCATCACACACGTGTAGAGCATGCCATCGGTGAATTTTGTCTGCTGACTTATTGCACCACTGGCTATTACTTTCATTAACCCTCTCTTAAGCAGAGATGTTGGGGGGACAAGTAGATCTTGTAAATCTACTTGTCCCAAGGACATCTAAAAAATGACATGGGAATTTCTAGCCCAAATTACCGTGCTTGCCCAAGACCAGCAGACTACTCATATAAAACAAGGACCATCTCTAACCCTTCAGCGCTGTCTACAGCACTAACAGGGGAGTGAACTCACTAGGCAGGACAGGGATGAGCTTGGTCTTGCTGTCAGAGGCCTTCATACCAAGAGGCAAGCAGGATTCAGGAAGAGCAGGAGCTGCAACACATTGCATAGACTGCATCACATCATCAACTCTTTCCACATCAACTTGTAAATTCCCATCTGCTTTATTCCCCTATTACAAACCAACTACCCACTCTCCCGTTCCACCTATCAATAGGTCAATCTACTTTCAATCATCATACAGTTTATTTGGGAAGAGAACTAAGATGGGACGTTATTGTTCTTCTTCTTTTGCGTACGCAGGCTAATACTCCTGTGGACACCCCCTGTATAGAAAGGCAAGGATTAATCCTATCTACCCAACAAAGGGAGCGGAGTTTTGTGTGTATGACAATTTTTTTTATCCCGCCATTAAGGCTGCCATACTCCAATTTCGGGGAAGATGGGATGTTCAAATGGGGAACCTTCCTTTTCTGCAGCAACCATCTGCTCTGCATTCAAAATATGTTAAATGATTTTTCTTTTTTCCGGCCTGCATCGCATACAGTAAGTCATAACAACAATAAGAGACAGTGACAATGACAGTACATTCAGCATTGCCGTGGACAGTTTAATGGCTCAAGAATGTGATTTACACATGATGACCTAGTCATCAGTGTAGATTATATTTTTTTATGAACGTGACTAAAGTGAACCAAGACTTTCACGATGGTGCATGTGACAGTCGAACTCTGTGGTCCTGGTGTAGCAAGTCAACCTGACTGCTGAGTCATCATACTGCAGGTGAGTGACCAAAACTGTCAGTCACAAACTTTACCAACACACACACTGACACAAGCACATCAAACAGCATCCACTTCTAGGTCTTCATACTGAATTCGTGATCCTGACCTGCAGAATATGGAGGATGTGGGGGATAGAGGGGCAATTTTTCTTTAACCTTTAGCAAGCCGCATTCATGAGCAGTAACTTCTACCTGCGGCCATATTCTTTTTGGGTGACTGAAAAAATTTGCACACCTAGCTTCTTCAAATTGCTGTAATTCTTTTCTATGGTTTATGCAGTTATGGAATTTGGAGTCGATGTAGAGGAATGAATAAAGAACATGCCAATACCAACTATTATGTGCTTTGTGTATGCTTTGATTATGAAAAAAAAAAAAATGACACGCCTAATGGGTGTATGACCTTATTTTATCCCGCCATTAAGGCAGCCATACTCCAACTTTGGAAAAGGCGCATGCTATGTGTAATGCGTCATCTATACCAACCGTTAAACTGGCCTTCTCTTCCGAAAGTTGGTGATGGGATTTTTACGTGTGTGCAAAATATTATGCGTGTGTTCACACACTGAATCTCGGTTCACAGTCTCATTCAAAGGACTTTATGGGAAATGGAGTCTGAACAAATGTTAACTCCAAGGGAAAAATCCCCCTGTACCAAAACGGCCCGGCGGAGATTCGAACCCGCAGCCCCAGATTCCTTATTGTAAGTCAGGTTCGTTGTTTAGCCACAAAGACAGAATGAGTTTAATTCAAAAGTGGGATTGAAAACTATCACAACTGCAGAGTTCTAGTTGTGGAACGAAGAAAACTCTTTATTCAGCAAATGAATTATAAATAAAATGAAGGAATTTGGTTATTCTAGACAGTGAACAAACATTTGTACTTGTTGCTGATCAAGCATTTGTGTCAACAATAAACATTTAAGGATTAATTCAGCTGTGTGTGTGCGTGTGTGTGTGTGTGTGTGTGTGTGTGTGTGTGTGTGTGTGTGTGTGTGTGTGTGTGTGTGTGGTGTGTGCGTGTGTGTGTGTGTGTGTGTGCGTGTGTGTGTGTGTGAGCACGTGCACGCACATGCTTGTGCACCCACGTGTGTGCGTGTAAATATGCATGTTTGTGTTGGCGTATGTACGCGTAAAACCTTCATATATATGTGTGTTGTATTTGGTATGAATTAAGACTACATACACAGCATATGTGCCTGATACAGATAAAATAAAAAGTCAGAAGTCAAGACAACGTATGCATGCACATCCATGCATAAAGACCAAAGGAAAACGCTGAAAAGGCAAACATACCACCAATTTTGAACAGTTTGACTTCGTTGAACTTGATGTCAAAGGAATGAGGGTAGAGGTTGCCGTTCACTCCATAGAAATAATCCCGAATCTTCATGTCTCGGGCCTCTGCTCTGGCATGCTGGGAACGCTCCACCACCTGATAACACACACACACAGCCATGAAGTGTTCTCTCTTCCTCCTCTTTCTGTCTGGGCAACGACCAATATCTTTCCAATGTTTCTGGCAAAGCATCTCACAAATGAAACACACAATTGATTCCAACTATAATCTGAAGCTCAATGCATTATCTTGCAGTTAAATGTGCTTGCCATAAAATTAGTGGGGAGACAGAATAATTCACTGATTCTTATTTTACTGAAATAATCTGATCCTCTCTACAGTGGTCTTTCTTTTTTACTGTTTTATACTGGACAGGAAACACAGCTTTTGTTGCTCACTGCTTGCATGCTTTTACATCGAGTTGCATAGATATCTACATATGTATATTTCAATCATAATTTTAAAGATCTTTAACACCCCTCCCCCTCCTCCATATTCGCCTATCAAGGATGGTATCACTGAACACAGGAACACTATGCATCATGCAGAAAAGCACCACCGGAGCATGACCAGAAACAGTAATACAAGTGATTATAAACACTCATACTAATGATCAAATGCCATCCTGTGTGTCCCTAATTTAGGGTTAAGAGGATGAAATCCCTTTGCTGGTTACAGGGGCACGAACTGTTAGACGTTCACCTAGTCTGAGGCAAAGGCATGACAGGGGAGAAGCCCAAGCCTCTGCTTCAATCGCCTTTGCCTTCCCTGATTTGAACCAGGCACTCATTAGCTGCTGCACGGTCAGAAAGGGTTTTCAAGCCGTTAAAATCCGCCACCCACAATTGCTTCAAACTCATGACCGTTAACTCTGCACGCAAACAGTCTTACTGTTTGACAAACCCCTTTTCCTTATTATGGGAGAAGTCTCTCACTCACACACACACACACACACACACACACACAGAGGCAACAAATTTCAGCCTTGAACAAATTGTCAATTTTTAAGGCAAGTCCTACACCTTGACATGGGGATTCACACCTCTGAAAACTGTATGAAACCCGCTGATTCAGGAAAGACAATGTTTATGGTTAAAGCATGTGAAAAGCAAATAAAAACTTTAATAAAAAAAATTAAAAAAAGAAGAAGCCGCCATGCAGGTGCACTGTAAAGCCACTCACCCCTCCAGACTTGGGCAGCAGGACAACCTTGACAAAATCAGGCATGTCGCCCTTGAGCTGGTTGTACAGCCTCTCCTGGTCCAGCACGATGATGATGTCCACCTCGAAAGAACCTGCTGCATGCTTCAGAGCGTCATAACCTGCTCCCCTCACCCAGCCTCCTGTGTTGATCACCACACCACTCGAGTTCACTGGAAACAGTATCATGATGGCATCAGCATCCTCATACGTAACAACTTAAAAGATGACACAGATGATTTAGGCACATCACTGCCAGACAGACATGGCAAGAGAGAGAGAGAGACAGAGACAGAGAGATTGACAGACAGAGAGAAACAGAGAGAGAGAGAGGGGGGTAGAGAGAGAGAGGGGGGGGGGAGAGAGAGAGAGAGAAAGAGGCAGAAAAACAGAGAGACTGGGAGAAATAGAGAGAGAGAGAGAGGAGAGAGAGAGAGGAGAGAGAGAGAGAGAGAGAGAGAGATAGTTGGTGTGTATATGTGAATCTGTATGTCTGTGCATGTATGCATACGTGTATGCAGCTGTGTGTGCATGCAAGTGCTCATGCCTGTGGTAGCATGTGCGTGTGTGTCCAAAAGTCTCTTTGTCCATGTGTGATTTCCCTTGCTAAAAGTGTAAAACCAATACATCTTCTGACAAAAAAAACTCATGTTAACTTGTCTTTATTTTGCACTAGCCATCCCCCCCCCCACCCCCCCCCCCCCCACCCACCCACCACATCCCCCTTTCCCTGACCCCCAGTCCCTTCCCCCTCAGCTTTCCATCTCTCCTTCTCCTCTTTCCTTGTCATCCTCTCCTCCATCCCCTCACCCCTATACCCCCTTCCCCCTCTACCCATGCTTATCTACAGTCTCCCTCTCCTCTTTGTTCTCCAACTGACAGAAAGCATTGTCTGTTCAATCTCCCTTTTGTCATCTGACTGACAGAAACCACTGTGTTTTTCTTTAATCTACACCAACACCAAAGGCCGGGCGTTTCTGACTTTGTTTGCCATATTGTTGCATTAAAATGCCACCAATGCAGCTGTCCAGCACAAAAGTGATGCACTCTTAATCTGCTCAGTATGCTGATGAGTGAGCATGCCAAATCTGGAGATCTGATGACAGCGGTGGATTTGTTTAACTCACAACAAAGACTGCAGACCGCAAAGGTAGATGAAACACAGACAGAATGCATTTTACAGATCAAGAACATCCCAGTCATAACCTCTCTGTCATGGTCTGTTTTGACCCTTCATTGAACAGACGAGAGAACCTGACATCAGAACATCTAGAAATCTGTGGTTTGTGGGGGAAATGATAAAGTTAGTGCCTCTCCTATCCAGTCCTTCTCCCTTACTCCTCCTGCCAATGGAAGTTCAACACAAGTGCTGTTGTCTCCTATCCAGTCCTCCTCCCTTACTCCTCCTGCCAATGGAAGTTCAACGCAAGTGCTGTTGTCTCCTATCCAGTCCTCCTCCCTTACTCCTCCTGCCAATGGAAGTTCAACACAAGTGCTGTTGTCTCCTATCTAGTCCTCCTCCCTTACTCCTCCTGCCAATGGAAGTTCAACACAAGTGCTGTTGTCTCCTATCCAGTCCTCCTCCCTTACTCCTCCTGCCAATGGAAGTTCAACACAAGTGCTGTTGTCTCCTATCCAGTCCTCCTCCCTTACTCCTCCTGCCAATGGAAGTTCAACACAAGTGCTGTTGTCTCCTATCCAGTCCTCCTCCCTTACTCCTCCTGCCAGTGGAAGTTCAACACAAGTGCTGTTGTCTCCTATCCAGTCCTCCTCCCTTACTCCTCCTGCCAATGGAAGTTCAACACAAGTGCTGTTGTCTCCTATCCAGTCCTCCTCCCTTACTCCTCCTGCCAATGGAAGTTCAACCCAAGTGCTGACCACAGCCACGAGTCCAATGTAAGATACACTTGTTTTGTTCAAGTTTTGAGAGACAAAGCAGACAGAAAGCCTTCCCAGCTTCCTCCAACTAAAAATATCCCAAATCGATTACTAAATTGTCCTTTTCACAGTTTCAGACTGGTCACAACCAGGACCATAAGTTTGTACAAACTTCAATCCATCTCTTTCACTTTGGCAGCATCTTACTGACCTATGATACCCAAGCAGCATACTTTCATTGCCAACAAGTCAGCAGACCAAATGGCGATGGCTAAGTCAAGAAATAGAGATCTTGTGATGTTCGTGTAAGCTGCTAGCATGCCAAACATGGAAGCAAAACTCAGGTGGTTTGTATGTCACCTTTTTAAAAAATTCATATTTGATCTTTCTTTTAAAAAACAAAACAAAACAAAACCCTAGTTTCCAGTTTTAGTTTTCCCTGAAGTGGGAGTCCTGAATGGTGTCAAAGTGTTCTCCGCTGAGTTAATAACAATCACAGAGAACTGGACACCAAACAGAAAAAAAATGGTCATTTTGAAAAAAAACCCAAACCCATGAACCATCAACATCATTTCCCCCTTAAATACACAGACATAAGACATACCTCTCTGACTCTGCTCGCTGCGGATGTTGATGACTTCGGCCATGCGGGAGGTTAGGGTGTTGAACAGGGTGATGTTGTCGGCAGGACTCTTGTGACCAAAGTGGAACACCAGCGGTGCCGTCTTGACGTAACCTTCCACCACATCTGCAGTATGTTCCATCACCAGCGCACTCAGCGTGCCTGGCACCGACACTTGACCCTGAGGAGAGCACAGGCCACTGAATTCTTTACTTTAGTTTCAGGTTTTATTTTGATATTTTGAATCATATGCTTCATAAATTTACTGTATCCATTCAAGACACATTGAGTAACTGTATTGTTTTCGCAATGATATAGAAACTATACACATGTGTTCTATTCAACAGTTTTGTTCACTCCTCTGGATTCTTCTTCAGGGCCAACAGGACTGGGACGAGTTAGTCCAGTGAGTATGATGAAATCTGAGTAATAACACCATCATCATTCACAGCATTGTACATCATCTGCCTACCATCTACAGCTTGTACAAACAGAATTCTGCAGGCTTGAAGTGGGCAGGATGGAATTTTAGCTGGTGCTGATTTCAACAAATCCCATAAAAGCGAGTCTCTTAGGATTCTTTGGTTTGAAACTTTGTCTCCAGAATCCTTTTATTTTCCTTCATGTGGCATCATCCATTTTCCATGATTCCACCAATACCATTTCAGGGTCACATCATGTGGCATCCTCCATTTTCCATGATTCCACCAATACCATTTCAGGGTCACATCATGTGGCATCCTCCATTTTCCATGATTCCACCAATACCATTTCAGGGTCACATCATGTGGCATCCTCCATTTTCCATGATTCCACCAATACCATTTCAGGGTCACATCATGTGGCATCATCCATTTTCCATGATTCCACCAATACCATTTCAGGGTCACATCATGTGGCATCATCCATTTTCCATGATTCCACCAATACCATTTCAGGGTCACATCATGTGGCATCATCCATTTTCCATGATTCCACCAATACCATTTCAGGGTCACATCACTATGAAGGATTCCTCTTGTCAACTGTTAAGCCTTTATGGTATTATTTCAGCCCCTTACCTCCATTTTGTGAAGAAAGCAACACACAAGGCAAGGTTCCAGACCAAGTATGGGCTGTGCGCCGATTGACCAGTGATGGTACATTCTTCCTCTTGTTCACACACTGAGCTGTGTGTGCAGCATACTGAGCTAAAAGCAGGATCTAAACTTAAAAGGCGTCATGACACACAAAACGCCTGTTAAAACATTATTCAGACTGTAGTCAACCCTTTTATGTGGAAAACAAAGTTACTTAGCCCTACAGACATCTGCTGCATACATGCTGCACACACCTGGCCCACGTCTAGATCTGTCAGGATGGGGGATCTCCCACACCGCACAGCGTAGTTCACCAGCAGGCGGCACAGCGTGCTCTTGCCCACGTCGGTGGGGCCGACCACCAGCACCCGGGGACCCCGGGTCTCCTCCAGGTCTGCCTTCTGCCGCATCTGTTCCATGGCGGCATGGGTGTTCAGGTACATGGTCATGGGGGTTTCCTTGGAGATGTAGGCCACTTCCGTCTTGCCGCGCAGGTGGCGAGAGTCAAGGGCAAAAGGTACTACCATCTATGGACAATGTTACTGAAGATCCCTAGCGAACACATACTACACAAATGTTGTTTTCTGTTCACATGCCTGCGATGGCCTCCGAGTCAGCAAGGCTTTAATAAACCACATGGGTGCATGTCTAGAGGAAAACACAATTTTCAGGAAAAATGATCAACAGCAAATACTGAACGGAAATGTAATAACACTGAATTGTATATATCTTTCTTGTCACGACAGATTCAACTCAACAGTGAAATTTTAAACTGCAGGGTGTAACTGCCTGCATGAATTCTTTGCTTTGCTTGCTTTAACACCTTTTCACTCCAAAAAAGTGTTTTAAAAGGATCTTACAAGTGTCGAGTCATTACATGAAATTTTTTTTTTTTTTTTTACATCATATGGAGGATTAGCTAATACCACTGGGCCACGAGAATGGCCACCAGCTCTGCAGTGAAAAAAATATGTACATGACTCTCCAGTGTGAAATCGTTTTTCTTTCTTTTTTTTTCATTTCACCACAAATAAAATCCAGAATGGTGTGCCACCCTATTACTCACTGAACCACCTGTGTACATTTGTAAGTAGTTTGGATATTTTCACTTACTGATGAAAACGAAAATGACAAAAGTTGTAAGTATTCTTATGTCATAATTTTCCCATGTGCCTTTTCTATGTGCATTGATGCATGTGTGCATGAGTGATAATGACCATTGATCAAGCACTGTTATACATACCCATCTTCATAGAAACTGTCACAAACGTCTTCTTCAGCAAAGTGAACTGTTCGATAATTTCACAACAGCTGTTTACTTCTGCCTTTGTTGTTTACTTTGAATAAAGTAAGACAACATATGATCCATACCTTTATATTAATTATAAAGGATATTTTAATGGTGCAGCCATGGTAAGTGTAGACAGCCATCTTGGAGCCAGGTAGACATTTGTACACCTGCTTCTTGGTTATTTCTGTGCCAAACACCTCGGCCATTCCTTCCATCAACTGGAAACAGAAAAAAAAAGAAAGAAAGAAATCCTTTACACAGTTTAATGATAGTGACTTGTGTCGATGTGAGTGCAAAAGCATGATCTCATAACAAACAAAATAATTTAAAAAACACTATCTCAGAAAAAAATTCATTTCAAAGACAAGTTTTTATTACACAATTTCTGAAGGCACACAATATCTTTGTTCTAAAAACTGAACAACTTAGTTCAAAATTGTTATTCTTCTTCTTATGATTAATTCACAGATCTTATTAGTCGTAACTCCAAAGTGTCCAATGCTTTTAAATGATTCATGTATTCCCCAATACATGTTTACAGAAAATAGAAAAGTTCACATTCAACTCAATTCTCATTCACTGACTTTACAAAGCTGTAGCGTATGAACAACAAAGAAGCACATGCACGCACACATGCATGCACACACACACGCACACACACACACACACACACACACAGTGACACACACACACACACACACCACACAACACACACACACCAGCAACATAGTTACAAATGTTTCAGTCTACAGAGTTCATGAAGTGATGAACTATTTTGCAATTCTGTCTTTTCAATGATACCACTTGCATTCGAAATAAAATGATTTGTTGGTCACTAGTGCCTACATATTTCATCCACTGTTATTCCTGAATCTATTATAAAACTTTCCATTAACTCTTTGAGTCTTTCCCTTCTTATACTGATGGAGCTAGTATTCGCTGAAATATGTGCAATGTTTATGGTCGCACAACAATTGCTTATGCAGCATGTTTAACAATTTCCTATTTTAGTTTACTTCTATGATAGATCTCTGATCTAGTCTGAGAACTGGCATTTCTTAATTGATAAATTTCTAATTTTGATACCTATACATTATCAAAAAATGGTTTCATGCATTGCTGTGTTCTCAGATTGTGCAGGCCCACCAGTGCTGGACAGCAATTTGTGAATGGAGCATAATGCTGCCACCGATATGTGGACGGTACCTAGGGAAAAAGGTATTCATAATTTCATTTACCAAACTCAAAAACTGTTTTCAACATTTACCAAATAATGTCTGTATCTTGCTTAACTACAATTCAGTCCACACTACACTAATGTTTACAGTCTCACATGGTCTACTTTACATCTATTTCACTGACCTCCATCTGCACTTCATTGCGGGAGTCAACCTCAAAGCGAAGCTCTGAGTTGCGATCTAGCTTGTAATCTTCACCGTCCTTCATCTGAAATCAACCAGAAAAAAAATCCAACACACACACACACACACACAATGAAGTAACAAACCTTGACCTTGGACTTGTAGCAGTACAGGTCTTTTTCAGGCAGATGCACTTAAGTAATAAGCCTACATCTATGGGTCTTTTTCAGGCAGGACAAAAAGCCTGCAGAAGACCCATAGGTCAAGGCTTGTTATTTTAGTGTTCATATTCATGGCCACTCAGTATTCTGACATTGCTTTTCATCTATCTTTAGATAAAAACATAAAAACAAAGTGGCATTCAATACTCAAGATGATCAAAGCCAGATGCAGTACTTGGAAGAAAAGTAATACTAGTTTTTGTCCTGGCAGAACTAGTACAGTAGTATCGATAACATTAACAGTTGTGAAAGTAGTCTTCCTCACACTGATTAGTTGATGCTTAGAAATTACCTCTTATTCTTAATCGTTTCAAGTCTGAGAGGTGACCAATGAATTGTTCACAGTATGTTTGAAGGTACAACACTATTCCTCATAACTCTATATATACACAGAATTATTTCCATGTAATGATGTATGCCGTCATACTATACCATCTTACCTTGCTGACCAGTGCACAGACCACAGTATAACTATAAGCTGGTGGCATCATATTTGATATCTGTTCACAGCAAGTAGGCACACTCCATGCATGCATCTCTCCTTTTTCTAACAAACAGGATGCCGATGCCATGTGATGGTTTACTGGCAAATGTACTATGTAGGTTACTTAGAGGCTTCCCTTTGTATCGAAGTGATTGACTGGTGCTCGTGTGGAGAGAATGTCTTCTCTTCGTGAGAAATGCAAACCAATAAGATCAGTCCTACAAAAGATGGAGGAGGGAAGAGGGCTCTAATGTAGGGCAATACTAGGATCTCAGCGAGTCCGTTTACACTTGCAATTTTTTCGGGGCTGAGGCCGGACTCAGTGCAAACTCATGCATTTATACTACACGAATCCACACTGAAAAACCATCGCGCCCAGCCCTGGCGATGTGAGCTGGGCATGATGAGTGCATGTCCAAATTCCAGAAAGGTCTGGAATCTGTTCACTTCCTTCCCATCCCCTGACTTTGGTAGAAGTGCCTGCGCTTTTGAGTTCACTGCACATACGGATGATTCTTGCTATGCAGTTGAAGGACAGAGGAACAAAAAAGTAAAAACGAATGAAGAAAATTGGGGTTGTGTGTGGGATAAGGACTAAACCAACTTTCCAAACTCTTAATATAAGCAACATTATCTTATGTATGCGCGCACACATACTGCCACAAACCAGTGCATTCACACACACACACACACAGTGTCACACACACACAAGCGTGTCACACACACACACACACACACACACACACACACACACACACACACACACACACACAATTCAAATTTGATTACAAATACAATGTTAACTGTTATGATTTCCATGCATACTCCATCAATCTATGACACGAAAAACAATCTACTTTTCTAATCTAGTGTTATTTTCCTGTTGTGACAGTTTATCATTATTTTAAATCAAAAGGCTATGCAGAATACTGAGTTAAAAACAAGGTGCAGCAGATCAGTATAATCAAT
The DNA here is from genome assembly GCA_018398815.1 of Conus ventricosus. Taxonomy (NCBI): domain Eukaryota; kingdom Metazoa; phylum Mollusca; class Gastropoda; order Neogastropoda; family Conidae; genus Conus; species Conus ventricosus. Next base: position 90,378,537 of record CM031599.1, on the reverse strand, counting down.
GCTGTGGATATAAGAAATTCAACACAAATATTTCCAAATTTTTAAACAACATATGTATGCAATCATGCACCCTCAGTTCCCCCCAATCTCTCTCGCCTCATGGACAAACACACGCAAACATACATTTATGCACACACAAGTACACTCGCTTGTGAACACACACACACACACACACACACACACACACACACACACACACACACACACACACCATTGTTTTCCATAATAACATTGTGTTGTCTTTGACATTAATATTTATACTCTACTTTTCTGTTTCTCTCTCACCTTCACTACTCACCCCATCTTCCCTCCCCCTTTTCCCTCACTCCCACTCTCTCTCTCCCTTCCTCCTTTCTCTCATACTTCTGTGTCTGTCCCTCTCTCTCTTTCTTTCTCTATCTATCTATCCAGCTTACAACTACTGTATTCCCTTTTTCCCTTTTTCATGAAGGTAACAAACAAAACGCATAATCAATATATATGTTTCAGATTCATAAAAAGATCTTTCTCACTCTTTCTTTCTCTCTCTATCTATCCAGCTTACAGTTACAACTACTGTATTCCCTTTTTCATGAAGGTAACTAACAAAACGCATTTAATCAATATGTTTCAGATTCATAAAATGACTTAGGCATAGTGACGACGACATGGTCCTTGACCACTATGTACTGGTCACCATTGCACGTCGCCTTTCGCCGTTTTGTGCGCGCAGCCATGAATAGAATTCCAAGCGATCCTAAAGGCATTGTAAACACCGAGTCCATGGAAACATTAAGGATGAAAATAAATAACCACTTAAAAGACACTGTCCTGGATGGTCTCGCTAGGGGCCACAGTTGTTAGTTACCGCGCTGGTGACCTACTCGTTTTCGAGTGAACCAGTATTTTAGGAAGAAGAAGAAAAACTGTTTTGAGTCATATGTAGAGAGGGGTGGGGGAAGAGGGGAGGGAGAGGGTGGGGGAGGTAAATACATTTTATAAGATTTAGTTCTAACTAAAGGCTCTGCCTGTCTCACCTGGGTCATTCTGGGGATTAACTCTGGGGAGCCCAGGGGAGATGAAAGGTGGAGCAAATCTCTAGTAGAAAGTAAGGAAGGAAGAGAAGGGAGGGGGGGGGGGGGGGGGGGGGGGGAAGGAGGAGAGGGAAAGAAAAAGGGAAATGAAAAGGGGAAAGTTCAAAAAAAAAATCTGGAGTGGTTTTCCTTTGTGAGGGGGGTTTCCCCAAACCCAAACACTGAATGGATTTTCTTGGTGGGGCAGCAAGACTGGCCTATGTTTTGGGGGAGGGATTTTGTGGGGAAACCCCCACGGGGGACTAGATGAGGTGTTTTGGGTGGCAGAAAGGGACTGGTATGCAAAAAAATTTTTTTTTTTAACCAAACCGCTGACCCGTGGGCCCCCTTCCTAATATGCGACAAAAAAATCAGAAGGTGTTTTGGGGTTCGCTTAGGGAAAGAAAAGAAGCGGGGTTTTGGGACTCTTCCCGAGGTAAACCCTTTAAAAACACTTGGGCCCTATTGAAAAACTTGTATTGAACACAACGGGCGCGCTAGCGCCGAAACGTTTGAGCGCGAACTCAGGATCGACTATCGATGATCGAGTGGGGGTGTAACTTGAAAATTTTTAGGGCCCCTCAATAAAGCACAGCCATGGAAAATTTAAGAGATGCACTTTCCCTAAACCCAATAAAAACACCCCCAATAATTTTCCAACCACCACTGAATAAAAAATGACACTTACTTTTTCTCTGCCATATTTTCCCTTTCTTTTTAAAATCACAACTTGTTAAAAATTAATCTTTTTTGGGTGTAACACTCTGAACACAACCCATTTTAAAAACCGTTTGCCCCCCGAAGCCCGAACAACAAAACCGGTTTATATGAACAAAAAAGTGGAAATTGGTTTTTTTTCCGGCCCTACTCGAATTTCCGTAAAATTAAAAAGACCCCAAAAAAAAAAAAAGAAAAGAAAGGACAAAAAAAGGGAAATATTTACAAGACTTATCTTTTCTAAAGAAAACTTTGAAAAAAAAACTTTCCAAACTCTGAAAACAGTTGAAATTCTCCACCCTACATGAACCCCGATATTTTATTTTGTTTTTTTGGTTTTCTCGGGTGAACTTAAATTTAAAAGAATGCAAATTAGTTTAAAAATTTTTTATCGGAAAAAAAAGTTTTTTAAAAAGGGGTTTTTCCAAAGTGAGGGACTGCGGGCAAAAATTTAAAAACTTTTTTCCCAAGGAAAAAAAAACGTTTTTTATTCCCCCGGAAAAAAAAAGGGGCAAAAAATTAAAAAGACAAAACAGGACGCTTTTGGGACCTTTTTTGGGTCTTTTAAGAAAAGTTTAAAAAAAATTAAAGACAAGAAAAACAAAGAAGGGAAATCACTGACCTTAAAAAATTTCCCGGGGAAAAAGGGTTTTCGGGGGGCTTAAATTTTGGAAAAAACCCCCCCGGGGAGAGAGTTCCAGGAATGAATGGAGTGTTTTGTTTTTTTCCCCAAGTAGTATGGGGCCCGGTTTTGGAAAAATTTTTTTTTTAGTGGTGGGGGTTGAGAGTGGGATTATGGGGTTGGTGGGCTATGAGAAGCGGCAATAGGAAATGCGTAGTCCGGGGGCGTCTTTTTTTTAAAAGTTGAATGGGTCTTGATTCGTTTCTGAAAACTAGTTCAGCTTTCCAACGGGGTTTATACGTAGCCCAAAGGCATTGTTTTAGAAATTGAGTGTTTTCCTGCTTTGTTTTTCTGAAATTGTTTTAGCACCTAGTGCAAATGTTTGGATGATGGGTAAAAGGGAAACTGGATGGACTGGTGCGAGAGAAAAAATTGGGGGAGGGCCCCCATTTTGCTTGGTTTTTTGTTCCCTTGTTGAGGTGGAAGTAATGGAAATGAGGCAGGGAAAAGTTAAAAAAGTAAAAAAACAAACCGGAGGGTTAAAACCCCTTTCTCCCATTTTGAAACAAATACCCGCCCCTAACTCCCAAAAGGAATGCTGCTTAAGACACCGAATCGCCTAGCAGATATGACCCCAAAACTTGGGGCTTGTGTATGGTGTGGGTGTTTGTTGTTGTTTTGTGTGGGGTGTGGTGTGTTTTCACAGATTTCAGGGGTGGGAAAAGAAAAAGAGTATGAAATGAGAATTTTTTTTTAAAAATATTTAAATCCCTTTAAAACCCCCTCTATAAACCCTTGAAAGTCTGTATTTTGAAAAAGAACAATTTTTTTATGTCGCCATTTTCAAATTTTGTGTATAAATGATTCATTTCACAGCCTTTAATTCTGGTTTTGGGGAATGGGGGGGGGGGGGGGGGGGGGGGGGGGGGGGGGGGGAGCAAAGGGAATGTAGACTGCCTGGATTGCCGGGCAGATTCATCAAGCACCCTCCGGATGATGTCCCCCAAAAGGGAAAGCATTTTAAAGATTTTTGGCCCCTTTTAACCCAAAGTGGAAAATTCAAAATTTACTAAACATTCCCTATATAGGGGGGACGCCCCCCAGTTGTGGGACATGGTCCTGTTTGGACCCCCTGAAACCCCAATTTTGGGGGACAATGGCACATGAAAAAAATGGGACATGGAGGGCAATGGCACATGGAGACGGGTGATACGTGGGCATAAAGGTATTTGGACACAATGACATTGGCCCCCCAAAAGGTAAGTAACCTAATGGTTTATTGGGTTTTTGGTCAGACTGGCCCGCGTGAATGTCAAAACCCCCAGTGAGAGGGTGGGGGAGGATGATATGGGGGGGGGGAAATGTATTTCAAAAAAAGGACTTGAAAACCTTCCCTCGCATGAAACATGCACGCCTCTGGGGAAATGATTCCTTTTATAATGGGGCAAAGAAATTTAAAGAGTTTTCCTTCGGGTGGTTTCAAATTCAGAGAGGTTAAAAGGCACCTGGTGGGATGACGGGATGTTTTCGCAGGGCCGGTCCCATCGGGGGTAAAAAAGGGTGTCGTTTGGGAATAAACTCTATCATGGACATTGTTTCCCGTCTGCCCGCCTTTGCAGATCTTTCTTCCCATTTTCATGGCTCAGTGGAGAAGAACATATTTTTAAAAATACTTGAAAAATGTAGGGCAGAAAATCGCTGTACTTTTTTTGGTTTTCCCCTGGGCGTCTTTTTGGGTGTGTATGGGGGTTTTTGGGCTATAGGCATCCCCCAGAGCCAGCCATATAATGGTTTTTTTTTTTTTTTAAAATTTTTTTTAAAAGTTTTTTTTTTTTTTTTTTTACTTTATGGTGCATCCACAACATTATTTAGATGAAACCCAAAGGCTTTGCAAAAGTCATTTTCCCCTTTATGGTTTAACTAGGCTACCTTTAGACTGCAGTGTAGAAAAAAACATTTTAAAAACGATTCCCTTTGGGGAGGTGTCCCCCAAAAAAAGGACAAACAAGCTACAAGACAAAACACGACGCGTTTTGAAATTCTTAGGGAATCTTCAGGCAAAATAAAGAAAATTTTAGGACAATGAAAACGAAGAACGAGAAAATATGCGATTGTTTTGTTTTTTCGTTTAACATTGTTCCCCGAAAAAAACCCAAAAAGAATTTTTTTGGGGCCTTTTTTTGGCAGGGGTTTACTAAGAGTTTTTTGAATTTAACCCTTTTTTGTTTTGGCAGACTCACTAAAAGTTTTTGTTTAAAAATTTTTTTCAGTTTTCACCTGCTGTCCCCTTCAATTTGAAAAATGCCGGGTGTGGAAAGCCCAAAAATTTGTTGACTTTGGGGGTATTGACAGAGGTATGGGTATCCCACTGATATTGTGTTTTTATGGCAAATTTTTTGAAGGGGTTCCTGGCAAGCTCTTAAAATTTTTTGTGCCCGTGGGAAATTTACTGAGGGGGAAAACCAACTACTTTATCAAGCTTCACTGGAAAACCCGGGAGTAATACCTGATGATTTCCCAGAACGAGCATTGTTCCTTTTTCAAAAAAGGGTGACCCAAAACCCCCAAAAAGAGAATTATAGCCGTATTTTTAATCCATATCAGCAAAAACTTAAAACCCCAAAAATATATAGTAGCCTAAGGGGCCCTCTTGGGCAAATATGATTCTTAAATAACGCCCAAACAAGGTTTTGACAGAGAAGGAGTTGTTTAGACTCAAAATTAAAAAAAACTCCCCAAGAATTTTTAAAAACTGTCTCAAAAAAGGTTTTAAAAAACCCACGGGTACAAAACCTTTGGGTTTAACCCAGTCGGGGGGAAAAGGTTGCTCAGTCTGGGATCCTTACCCCTCTAAGGAATTGAAACCTGAAAAAATTTAGAAGAGAGCAGCACGGTTCGTAACAGGGAACATATCACAGAGAAGGGGAAAAACTAGGAAGAACTGGGGGAAATTAGAATGGAAACCCTTTTTAAAGAAAGAAGAGCTTTTATCAAAATTAAAACCTTCTTAAAAAGGGGGAAAATAAAAATGATTTTATATTCCAATGGAAAAAACTTGTATTGAAAAAAAGAGCACCAGGAGTGGCGGTCAATGTCAAAACCAAAACCTGCATCAAATATTGACAGCCAATTACATTCATTTTATCCCAGTTCGAACGGGTGGGGAACTCCCCTGCTGGGGGCCATCAAAATTTTTCCCCCAAAACAGTCCATAAAAAGCAAATTGGGTACGACAGTTTTTTAGACTGGGATATTGACCCATTTTCTATTTTAACTTCCCCCGTATTTTATTTGGGTTTCCCGGGCCCCCGAATCCGGCCATTGCTTTTAACTTTTTGAAAATCGTGTGGACCCTTTGTTGCCAAATTTTGCTCCAGGGGCCAACAGACTGAGTCGCACTTTATTTCATGTTATTTATTTTACTTTTTAACATGCGCGCTGGTGACCTACTCGTTTTTGAGTAACCAGTATTTTAGGAAGAAGAAGAAGAGGGCGACGCCATATTTTGTTTCCTTCACTTTGTTTCGTTTCTAGCTATGAAATGTATGCCATTGATTTTTGACTTATTTTCCCTAGAGATGTGGACAGCTAGCATTTAAGGATGGAAGGGCTTTAAGGACGATAAAAAAGAATAAAGAAAATCAACACTGTTTTGCTACTTAAACATCTATTTGTGCTCTTTAAGTGTCGCGGATTGTGATAAGTGATCCGAATTTTAGGAGATCCGAGAGACCAGAGAGTGGAACTTCCGGAAATGTTCTCTTACATGTGAATCAAGTTGTCCCACAAAGCAAAACGACTTGGAGACCAATCGCACGAACGCGGTGTGTAAGTTGCTGTCTGTCTTTATTTTGTTATTTAATGAAAATTGGATAAAATTTAACTCACTCGGTAAATTTCATTTGTGTTTTGTGTATGTCCTTTTTCGAATGTTACAAAATTGTGACAGCAGTATTTTCATATCTGATGACAGACACTGTCGACATTTCGATAAAGTTAAAAATAGCATCAATCTGCCAAGCGGAGAATTTTTTTGGAAAAAATTTTCGTAGGGTTTCACTTTCGTGACGTGTGTTTACCAGATATTGACAGTGGTCACGAATAAATTTGTTAAGTCAAGCTTTCAAGCAGAAAATAGTCGTCCCTTTAAGGTAAGGCACATTTCCCCTCCAGAGCAGAGGTTTTGTTTACATCAGTGATAGCGATAGAGTGATTCCCTCTCCGAGTGAAGGAAAACATCATCACTGATCTGTGATCACGCACCATTCACAGCTTTCTCAGACAGCGTGCCGATCGCATTGTGTAGCAGACGAAGGCAAGTGTCCTTATTCTACTTTTATGTCCATGCTGAAAGTCATGAAAAAAGCTTCCAAATTCCACCACAAGATAAGATAAAAATAAATGTTGCAAACTATAAGTTATAGCCCAGCCCAGCAAAGGCCACATTCAGGCTTCACCACTTAACAAAGATAAAGCCATAAATACAACTTAGAATACAATTGAAATTATAGTGGAATACACAGTTCAGTACTAGTTGTTCACTTAGTTTCATATTCACTTCATATCACTTGTTTGCCTCACTTTCACCAGTATGGTGGGAATTTTCAATTTTTTGAGAATTTATAGGTATAGACGTGTATTGCATTCAATTAGATTCATCTAATTTGTCTGTTCTTGTGTCTTTTTTTTTTTTTTTAACAATGTTACAAGATTGTTTACAGCAGTATTTCAGATTGATACAGACGCTGTTGAATTTCAATGAAGTTAAAAAAGCACCAATCTCCAAGCGAGAATTTTGTGGAAAATTCTGTAGGGTTTCACTTTGGTGTTTACGTTACAATAGTTGACAGCAGTAACAATGAACTTGTTAAGTCACGCTTTCAAGCAGAAAATAGTCGTCTTGAAGGTAAGGCCCAGTCCATCCAGCAAAGAGGTTTTGTTTACATCAGTAATCTAATAGGGGATAGAGTGATTCCCCTCCGAGGAAGGAAAACATCATCCTGATCGGATCAGCACCATTAAAAGCTTTTTCAGACAGGTCCCGGTCGCAGTTAATTTGGGTGATTGTTTTACATACAAAGACAAGTCCCCTATTTTTTTTTTATGCCCCATTGCTATGTCGGAAAAATAAAAGCTTCCATTCCACCCCAAATACATCGACTTTTAAGCCAGTAAAAAACTTAGTTGATACAAAAAGTAAAATACAGTCTTTCAGTGTTCATTCATTTCAAATTCACTTCTATCACTGTGTCCCTAAAATTTTTTAGCCGTTTAAGGAATTTCAATTTTTCAGAATTTAATGGGGAAAAACGGTTTTTTTTCATTCAAAATTCATTTTTTTGTCTGTTTTTGTTTTTTTTTTTTAACAATGTTCAGATGGTACAGCAGTTTTTTTCAGATCTGTACAACGCGGGGAAAATTTCATGAATTTAAAAATAGCACCAATCTGCAACGGAGATTTTGGGGAAAATTCCAGGGGATTCATTTTCATGACGTGTGTTTCCAAAGTTGACAGGGGTCACGAATGAACTTTTTAAATCAACTTTAAGCAAAAATAGTCTCTTAAAGGGTAACCCGTCCCTCCAAGGCAGAGGTTTTTAAACACAGTGATAGGCGATAGGGATTCCCCCTCAGTGAAGGAAAACAAAAACTGATCTTGATCACGCAAAATTCACGCTTTTCTCAACTTTTGGCCGGGCTTGGGAAAAGTTTGATGTTTTGGTTTTGTACATACAAAAGACTTCCTTATTTTAAATTTTTTTTATTCCTTTGTGTTTCAAAAAATAATTTCATTCCACCGCAAAGATAACGACTTTAAGCCAGTAAAACAACTTATTTGTAAATGAATAAAATCAGTCAGTAAGAAATTCATTTCATTTTCTTTTCACTCGTTTCACTGTTTTTTGCCTCACCTTTCACCAGTTTGAGGAATTAAAATTTTTTTTTTCCAAATTAAATGGGGGATAGACAATGATTGCTTTCACTTAGTTTCTCTATTTTTGAATGTTCTTTGTCTTTTTTGTTGTTTTTGCTCTCCTTGAAAGTTCCTTATTTGTTGTTATGTCAAAAGTGGGATGCTGCTCTTGTGAATGGATTTGGAAATTAAACTTGACACAAAAAAACAGGCCCCCACCTGTTAGTGTCCCTAGTTTTATTGCAAAAAGTAATACATCAAATTTTTTTTGCGACATCACATTTTTTTTCGGCACAGTTTTGCCCTTGGATTCCCTTTTCATTTCTGGGCTGTTAAAATGTTTAATTTTGTAAGGAAAACATATTCATTAATTTTTTCATTCGTTTTCATCATTATTGAGAATAACACCCTTTTGTTTTTTTTTTTCTGTATGGCCAATGTTCACAAAAAGTGATGGGAAAATTTTTCATTGTTGTTTTGATTTCTACTTGTTTGCGACCCGGATCCCTGATGGCCCAGCACAAAAGAAAAAATTGAAACAAAGCACTTTAGGTATTGAATTCAGTGAATTTCCCCTTTTTGTCATTTGGGTTTAGTTTGGAAAACTGTAGAAAACACTGTAATTTGTTGAACAGAAATTTTTAAATTTTTAAATAAAGGGAAAACCTTTATTTAGATCATTAAGTCAAATTATAAACTTGAAATTTATAGAAAGACGTTTTTATGATTTTTCAAATGTAAATTTCATTCAAAACTCCCTCTTATCTTTCCCCCCCCAACCATTTTCTTGGTTTGTTGGTGTGTTTGGTGTGTTGTGTGTGGTGTGTGTGACATACGATTTTAGGGGTTTCCTTTTAATTTTGGGTTTTAAAGTTTTTAATTCATATCTTTTAAACTTCGACCAAATTCAGCAAAAAAAAATACCTGAAAAAGGGGGAAATCACGTATGAATAACCTGGTTTCGTACAGCTTTAAATTTTTTTTTTTTTTTTTTAAAACAAACTTTAAAAGTTCCTGCCCCCCTCGTTCTTATTGTTCAAAGTGAGGTACAATATTTAAGTAGATGAAATTACGCAGAACTACAAAAACCTTTTTATTGTATGATGACCTTACATCCAATTTCGTTATTTGTCAAGAATGTATTCTTCTGATTTTTTTGTCATTCTCAAACTCATTTTCATGAAGAACAGGTCGAACTCCCGTATTTACCTTGCCCACTTGTAATGTCTTCACAAACAAATTAAACCCCTGGTTCCCTTTTTCCTTTTGGGCCAATGTAATTTCTTTAGTAATAGTCACAAACACACAGCAATGGAACACATAGACAAACCCAGAAGACAACAAAAAACATATGCCGGGACCACACCACCCCCACACACACACAACCACACAAAACACAAAACCACACAACAAACCAAAAAGAGTGAAATATGTGGGGAAAATGTGTGCAAAAAATACACACACACCCCCCCCAACACCCCAACAACAAACACACCCCACAAAACACACACAATTTTCTTTTCAATTTTTGGGCTGTTGTCTGTTATTCTTTCTTGTGTTCTTTCACCCCCCACACCAACACACCCCAACACATACACACCCCATACGCCAAACACACACAAACACACAAACACACAACACAAACAAACCCCATACCCCAACTTTCACACATTTACACAAAACCACACACCACATTCCACCACACACACACACACCACACACACACACACACACCACACAACATACACACACACATTACACAACACTTTTAATACCCCTATAACACCACATACTCATGACACACACAACTACACAACAAAACACCCCACACACACACAAACACTCACCCCGCATTTCATTTGTGAAAATGTGAGGCATCCCACACATGAAATAGAAGCTAGACTTCCCGTATTTGCATCAGTCATACGGCTTGCATTTTGTGCATGCATCCTATGTGGGCCCTTTTTATAATTTGTTATGTGAAAATTTGGCCCCCTTTTTTGTGAGGAGTTTGGGGAGAATGGTGGAAACAGGGGGGAAAGGGAAACAGTTGTTACAGACAATTCGTAAGGCCCATATATTTAGTGTAAAGCAATAAATTTTTTATTTAAAAAACAGCAGTAGGTGGATGAAGAAAAAATTGGAAAATGGGTGTGCGTGTGCATATGCGCACGCACGAAACCCGCGCATGTGTGTGCTTTTGTGTGTGGGGGTTGTTTTGTGTGTGTGTGTGGGGTTGTGTTCACATGTGGTTTTCAGTGCTGTTTTGGGTTTTGAGCCAAATGATTTTTAAAAGGTTTTCTGTTCCCGAAAAAAAAAATAAAGGGGTGAAAAAAAAAACAAAAAGAAAAAATTTGTACCCGGTCAACTAAGAATTGTACTAGGTAGCTTTTGGTTACTTCTAATGAAGTGAAAGATATTTCAAAATCACGGTATAGTGAAACAATCTTTTCTTCAAGCTTCATTTTCTGTTTGCATTGATTCAGAAGATAAGAATAATGTCTAATCTCCCCTTTTTCATGTTCCAGATGAAATCATGCAGATCTATCAGATATATTAAGGAGCTTATAAAGAGTGAATTGAAATTTTTTGCGGAAAGAAGGATAACCAGCTGGGCTGTTTTGAAGATAGTACTGATGCTCAGAATAAAAACCTCGTCACAAACGGCAGCCAGGCAAGCTGTGCACTAGTGCATGTAACTTTGCAAACATATCTGCATTTAACGCAACAAGGTTGTTGGGGTTTTTTTTGTGTTGTTTTGTACAGATTGCCCAGAGGGTTTGGGGGATGTTTGGTAGTGCATTACTTGTATCGAAAAGACAGCCAGTGAGTCAGCGATTTGGTATGAACCTCTCTGATCATCACCTATTTACTTTGCAGTGTTGGTATTCTGGGGGAGATCATTGAAGTGTAAAGTGAAAAAACAAATTGAAAAGTAGGGCCTCTACCTGCGGGCTTCTGAGTCCTTACCTTGCAAGCCTTAGAGAGAGGAGAGAGGGAGAGGCGTTTTTGTTTGTTTTTTGAATTGTTTGAATAGTTTGCAGGTATTCTGGCAAGCCCCATGATTAACATAGGAAATGAGAAGCTGTGTCTGCTGTTGAAGTAAAATAGATTATTAAAAAAAAATTTGTGTCATGATTTCCGTATTTGAATGTTTCTGTAGGTAGACTGAACTACACATCATTTTATAATATGCCAAGAAGGGCAAAGTAGTGCATGACATTAAGGAAGGCTTATCCATAATGATCTAGTTACTGTTAGCATTAATCATGTTTGTAAACTCCACAGCAGTTGTCATTTGATCAAGTAGCATTACATGATCTGAAAGTTCTTTGTGATCTGAAAGAGCTTTGTGAGACCAAAAGAAATCACAGCAGGGGTGGGGACACTTGGGCTGTCCCTTTTTCAAACAGGAAGTGGGAGATGTTTCAATGTCATGATCAGTTTAGATTATGAAGGGCTTGTGGCACAACAATAGGCTGCATCATGTTTCAGTTGAAATTCTGAGATAATCATTCATAGATACTTTCATAGATGATCTGTGTGTTTTAGTCTTTTTACATTGATAAGCTGAAAGTTATGTGGGTTTTTTTTTGTGTGTTTTTGATGCCAGAGAGGAGAAGGAGAGAAAGAACTGGAAAGAGAGAGAGAGAGAGAGAGAGAGAGCGAGAGAGAGAGAACAGATTGAGAGTAAGGAGGGAGAGCGAGCATATAAGTGTAGTAAATGGGTGATGGGAGATAGAATTACTTATTCTGAGGATGATTATGGGTGAGATAGGTATTTGCTACACTGTGCTTTTTGAATGAGGACAAGACATAATTCTTCAGAATAAAGAAAGAGTCTTGCACTTGTAAGACAATTTGTCAGATCCTCCCCCTATGCACACTGTTTCTCTCATTGTCTCTGACACACACACACACACACACACACACCACACACACACACACACACACACACACACACACACACAGTGATACATACATGATACACACACACTCTCTCTGTCTCTGTCTCTCTCTGTCTCTCTCATATGGTCTGTCTCTCTTTCTCTCACAAAGCAGATATTATGTGACAGCTTTGCAGCATGGAGGGAGAAAATGAAGTGCTATTTGTGTTATTTCATCCTGTCCTTGCACAAATGAAGAATTTTTTAAATTTCGAAGTCAGTTTAGATTGGCATATCTCTTGGCATGCACTTATTAGCAACCTGTTAAAACTCTTGCATTTTATTTGTTTATTTTATAAACAAAATAATATTCAAGTCAAGGCCTTTTCTTATCCTATGAAATAGTCTTCTGAATGAGTGTTAGTTAATGTTCATGTGCAGCTGCTTGCTTTTCTACAATGACTGTAATTATCTTCACCCCATCATGGGGGGCAGTGGCCTAATCATGAATAAAACAGTCCTGAAAAGTCTGTCTGTCTGTCTCTCTCTCCCTCACACACACACTCACACACACACACTTACACACACACACTTACACACACACACACACACACACACACACACACACACACACACACACAACACAGTATTGGAATGAAATTAATTGGAATGAAAGTAATGTAATTAATCCTTTTTTGTAGAAGCAAAGAGGATAAGATGAAATTGAGAGACTGAGAGAGAGAGAAAGGAGAGGAGAGAGCGAGGGAGGGAGGGAGAGAAACAATTTATTCACTCAAGGCAAGATTGATACATAGAAAAGGAGCAACATTACTTTATGAGAATGATAATGAATGATAATTTATTCAAAACAAGCCATGGCCCCATCTGAAGGGGGTCAAACATATGAACTGTGAATAATATAATAAATCAAAATCAAAATTATCATTTTAACACACGCTATGTCTATGTAAAACGTACGAACATATTTACTTTGCTCGACTTATTCAGATAAAGCTCTAAGCGTTTAAATGATTTGTACAGGTATATTGCTAAGTTTCTTATTACGTTTTCATTTTTTGTTGACAGTAGCAATATTAAACGAAAATTAGATGGTCTACTATAAATTTTGGTGGAATGTACTTATTTCTTAAATCATTCAACATGGACAGCTAAACACGAAATGAATCTCATCCCTATTGCTGAACTACATAGACGACATGTGCAGCTCCATTTCCACCATACTTATATCTTTGGGAGTGCACGGCGATATCAGATACTCCAAACCTAAACTTGGTTAGTGCAGTTCTTACAAAAGTACACAAGGACAATGAAAAGTATGGTTCAATCAAATGATTAACTTTAGTTTAAACAATCTATACAATGAAAATCTGTCGCTCGTCTGAATATGAGAGTCCCATTCCTGCCACCTACAATCAATGATGCGTTGCTTGAAACAAGCCAAAAAGCTTCTTGCACATCCAACACCCTGACTCATCCATGCATAGAAAAAAACATAATTACATAAACATTTACGTACACTACTTGCCCATGTTTGCTTACCTCTTGATCAAGTATATACATAGTCTTATACGCCATAGCTGGTAGTCTGTTATCATTCATTTGAACTACTTTTAAAACCAATATTTTATACTTTCGTGTAAGCATTTAAGTAAATAGGATACCTTCCAAGTTCTCCGTAAATAAGATCGTTTGGAGTCTTTTGATCAACATGCAAAAAAATTTTTCATAGCAAATAAATGTACTTTTTCAATGTCTTGATTGTTTGTCAATCCCCAAATCTCAGCTCCATATAGAGCTACATGGTTGAACTTGTATATCAAACAATTTAAAAAATATATTCGGGGAATACTTATCAAACTTATACAGTAAGGACAAAATTCTCACGACAGATCTTTTGGCTCCGCTGACCAGATCTTGGCAAGTAAACCTAAAACTAAGCCTAGTTGAAAAATATAGTCCGAGATATTTATATACATTGACAACAGGCATCTGAATGCTTCCATATAACCATGTTTCACGTGCCGCTAAATACCCTCCTTTACGAAAAACTATAATGTTAGATTTTTCCATGTTCACTTTAAGTTCCAGTCTCTCCGCCTCCGAATATAATTGATTTAGTTGATTTTGTAAACCGATCGAGTTTCAGACAACAGGACAATATCATCAGCAAAAAGCATAATAAATAATTCTGCTAAATCAAATGTTAAAACACCATGTTTACCATTCTCAATGATTTGTTGAGCCAAATCATTGATAAATAATGAAAACAAGATGGGGCTACACACATCGCCCTGTTTTACTGCCCTTGTACATTTTATTAAATCACTAACTCTAGCACCACATTTAACTCTAGCTTTAACATCATAATACATACTTTCTACACAGCGGTAAAGTTTCCTTTATTTTCCTTATTTTTCAGTATTGGCCATAAAAAATTGTCTTGAAATCGAGTCAAAAGCTTTTTCAAAATCTATAAAAGCTACATATAATTTTCGGTTATATGCAAACTGCTTTTGTATAGCTGCCAATAGAGTAAACATATGGTCAGTCGTTGAATAATCTTTTTTAAAATCCAGCCTGATGTTCACACGGTAATATTATTTATTTCAACCCAGTCCTGAAAGTCTTTATTATAACTGAGCTGTAAAGTTTACTTGATAATTACATAAGAAATTCCCCTATAATTATTAGTGTTGTTGACTTCACCTTTTTTATATAAAGGCATTATAATAGACTCACACCAGCCCTTGGGATACATTCCTTTGTCAAACAGTGCATTAAACAATTTCACTAAAAAGTCAATGGCACATCCCCCCAAATTTTTAAAGAATTCCCCTAACAAGCCATCAGCCCAGGAGCTTTACATTTTTCAGCTTTCTAATTGCGATTAAAATTTCTTCTTTTGTAATAGTTGGTCCATATAATTTGTGCATATGTCCGTCTGTGATATTTTGGATAGTCTGAGGTGGGGCATCCTTTTCTAACACTTGTTTAAAGTGTTGATGCCACTCCTCCATAGTAAATACTATTTCGAGGCTGAGATTTCTTGTTATGTAATGAACGCAGTGATTTCCAAAATTCTTGTTGATTATTCACAGAGTTCAGTATTTCATAAACTGAAATCATTATACAATTTCTGTTTTCTAAGCAGTAGATTTTTATACTCCCTTCTTGCTTACAAAAAGCTCCCCATCATCTTTGTCAGATGTCTTCCTAAATTGTCTTAAAAGTCTGCACATCTTTCGTTTCTCTTCCCTACATTCTGTATCATACCAGTCATTTTGCCTGTTTGATCTGTTGACACAGATAACGCTGTTTTCATACAAACTGCAACATTTTTCACAATATCATTGAACATCTCTAACGCATCATTTACATTAACATCAATCAACATCCTTGCTGACAAAAGCTTTTCACGAATGTGTTCAGAGTTGATCATATCACAAAATGTTCAGCATAATCGTCATTCCACACAAATCTTTCCATATATCCTTTTCCACCCAAATCCCCAATCATACTTAATTCAACATCAACACATTCATGCAAAATTGCAAGGGCATATGATCGATTCAATTTTGTCAGCAACCAACATACTACAGTGCTTAGTTATGTAGTCAAACAAATCACATGAAGACACAAAATAATCATTAACACTGTAACCTGAATCAGAAATGTATGTGAAACGACCAACTTGTCGCCATTACATACACCATTTAACATAAATAATCTAAAGTACTACACATATTTAAAAAATATTTTCCATATGTATTCAACATTTTGTCCTCAGAACATCTGGTAATCGTTGCGCTATCGCTCTTCTCAAACAAGAATTCATCGTATCATCATCAATCATCATTACTCTCAGGGAAAACATTAGTTGTTCTGGCATTAAAGTCCCCACACATCAGTAACGAAAAGTCTTCTGTAGATATGAAATGATCAATTAAACAATCTTCTAACTGGCTTATTCCGTTTTCCCACATCAAACGCGGCATAGTATGGTGAGTGCTCTGGAGAGACATATGTACAAACAAAGAGAACATTTTTAGAAAAATGAAATAAAGTCTTGTCAAGAACAAACAACAGAAAATTACCGTTACCCATGTCGAGTTGCTTCACTTTTGCAACAGGCTATTTTAATCAAACAAATTACCCCCCCCCCCCCCCCCCCCCCCCTGAACGGGGTCATCCCGATAGACCCCGCACCGATAGATCCCTGCACCGAACCGATAGATCCCCGCACCGATAGATCCCCGCATCGTTAGATCCCCGCAAAGGGATAGGTTAGGGTTCGGGTTAGGGATCTATCGTGCGGGATCTATCGGGGTGCACCCCCCTGAACACCTTCCCTTCTGCGAAATTTACGGCAGGCTGAACAAACGCCGTATGTTCAGTGAACATTGTGTTATTAAAGTCTTCCATAAAAGTTTCGACCAAACAAATAAAGTCAAATGAAGATATGTACTGCACAAACTCAGAATCTGAAACTTTAGATAACAAACCATTCACATTCCAATGGAGAAACTTAATTTTTTTATGTTTGCCATCATCCATAACGAAATTATCCGATTTCAAATCAAACTGATCTTTGACATTTTTTGGCCCCGACTGTTTCCTAAAAACTCTTCATCACTCATGGCAACATGCACACTCTTATCACTGTCCTTCGTCAACATAACCGCACGAACCGCGCGTGGCGGTGACCTCACTGATGTGTCATGAATTGTTCCATCTCTTCCACGTGGACAAAAGCGTTGCTCTCTTGTCGCGCTAGTTGTCACCGTGACTGTCTTTTTTGGTCTACCTCTTTACACCAAGTCTATGGACAGAACAGCGTCGATACAGGTCCAGGGGCGCCACACCTCTAGGTCAACTCGATGACGCCCGTTTTCTTGCTCATAAAGGACGAATTTCTTTTCCGTCTATTAACAAGTGGTCATAAATCATTGTCGCCCCGTTTTCGTTGGTCCTTGGCCGCCTTAAGGTGAGGAGACAGCTTCTTCCTTATCGTCCTGATGCGCAGAGAGAAGTCTTCGCCGATGAAAACCTTGCTTCCTTGAAGATTCCTTTTCGCCTTCAGAATTTTCACCTTTCTTTGAAAAACGTACAGCGAGCAACGATGGGCGAATCGACTTTGCGTTCACTCGTGTGACTCGATCAAAACTGACGTCAGCGCTCAGTTCCAGCTTCTTAGAAATCAAGTCTTTCAACAATGTTTCACAATCATCACTTGTCTCGTTGGCCTTCTGGGTATGCCGTGCACAATGATGTTGTTTCTTTTCGAACGGTCTTCTAATTCTGCTGGTCTTCTTCTCCAAATTTCGCACACTATCTTGAAGGTTTTTTGTTCGTTTCTTCAGTTCATTATTTGACCGCCTGAGAGACGCTACTTCGCTTTTCAGTGATTCAACTTCTTCCTTCAAACCAACAAAGAATTCTTTGATCTCGGTCAGATCGTCTCTCAAGCTGTCGAACTTGTCACTCATGAAGACAGCATGGACAAGGCAGGTTCAAAAACAGTGTCACTGTCAATTCTCTGTTGCATGGACGACTGTGCACTGTCCCCCTGGTGCCTCTGGCCTCTCTCCACACTCAGTCTTCCGGCCACCACTAGAACCGGTCAGACATGTTTGCTTGGTGTCCCTCTTGGGAGGTCCGGGGTTTGACTCGACGTCACCACACTGCATTAAAAGGTTGCTGAAGAAAATCACAGTGAGGAGCATCCCCACCATGACACCGTCCGTTCGGCTTGTCACTCGCAATGTCCGACATCGCATTGCAATCTTTTCCTTGACACGGCGACACATGAAATTGATGTAGACTGCCACAAAGGAGCCACATCTTCCTCTGAAACTCAGAGCCACCCTCCGGCATGGTCGTTTAGGTGTACTGTATACAAATTTCAGGATTGTACGTAACCTGTAGATCGCGTGATTTTATCGTAAACAGACCAAGAGAAGGAGAGCTTCAGGGAGGAGGAGGAGGAGGAGGGGTGGAGAGAGAAGATACTTTTACGGATGTAGCGTAGCGCTGCATACTTCTGTACACCCAGTACTAGGCTACTTGCCCTTGGGGAGAGGGAGCCCCAGGCATGAAGTGCCATTTTTGACATTCTCCCCCAAATCTGCTGATTCCTCTGGCTACTGTACTCTGCAGCTGTGGTGGCATCAACAGCAGCTGCAAGTTCTGCAAGTGCTGGATGCTGCAGAAAAGGAAGAGGATGGGTAGTGGGAGGGTGATGGGTGGGATGATGGTGAGAAAGGGCTGGGATGGGTGGAAATGGCAAGGGTGGTGTGGGAGAAGGGGTGGTAGCGGGACTGAGGTGGTGGGGAGGCTCTGAGGTGGTGGGGAGGGGAAAGGACTGGATACTTTCTGGAGACCTTGCTCTGTGGCACTGTGTTTATTTCACCAAGAGCTAGCTGTCAGGGTGGTTCAGCTGCAGGAGCAGATTTATTTTTGGAGAGATTCTTGATACAGTGGAAGTGGACTTTATAGTTTTGTGTGCTCCTTAGAATGAAAACTTGCTGGGATCACTTTAGCTGTCATTGATAATCATGGCTGCAGGCCTCCTCCCTGCCACCACCCCCACCTTCTTTGCACCCTCCTTCACCACCATTTTACCCTCCCAAACCCTGGTTACACTCACATGGTCAAGGTGCATGTACACAGATGCTCACACACACATGTACATACTCACACACACACACACCACACACACAACAACACACACACACACACACACACACACACTAAATATGCACATGCAGATTTACGTTCAGACACGCACACTCATACACTCTCAAATTATACACACAGTCTCTGTTTACCTCTCCTCCTCACTTCTCTCTTCCCCTTCCAATCTCCCCTACTCCCCTCCACCATCACCACCACCACCCCTCTCCCGGTCCCCCACATAGGCATAGGCACACAAACATGACACAGAAAGCCATGCACGCATGCATGCTTGCACGCACGCACACATACACATGCACACACACACACACACACACACACACACACACACACACACACACACACACACACACAGCATACACTTTTAGTGAGTGA
>CM031599.1:90346756-90349256 GCA_018398815.1 Conus ventricosus | reverse complement strand
TACTCCCCCCCCCCCCCTCCCCCACCACCCCCACACACACACACACACACACCACCTGTGCCGGCAGGGTGTGTGTAGGTTGAAGGTGGGATCTGTTTTTTGGCAAACCCGCAGCAAATGAGTAATAACTGAAGAATGATATATTCATGGAATTGACAGTTACACTATGTGGTGGTTGTCATAGTGCATACGAAAAAACAGACGTAAACTTTTTGTGTGTGTGCAAAAATTTATAAGGTTCTGTATCTGTATTATGCAAATAAAATCATATACAACAATGCAATCAAAATATCTGTATTTTTTACTTTTGATTTTTTTTTCTTCTCAAAGCAGTTTAAAGTTTAGCATTTGTCATCAGTCATTTTGCAGAAAATTAGATATAATGTTTTCACATTTTCAAAGAGACTTAACATCACAAGAAGTGTTTTTATTTTAATTTTTTTAATTTTTTTTAATATTGATTTATGTACAAGTATTAGGTATCAGAATGATCAGTAGATTTTGAGGATACAGAGGGGTGCCTAGCCAAATGGGTCGAAGTTTGCCTGTGGAGCTGACAGACCTGAGATCGAACCAATAGTAGGTCGGATTTGTTCAGCTTGAAAACCCTCTGTCTGCCCAATAGTAAATGCATACCTGATCTAGTTCAGGCAAAGTTAAAGGCGGCAGAAAGAGAGGGATGGGCTTGTCTTCCATCACCCCATGCCCTGGACAAGGTGAACCTCTGACAATTCACTGCCCAGTGGTCATTAGGTTGGGAGGAAGGGAAGGGGGGAGGTATGGTGTCAGGATAAGCAGTAGATTTTGAGGAATACAGAAATGATATTCAGTTTTCAAATAATTCATCTCAAGACGATAAATTTGTTTTGTTTAAATAATACACAATTTTTGCCAGTTCTGACCCAGGATGAAAAAGGTTAATAAATCTGGATCAATTTTTCATCTGTCAAAGATTCAAAATTGAAAAAGAAAAAGAAAAATGTCAACATTGGAAAGCATTCTCCACATTGATATTTTTGGATGATGGAAAGTTCTTGAGTGGCCATAAACAGAATTTCACTGTTATTGAGAGGTGCTGACAATGTTTTGTTTGCTCTGAAGCGAAGTGTGTGACATTATTGACATAATGGGTTTTCTTGAGCTCTGTCTTGTATTTTGGTCTCTGCACCCAGTTATTTGTGGCTGGAAGACGCTCGGGTGTGAGTAATTCTCAGTAATACTTCAAAGGTTATTTTGCATGCAACTACATTTCAAGGGTTACAGTTATTGCCAGAATGTATTTTGCATCTACAGGAATGATTTAGTAATAAGGTACTGGTTTAACGGAAGAATTCAACAGGTTCCATCGTGCCAGTGTATGACGAAACCCAGTCAGCATATGCAGAAAGGATAAGGCAAAGGAAGAGTGATTTGTGTAGAAAAAGACTGACAGAAAATCTGCACTTAACATTTCATCTTTGATAGATTGCCTTTTTAAACTCACACCGAGTTGGTCTGTAGATGAATCTCTCACTTTTGTTGCACCAAAAAATAAGACTTTTTTTTGTTAGGTCTGCTGCTCTTTATATATTTAGTTTTCGGCTGTTTCCTATGTGTTTGATTGCCAGAAAGGAATGACAAAGTTGGTGTGAGTTTTGTTCTCACTTATTGCACTCATGTGGAATGTGCACAGACAGTTCGGTACTAAGAAGATTCACCTTCCATGGTTCATGTTCACATCAGACCGGAATGAGTCTTGCATTAGTATGTTGAGCTAATCAGGTGTGGTGATGAAAACAAAATCTGCAGAACAAACAATATCAATCCATGGTGCTCATAGTTCAACTGGTCATATCGGTGTTGGGGGATTGGAAGGGTGATACCACATTGTGTTTTTTTTTTTAGATCACGGTTGTGAAAGAAGGCATGAAACAGGTTTCTGATTGTAGCTTAGTGTAGTGATTATTATAACACTTGGTTTAGGGGAATCATGTAAAATGTTGAAATCTAACATGTTGAAAATAAGAAATAGGAGTTGAAAGTAGACTGTAAACGTCGCTAATCCATTCCATTTGTGCTTTCAGTCCACAAATTATGGTTGAACGGTTCATATTGAATTTGTCCTTTTTTTTTTTTCGTTATGATAAAATCTTTACATTTTTCCTACAAAAGTGGAAGTTGATTTCTGACTGGCATCATGTTAAAGAAACAAACAAAAAAGAGTCTGAGATGAAAGATGAATTGTTCCAAGTTTGATAATAATTATTGTGAGGCACAGTGCTCTAGACCATGAAAAGATTTGCATAAAACAAATATATAAACTGTTCAACTTCTGCTGTACAGAAGGGATGGGAAGAAAGAGCCCATTGTCTGGTCCATCAGAGAAAGAATTTTTCCATGGATAACAGGGGTCCAAAATAGACTTATTACTCATGCTTCCTGCCCCTCCCACCGCTACCTGTGCCTCTGTGGCTGCTGGTGCTACCCAGTTCCAGTCTTAGAATTCTTACAGTGCACAAGG
>CM031599.1:90214256-90341756 GCA_018398815.1 Conus ventricosus | reverse complement strand
GGCAAATTAAAAGTCTGAAGGTCTGTGCACACACACGTGAGTAACAGAGGATACTGGTGAGTGGTTCAAAATATGGAAATAAAGAACGTTCGTGAGATTGTGAGTTCAGTGAAGTAACAGGTGATGTGGATAAAACTGTGTGCAGTTATTTTGTGTTTGCCTAACATATGTGGCAACATGTCGCCACCAGTTTGCTCTAAAACGATTTTTCGGAAGGGTGTGTTCAGTGTTTAAACTTTGCCATTTGTGTCTGCAGTTCTTCTTTGGAAAGGTCTGCTAAGCTTGTCTTAATTCATGAAATTGTACAGATCAGGTCAACTACATTGAGGTAATCATTGATTATAACGCAAAGAATGAAAGAAAGGTAGAGGGGAGTATGCGAGCTAGTTAGAGAAAGGAAGAGGGGGCAAGTAACATTCATTATGAGCAGTATATAGATCTTGTTATGATGGAAGCCATTCTCCACACTGCCTACTGATTCAGTTGTTTCAAGGAAACTGCAGCAACTTAGAGTAAAATGAAACAAACTTTCTCAACCTCAACCTAGCTCTTTGTAGTCATAGTGTTAGTTTACATATTGTGGATCAAAAATAGAAACTATTCGACAACATTGAAGCAGAAATGAGTGTTTGATATCTTTCAGATATCAGTTTGTGTTGGAAGTGATTCATGAACTGTAGTGTCGATTCAAAGATGCCTTGACCGAATTTGATGTATGTTTCTGATTGTCTGTTTTCTATGTTCATGTGCTCAACATGGAACTGTAGCATCATGAAAATTCTGCTGGAGAAAGAAAAAGGAAAGGAAAATGAAAGGATGTGACTGACATTCTAATAATCGAATAAGTTGAACGATCAAATCGTTAATCTTTAATTAGGTGATGGGTAATTTCAGGTTTCTGTGCATCAGTGACCTATGGCTGGATAAAACCTAAACCTTGCAAAAGAGCATGCAGGCATACATGAACACAGGCAGGTATGCAGGCATGCACAGATTCACACACGTGCACATGCACTCATACACACACACACTTGCACACACAAAACACACACACACACACACACACACACACACACACACACACACACACACACACACACACACACTCTTTTCTCTCTCTCTCTCTCTCTCTCTCTCTCTCTCTCTCTCTCTCTCTCTCTCTCTCTCTTACACTCACTCTCGCACACCGTGGTGATTAAGATGTGCAAAGATGTTGATTATGAATATTTTTGAGTATATATGCACACACTTCAAGAACATTTGCATACCAAGCAGAGCTGCTATTGGTGCTGAATGTCAACAGCCTGCTGAAGTCACTTTTATGATGCTTGTGATCATGAACAGGGACTGCTAATGCATAGAATGAGAAAGGATGATAAGTTTAATGCTTTATAGTACTCTATCCATGCCTCATAATGAAATAAAGGTATGAAGATGATTTATTGTTGTTGACATAATCCAACCCAAAGTGACTGCCCCTGGTGGAGGCAAAAAATCCGCCACCCTCAGACTGCCCAGCAGTCTACAACATCTGCTGCTGGGCAGATTAAAAAACCAGCAATTCCGCCTCGAACTCTCCTATCCAGTGCCCGTGCGGGCAAGGGAGTTCCACCCAGTGTGGAGATGGTGGAGATGAGAAAAAAACCTCCACCATCTCCCAAATCCAGACCTCCACCATCTCCAAACTCCAGGCCTTTGTCACCTGCAGGCAAGTCTGCCAGCGGGTCCAAAGACCAACACAGTCCAGTGAAACTAACTAATAAATTCGCTCCATTAGAAGCGGACGTTGAAGAGGAGATGACCTGATTCTCTCCTTTTCGCCTCTGCACCATGGATAGTACAATATTCCATTGGAATATCCGTGGATTAAATTCCAACTTTGAGGAGCTGCAGCTTCTGTGTCAGTCTATAAAACCTTCCGTCGTGGCTCTTCAGGAAACTCAAATTCAAAGCCAGAAGACCTTTACTCTTTCTGGCTTAAATATTCTTTCAAAACCTGCACAACCATCCATGTTGGGACTGTCGGGCGGTGTTGCCCTTCTCCTACACAAAACTTTGCTGTATAGTCCTGTCGCTCTGTCTACCTCGCTTCAGGCTGTTGCTGCGAGAGTCACTCTCACAAGACTGTGACAATCTGTTCTCTTTATCTTCCTCCTTCTGTCCCGGTTTGTCGTCAGGACCTTGTCAGTCTGATAAGAGAACTTCCTCGACCTTTTTTGCTGTTGGGTGACTTTAACGGTCACAATCCTCTTTGGGGTAGTGTCGGTACGTCATCCAGAGGTCTGCTAATTGAGGATGTCCTTTCGGATTTAGATTTGTGTTGTCTGAACGACGGATCTGCAACTTACCTCCACTCTTCCACAGGTTCACATTCGTGTTTAGATTTGTCGGTTTGTGACCCCTCGCTGGTCCTGGACTATGAGTGGTCTGTCCATGACGATCTGCACGGAAGTGACTATTTCCCTGTCCTTCTACAACCCATAATAACTGAACACCTCTCTGTCTCTCAACATCTAAATTATAAGAAAGCAAACTGGGATCTATTTGCAGCCACTATTTCTAAAGAATTCCAGGACACTGACTTTCTTCAGAGTCCGGACCCAGCGAAAAAAGTGTGGAACATCATTAAGAAAATCAAAGGGAAGAACACCTGTCCCACTGTGAACCATCTCAAGTTTTCTGACTCTTTAATAACAGACAAAAAAGCAGTTGCTAATCTGCTTGCTTCAACCATTGAAAAGAATTCCTCCTCTTCTAACAAATCAGCCACTTTTGTCAAAAACAAAGCCCTAAAAGAAAAATCACCCTGCAACTTTTCGTCCGACAACATGGAAGACTACAATCTTCCTTTCACGTTAAACGAGCTGAAATCTGCCTTACTTTCTTGCAGCGATTCCTCTCCAGGTATAGATGAAATCCATTATCAACTGTTGAACATCTTCCGCAAATAGGTCTGAACATCCTGCTACAGGTGTACAACCATGTGTGGACTACTGGTTTCTTTCCACCTTCTTGGCGAAAAGCCCTCATTATTCCAATTCCCAAACCTGGAAAAGATCTTTCTAATCCATCAAACTACCGTCCCATAGCTTTGACCAGCTGTGTTTGTAAATTGATGGAGAAAATGGTCAATGCTAGGCTCATGTGGAAACTTGAAACCGATGGCCTTTTGGCGAAAGAACAGTGTGGTTTCCGCAAACATCGGACTACCGTTGACCATTTGATTCGTCTGGAATCTACACTTCGGAACGCCTTTCTGAACAAACAGCATGCAGTAGCAATTTTCTTTGACTTGGAGAAGGCCTACGATACCACCTGGAAGTCGGGGATACTTCATGATCTCCACAATCTGGGTTTTCGAGGTCATCTTTCGCTTTTTATTCAAAATTTTTTGGCAGAACGACAGTTTCAGGTCCGGGTTGGCACCACTCTCTCTGATGTCCACGAGCAGGAGTTGGGTGTTCCACAGGGGAGCATACTGTCTCTGCCCTCTTTAGCATCAAGATTAATAACATTGTTCAATCAGTTCAGCAGGGTTCAGACTGCTCATTGTTTGTGGATGATTTTGCTGTCTACGCAACTGGAAGCCTGTACCCGAGTGTCCAGCGCAGGCTCCAGCTTTGCGTAGATAAAATCCATCGGTGGGCAGATGAAAACGGTTTCACCTTTTCCCCAACAAAGACGCAGTGTATTCACTTCCATAATTTCCGTCAGTTTTTTCCAGATCCTGAACTTCAAGTAGGGAAATCTCCCATTCCAGCTGTTAAAGAGGCCAAATTTCTGGGAGTCATTTTTGACCGAAAACTTAACTTTCTCAGCCATATTAAAAAACCTCAAAACTGCTTGCCAGAAAGCACTGAATATTCTGCGGGTCGTAACGCACACCAACTGGGGCGCTGATAAGAAAACTTTGTTGCACCTCTACAGAGCCCTGGTCCGTTCTAAACTGGACTACGGTTGTGCTGTGTACAGCTCCGCAAGATCATCTTACCTCAAACTCTTGGACCCTATCCACCATCAAGGGCTTCGTCTCTGTCTTGGAGCGTTCCGCACCACCCTGTGTACAGCCTGTAAGCAGAGGCGGGTGAACCTTCATTGTCCAACCGCAGGCTGAAACTGTCTTTGAATGATTATATCGACTGTTCTCAGAACCGCAGAATCCTGCCTATGACTGTGTCTTTGACCCTCCGTTCCAAAGTAAGTTTGAAAACAACCCAAAATGTATTCCGCCGTTTGGTCTTCGTATGCGACCTCACGTGCGGAATGCAGGTCTTGACCTAGGAGTTGTGTCCGATTTTTCCAAGTTTCCGGATCAACCTCCGTGGACCTTTTTCACACCAGAGATTCGTTTCGATCTTGCAGCTTTTCGTAAGGAGTCTACCAGCTCTCTGGCATACAAGGCATTGTATGCTGAGCTCTGTTCGAAATTCCCATCCTGTCTAAAAGTTTTCACTGACGGTTCCAAGTCTGAAGATGGAGTGGCCTGTGCAGCCTACTGCCCTGGGGCTCCTTCTCAGATACTGTTGGAACATATTCATTCCGATGCTTCTGTCTATTCTGCTGAACTTACCGCTCTGGTTTTGGCTTTGAAGATAATCTCGCATTCTTCGAAGAGGGACTTTCTGGTTCTGTCGGATTCGCTGTCAGCTTTGGAGGCCATAGCTGGCCGCAACCTTCAGCATCCAGAACTTTTACTTTTTTTTGAACTTTTTAGCAAGTTGAAGGCGGACGGTTACAACATTACTCTTGCTTGGGTTCCTGGTCATGTTGGCATCGGCGGGAACGAAATGGTTGATCGTTTAGCCAAGAACGCCACAAGAGAGAAACTGTCCAACGTTTATATCCCCTGCTCAGATGTGAAACCTAAAATTAACGATTATGTGAGAGACCTCTGGCAGGAGGATTGGAACACACAGACGAGTAACAAACTCTTTCAGATCCGTCCAAACCTTAAGGACTTCCTCCCATCTACGTCGGGAAGTCGTAAAGAGGAAACGGTTCTGTGCCGGCTGCACACCGGCCATTCGTATTTTACCCATTCTTACCTTTTAAGAGTGAAGAAGCTCCGTGGTGTATTCCATGTCATGCGCCACTCACAATGAAACATGTTCTTTTAGAGTGTTGGGACTTGCACGATGTGAGACACAAACATTTTACAGCGGAATCCATGAAGATCCTGTTCAGGGATGTCCCACCTGATGTGATCCTTGAGTTTTTGGAGAGATTAACATTTTTCATCTGATTTAAGATTTTACGGAAGAAAGATTTTTAATGCAATTTCTGGTGCGTTTCTAGACGATGTCTTTTAATGAGATGTGTGAAAGTTTTTTTTTTTTTTTTTTTTAAATGACTGGTGAGTTGATTTTAAAACGTGGTGACAGCCCTGATGTGGCCCTTTGCGGTCGGCTGGGCTATAAGCAACTTATCTTATCTTATCTTGTTGACATAACAATACCTATGATTGATTTTTCAGCGAGAGTTCGGGTGAAAATGTTATATTTTTTCTTTTTTTTAAAAAAAGCAGTTTGTATTGCCTTTTTAGTGGATGAAAAATGGGAGTGTACGACCATTAACTTCAAGGCAAGGAAACAGAACATTAATTCAGCAAAATTTATTGAACAGCTCACAGTTGCAGACTGTGACAGTGGCTGAGAAAGGCTAAGGAGAATTGGGTGATGAGATCCACATGGCTTGACACTAGGAAGAGTTCCCCACAGCACCGCTGACTGACTGGGCAGTCAAGCGCAGTACGCATGTTGTGCAGGCAGGCAGACTGTCATGCTGGAATCGGTGACCTAAGTGGGTGGACAGTGCTAACAAGGCATAACATGGTGTGTTTTCTGTGTGTGTGTGTGTGAACAGGTGCAGCTCCGATAGCAGCTGTGTGCAGTGTGAGGCCAGCGTGATCTTGACCTTCAGGAAGGGTTGCACGCCATGC
This sequence comes from Conus ventricosus, assembly GCA_018398815.1. Lineage (NCBI taxonomy): Eukaryota > Metazoa > Mollusca > Gastropoda > Neogastropoda > Conidae > Conus > Conus ventricosus. The sequence goes on along the minus strand of CM031599.1, from coordinate 90,335,818 downwards.
CAGCCACGAAACGGGACATGAGTTACTACGATATACTAGGGGTGGAGCGTAATGCTTCCGAGAGAGACATCAAGAAAGCGTGAGTGTCCTGTTGTTGGCTTCAGATTTACCGTCAGATGTTGGGTGATTGTATATCAGTGTCGTTTAATTTCACGTAAATTTGTTGATTTGTAGTGGGTTTAGAAAATATAGTGAAATGCTTTATGTCGTTGTTTCTGTGGCCTGTTGCCCAGCTGAGAGAAAGACGAGTCATTCATTTTTTATTGATTCTGTTTGTAAAGAAAAGGGGGGGAAAAAGTTGTGTTGGTAGATTCAGATTATTGGTACTATGCAGCATTTGCACTCAAGTTCTTGAAAAAGACTTGTAGTATTTTGACTAGATGCATTGTTGGGCACAAATTGATCATACTATTTGATGAGTCGTTAGCATTTAATACTGTCGGAGGTCGCAGCTACAGAGTGAGAAAACCATAGAGTGGAAGTGTATTGCACGGTTGATCGATTGGCTGTTGCAAGTTCTAATCAGCATGGACTTCGCTTGCTGATGAACAGTGTTGCAAAACATTTGATCATGCGTTCAAAGGACAGAAAGTTGATTAAAAACATTATTAGCCATTTCAGCCAATAAGATGAATAAGTTTGCATTTTTAAGTTCTTACTTTTACGAGTTATTTTGATGATGTATGCCCTGATGTGTGTCGACAACGTCTTGATGGCACTGGGGTGCTGTGTCTCCGAACATCGTTTCACATCACAACGGCACTTGACAGCTGTCAGAATTGGATGACTTTTCATTAACAACACAAGCAGCATTGGCGGGAGATAGCTACTGCAAGTGAAACTACAATCCCTTACACCCTGTTTCATGGTCAGTTAGGCTTAGATTCACCAAGTTTTTCAGAGCCACTAAGCGGTGGTGTTTATATCTAGTTTTCAAGATGTTGGTGATACGAAACTAATTCCAGGTTCATTTTGTGTGTTTGTCTTTTTTTTTTCTTTTTTTTTAACAAGTTCTGACCAATGTAATTTGGATATTTCCAACCTTGAAATCAAAACATCTGAGAAGTTATAAAGCTTTGACTAAATGTGCAGGGACAAAAAGAATGTATATCTGGTGAATCATGTGAGTTCAGGCTTTTTTAAAATTTTTTCCTTACTGGGAGTATTACCTGCTTTTGAACAGGGAATCAACGGACTAATTGTGAGTAGTTTTGAATTCAATACACTTAGTGCCTTCACTTTGCAATATATCAATTGTTTCTAAGTTGTTTGGTTATTTTTAAGCATTTTTTTCACAAATGGATGCTAACATGCAATTTCAGAGAACCGGAAGGCGCGTTTTTGAGTGAAACATCTTAATTAATGAGGCTTTGGCTATACTGTCAGTCAGCACAGGTTGAGTCAAGTGGCCCCAGATTACTTCTCCTAGTCTGCGGAAGTTAACGAGTCATTTCTACAGAGTAAGTAGGGTTAGTTTTCATTCATAACCACTTTCAGTTTTGGCAAAGATCGAGTTTAACAGCTCCGGGGAATCACTTGTTGTGGGATACAGTTTTTATATCACTTTCAGTTTGGGTTAAGGTATAATGTTCAACAGCTTTACGTTCCTTGTTATGAATATTTGAGTTTTTATATCACTTTCAGTTTTGGCAAAAGTTGAGTTTAGCAGCAGATTCCCTGTTTCCACTTTCCCAGCTCATGACATGATTGGAATAAGAACGACTATTTGAAAATGTTACCCCTCGTATTCACCAGCAGTGGATCATTGGACCTGCACTACCTCAAAAACAGTTTAAAGTTTTGTGTATCAGTTGCCTTTCCTAATGTTGCTGAGATGTGGTATGCTGAGTGCAGAGATGGAGGGGAGGACAGAATACACATGTATGTAGATGTTTTTGTTAATTCTTATCCAAAGCATTACGATCTAGACACACCTGCATTCATGCATCATTCATTCATTATGCCTATCGCTGCCGGTGGAGCATAGGCCATCGACGATCGTTCGCCATTGCACTCTGTTCTGGGCTGTTCTGGTCATTCCAGTCCAGTTGGTCCCTTGTTGCTTCAGCTCCACCTCGTGTCTCGCCTCCAGCTGTTGTGAGGTTGGCCTCTCTTCCTCTGCAGCCTCTCTTCCTCTGCATTCATGCACTGGAGAAAAAAAAACAGCAGTCAAAGGAGATTATAGGAGGTTTTGTAGCAGTGCAGCACAAATAATGTACAGTTTCATCTGTGATGTTAGAGATCGTCACCAGTTCAAGACACACTAGCATTCATCAATCATGTGCAGGAGAGAAAGAAATCAATCAAAAGATACAGTAGGAAGACTTTTTGTTCTGGTTGTACAGTAGAATGATAGAACAACTTTAGCAGCAAATGGTACAAACTGCTCGCCACAAGTTAGTTGATCCAGTGTATGCGAGCAAATTGTGCGTGTGTGGGTGTATGTGTTTGTGTGTGTGTATATATATATATATATATATATAGGGTTGTGTGTGTGTGTGTGTGTGTGTGCATGTTTTTTTTACCAGCTTTGTTTTCAGTGGCTTGGCTAAAAACAGTTTAAGACGGAAAAAATGGTGTTGGCATTAATATCCTTGTGTGCTGTCTTGTCAACAGGTACCGGCGACTGGCACTGAAATGGCATCCAGACAGAATCCCAATAACAAAGAAGAGAGAGAAAAGAAGTTCAAAGAAATCTCAGAAGCTATGATGTGCTGTCAGACAGTGAGTTTCCTCCCAGACCCTGAAGAAGAGTTGTGGGGAAGGAGAGGAATTGTGTAGAATGGGCCTGATAACTTTTTGTTGTTGTTGTAGTATATGGGAAGAGATGATGATGTGATAGAATCTAAAGTTTTCTAGTTCATGTATTCAGAAAGAGATGTACAAATGGTATTTATTTTTGGATATGATGAGTATTTCATGAAACAACATTTTATATGCATTTTACCTACATTCTCTTTAAAACCCCAGGCTGAGCACTGCAATTACGTGTACCTCGTTTCTCTCACAGAACATTCTGAGTTCAGTTTACTCTGCATTGGTATGACACAGGAATAGGGACTCTGTGAAATTTGTGCCTTCATTTGTTTTACGTGATATCATTATAAGCTAAAAATAGCATTTGACCTTTCCAACAGCCCAAGACAAGCAAGCAACTTAAATTTTCATGTCTCTGTGTCCTTGCCCACATTGACATCATAAAGAAAGGAATAAAAAAAAAAGTCTCAGAGTCAGTGCTTTGCCCCCTCATGTGATCTTGCCATGTGGAAAGTTTATGTGAAAATCTTCACTCAGATCGTTCAGTGTCAGCAAGTTCAGGATGTATATGGACAAAGTGGTGGTCTCCTTTTGGAGAAGGACATTCGTTTCAAAGTGGCTCTGTGATAAGGAATTACTGTGGGGTGTAGTAGATAGTTTACTGTATATGATAGGTCAGAACAGAACCACTGAACACCACCTAAGTGACTTGGCAGCAGTGCTATGTTCCACTGCGGAGTGACTTCACGATGACTTCATAGTAGTAGCTCCTGTGCATCGCTGGCGTTGGGACTGTGAAGGGACAGTCCTGGAGTATATCTGTGCCTGGGGGAGATTGAAGTGAGGAGTGTAAAGGATGAGTGTCAAAATGAAAAGAAATAGGGTGAAAAAGGTCCATACAGAATGAATATATCAAGGTGACATACTGGGCCATGAGACAAATTTCAGCACATGACCGCTTGTTGCTGCATCTTGTATGAATGTCATGACATATCTAGTAGCGAAACGGGAAGTTTTAATCTTTTCATTATCTTTTTTCTTTTCTTTTTATGGATTAAGCACTTTACTACCAAATGAATTTTCTAGAGCGCCAGACAAACTTCTGAAAGTGGGATATTGTTTGTAAAAAGATGACAACTACACCAACAAACCCGCAAATTCAAACTGCACCAAATTGTGTTTGAAAATCTGTTAGTGCAAGCAGTTTGATGTAAATGTGTCCTGTGTGTGTTTTGATGTTTATGAGTGACCATTGTGGCCTTTAGCCTTCACTGGGAAGATCAGAAAATTGATCTATCACTGACACTGACTCACCGCTTCTTCAGAGATGGGATTTTTCCGCGATTGGCGGATTTCCATCTTTTTGATGGCCCCAGGGGTCGTTTTTGAGATCAGTGTAATCCGTTGAGAAAATGGGGGGGGGGGTTAGTAGGTTTATGATGAAGCTAATGTACGGCGAGAGGTCGATCGATATTGTGTTCTCAATTGATCCGTTCGCAAATGGATGTTTCCGGTTTCTGCTTGGGCCGGTCGAGACTGCTGTCTTTGTTTTCATTCTGCGGTTGACCGAAACCATCAAAGCGGAAGTTGATGTTTGAGAACGCGGGCAAACTGTTTGCGAAGTTTTTTTCCCGACGACATTTTCTTTCGGTTTGACGAGAGTAGCGAAACCAGAATGTTTCGTCAGATAGCAGAAAGCGAGAAAGTTCTTGCGAAGCAAGTCGATGCTTCAGTTAAAAACAAATGGACGTGGAAGTGGTTGGAGGAGGAAGTGAGCGCAAAAGTGATGCTGACCAGTTCCAAAGGCGCCGTCAGCCACAAGTGTGATTCTCGGACTGAAAGACTGCATGAGGAAAATCACCTATCCAGGACAAGCAGCCTGCACATGGTGTAATGACGCGATCAAGTATGGCTCACGGGGCAAGTCAGCATTGATCAACCACGTTCTTGTGAAAAGCACCTAGCAAGAGTGAAAGATCGTCTTACAAACGAGACTCTTGGATCGTTTGGAGCATCGGTGAGTCTACCACCACCCCACTCCCACCCCGTCTCTCTCTCTCTCTCTCTCTCTCTCTCTCTCTCACCAATCTGTGTCAATGGTCTTCATGATTTCCTGACAGACATCAATGGCGAAGGTGGGGAAAGTCTTTTTTTTTGTTTGGATCAAGGTTATTAATACTTTTGATACTTTGGTGTCTCAGATGCTGATTTTTGCAGGTTAAATTCAAAAAAATCTTCAGCTTCAGGGGGATTCGCCCCTGACCCCCACAGGGGCCTTGCCCCTGGACCCCACGGGGGCCTTCAGCGGCCCCCGGACCCCCGCCACTTTTTTTTTCTCCTTTTTCACATTATGAGAATCCCATCTCTGCTTCTTGGTCACGTATCTCGGTGCCGCTGAAGTTTGAGAATGTTTCAAACACACCTGTAGAGTGTACACAGTTGTTTATGGTGTCTTTGTCAATATGGTGTTTGGGTCACAATATTTTTCACAGTCATGTTGAATGGATGTACTGTATTTCTGCCATTCTTTAGTTTGTTTGGGTTTTTTTTCTCAATCTTACTTGATACAAAGGGAAATAAGATAATTTAAACCACTTTTGCTCAGAACAAAGAAAGCAAGTGACTTGAGATTCCTGGGTCTTAACGCTGAACCCTTCCCCCAGAAACCTGTGTGGAAACAAAATGTTGAGTCTTCCTTACTGGGTAGATTATGCCAGATGCAGAGTTTCAGGGAAATGGCAGCCATGTGGATATGGACGGGTCTGAGTTGAAAGGTTAAGGAAGTAAAAAACAACAACAACCAGCAACAGCAGAACACACAACAACTGAAAATGATGTAATGGTGATGTCAGGTTTACTTCATAGTTTTGTTTTGTTCATGATGATAGTCGGACAAAATGCCAAGTGGCAATGGAGGTGGAGAGTAAGTGAGATGAGAGTTGTGTGTGTTGACAGAGAAGAAGCGGGAGGTGTACAACATCATGTATGGTAAAGAGGGAGTACACAGCAACCAGGCTAAATGCCAGGTGGCAATGGAGGTGGAGAGTAAGTGAGATGAGAGTTGTGGGGTGTTGACAGAGAGAAGCGGAGGTGTACGACATGTATGGTAAAGAGGGAGTACACGGCAACACAGGCTTCTCTGATGATGAGTTTGCTGGAGGCGGCCACGGCCACTTCCACTTCCAGTTCCCCAGCCCTGAGGAGATCTTCCGTGACTTCTTTGGCACCAACGATCCATTCTCAAAGATTTCGGAGGTCAGCTGTTCTTCCTCGGGATGCCCCAATTAAATAGCTTTCAGGAATGTTACAGTGAAGCTCGGCATGTTTGAAGTACATAATTACCATGTTTTGATCAGTACAATAGATTTAGTGATTGTATGGTAGCGGAGTGCTTACAGCTTATCTATTGATTAATTGCTGATTCATGATGTCTTTGATATATTTGTCAGCCTTAATGGAAGAAATACGGAATCATGGATGAGAAGGGTGTATGTGTTGGGGGGGGGGGGGGGGGGGGGGAGCGGGTTTTGGGGGGGAGGGCAGGGGGGCCGCTGAGTTTTGGTTATAGTTGTATTTTTTTGCCGCATGCATTAGTCGTTTAAAGTTGTTAATGAGTTCTGAAATGTTTATTACCAGATTATTATTACTTTCAGAATTTCAAGTATGAATTTTGGAAAAGAAATCTCTTGGAATGTATTTCAAGCAGCAAGTTTATATTCGGATTTTGTTTTCAAGTGTTTCTGTATGAAAATGAAATCAGTAAGGTAACATATGCTTGCAAATATGTTCCTGTGGAACAGTTTTGAAACTGACTTGAATCAAGGTGGTAAGTACACCAGTGTTTTCGGTAGGTTTCTGGTAATTCTGTCTCCTTTGGTTAAATCATCATCTTGTGGTGACTGGTCTGCAGACTGTTATGGAAGAAACAGCTTGTTGTTCACTGGCTACACAAGTGCAAAGTGTCACACTGCACTAACAAATTCAGATATTTGACACATGTTTATAAGAGAAAATGGCTAATGGGCAAATCATTCCACCTTTCTAAGTGAAAAACGATTTAAAGTTTTTGAGACAAGGAAATAGTACATGTTTTAAGGGTGATACATCCATCTTGTGAGTGTCGGTTTGTGAGACATGATGCATTAAATTGTGGGAAATTTTAATGATAATTTTTCTGACGTCAGATATTAGTCTTTATCATGCGATTTGCTGTAATTGCGTATAAATGGTCAGCTTCTGTTTCAGGAATCAGTCTGTCTACATGTTAAACTATGATTTTCCCCCCTTCTGTGCGATAGTTTCTAGGAACAAGTATTATTGCACATGATGCACTAGCATTGCTAGCGCTCCTAAAGCAATAGTTTTAATCAGCTGCAAGAGAGAAAATGGGGAAAGAGAGGGAGAGGATGGGTTTTAGGTGGGAGACACAAGCTGTTGAAAAAGAGAGGGGAAGAAGAATACAGAGAAGTTCAAGTTTCGGGCGTGGACAAGGGAAAGCAGCTTAATTGTACATCGCTTGTCTGTCCAATAGTTGATGTGGTATTCCCAGTGAGGAGTGTATAAGGTAAGTTTATCCTAACAAGGAGGAAGATATTTCATTGAGAACTCTCTGCTAGCCATAGGGTGGCATGATCTTCTTGCAAAGACTAATAACATTCCAAGAAGTAGTGTTATTTTTGGACTACAGGATGTTGCTTTTTTCCTTGAAGTCTGCCAAGGGTGTCATATTCTGATGCACTCTTTACATGTGGTTAAATCAGATCTGCCACCTAGTTGTGTTGGTTGGCTTGTACATATGGCCTGAGGTCGTGGTCAGGCTGTATGTTTATGTAACTTAAAGCATTAATCGTCTTGTGTGGATACCAAGCCAGCACATAACCATGTCATGTTTTCCCTTTCTGTGGTCAGGTATGGTCACATTTACATTTTAAATATATCGTGCGTGTAAGCGAAAACTGTGCCCATGGAAACTAATGTAATCTTACATTCTTAGCCACTTTGTTTATGGATGAAATGGAATTTTCTTAAAATCAAGGGCTGCTCCATGTGTTCAAAGCACTTTGTAGTCCAGAATGTACAATATTTCAGGTATAGCTGTAGCAGTTAAAGTGCCCTGTGAACTCGGTGCGTCGATGGGTGCGTATGGATATGAGCATCAGGTACCATGGGATGAAAGTGTAGGGATGAGAGAAGCGTGTGCACAAGTGCAGGGACAGTATTCTGACACGGGTCTTGCTTGTCCTCAGGTGGCTTCACGTCAGGGAACATGTTCGAACAATCTTTTACAGGATTCCCCAGCAACGACGGCTTCTTCTCCTCTTCTTTCTTCTCCGAAGACCCCTTCGCTAGTAGTGGGTGAGTGCTTGCTGCCATATCAGATTGTAGTGGTGTGACAACCTGGCTGTTTGAAGAAATGGATATCACTTTGTGCACAGTTACATGATGAGAGAAATGTGCGTCAAGTTTACAGTGGTGCTTATGCTTTGGGTTCTGAAAGCAGGATTTGTTTCTGGTTATAGAGATGAAAGAGGTTTCCCAAGAAAACTCTTGAGGTTGTCCATCGTTGTAATGGATAAAGATTGTACCTGATATTTTGTACATACTTGAATAGAGAGGTCCAGTTAAAAAGTGGCAGAATTCCTTTCTGCCTGAATTCATACGCTGACAATCGTAACCTTGCGCTAATGTTCTGATTACCTTAAGGGTGCAGACATTCAGTCTCAATCTGTGCACAAAGTGATGTTATTTATTAACCAAATCCTAACTCATTTGTTCCTTGGCATTCTTCATTTATATACATACATATAACACCCTGTGCATCTAACATTTCCTTTCAGTGAGCAAGTCTTCATTAATCATTATCCAAGTCTCGGCCAACTTGCCTTGCTGGTGTACATGTTCTCAGGATTCCAGATTTCACTGCAGTTGGGTTTCAGGAGTCATGGGAGGATCCTTGTGCTGTGTACCACACTGCTTCTCTTCAGTCCTGGATGCGGTGTGTGTGTGTGTGGAGGAAAAGTGCAGACCAAGTCTCCGCTTTTCACAGGGCTGTTTTCATGATCTACCATGTGGAATGATGTGGAGATCAGGATCATTCAAACAGCTGAGAGTCTGTGATTTCAAAACAGGATGATTCTGGGTTAATGGGCTGAAGTAGTATTCACAATGAATCAAGAGAACTTTTGGAAAATGAATGAAATGTTAAAATTGGAGGTACTGTAGCAAAGACAGTTGCACTCCCTACCTGCACACATGCTCACACTCAAATGTAGGCATCCACACACACAGAAGCATGCATGCTTGCAGGCATGCACACACACACACACACACACACACACACACACACACACACACACACACACACACACACACACAAAGCATTGTGTTGATCAGAACAATTTTGGAAACCTGGGAAGGGCTTTTTCTTTCCAAGACAATGTTAAATGAACAGAAAATGAACTTCCCAGAAAAACAGGTACTGAATTTTGAATTGCGAGCTGTTCAAGACTAGTAAATAGTTTGAAAGCGTAAACAGGTATGTCTTGCCAACTACTTGTAAGATGATGAAATTCTCCACTGGTAAATTGTGGCCGTCAACAGTTCTGCTTCATGCAGACAAGTTGAAGTCATTGTTTGGAGGTATGGATCAGAACAGGAGGAAACTATCTTACCTGGTAAAAGATTGTGCAATATTCCTGCTCTCTATTTCTCTGAAAGTGTCGTCAAATCACTTAGCTTATTGCGTGAATATATTATAAAATTCTGGATTAGAGGGCAGATTTTCTCCTCCACTGTGTCCTTATTCCTTGTGGGTGAGTGTTGGGCAAATGAAAAGAAACATCTCGGGGATTCAGTGTGTGTGTGCCATCAAACAACAGAACAAGTGACAAAAAAAACAACAACCAAAAAAAGGGTATTCATTTAGAAACTGTTGTTGTTACCAGAAGACACTATCAATTTGGAATCACTTACAGAGTGATGGGGCAACTAAAGATAGGATTAGCAGCTAGTTGTTATCATTACTACTATTTTATTATTTGTATTACTACTATTATTATTATTTGTACATTAGAAAGAAAAACAACAAACAAGCAAACAAACAAAAGGAAAAAAACCAAAGACAGCAACGAGGATACTTTATGTAATGACAACTCTGCAAGACATTGAGTCAGATTGACACTTAGGAGCACTGAGGATACTTTATGTAATGACAACACCACAAGACATTGAGTCAGATTGACACTTTGGAGCACTGAGGGTACTTTATGTAATGACAACACCACAAGACATTGAGTCAGATTGACACTTTGGAGCAACGAGGATACTTTATGTAATGACAACACCACAAGACATTGAGTCAGATTGACACTTAGGAGCACTGAGGGTACTTTATGTAATGACAACACCACAAGACATTGAGTCAGATTGACACTTTGGAGCACTGAGGGTACTTTATGTAATGACAACACCACAAGACATTGAGTCAGATTGACACTTAGGAGCACTGAGGGTACTTTATGTAATGACAACACCACAAGACATTGAGTCAGATTGACACTTTGGAGCACTGAGGGTACTTTATGTAATGACAACACCACAAGACATTGAGTCAGATTGACACTTAGGAGCACTGAGGGTACTTTATGTAATGACAACACCACAAGACATTGAGTCAGATTGACACTTAGGAGCACTGAGGGTACTTTATGTAATGACAACACCACAAGACATTGAGTCAGACTGACACTTTGGAGCACTGAGGGTACTTTATGTAATGACAACACCACAAGACATTGAGTCAGACTGACACTTTGGAGCACTGAGGGTACTTTATGTAATGACAACACCACAAGACATTGAGTCAGATTGACACTTTGGAGCACTGAGGGTACTTTATGTAATGACAACACCACAAGACATTGAGTCAGATTGACACTTTGGAGCACTGAGGGTACTTTATGTAATGACAACACCACAAGACATTGAGTCAGATTGACACTTAGGAGCACTGAGGGTACTTCATGTAATGACAACACCACAAGACATTGAGTCAGATTGACACTTAGGAGCACTGAGGGTACTTCATGTAATGACAACACCACAAGACATTGAGTCAGACTGACACTTAGGAGCACTGAGGGTACTTCATGTAACGACAACACTACAAGACATTGAGTCAGATTGACACTTAGGAGCACTGAGGGTACTTCATGTAATGACAACACCACAAGACATTGAGTCAGATTGACACTTAGGAGCACTGAGGGTACTTCATGTAATGACAACACTACAAGACATTGAGTCAGATTGACACTTAGGAGCACTGAGGGTACTTCATGTAATGACAACACCACAAGACATTGAGTCAGATTGACACTTAGGAGCACTGAGGGTACTTCATGTAATGACAACACCACAAGACATTGAGTCAGACCGACGCTTAGGAGCACGAGGATACTTTATGTAATAACTCTGCAAGACATTGAGTCAGATTGACACTTAGGAGCACTGAGGGTACTTCATGTTATGACAACTCAGCAAGACATTGAGTCAGATTGACACTTAGCAGCACTGAGGGTACTTCATGTAATGACAACTCAGCAAGACATTGAGTCAGATTGACACTTAGGAGCACTGAGGGTACTTCATGTAATGACAACTCAGCAAGACATTGAGTCAGACTGACACTTTGGAGCACTGAGGGTACTTCATGTAATGACAACTCAGCAAGACATTGAGTCAGATGACACTTTGGAGCACTGAGGGTACTTCATGTAATGACAACTCAGCAAGACATTGAGTCAGACTGACACTAGAATTCCTCAGCAGGAAAATCAGCAGATGCAGCTGTTAGATGTGCTTGGATATTCAACATAGATTTGCAAACCTAAAGCTAGCCGTTCTAGATGCTTGTGCTTGCAAGAATGTGATGGCAACTCTGGCTGCTGTGTTCATAATAAGCACTAGGAATGGAGATGCCAAATGCAATCCAAAGAGAGAAGGGAAGTATTTGCACACGCTTGTACCTGTACGTGCACTGCAAGCATGTTTGAAATGCTTACTGCCTTTACTCTGGATTTGGTTCTTCTCTAACAGTTAGACATTTGATGTAGAGTGGTGATTGATGCCTGTGAAAACACTTACAACCTTGGTGAGCTTGAGGAGAGGGACACAGTAAGAAGCTTCTGATGTTACACGAGTCACTGAGGTTGAACAGAGCCTCTGACTACTTATAGCTGTTGACATTCAAGTTCAGATAGTCACTTCACTGGCACTGTTGGGGCTTGGTGACATCTTCATGCAGCTTATTGGCCTGTGTATGGGTCTCTCAGGCATGGAATCAGAGGGCCGTTTTTGTGTCCAGGGAGTTGCCATTGCTTATTCATTGTGTGTGACCAGTGTCTTCAGTTGGTAGATGTCTTCCCTGTAAAATCTCTTAGACTATTTAAAGTTTGCCTGTGGATGATCTGGTCTCTGCATCCACCTGGAAGTTAGTGTGTTTGCTGAGAGAACTTCTTTCTGCCGTCATTGCACACTTCTGTGCGGGGGAATGATCTGGTCTCAGCATCCACCAGGAAGTTAGTGTGTTTGCTGAGAGAACTTCTTTCTGCCGTCAGTGCACACTTCTGTGTGGGGAATGACATGGATGCTTCACATTCATGCGTTCTTGTCGTTTTTTTCCAACAAGGGATTTTCCAGTGTAATGGCTGTTACTAGCTCCATGCATGACCAAATATCAAACTGCTGTTTTTATGGCCAGTTGTTTGGTGTTCACAGTGGCAGGCCTGCTGTGATTTGGTTGGCTGAATTTGCAGCACTGGCTAGCTGTCAGAAGTTATCTTTCTGGTGTTTGTGGTGCATCTTCCACTTGAGGTCAGCAGGAGTTTGATTCCTTGACTGGGTTCCAGCCATTGCTGGAAAAGGCAGATTGACAATCCTGTCCAAGTTTCAGTTGGGCTTTGTGCTGTTGGTTTTCTACAGCTGTACATGCTGGGGTCAGCCAGTTCATTCACTCTCACAGGAAGATGGGAGATCATAAAGTGCATGTCTTTGGGTGAGAGGATGAAAACATGTTCTGTTGTTTTTTTAAAAATCATTTTGCCACTGTGTTTTCAGAGGCTCTTTTTTTTTTTTTTTCTCATCCCAGCAAGAGGAAGATTGTTAATGCTTGGTCCATAAGGCAATCCCCTTCTAACAGCATTGTGGAGTAACAGTATGTTGAAGGCCACATGGTCCACACCCTGACAGATACTTAACCAAAGCTGGCTGGACTTCAGAACTTACCTGCTAGATCCAGGGTTTTTTGTGTAATTTCCTCTACATTTAAGTTGCCAGTTGTGTTGCAAAAAATGAATTAACAGGCCAGTCAGCACTAATATTATTGAAGCAAATTTTAATTTAATTAGATTTGGAGAAAAAAAATCCGAAAACAAAAAGATCACTCTGAATCCTCTGCCATGTCATGCCGTTTTGAAAGGTTGAAGGTTAAAAGTTCCCATAGCCTGTCGACTGTAGGGGCAGTGAACTGTCAGGGCACCGTCGCTAAGGTATGACATGATTGAAGGTGGAGTCAGTCCCTCGCTTTTAACCTTTTGTAAACTGAGTCAGGTGCCCTTTGCTGGGTGGACAGAGAGAATTTTCTTGCTTATGAAATCTGACCGCACAAGTGGTTCTGACTCATAACCGTCGGTTTTGCTGGCAAATTCTCTAATTATCTGTCAACGAACCCAACAATGACATTACTTATAATCATTAATTAACCAAAATTTCAAGAGTTATACTGCATGGAATAATGATAGGGAAACATTACTTACCAAAATCTGTCGGTTCACCAGAAAATTGGATCATTTTGGTCATTCTACAGTAAAGCCAGAAATGGTCCCGGAGAAGCCTGAGTGTGGCTTTTCCACTTTATTCTGGAGGCCTCTTTCAATGAACAAACTGTTACAGGTATTGAAATTGAATTTTTATAAAGAAATCATGTTCTGTGGATTTCAAAGAAACGGTATCTGCAATTTGGTGTATATCGACATACATCCAGATTGTTGTTAAAATGTAATGTATTCGACCATGTCTTGCAATCTGTATCATGTATAGACGCTGCACTGGACTGTTCTCTTGGGGACTATGAAGTCTTTCCAGTCTCTGCGGTAGACAGGGAGTTTGTTTCCGTTTCTTAGACATGGTTTCATGGTTTATGTCCTGGAAATCCATCGAGAAAGTTTTGCTTTAAACAGGCCACCATCTTTTCACTCATGTTTACAATGTTGGCCTCGATGACTACCTGTTTGCATGTTCCTCAGAAATAGAAGGGATAGCTTTGCAGCCTTGATGTCCTAGGGTTGGGTGGTGTGGAAGCTGCATGCTAGGGAGTGATTGGTGTTCTCGATCTCTGCATGCTGTCATGGCATGGGTTCAGAAAAAAAGAAAAGAAAAGCAGTAGGCAGAGGGTTCAGTAGTCCTGTTGGATGGAGGGTGGCCAGAAAAGTGAGAGAGCGAGGACGCTGGGGCTAGGGGGGGTGACGCTGAGAGCTGCTTGCAGTTTATGGCCACACCACCACAGATCCCACCACCACCACCACCACAGGCGTCGGCGGGGGGACCGTGGGGAAGGAGTCAGTCAGCAACAGCACAGGACCAACTTGTCCTACCCGCTGTTGGGCAGCGGGGGTCTGCACCCTTTGGCCCCCTCTTTCGACAGTTCTTCACTATGGGGTCCCTCTCAGGGTAATTCTAACAACCTACCTCTCTCTCTCTCTCTCTCTTCTGACATCTCTTTCTGTTGTCACTAACCTCGTCAAGGCCTGCGCCCTTGTTGTCTGCAGTTCCCTACTGTTTGCTTGCTGTGGTTGTTGTGCTGCCCTTGGTATTGTAATGCACATGGAGGCTTTGGGTGACCCAGATCTAATCTGCGTCCATGCTAAGATGGAAAAGAAAGTTTAGTCTGTGCTGTCATGAAAAGCCCTTTGTTTCCTAGCTGCTTCAACTGGTTGCCGTTGGCTGTGTCTGTCTTCAAAGTTTGGTGGGCAAGATCCTTTTGGGTTTGCACTTTGCATGTGGCTTCAGCTGACTTAGGTTGTTTTCTCATTGCATTGTATTACTGTTTTGATTTGAGGGCAGAGCCCTTGTATGTTTAATGTCACAAGAGAGAGAAAAAGGTTCAAGTTTGACACATTTGCACTTTTGTTTCCACTAGAAAAATGAAAAAAAAAAAAAAACAAACAATACTTTGGTCTATGACTCCTAAGGAAAGGTGACACTTTGTGTTGTATAGAGATTTGTGAAGTCAAATTTGGTAGAAAAAATCTGTCCCTGCTGGAATGTAAAAGGGGGAGGGGGGGGGGGGGGGGGGGGGGGGGGGGGGGGAACGTAGGAAATAAAGGTAGTAGAATGAATCAGAATAGTGTATCCATATGATGATACGATTTTTATTGTTGCTTTTGGTTTCTTTTGCAAGTGATGTACTGTGAGGAATCATTTAACACTGCTTAAAGCTTTGCATAACAACACTTTTTTTTTCAAATTTCTGAATGTTTTTTTGTTTGTTTAAGTCCACACTATCACAATGCCTTTTTTTTTTTTTTTTACATACTTTATTATTATCTTTTTATTTGCAGTACAACTTTGTGGTTGTTTTTTTTTTTTTTTTGCTTTATGTACAATACTTCATAAAACAAGAGGTGTTTGGTGGGGCGTTTCCTTAATTTCTGATTTAATCAGTGTTAGAGCTTGTGTTTGGAGCATCTGGCTTTTGATGTTTTAGATGTAGTTTTAGTTTTAGGCTTCAGAATCACTGTGCACAACCGATTTTGCAATGTTTCCAATGTTTTACTGATCTTTCGTTGGCTATTGGATTTTATTTGCCTTTGGTCACTGTAGTGTAGTTATCATTGTCATCGTATTGGTGTATTTTTATTTTGACTGAATGAATGTTAGGGATTTCTGTCTCATCAAAGGAAAGGCCATTGTGCTGGATTGATTGCATGTTATACTGTCAGTGAACATTAAGCTGACTTAGGTGTGGTGCAGACAATCTTGTGGTTGACAGGGTAGAACTGGAGACAGTCATCCACAGTGTCTGTTTCCAGCATGTTTCCAAAGTCATGAAATTCATTGGCTGTCAGAGCAGCCTTTTCTTTTTTTAAACCTTTCTTCATTTTTTTTTAATCCACCCAAGTAGATTTTTTTTCCCCACTACACTGTTGTAGGATGAAAGAAAATCATTAATGTGGAAGTTATGATTGGATAAATGTGATTTGAACATTGTGGGTTCATTTTCTTTTTATTTTATTTTAAAGTGTTTGGTGTAGAAGATGTGCTGTTGTGTAAAGTGGACTTGTTCTGTTTATCCTTGTGGCTCAGAAGTTGTGATGTAGTGTATATGGACTTCTCAACTTTGTCCAAAGCGGTGAGTTGTTGTGATGTAGTGTATATGGACTTTTCAACTTTGTCCAAAGCAGTGAGTTGTTGTGGTGTAGTGTATATGAACTTTTCAACTTTGTCCAAATGGCTGTGTTGTCACTTGTGTTCATGGACTTTTCAACTTGGTCCAAATGGCTGTGTTGTGTTCATGGGCTTTTCAACTTGGTCCAAATGGCTGTGTTGTTGTGGTGGAATGTATATGGAATTTTCAACTTGGTCCAAATGGCTGTGTTGTGTTCATGGACTTTTCAACTTGGTCCCCAAAAGGCTGTGTTGTATGGTGGAATGTACATGGAATTTTCAACTTGGTCCAAATGGCTGTGTTGTGTTCATGGACTTTTCAACTTGGTCCAAATGACTGAGTTGTTGTGGTGGAATGTATTATGGACTTTTCAACTTGGTCCAATGGCTGAGTTGTTGTGGTGGAATGTATATGGACTTTTCAACTTGGTTCAAATGGCTGAGTTGTAGTTTTCAACTTTGTCCTTCAGGCTGAGCAGTTGTGATGAAGTGTTGAAGACTTAAGCACTTGGTGCTTGTGATTGAGCGATTGTTGTACATAGACTAATCCATTATGGCCTAGTGGTTTAGCAGATGTGCACACTGGTATTGACCAGCCCTTTGTTATAGTTGTCTTGTGTAACAGCCCTGATGTGGCCCTCTGCGGTCGGCTGGGCTATAAGCAACATTATCTTATCTGTCTTGTGTAAAATGGGTAAGGTATATACACATAAAAAGTCCACGCTGGCCCTGTGGTTCAGTAAATGAGCGGTGTATAGGGACACACTGACTGCTTCCTTAGTGAGCATAACTTCAACGTTACCTCCTGAAACAAAGCTAATCACAAGAATGATTGGAGCGCTTGTCACAAGGGCAGGGCAAATCTAGGCAGAGTGTGTTGCATGATCGTTTGCCTGCTTGAGAATGGAGTCTCATTACTGTCGTCCGCATGCGCACATTGCTTACATGTTGATACCTGGTCATGAGTGGGGGGAGCCTTTGTGTTAGGTGGGCTACCATTGGCATGAATGGACTGATCCTGAGGAAAAAGTGGGATGAAAATGGCTCCTTGCAATCAGGTGTTGCTTGCATGTGCAGCAGTATAGGGCACAACCATTGCATTTTTGTTTTTGGTGTATGGGTGCTGTGTTTTGTCTGATTCTTAGATCCTGTAGCGATTCCCTTCCCTGAAATTACACACACACACGCACACACACACACACACACACACACAAATCTTTGTATGCATCACTTACCATTGAGGAAACAGTTGATGGACACAGACAGTGTCTTGGGTTCTTTTGTCATGATCTCCTTTTCCAACTGAGAAGCACCGGATTTGAACTGATAAGGCATAGGAAGATATCAAGCAGAGAGCTAGAATGGTTTTATGTGTTTGACTTGTTTCCTGCAGCCGTCTCGTTCTTGAAACTAGCATTGTCAGTATATGGCATCATTTTTAAGAATAGTTAAGCAATGCTATCGTTCCGTTGATTATTTCCTCTATCTTGATTATAGGAGAAATAGTCATGGGTTCGATTTCCATCAGAGCCATTTATTTTGGGGATTTTCCCGCCCCGGCAGTCTCTTACCAGGATTTGAGTTTCCTATAGGCTTAGTTGGGAAGACTTGGATGAGACAGTTAAAAGTTTCATCCACCTAATGAATGTGTATCTAAAAGTTGCTGAGATTCCCAGACTAACACTGCCAGTGTCTGTACCTCTCTGGCCTGGTTGATGCGGGGATATATTGTGACAGTAAGTGTAAAGTACAGCCTTGTCATGCAGGCTCAGATCAGAATGGAAATCAGTAGCGTCATCTTTATCATCCTCATCCTTATCATCAGCATGAGAAAAAAATGTCTGCTTTCCTGTTGATTTTTTTTCTGGCAAAGCTCAACGGTTGCATCTCATCTAGCTTTGATAGCTTCACTGGTTGGCCACCCCTGTGCACATGTATTTCACAAATGCAAGATGACAAATGGTTTGTATATGGATCTAACTTATAGACTTGCGTCTCATGAATTCATCTTGCAAGCTTATGTTAAGCTCGATGTACTGGCACACACACATGAAACTCTGAAGCAGATATGCTCTGTGTGTGCGTGTGCATGTGCGTGTGTGTGCGCGCTCACATGTGCAAGTGCAACATATACACACAGACATTTATGAAGACTTTGTTCTTATAACAGAATTAAAAACAAGCAAAGAAAACAAAAGGGCGGTAATGACAGCAAAAGAAACATATAAAGAACCCGAGTCTCGGATAGAAAGACCAAATATCATTTCTTTAGGAATATGCAAGCTGAATTTCTGTGCCTTCTGCATGCTCACAGGTTTTTTTATTCTCAGTTATTTCCCTTCATTCTCTTGCACTTACTTGCCCTCCGTCTCTTATGTATTTGCATGACACATAAGATCCAAGGAGGGTTGGGTTCTTCAAATAATCATGAAAGAATATTAGTCATTGTTGATTCAGGAATCTTCAAAAACAGAATCAAGTGTGAATGGAAGAGAGTCCACACTTGTGAAGAGGCCTGTGCATACAGCTACATGTGTTTACATAAACTTGAATTTTTCACTCATCCAGAGAAAAGAAGACCACAGAAATGTTGACAGCACTAGTTTTGTTGATGCCCTATTCATGTCCATCTGTGTTTGGGGCTGCGATCAAACTATCACTTGGGTGAGTCTGGTTTATGTCATGAGAAAAACTGGATTCCTCTGTGGCAGTGCGCAAGGATAAACTGTTTTGAAAGCAGGGCATATAGCCTTCAGTCAGGTGTAGGTCTGAAGGGGTGTCTCACGGCATGTTTATTTTGGTTTGCGTGGTGTGTGGTAGGTTGAATTGTCCAGAATTTTGCATGACCATGTTGGATGTTTTGCATGAGCAGAAAAGCATGATACCCCCTCCCCTACACCAACTCTCAGATTTTTAACTGTCAGGATCTGTTGACAGTTGTTGAACTAGGTGTGAGGTCTGTTTCACAAGAAGAAAGTGACCTTGTTTTGTGTGGATGTTGTTCCTCTGTAAAGGATTTATTATTGACGCTGGAATTGTTTGGTCACAGCCTAACCGATAGTGAACAGAAACATTGGCTTTATTGTTGAAAATAGCATGCTTGTTCACATATGTGTGTGCATGTACACACACACACATACACACAGAGGTGTACATGTGTGTGTGTGTGTGTGTGAGACAGAGAGAGAGAGAGAGAGGGAAACGAAAAAAACGAGGGGTGAAGGAAACCACTTTTTTGCACCACGTTCTCGCAGATAGAACGAGAGATAGCACATGAGCAAGCATTGGCTGCATGTGAACTTCTTCCTGAAAGAGTATACACTTCATGAAACCAGTCATCTCTTTGAACTACAGTCCGAATACTGATTGTGGTGCTTGCAACTTTGCATGGCAACTTACTCTTACAGTGGTACCGCATGAAGCCATTTACACATGTCTAAAGATAGTAAATTATGATTGTGATGTGTGTTCGACAGTGAATGACAACTTTAGTCTCTTTGGAACCGCCATTAGAGTTTCAGTGATTGCATTACAGATTTAGCCGGTTGACCAATGACTGTCTTGAGAGTAAGAAGACAACTGCTACAAGCAAAAAGGAAAAAAAATAAGTAAAGAAAAAGAAAAAATATTTGCTCAGTCAGTGTGAAGGGCTATTTGATTCAGTTTAGAGAAGGCTAAAGCAACAGAAGGAGAGGGATGGATTTAACATTCTACAATGCCGTGCCCTTGACATGGTGGATCTTGAACAGTTCGCAGTGGTTAGATTATGGGCCTTGAACCTATTCTGAGGTTATGACTGACATCCGCTGTACATCGTCTTATGCAAATGCCAGGTTATTGAGTAAACCCCTTGAAAAGGCAGGACATACAGGATACCATCTTGTCTTCAGAGTATTATAAATGAAGTTTACCATGGTTAAATGGAATCTGTCTCTATTCAACACTGTAATAATTATGTCAGGGTTCAGTTTGGTGTGTGTCATCCGATTCCCTGAAATGAAAAGGACAGTTCTTACATACAAACTGTCAATAAATAAATGTATCAGACATTTAACATAAAAATATCCAGCCACAGGTTTTATAACAATTTTAAGGACATCATCTTCTGGAAAAAGAATATTTTAATTTACGAGCTGTTTCCAAAAGCCTTATGCAAGGGAAATAACTCATCACAGGGAAGTACAAGTCGCATATGAAGGAGATAAAGCTGAGCGATGAAATCTTCATATCATGGGATAGTGTAGACATTCATGTACGCAATTTTTTTTTTTTTTTAAGAAAAAAAAAAGAGCAAAAACCAAAAAAGAAAAAAAAGGACGAAATAAGGAAATAGCCAGCAGTCCCCAATATTGAAACACCAGAAGTAGACAGGAGGAGGGGAAAAAGAAACGGGACTTCAGACCGATGCACCCACCTCATCATAATGTGATGGTCTGATGTCATGTTCCTGTCTTTGGGTGGTTGTGGATGGACGTGGTCTGATGTCATGTTCCTGTCTTTGGGTGGTTGTGGATGGACGTGGTGTGATGTCATGTTCCTGTCTTTGGGTGGTTGTGGATGGACGTGGTGTGATGTCATGTTCCTGTCTTTGGGTGGTTGTGGATGGACGTGGTGTGATGTCATGTTCCTGTCTTTGGGTGGTTGTGGATGGACGTGGTCTGATGTCATGTTCCTGTCTTTGGGTGGTTGTGGATGGACGTGGTCTGATGTCATGTTCCTGTCTTTGGGTGGTTGTGGATGGATGTGGTGTGATGTCATGTTCCTGTCTTTGGGTGGTTGTGGATGGACGTGGTGTGATGTCATGTTCCTGTCTTTGGGTCATTGTGGATGGACGTGGTCTGATGTCATGTTCCTGTCTTTGGGTGGTTGTGGATGGACGTGGTGTGATGTCATGTTCCTGTCTTTGGGTCATTGTGGATGGACGTGGTCTGATGTCATGTTCCTGTCTTTGGGTCATTGTGGATGGACGTGGTGTGATGTCATGTTCCTGTCTTTGGGTGGTTGTGGATGGACGTGGTGTGATGTCATGTTCCTGTCTTTGGGTGGTTGTGGATGGACGTGGTGTGATGTCATGTTCCTGTCTTTGGGTGGTTGTGGATGGACGTGGTGTGATGTCATGTTCCTGTCTTTGGGTCATTGTGGATGGACGTGGTGTGATGTCATGTTCCTGTCTTTGGGTGGTTGTGGATGGACGTGGTGTGATGTCATGTTCCTGTCTTTGGGTGGTTGTGGATGGACGTGGTGTGATGTCATGTTCCTGTCTTTGGGTGGTTGTGGATGGACGTGGTGTGATGTCATGTTCCTGTCTTTGGGTGGTTGTGGATGGACGTGGTGTGATTCCCTGCTGTGGTGATGATGTGCAGGACCTCCCAGTTTTCCAGCACCAGTTTTGGGGGGCCCACAGGGGGAGGTAACTTCCGCTCCACCTCCACCTCCACCAAGTACGTCAACGGCAAGAAAGTGGTCACCAAAAGGTGAGTGTGCTTATGATTCTGTGCTCTGTTGTGTGTGTGGATGGTTGTGTGCATGTGTGCTTGACTTGTGAGTTGACTTCGTTCGATGCGGTGACAGCTCTGATACGGCGGCCCTTTGCGGTCAGCTGGGCTATAAGCAACATTACCCCCCTTGTAAGAGGTTAACCTTTACCAGCCGAGTCGTTCAAATGTGGGTAACAGGATTTCTCTCCCTTGAGGCGAGTCGCCCAAGTCCGGGTAACGGACAGACAGCAGTACACCTGCCGTGTTGCCCACGATCAGACGACGGGAACATAAAAAATTCCTACACTTTCCATGAAATGGTCCAAGGGAAATAAGCGCTGTAACTAGTCTTGGGGATGTTGGAACGAGTTGTCGACCATACTTTCAGTGGCCTATTGTGAACTTGGCTGACCCCAGGAGGTTTCAAACAAAGAGACTGACGGCACTACCACGTGGTGCGCGGCACGTATTTCCTGTGTCAGAAAAATGTCGGTCAGGCAGAGGTGGAAGCAATTTCTCGCTGAATGAAGCACTTGAAATCGTATTACAAAGTGGATCTGGTGTTGAGGGGAGTTGAGTGTTTGTTCTTTCCTGTGACACCTAACACAAGGCTGTCAGTTGTTGTAGAGCTACCGTAAAAATAAATTAGAAAGTGGCCAAATCTGTGCGTCGGTAGGGAATGAGCGCTGTGCGCTGCCCTGCGGCCGCCGGGAATCGCGCCGTAGTGTTGCTGTCGGCTGGATAGTATTAAAGAACTCTTCTTCCTGTCAGACAGTTCGGCTGCCTTATTTTTCTTATTAATTCTTTTTTAATCTCTTTTTGTCTTACAGTAAAAAGGGGGGAAAAAAGAGGACAAGTGAAAAGAAGAAAACTAATTCAGATACTGCGAGCTGAATATGAACTTTCAGAATAAGTAAGGGTCAGTGTTGGAGAAAGTTTTATTGCAGTCTGACTTCTCAAAGCATCAAAGAAAGAAGTCTGGAAAAACTATTAACATCATCACAGGGATAGACAGCAAGCATTCGATTCAACACCTTTCACTTGCAGACACCCTGATAATGGATAAACAAGCTGTTGCCAGTCTGTTGGCCTCCCTTTTGAACAAATCTTATCTTCAAATATTAATCATCTGCTTTTGGTAGGAAATGAACAACAGAAGGGAAAATTTCCCTGTAACTTTTCATCTGGCAAGCTGACAGTTTCACTCATGAACTGAAATCAGCTCTGCAGAGCTGATGGGATTCTGCTCCTGGTCTGACATCTGTTGCCAACGTCTGACCCGTATCCTAGAAAGCTGTCTTAAAACCCTTCTAAAAGTATGCAGTCATATCTGGGCTGCAGGGTGCTGCCTGCCCTCATGGTGGAAAGCCCTCATCCCTGAAAAGACTTGACCAGCCCTTCTAATGATGGCTGAACAGC
This sequence comes from Conus ventricosus, assembly GCA_018398815.1. Taxonomy (NCBI): domain Eukaryota; kingdom Metazoa; phylum Mollusca; class Gastropoda; order Neogastropoda; family Conidae; genus Conus; species Conus ventricosus. Next base: position 90,312,722 of record CM031599.1, on the reverse strand, counting down.
ACTAACCAGCTGCCTTTGCAAGTTAATGTGAAGGATGGCCAATTCACATCTAATGTGGAAGCCGGAAACTAATCGCCTTTGGCTAAAAGGACAGAAGGTTTCCACAATTACCATTCTACTGTTAACCATTTAGCTGGTCTGGAATCTTCCGTCTGCAGCATCTTCATTAACAAGTAATGTGTTGCTGTTGCATTGGATATTGAGTGGAAATGTGGAATTCTCATTGACTGTAGTAATGTAGGTTTTCAGGGTTATCTCCCTTTTCTTATCAAACTTTCTGGCTGATCAGCAGTGCTAAGTGTGTGATGGCACCATGCTGTCTGACATCCAGGAGCAGGAGATGGGCGTACCCTAAGGGAGCATCCTTTCTCTTGCTCTCTTCAGCATCACAACTAGTGAGATTGTCAGTTCTGTAAATCAAGGTTCCAAGTCCTCTCTGTTTGTCAGCGGCTTTGCAATCTATACAGCTGGCTCACTTACACTGGGGTACAATGTCAGCTCCAACTTTGAGTGGATAAGATCTGACAATGGGCAAGGAAAATGGGCTTACTTTTACAGGTACCAAAAACTCAGTGTATCCACTTTCACAAATTTTGACAGTGCTTTTCTTTCCCTGAAATTTGTCCAGCAGTGAAGCACAAATATCTTTGATGAGGATCTGAACTTTAAAACTTCAGACACTTTACTTCAAAACTTCTTATCAGAAAGCAGTGAAATTTCTGAGAGTTTTAGCATATACAGATTAGAGTGATGGTGAGAAAAGTCTTCTTAACTCTTGACTTCCCATACCGCACCGTTCCGCAACTGCTGCACAGTCCCAAACCGCACCACACCGCAACAACCGACATGCCTTATTTGGAGCCGTTGTTATGGAAGCGAGAACTCTCTAATGCAGAGAGGAAGGTTTAACGACATCCGGAAAGCGTTCGCCTTCCGCCTTCTGCCCGCGGTTTTCAGCCTAGCTGTTTACATTGCGATTTTGAAGAAGTTTTTTCACGAAGGTTTTTTCCCCAAGATTTTCTGGTCAAGATGGCGTCTTTCCAACATATCGACAACGATTTTTCGATGAATTTATCGAAGATTTGTGCAACCAGCATGCGCTAGGGCTTGGAGATGATCAGCAGAGTGATGCGAGTGTCGAAACTGGAGTTAGTTCAGTTCACACGAGTGATTGCCTGACGTACAATCGGAAATTTCAGATGAAGATTCGCCACCTGTGCTTACCTGTGTACGCTGTCATTATTATGCAATATGAAGCTCATCATCCTACTCCTTGTGTGCAGAACATGAACATTGACCACATGTGACTTTATTTCTGTGGTTATACTGTGACTTTGTGAACAGAACTGTGCAAAATACTGTACAAGGAACTGTGCAATTTATATTTTCTGTGCTTGGATTCTTACCTGTATATTACGTCATTACAAGACTACATAAAGGTCAGTTAACATTTTTCTTTGACTTGTATTGTTTCTATGGTCATGTGTGTGACTGTCTGTCTGCATTGTTTTACTAACAAACACACCACACATTGATTTTTCCAACCTTTATTGAACACACCTGACATTTTTTAATTATTCTGTAATTAATTACCATACTGACATTCAAAATTTTTTTTGGGTACATTTGACCGCTTCAGTATAAAAAATAACATCACTTCCATAAAACTTCCAAATTTCAAAGCAGTCAATCAACAAACAAGAAAGATATAATTATTTTAATGACCATACTCATTTTTAGCTCATTTCTAGCCAATCCTTATGGGCTAGAGGACTGAGAACACACTGTTTCTTATGGGAAGTCAAGAGTTAATCCTTACAGGTCAGATCTGCTCCAGACTGGACTGTGGCTGAGTTGTCTGCAAGTCCTTTATACCTGAAAATTTTTTGACTCCATCCACATAAAGGGCTTTGACTCTGTCTGGGTGTATTCTGCACCAGCCCTGTCTTTGCAGAGTCAGGAAAACCATTCATTTCCAACTGTTGGCTGAAACTTTCTTTGAACTATTGTTTGAGGGTCTTCTTTGAACCCCCAAACTCTGATTTAAGACTGTGGCTTTGACCTGAAGTTCCTCCAGAAATTTGAAGACAACCTAAGTTCCATTCCATCTTGGGGAATTCATATTCACCCATTGGAACAGTGCAGACATAGACCTTGGAGTTGATTGTGATGGATCTAGATTTCCCTGCAGATCCAGCATGGACTTTCCTCACCATGGAGATCCTCTTTGATCTGGCCTCGATTCACAAAGACTCCACCAGTTCTTTGGTGTACAAGACACTTTTTGTTGAACTTTGTTCTAAGTTTCCTTCTTTTAAAAAAATGTTTACTGATGGCTCCAAATCTGAAGAGGGAGAGGATTCTGCTGCGTATTGCGCTACAGCTCCCTCTCCGAGAGGTTGGAAACGCATTTTTACAGAAAATTCTGTCAACACTGCTGAGCTGACAGCGTTGGTCCTGGCTCTTTGAATGGTCTGTATATCAAAACATAGAGACTTCTGCATTCTTTTGGACTGTCTCTTTCTGGAGGCCATTGCTGGCCATAACCTCAAGCACCCTCTACTGCTGAAAACTGCACACCTCCCTGAAATCTGATGGTTACAACATAGTTTTGGTTTTGTTCCATCTTGTTGGCAATCGAGGGAATGATTTGACTGATCAGCTTGCCGAAAATGACACAGATAAAGAGTAGAGCAGATTGTCTATCCATCACACTGACCTGAAACCTAAAGTTCAGGTTTTTTGTCAGAAATCTTTGGAAAGAGGAATGGAACATGGACAGATGACAGACTCTTTCAAAACCTTAATTACAGCAGACATTTGAAAACTACATTCAGAGATTCCCCCCCCCCCCCCATGTGATTTTTTAATTTCTAAAAGAGATAAACATTTTTCACCTGATCTAAGATTTTACAGAAAAAAAGATTTTAAGAAACTTCCTGCATTACTTTTTTTTTCTTCTGTTTTAATGAGTTTTAGGTCTATTCTTTATTCTTTTTTTTTTTCTAATCGATGTTGAGCATTGACCTCAGTGGATGACAGCCCTGGTATGGCCCTTTGCAGTTGGTTGGGCTATGAACGGCATGAATCTGAATCTGTGGAATGTTGTCAGTGTGCACCCAGTCTGTCAGTCCTGAAGTACAACCCTGGTGAAGGCTCAGATCCTTGGACTCAGTCTGTTCGTTCACTTGCAATGATGACCAGACTCCACAAGCATGCATCTTGCCCAGTCACTCTGTGCCAGCATGGCTTACTTCCCCCTGTCTCAGGCCCAGTCACTCTGTGCCAGCAGTGGCTTACTTCCCCCTGTCTCAGGACCAGTCACTCTGTGCCAGCAGTGGCTTACTTCCCCCTGTCTCAGGCCCAGTCACTCTGTGTGCCAGCCGTGGCTTACTTCCCCTGTCTCAGGCCCAGTCACTCTGTGCCAGCAGTGGCTTACTTCCCCCTGTCTCAGGCCCAGTCACTCTGTGTCATTAGTGGCTTACTTCCACCTGTCTCGGGCCCAGTCACTCTGTGCCAGCAGTGGCTTACTTCCCCCTGTCTCAGGTGCAGTCACTCTGTGCCAGCCGTGGCTTACTTCCCCCGTCTCAGGTGCAGTCACTCTGTGCCAGCAGTGGCTTACTTCCCCCTGTCTCAGGTGCAGTCACTCTGTGCCAGCCGTGGCTTACTTCCCCTGTCTCAGGCCCAGTCACTCTGTGCCAGCAGTGGCTTACTTCCCCTGTCTCAGGCCCAGTCACTCTGTGCCAGCAGTGGCTTACTTCCCCCTGTCTCAGGACCAGTCACTCTGTGCCAGCAGTGGCTTACTTCCCCCTGTCTCAGGTGCAGTCACTCTGTGCCAGCCGTGGCTTACTTCCCCTGTCTCAGGTGCAGTCACTCTGTGCCAGCAGTGGCTTACTTCCCCCTGTCTCAGGTGCAGTCACTCTGTGCCATCAGTGGCTTACTTCCCCTGTCTCAGGTGCAGTCACTCTGTGCCATCAGTGGCTTACTTCCCCCTGTCTCGGGCCCAGTCACTCTGTGCCAGCAGTGGCTTACTTCCCCCTGTCTCGGGTGCAGTCACTCTGTGCCAGCCGTGGCTTACTTCCCCTGTCTCAGGTGCAGTCACTCTGTGCCAGCAGTGGCTTACTTCCCCCTGTCTCAGGTGCAGTCACTCTGTGCCAGCCGTGGCTTACTTCCCCTGTCTCAGGTGCAGTCACTCTGTGCCAGCCGTGGCTTACTTCCCCTGTCTCAGGCCCAGTCACTCTGTGCCAGCCGTGGTTTACTTCCCCTGTCTCAGGTGCAGTCACTCTGTGCCAGCAGTGGCTTACTTCCCCTGTCTCAGGTGCAGTCACTCTGTGCCAGCAGTGGCTTACTTCCCCCTGTCTCAGGTGCAGTCACTCTGTGCCAGCAGTGGCTTACTTCCCCCTGTCTCAGGTGCAGTCACTCTGTGCCAGCCGTGGCTTACTTCCCCCTGTCTCAGGTGCAGTCACTCTGTGCCAGCAGTGGCTTACTTCCCCCTGTCTCAGGTGCAGTCACTCTGTGCCAGCAGTGGCTTACTTCCCCCTGTCTCAGGTGCAGTCACTTTCCTACACACTCCACTCTTCATTTGCTCTGTCACTCTTTATGTAAAGGACCAGCTGATCCTCACAGCAAAGATAGTATTCACTCTGGTGTACATCATCCACAGGTACACCCACTTCCATCCTGTACCTGGTCCACTGCATTTGGAAAATTGGGTGTGGTACAACAAAGATAGCATTCACTCCACACACACGGAACAAAGGAGGATATTCCTGCAAACACAAAGCAGGAAATATGTGACAGATGTTTCTGGACTCGGCTGATTGCAAGTAAAGAGAGAATGTACATACTGTTACCAGATGAAACATGTTCTGCTGTTCGACAGTGATGGTGATGCTCCGCTTTATCCCATCCACAAGTCTCCACATACAACTGCTGAAAAATGTGACAAGTTGACTAGGGAGGGAGATGGAAAAATAAAAAAAGTGTGGTTTCATGTTGTTTAGACAAGGCCAGACTTATAATTCAGTGTGATTCATGTTGTTGATAGCCTTGGTGACTTCGACAGGCCATAACAGGACTGTCATCTCATCAGCATTGATTCTTTATGACAAGCTTGCAGAATAGCTTGCATTTGTGTGCTGTATTCAACTGTGTGTGTATGTATTTATGTGTACTTAAAAAGAGTGGCTGGGGGGAGGGGGAGAGAGAAGAGAGAGTGTGTGTGTGTGCATTTTTTTGTGTGGATGTGAAATGTGCTGACATCTATGCTGTATGTGGATGAGTGTGCATGACCATGACAAAGTACTTGTACATGTATGGGTTTATGTTTGTTTAACCCTCTTGTACTCGGTTTCTCTGACTGCAAACTTCCCCTAGATTTCAGATTCTTTACAGGTTTCAGCCTAAAAATGGGTATGTGTGATTATTAACTTATGGGGAATGTATGTGAACCGCTAGGAGAAAGAAAATTGGCAGACAGTTTCAGAAGAGTATGCACTTCACTTTGAACTCTATTTTGTCTGTCTTAGAGATATAGGTCGTGTCACTGTCACCAAATTGTCACCAGACACGTGAAATTTTATGATGACAATCAAGTTTACAGCATGCAAGCATGCGCAGTCACCATGCTGATGCAGGCTGTTAGTGTAAGATGAAACCTGAGGCCTACCTGACGTAAACCATCTGCTGCCTGGCAGTACAGGTCCCACTGGTTGTCCCACCAATGTCATACAAAACTTGTCAATGTCACACACAATACTATAAAAGAGGGTCAGGTGCGCCCTTTGCAGCTTGTTTTTGTCTTGTATACTGTTTCTTTCATCAGTAGCAGTCTTAAAAACAAAGAGGAACAAACAAAACGAAAAAAAAACAAGTGGTGTAGCAGTGTCAGGTAACGAGTGAGCCGGCCCAGTGGGTTCCTGAAACGGACGCACCCCTGCCGTGCCGTGTGTCGCGGGCCTCCATTTTGTCTGAAGCGCCGCCAGTCGAACATTGTATTCCGGGTCGCTTTGCACTTCACCGTCTTCTTCAACACTACTACCTACTTCTATATCACTTTCATTCTCCATTTTTCTTTCAAATGTCTCCACTTCTACAATAATTTCATCTAACTCCTTGCGAGTGGTCGACCATCTCGTCGTCGTTCGTAGCAGACGCGAAAGCCGCCATTGTGAAAGTCGGTCAGTTTCCATTCACAAAGTTACTCGCTGCGTTCTGTGTCTATTCTCAATGAACACACACGGTTCCATCACCCAAAAATAGTGCCAACACATGATTGGGCCATGCCTGAGTCTTCCTAGTTACTGTCTGCGACTGTGTGTGTCTACACACGTGATCACTGCGTGATGGAAAATTCCCACAGAGAGGTCCCGGTATGTCCGGTACGGGAAGAACAGGCCCAACGTTCAGTCCCGGATTCTCCCGTTGCGAGTATAAGAGGGTTAAAAAAAAAAAAAACGAGAAAAAAGAACGAGAAATAAGACATGAAAATTTGATATGAAGATATGAAAATCGTGTCTGAGATTAAAAAAAAAAAAGAGGAGCAGAGTTTTAAACTTGGCCATGTGCATTACATTGTGGTTGACAAAATGGTGGAGAATGGTCAGGAAGAGTTTAAGTCTGTGCATTGCATTGTGGTCAGTGGAGCGGTGGAGAAGGAGCAGGGGGAGTTGCATTCTGATCGTTATATTGTGGTCAGTAGAGTGGTGGGGACTGGTCAGGGAGATTGGTCAGGGGGACTGGAATACTGTACATTATGCTGTGTTGGACAGTCAGCGGAGAACAGCCAGGGAGACTGTGTATGACCCATTATGTCGTGGTCAGCAGAGTGGTGGAGAATGGCCAGAGAGTTGTGTATGACCCATTATGTCGTGGTCAGCAGAGTGGTGGAGAATGGCCAGAGAGTTGTGTATGACCCATTATGTCGCGGTCAGCAGAGTGGTGGAGAATGGCCAGAGAGCTGTGTATTACCCATGTCGTGGTCAGCAGAGTGGTGGAGAATGGCCACTCCCCAGAGAGTTGTGTATGACCCATTATGTCGTGGTCAGCAGAGTGGTGGAGAATGGCCAGAGAGTTGTGTATGACCCATTATGTCGTGGTCAGCAGAGTGGTGGAGAATGGCCAGAGAGTTGTGTATTGCCCATTATGTCGTGGTCAGCAGAGTGGTGGAGAATTGCCAGAGAGTTGTGTATTGCCCATTATGTCGTGGTCAGCAGAGTGGTGGAGAATGGCCAGAGTTGTGTATTGCCCATTATGTCGTGGTCAGCAGAGTGGTGGAGAATGACCAGAGAGTTGTATACTGATCATTATATTGTGGTCAACTAAGGAGTGGAGGATGGCCAGGGAGAGACCTAATGATGATATTGTGTGGTCAACAGATTATTGGACAGTGTCCAGGGAGAGTTGTACACTGTGCATTGTGGTATAGTTGACAGAAAAGTGAAAACGACCAGTGAGCATTGTATACTGATCACTATAATAATGTCAACAGTGTTGTAGAAAATGGCCAAAGAGAGTTGTATGCTAATCATTGTGTTGTGCTCAACAGAATCATAGAGAATGCCACTGAGAGTTGTTTACTGATTATTGTGTTGTGCTCAACAGAATCATAGAGAATGACCCTGAGAGTTGTATACTGATTAGTGTGTTGTGCTCAACAGAATCATAGAGAATGGCCATAGAGAGATGTATACTGATCATTGTGTTGTGCTGAACAGGATGGTAAAGAATGGCCCAAGAGAGTCATACACTAAGTATCGTGTTGTGCTCAACAGGATGGCAGAGAATGTCCCTAGAGAGTTGAACATTGATCCAATGATCAATGTACAACTCTCTAGGACATTCTCTGCCATCCTGTGCTCAACCAAGAGAGCTGTACACTAATCATCATGTTGTGGTCAACAGAGTGGTAGAGAATGACCAAAGAGAGCTGTACATTAATCATCATGTTGTGGTCAACAGAGTGGTGGAGAACGGCCAGGAAACGGTAGTGGTGGAGGAGGATGGGGTGATCAAATCCCGCAGTGTCAACGGGGTGCAGCAAAGCCTTAGATGGCGGCGGCTACACCCGACCAAGCATTCGGTCCTAGCTCTTCTGCCCCTCCAACCCTTCCCTGCTGCACCTCAATCTTCCGTGCTGCCCTCGTCCCTGCCTGTGACCCCCACAGTTGCTTCTGGTTTCTTCCTGTTGGTTTCTGTCAGTATTTTGTCAAGAAAACGGTGTTTTTTACATTTTATGTTCCTTGGTTATGCAAGGAAAGGGCAGTGCTGTTTCAATTTATTTATGTTTTTATTATAATTTTTTTTTTTGGTTTGAGAGAGGGAACTGTAAACCACAGCTTTTGGTCCTGACAGTAGTATTCTGTGTTCAGTGATTCCTACTGAGCTTGCTTTCAGGAGACTAGGAGAAAAATCGTGAGACGTTGGATTAGTCTGATTTAGTGAGTTCAGGTATATTTGAGTGTGTGTGTGTGTAGTAGAGCACATACATTAGCTAATAAGAAAACCTGGACATCTTGTCATAAACATGGCTAGTTCCTCCTTGGTAGTAGGATTGAATTTGTGTGCAGTATCATAATATACAAAAGGATCAGGTTGTGTTTGCTTGTCCATTATACTTGCTCACATTATGACGAAAACACAAAACCACCAAAAAAAAAAAAAAAAAAATGGAAAGAAAAACAACTACCCAGTTGACGAATTTGATGAATTGTGCATTATCTAGTAGACCTTGGTTTGTGACCAACATTGGCACACAAAAATTGCTTGATGATTTCTTTGCCCTGCATAGTGGTCTTCGACATTCACAGTTGGATGAAAAAATGGGCACACGTTTGGTTTTGTGAAATATCGTAGCCATTGTTTGATAGTTTTGGTCTTAACCATGACAATGCAATCTTTTAAAATTTTGACACCCATCAAAGAAAAATCTTTTCCCATTTTTGCAAGTTAATCAAAAAAACAAGTGGGAAATCTGTTTTATCATTATGAAAAAGTGACTGGTTTTGAAAAAAACCACAGTATTTTTTTGCATGTGAAAGAGTTGAACAAAAGAAAGGACTCCACACCAAACACACACACACTCCGCGGGATTTTTTGCATGAAAAACAACTGAACGAAAAAAAGTTTGCCAACGCACACTCGACACAACATACACACACATCATACCACACAGTGTGTGGGTTAATGTATTTTCAACCCACCCTTTAAAAGGTTGTGATAGGAAGGGATCAGTTTCAAGTCGTAAATATGGACAGCAGGGGAAAAGGGGAAAATTAAAACCGCCCTCCTGTCGGTCTGTCTGTCTTTACAGAGAACGTGAGCCAGTGTAGGGTTTTTGAAAATCTCCAGAAGATTAAATGAACCTCTGTAGCCCATACAGTTTGGGCTTTGGGGTTTCGGGGCCTGTTTTGATGAAAACCGTTGCTGTAGCAGGTTTGTTTTTTTTTCACATTTTTTTTTTCCCCCATATTTTTTTCTTCCCCCCCTTTCTTGCCACAAGCCCCTGCTGTCCGTTAATGGACTATTTTTGTTTAGTCAGGGGGATCAGCCTGTCTCGGTCAGTCCTGGGGGGGGGGGTGATCAGTGCGGTGATTTTTTGGCATTGCTTTTCCATGACTATAAAATTGGGTACAGCATTTTTTAAAAAAAATTTTTGTTCCCCGCTCCCCCTTTTTCCCCCAACCCCGACACTCCAGTCTGTTAAGTCGGTGTAAGTGACCTAACTGAAAACTGTCCTAGGAAGGATCACGTGATCAGGGCAGGGGAAAGGATTTTATGTTGTTGCTAGAAGAAAACTACGCTGCATGCCCAGAATGTCCAACCCATGTGATTGGAAGTGCAGGGGCAAACCTGACGTTTGCCACAATCTGGTAGGGGAGTCTGGCTTTTTCAGTTGATATTATTAATATGTTGTTTACCCCCAAACAAAATGTGGCCCCAGACATGATTCTGTCATGTAAATGTGCTTGCTTGGAGCTGTAGAGGTGATGGCTGACCGACTCCCCCTCTTTGCTCTCCTCTGTCATATGTATATGTTGTCATCGTAGGTTTGGTTTTGTTTCATTGTTGTAACCGTTTCACATGCTTTTTTTTGTTTGTTGTCATGAACTCCTTTTGTTTCTGTCTTTTTTCTTTCACTTGTTCACTTTGCTGCTACTGAAAGTGCACTGGTGCAGTGCTCCATACCATACATCCACACGTCTCTTAGTTGCTGATGAGGTCCGATTTGTGCTTCAGATACTTTGACCAACTATGCCATGCCAGATTCTAACAGACATCATCTGGTTTGTTGTTTTGTTTGGTTGTTCTAGTGTAACCATTTGTTGTTTCGAGTGTTGGCTGTGTATGTTTATATTATTTAGGACCAGCTCAAGGAGAGCTGCCAGGCCGATTTCATATTTGTAGCTCTTTTTGTATCCCAGGTGTACATGTTTGTATAAATACAGCAAAAAGTCATGATACAGATTTTGGTCTACCACAACTAACGAGCCATGATACTGCCGACTTCATGGCCCAAGAGGCTATATCATTTTATTGCAGAGCTTTGATGTGTATAAAAGTTGGTCTTGTGTGTTGTACATTACTGTTGTAGATCCTGTTTTAATAATGATGGAGGAAGAAACAAATAAATATCTGAGCACATTCTGAGTTGGAGAATTTTTGTTTGAACTGAGTTTTACCTTTCACTATGTAATCTTGTTTTAAGTGTTAATCCTCATAGCCCAGATGTCTTCTTAGGACTGTAAAATTTGCACAAGCAAAAAGTGAAGAAGAATCAAGCAACATAATAGTAATGACAGGCTGAGAGCATCAGGCATTCACGATAGTTTTACAGTTGCCAAGGCTTTTGTGCCTAACTGCTGACTGGAAGCAAACTGTCAACATTCACAATCACCTGCAGCCATTGTGCTTTTGTAGAAACATTTTATTCAGACACAAAGTATGTAACAACACGTCACAGATCTGATGCATGAAGTGTTGATGATGATGATGATGATGTCCCATGTAACAAAAGTTGAATGCCAAGGATCTGGCACGGGCGTCCCAAGTGGCACACAATTAGTAACGAGCCACAGAAATGCACAACAAACCACAACAACAAACCACAGTCAACACCCAGTGTGGCACAAGTAACACCCATACTAACTCGCAAAAAAGCCAGACAGCATACAAAAAACACACACCACACACGCCAAGCCATGGTAAAATCTATTACACATTGGCCATAGTGACAACATGTTACGAATCAGGAGGCAGAACAGGAACGACGGAGACAAACCACGGTAGGTTTGCATCCAACAACAATGCACAACAAACATGAGGTATGAATTACAGTCTGATCACCACCCCACCCCCCAGCCACTCGATGACGGTCTGCCCTTCGTTTCTTGCACAGCCTCCAGAACTTTAAACTCTGTAACTATTAGTGTGATGCTGTTATTGTAATTCCTTAAGCACACTCATAATACCTGCTACACTAAAACGAGTTTGCATGACAAAAAGAATGTGAAGAATTTATATTTTTCACTTGTAAAATTTTAAGACCCAAGTATGACACTGTACCTAAGTCAAGTAAAACTTTTCATGTAAAACCAACACTTGCGTAAACCTTTTCAGAACAGGGGACACCTGCTTTAATTAATAAAAAGCTGAAATCAATCATCACAATGCTATGTAGAGTCGAATCTTCTATTTCCTGATAACTAAAAAAATCCTGTTAGTCTTTGAATCCATGATGGAAACTGAATTCATCCAGTGACCACAAGACCAGTTTTCTTCTCTTTTCTTTGTTTTTGAAGGGGACAACATCAAATTTAGCATGATCCCTATAATGATAAGCCATTGCTGCTATTCCAGCAGACTTGAGAACAAAGGAAGCGAGGGGAAGCTGTGCATAAAAACCAGTGGACTTGACGAGTCACTGCTGACACCAGGGTTGCCACAACGTGACTAGATACCAAACACCATTCAACATCTTGCTCAGATCTCTCATCTACTGCGTCACTTTAACACCACACACACACACTCCGTCTAAACCGCTCACATAGATCAACACGTAAACAACTATCCACATGTGCTCTGACCAAAATGGAGTGAAATGCAGATAAATGTTCTACCAAAATCATCTTATGCTCCAAGAAATGCTAACACCACCACGCTTCAGAGCTTGTAGTGAACAAACCTTCTTTGTCCTTTAACCCTTTCATCACCAGAGTAGCCTCCAGCTTCTACAATCAGAGTGCCAGTCGCCATTCCCCACCACCAGCATGCTGTCATTCACTATTGTGTGTGTGACGTGTGCATTTTTTCTTTAGATCTTAAAGATCATACAACTCTTAAGATGGTGTATAAATGACAATGGTCCAGATGTTGTAAAGATACAACCTTATAAATGTGGTACACAGCAGCTGTGCTGCATGGCTGATATTCAGCTGTTCACAGGTTGTGGGTAGTGGGTGATGAAAGGGTTAGAAGGTGCAGTTCAACATTTGTGAGGAGTCATTTGTGTAAAGTCGTGCTCTAAAAGAAATGTTCAATACCAGTCTCTCGGCACTCCAGGTCTGTAGTACATATACTGCATAATACAGTCCCTGGTGCTGTGTGCTTCTAGAGTTATTAACCCAGTCTCTTTGGACATGCAATTCTGACATACCTGTTCACCTTTGAAAGAATGCTGGATGCAGTTTACAATTTACATGACTACAAGGGCAGTCACTCACTGTTGGGGATGTCTCAGACGGTGCTACAGCAATAATTTCCCTTTGTTCTTGGCTCATATCTACAGTCATTGCTTGATTCAGCAGTGAAGTCACACTGAATGTGTTATTGCGTATGACCTGTCGCATCCAACAGGAGCTTTATGGTTAAATTTTGAAAGCTACACTTAAAATATTAAAATGCTACGCTTTGTTTTCTGCAGTTATGCTTACAACATTGTAAAGATTAAGAAGTAACCGAGCCAATCGATCATGCTCAAGTGCATGCATTCAGGTATGTTCAGGTCTTGGAGAGCTGGAGGATAGATATTGTCACCTATAAAGATACTGATAGAATGCTGACGGAACAACACTGACACAGAATACAGAGAAGAAATGAAAGATGTCAAACAACAGCAATGGCAGAAACTGTTGTTACTGTTATTTTTTTCCTTCATGTTTCACTTTCTCCCTCTTTTTTCACTTTCTCCCTCTTTTTTCACTTTCTCCCATGTCCATCTTTCATTCCTGCACAACCTGCTCACGATTTTTACACATACCAATCATACCAGTTCACTTAACATGTGCACTGTACATTATTTACATTGACATTGATTTTGAACATTCTGTCGCGACATAGCAGGTACACTTTTGTCACGAAACACACCATTTCTGGGTTTGGTATAAAGCTTTGGGTGTTGCTGAAAAACAAAATAGAACAAACAATAACAAAAAAGAAAAAAAAGGAATAATAAACAGAAGAAAAAAAAGAAGAAACTGGACTAAAGCATGCAGTGAAAAACTGCACCATCCATCGCATATTGTCAACGGAACCATCTGAACAACTTGCATTTTCCTCTCCATCTCCTCCAGCACCAGAACTTTCCAGAAACTACTTTTCCACTCATCTTTCTCCAATATATTATAGGTCTAATCTTTTACAAGTCTTGGTGATATAGATGCACATATATTCATCCTCTCATGTACTTTTGTTCTGCTATTGTGGAGCAATACTGAAAAAACTTCAGGAATAACCACAATTAACTAATTCTAAAGAAAACTTTTACCTGTGCATTCGTTTGTCCACATACTACTTCAACATAGAGTGGATGGAATAAGATGACTTCAAGTTACACATCCTTAAGCAATTTCCGAAGCTGATAGCCCTACGTGTTTCCTACACATTGCATGTAATCAAACTCTATTCATCTCTTTCAGTGCAAACTGCACTAAAATCTTATGCGATCTACCAAGAACTCCCATAGAAAGGGGACAAAAGTACGTAACGCACTGCCAGTTGATTCTCGTTAAAACTAAAATACACATGCACAAAACATCCCGATGAACAATATTACTGCACAGAATGAAATGGAATTAAAGCTCCACAGAACTGCTTTAAAACAAATGCACAACATTACCACTGAAAACAAAATAAATACATTCTGGGGCAGTCAGGACAGAAATAAAAACGTTTCACGCTTGGTTCTCATCTGCATACAGACAAACACCGTCTTCTAGTAGCCTTTCACCTTGCCTTCCCAGAATTCAATCCCCAGTTTGTGGTATACATGGTTGCTGTACATGGTTTCCGCACATACTCTCATCATACAAGGACTTCTCTTATTGCCACCTGCCTTCCTGCCTGTGCTGAACAGTAGTAATCTGATGCATGTTAAACAACCTACCATTACTACTTATCCTTCTTTGTCGCCTGTGCCACCAGTATTGTAAGGTACTGCCTGTATATCATGTCTGTAACTCATGTTTGCCAATCCAAAACTCGACCAGAAACCCATTCTCACAGCATTGCTTTTTGCCCTGTACGTAGAAAAGTGAATTCTTCCTTCTCTACACCGATGATTTTTTTCTTGGGTTGGTACAATGAATGGCAAATCTGCCGTACCATCCATTCTCCAGCTCCAACTCGTGATGCAAACCCTTTCTCTTAGAACTTCTGTACAAATCATTTTTATGCAGCTGCTTTTCCCCCTCACTCTTTCTCGTTCACCAACTACATTATTCTCTGTTTCTCCTCAATTCTCTATCTCACTTGCACTTGCACACTCATACCTCACACCAATCACATAATTCAGTTTCTTGTCAGTTCTCTCTCTCTCACTTGCACAAATATATCTTATGCACATGCCAGCTCAAAATTACACAGTTATCATGGTACGGTACCAACACAGGTACTTTAAACAGGTATTACATTTCAGGTACCAACACAGGTACTTTAAACAGGTATTACATTTCAATCAGTGGGTTCCTTAATCTGTATATATATTCTCCTCTGGCACGGGGCACACGTGTCAAGGAATACATGAGGTACACTTGGAAACATCATCAATAAATATGATTTGTCAACTACAGACCAATCCTTCCCCCTCTGATGAAGACATGCCAGCACGGCGCGGCGTCACACACAGAGAACAGGGCTGCATGGTTGTGAGAAAGCCGTCCCCAGCACAGGAAAAGCTAGAATGAAGGAACCGGGTTCTCTCATTAACCCTACATACAAAACCACACTTCAATGCCAGGCAGAACAGACTTGTTTTTAACACTTTCTTACACTATCTTCTCTCCCAACAGAACAAAAATCTGCTCAGAACAATGAAATTTTCACCTGACAATGAAAGAACTCCCTTGCCTCCATGGACAGCACATGTCAATAAATTAGCGACAAACCAGTAGACAACCAGCAGCACAGTTCTCATCAACACTTGGCAGCATATCAGAGTGGCAGTTTTATACATTTAAAGCTTTGTTTTCACCCCCAACCACAAGTGAACAGGCCATTGCTTGAAACACAATGCAGTACTGTTTACTCGGCAGTCCATCTGCTTGAGAATTCCCTTCATGTTTAACAATACTGATCAGAACAACTTAGTGTTCTTAAACAAACAAAAGGCCATCAAAAAAAGCAACATGAAAACAAAGATTGAAAAAAAAATTCTAGTCACTGAACCACAAGTTCCAAAACAAATATTCCCCTTTTTACAAAAGAAAATCAATGAGACCAGCTATTCACAACAACAAAGGGTTATTAAAAATATTACAAGTTCAAGTTATTCCCGTTCCCAGATTCAAAAAGCAACATCAAGAAAACATTGCAACTTTCACATACCCACACACACCCACCGACACAGATGAACTTTCTCTCTTCTCTTTCCTCAAGGCTGACACTTTCCAATGATTGCGCGGCCCATAATGTTTCTGCCCCATCCACAAGAACAAACAAATAATATGATACAGTGATTATACACACATGGAAACATGTCCATACATTATCACATCTGGGGGTCACTCGTGTGACTGCTACAGGCCCATCTAGAGTATATACGCAGAAATTCTCGTTGAAACTTGGGTATGTAGTGGTGACACCAACTGCTCTCCAAAGACAGCCACTACATCATTCACACTGGCTGCCTAACATTGCACGTGCGCGCGCACACACACACACACACACACACACATAGAGAGCAGGTTTTGGGACGTGTCAGTGTAGATGTCTTGTCTTTGTTGGGTAGATATACGGGTCATAGAAAGGTGATGACATTTGCTACTTCTGATAACAAATTATATTTCACGAAAGTCTGGTAGACTGAGAAATAGTGATGGTGTTCAAAATTAAGATCTACCAGAGAAATTCACAGTGCTCTGAGAATCTCTAATTGTGGAGTCTGAACTTCGATCGAGACCCTGCTTTCAATGAGCTCCCACATCGACATACCGGCAAATGAACGCAAAAAAGAAACGACTTCTTTACTCCACTTATTCACCTATTCAGTAACACTGCTCTTGCTCTTATGCTCCAGTTACCTCCTACACTCATCGCATGGTGAAATCACACTACATTAGACTTAAAACATGCGTAATCCATCTTCCTTCTGGATTGGTTTTGCCTGCGTCAATCTTTCCCTATTTTTTTTACCCTGCCCTGTGGATTTACAAATGCAACACTGGTCAAGTCCTGACCTGATGAAGACTCCGCTTGTTGTCCAGGGAATAAACTTGCATTTGTAACTTTTGTACCAACCCTTCAGCTGGGTGGGCCCCACACTAGTTTCCCTCGCCACAGAAGCCGGTTTCTGTGTTGACCACCATCACGTCCCTGTGTGTGCCTGTCCACGTCTGTCAGAACCCTGCTCACATGATTGTCATTGCAGTAAACATGTGGATGGTGACCTGGGGATGGTCCATCCCCCCCCCCCCCCCCCCCCCCCCCCCCCCCCCCCCCCCCCCCCCCCCCCTCACACTGGCAAAATCAGGAGGTACACGCCTGATGCCTCTGTTATTTGTCACTGGCTCCACTTTTTTACGGGTACTGGTTTGAGACGGCACACACACCACACACACACACACACACACACACACACACATGCCAACGTTTACCTACACTGAGGTACAGACATACCACATACTGCTCTCTCTCCCCCCCCTGATAAGCACAACACACTCTCTCTTAACATGTAGCACATATACAGTACATTTCAGGTGCTGTCCCACCCATGTGCACACCCCTTTCTCATCTCCTCTTTCTATGCAGCACCTGCACAGAGAGTGTGGGGCAGCGGCAGGGTGACCTCTCCCAGTTCCATGCTGATCGACATGGACAGCGCAGCTCCTGTCAGGCCTGTCTCATCCTGTTCTCTTTGGCTTTAAGCTTCCTTTGGCAATACCTGGCTCTCACACCATCCACTGGTGGCCAGACAGGGAGGGCACTGTCCTACAGTTGAATGTACTGTTGTCTCTGTCCTCGTGCACACACAGTATGGCCATCAGTGTCACTCTGTCTCACACAATCACAAGCCTGTGCCCACAGTGTCCAAGAACTTGTTGATTGTTACCTCCACATCACACACACACACACACACACACCACCACACACACACACACACACACACACACATTTTACAAGCATATAACTCAAGGGCGGATTCATATGAAGAGGAAAAAAATCAACAACAAAAAACCCAAAGAAAAACCTGCAGCAAATCCTGAAATAAACCTGTGACGTAATGGTGATTTAGCCACCATATCACACATGACATAATTAGCTAATCTCAAGATTTGGAGAATATTGGTGGAAACAGCACAATCACAGGTTTGACATTTCACCTGACGTTCATTGAAAGGATCTTTGGATATATGGGAAGAGAAACATCAAAAAAAAAAAAAAAAATCATATCATAATGAAAGTTGGGAAAGCAATGTACCCCCTTCCTCCCTCCCACTCACCCCCCCCCCCCCCCACCTCCTCAAAAAAAAAAAAAAAAAAAAAAATTGCTGTCAAAATTCTTCAAAGAAAAAATTTCTATCAAGTTCTTTCCCACACAAACTTTTTGAGTCAGGGCAGTCAGAAACCTCCACTGTCAACACATCGACACTTTGACATGCTGGCAAAGACCGACGAGGGGAAGAGCAGGACGGGACTCCAGCCTGAACCATGCCAACCCTCACCCCCTTCAGCAGTGTTCCTACAATCATCTGTGTAGTGCCGCTACATCTTCTAGCTGGACATCCATCTGTTGTCCCTCATGATCCTGGGCTCCACTCATCCTGCGGGTGTCCCACATCCCTCTCCCCCACATCACCTGACCTCCACACTCTTCACAACTGACTTAGTGTACAAAGGGACAGAACTCTTTACTCCCAGAAGCACGGGCAGCCCAGAGATGTTCACCTGTCACCGTGTGCTAATGTTTTCTGCTGCACAGAAGCACCGTCCAGAGCAGCAAGGACAACAGTATCAGCGGGGATGCTGGGTTCCTGAGAGGAGGGAAGGGGCGGCAGCAGAGCGCGAGTACATGGGGGTGTTGTGGTTCAGTCGGGCTAGCTGGGCGGGCGCTAACAGAAGGGGGGATAACTGGAGGTAGAGCGTGAGGGTGGGGCTGCCATGGCTGATCAACATTTCCAGTCGCTCCGCCTCGCTGTTGCATGCCTCCACCTGTCAACACACACCACACTGGCTGCATTGCTGGCAAACTTCGACTTCCTCAGACACCTTACACACACCACACTAACTGCATTGCTGGCAAACTTCGACTTCCTTAGACACCTTACACACACCACACTAACTGCATTGCTGGCAAACTTCGACTTCCTTAGACACCTTACACACACCACACTGGCTGCATTGCTGGCAAACTTCAACTTCCTTAGACACCTTACACACACTACACTGGCTGCATTGCTGGCAAACTTCAACTTCCTTAGACACCTTACACACACCACACTAACTGCATTGCTGGCAAACTTCGACTTCCTCAGACACCTTCAGAGATATAACAGATCGATTCAAAACAAAACAGTTCACCAACAAAGTACCTGAATTAAAAAACAAAACAAAAACAGAACAGTTCAACAAGGAAATACCTGAACAACTTATTCAAAACTGTTCAACAACAACATACCTAAACAACTGACGTATGAGCATCGCACAAATAACACATGAACATCACATTAAGAATAACTGTTGTCTACATCTCTTTCTTGAACATAAGTTGTTGGTTTTATTTCCCGACACCAGCGCTGACAGATCATTCATAATGACATGAATAATTTGAGTCATATTATGCAGTCTGTTTGCTGCTACACATGAATAACAGGTCATTCGAAAAGGAACAGAAATTTCCTGTATTAAGTAACCATGGCAGTTTCTTTTATGATGGTTTGACCAAAATTTCATAAGGCCAAGTAAACAGGCAACGAAACTCACCATCAATCTCTCAATTATTCACATTGAAGGCAGAGTGATAATTTCTGAGCACTTTCTCAAAGCTTAGTTTATTCACAGGAATGCATGCAGGTGTGGAGAACAAACATTTACATATTGCTTAAACACACAGGCATTTGTCAGTCATTGCTCTAATACTGCCATGTACTTTTTGCCCATTCACGAACACACTGATACCTATAGCCTCACTTCACTGTAATTCATGAACACATTGATACCTATAGCCTCACTTCACTGTAATTCATGAACACACTGATACCTATAGCCTCACTATACTGCCATGTACTTTTTGCCCATTCATGAACACACTGATACCTATAGCCTCACTTCACTGTAATTTATGAACACACTGATACATATAGCCTCACTTCACTGTAATTCATGAACACATTGATACCTATAGCCTCACTTCACTGTAATTTATGAACACACTGATACATATAGCCTCACTTCACTGTAATTCATGAACACATTGATACCTATAGCCTCACTTCCCTGTAATTTATGAACACATTGATACCTATAGCCTCACTTCACTGTAATTCATAAACACATTGATACCTATAGCCTCACTTCCCTGTAATTCATGAACACATTGATACCTATAGCCTCACTTCACTGTAATTCATGAACACATTGATACCTATAGCCTCACTTCACTGTAATTCATGAACACATTGATACCTATAGCCTCACTTCACTGTAATTCATGAACACATTGATACCTATAGCCTCACTTCACTGTAATTCATGAACACATTGATACCTACAGCCTCACTTCACTGTGATTTACATGGGGTACAGCAGTGCAGAATGTTTTTCTTTAACACTGACTAAGCACTCACTGCCAACGTCAAATGCCATTCTACATTCATCCTTCACTGTCCAGTCAAGGGCCATGATGTCTAGTTCCAGGGTTCCTTTCCGGCACTACCATCTACTGTCAAAACTGTATTTCAGAACTCTGAGATAGATCCACATTACTATGCCTGGTCACTCTCTTCTTTGCAAAAAACTTCCTTCCTATTTCTTCTTCTTTGGAGACATTTTCCACAGCAGCCAACTTTCAGAATCCAACTCCATGGGGAAGTGATTTCCACCAAATCAGTTTGACATCTGACCATCTGCGTCATCAGATTATTTTTCAATTTAATCTCAGAATCTGAGGAAAATAGATCCACTTGTATGTTGTTTTTAGCATGTTGGGAATAAACTCTGTTTGTTGTGTGTGTGTGTGTGTGTGTGTGTGTGTGTGTGTGTGTGTGTGTGTGTGTGTGTGCGTTTGTGTGCTGCGTGCGTGTGTGTGTGTGTGAGCGAGCGCAAGTGTGTGTGAGTGAACGCAAGTATGCGTGTGTGTGTGTGTGTGGTGTGTGTGTGTGTGTGTGTGTGTGTGTTGTGTGTGTGTGTGAGTGTGACTGTGTGTGTGTGTGTGTGTGTGTGTGTGTGTGTGTGTGTGTGTGTGTGTGTGAAGAGAGATAGAGTGTGTGTGTATTTCTGTGTGTGTGCGCATATGTGTGTGTGTGTGTGTGTGTGTGTGTGTGTGTGTGTGTGTGTGTGTGTGTGTGTGTGTGTGTGGTGGTGTGGTGTGTGAGTGTGTGTGGTGTGTGTGTGTGTGTTAGTGGTGTGTGTGTGTGTGTGTGTGTGTGTGTGTGTGTGTTGTGTGTGTGTATGCGCGCGTGTGTGTTGAGTGTGTGTGTGTGTGTGTGTGTGTGTGTGTGTGTGTGTGTGTGTGTGTGTGTGTCAGGCATGGGAATTGGAAAATTCAAAATCAGCTGAAACTAGGGGGGTCCGGGGCATGCTCCCCCGGAAAAAAATTGAAAATTTATGGTAAAATCTGTGCATTCTGTGCACATAATTCCTTTAATTTTAAACAGCAAACATGTGTATTTTCTGGACTAAAAACAGTGATTACAAAAGTATTCATTCTTTCTTCATGTTCATTCTCTCTGTAATTGACTGTCATACCCTGTTATTAATTTAAAATAATAATGACAATTAATATCTTCATGCAAGCAATTTTTTTTTTACCTTCATCTGTTGAATTCAATAAGCACTTGTGGAAAGTGTTGCCTGACAAGTTTGCAGCAGTATCCTTGGTGAAAAAAGCAGATAAAAACCCAAACCATTTCATTTCACAATACTTTCCCGTAATTTCCATCTGTCTATTGTCAAAATTACCTGGTAACGCTTAGTTGTTTGCAAGAGTAGCACTCTTCTCCAAGTGTCGTTTGCCGGCCAGATGGTCCGTCAGCGCAAATGGACTGCCGACAAGTAACAACACCCCCCCCCCCCCTCCTCCACCTTTATGTGCCAGAATGATCATCCTCATGATCGTGGGCACCAAAGGAAAGAAGAAGAAGAAGCACTGCCAATCCACGACTTCCATACTGGACATGCTTGTTGCAGGTGACGCATCGTGCCTCGCCTGGCAAGTCCACTTTACGGAATCGCATGCCGACACGTTCTTTCCTTAACTCTTCTTTTCATTGTACTTCGTGCACAACTGCCACCCACTCCCACCTCCAGTCGTTCGCACACGAAGAGTCGTCGAATTTATTGCCTCGTTCAATGATACGCGTCGCCATTGTTCTCTCTTCTCGAGCGGAAGCGAAAAGCAGAATATGCTGAACTCACAATGTTCCAGTCGCCTCCGGGCATGCGCGAGACGGTGCACAGGATTTCCCCTCCCCCCCCCCCCCCCCGCACGAAAAACTTACTCGGCGGATTTTTTTTTTCCGCGGACAGATTTTTTTTCCAGCTGAAATCCGTGAATCCGCGGCCAATTCCCATGCCTGGTGTGTGTGTGTGTGTGTGTGTGTGTGTGTGTGTGTGTGTGTGTGTGTGTGTGTGGTGAGTATGTCTGTGTGTGGTGTGAATGTTCATGATACCCATACTGGGAATGAATTTTGTCACTAACAGTCCTGATACGGCTCCTGCGGTCAACTGGGATATAAACAACATGAATGAAAGCGCACCGATCAACTGTGGTCTGACAAAGAAACTGGGATATAAACAACATGAATAAAAGCGCACCGATCAACTGTGGTCTGACAAAGAAACACTATCCTCTATTATTTGCAGCTGCTAGCATTTATGAAACATTCTATTTGGCATTCAGCAGCATATGATCACAACCTGACTCTCATTTCTAAACACAACTGTAAGAATCCAGATCTTTTTCCACAACATTTGGGATCTTGGGAATGATTCTTTTTATTTCTTTTAAATGCTAAGTTCCCCCAAGAGTCAGGACACAAAGCGACAAATGACTGGAATCTGTGTTTCCAATGTGGGTTGGGTCATTCTGGAAAGGTGTACGTTATCGTAAGGTTTATGGAGGAGAGACTGTGAGTGTGTTTCAGGTTTTATTTTTCCAAGACCACACCCACCACGATTCACCTAAAAATGTGATAAAAGCTCCCGTCCAGAACACACTTCACACACAAAGGGGTGACAACAAAGATGGCTACTGGGCCAGAGCCATCATCTTCAACCCCCAGACTTCCATGCAAAAAAATCCTTCCCCTCTCCTCCCCTCCCTCTCCCTCATTCCTCACCTGGACGTCAGAAGGGTTGGGGGCGAGAGGAGCCACGATCAGAACCAGATCTCCATCCAGACTGAGGAAGCCCAGGACGTCGCACTGGGCCACGGTGACCAGCCGTGACAGTGCTCGCACAATATGCTGCATGGTCAGCGGCCCCTGGTCCAGGCGGTCCTTGGCGATGTCCACCAGGCGGGGGAGTACAGTGCGCGAAGCTGGGCCGCTGCACAGACAGCATCTCCACAGTCCAGCATCCATAGCCAATGAATAGGGTATAACATAGAGCATGATTGTGGGTGATGACACAATCTCCACAGTCCAGCATCCATAGCCAACGAATAAGGTATAACATAGAGCATGATTGTGGGTGATGACACAATCTCCACAGTCCAGCATCCATACCAACGAAAAGGTATAACATAGAGCATGATTGTGGGTGATGACACAATCTCCACAGTCCAACATCCAACCCAACGAAAGGTATAACATAGAGCATGATTGTGGGTGATGACACATCTCCACAGTCCAGCATCCATAGCCAACGATAGGTATAACACAGAGCATGATTGTGGGTGATGACACATCTCCACAGTCCAGCATCCATACCAAAGAAAAGGTATAACATAGAGCATGATTGTGGGTGATGACACAATCTCCACAGTCCAGCATCCACACCCAACGACAAGGTATAACATAGAGCATGATTGTGGGTGATGACACAATCTCCACAGTCCAACATCCACACCCAACGAATAAGGTATAACATAGAGCATGATTGTGGGTGATGACACAATCTCCACAGTCCAACATCCATACCCAACGAATAAGGTATAACACAGAGCATGATTGTGGGTGATGACACAATCTCCACAGTCCAACATCATACCCAACGAATAAGGTATAACATAGAGCATGATTGTGGGTGATGACAAGACAGCATCTCCACAGTCCAACATCCACACCCAATGAATAAGGTATAACACAGAGCATGATTGTGGGTGATGACACAATCTCCACAGTCCAGCATCCACACCCAAGAATAAGTATAACATAGAGCATGATTGTGGGTGATGACACAATCTCCACAGTCCAGCATCCATACCCAACGAATAAGGTATAACATAGAGCATGATTGTGGGTGATGACACAATCTCCACAGTCCAGCATCCATACCCAACGAATAAGGTATAACATAGAGCATGATTGTGGGTGATAACACAGATGGTGCACAAGTGACAAGAACAGACTGAAGCCGATAATATTAAAAGGGTGGTAAAAGTAAATCCCCTCACACATATACTTGCGCCTGTACCTCGAGTGTGTGTGTGTGTGTGTGTGTGTGTGTGTGTGTGTGTGTGTGTGTGTGTGTGGTGTGTGGTGTGTGTGGTGTGGTGTGTGTGTGTGTGTGTGTGTGTGTGTGTGTGTGCGTGCGCGTGTGTGTGTGCGTGCGCGTGCGTGTTGTGCGCGCGCGCGTGTGTGTGTCTATGCACACATGTGTGAGCATGTGTGCTTGTGTGAGAGTGCATGTGTGCATTTGTGCGTGTGTGTGTGTGTGTGTATGTGTGTGTGTTTGTGAGTGTTTGTGTGTGTGTGTGTCTGTGCACACATCTGTGAGTGTGTGTGTATGTGTGCATGCGCAAGCACGCTTGTGTGCGCGCGTGTGTGCATTTGTGTGTGTGTGTGTGTGAGTAAGAGAGGGTACAAGCAAAAATTAATACGACTGAATAAATGGACTTCAGTATATGTGTGTTTGTGTGTGTGAATGTTTGTGTGGTGTGTGTGTGTGTGTGTGTGTGTGTGTGCGTGTGCGTGTGTGTGTGTGTGTGTGTGCACACACGCACACTTACATATGCAAATATGCATATATTCATATTTGTATGTGTTCGTACTTCTATGCATACTTCAAGCAAAAAAGCATATGTATGTGCTTGCAGTTATGAGTTATGTAAACTGTATGGACATACAAGCATATGCATGCATCAGTTACCTAACATCTTAAACCAAAATGCATGATGCCCACCACAAGCATACATGGATGAATAAAACAAGACCTAAACAGATAAGGACGGCCAAAACAAGACACGACCATGTAGGAATGGTCGGCTAAAGAGATCACCATAAATGAATGGCCAACAGATGGTCACATCTGAATGGCAAAAACATAGGACATAACCACAGAAGGGCAGTCAGCAGAAGACATAACCATAGAAGGGCAGTCAACACAAGACATAACCACAGAAGGGCAGTCAACACAAGACATAACCATAGAAGGGCAGTCAACACAAGACATGACCATAGAAGGGCAGTCAACACAAGACATAACCATAGAAGGGCAGTCAACACAAGACATGACCATAGAAGGGCAGTCAACACAAGACATAACCATAGGAGGGCAGTCAACACAAGACATAACCATAGAAGGGCAGTCAACACAAGACATAACCATAGAAGGGCAGTCAACACAAGACATAACCATAGAAGGGCAGTCAACACAAGACATAACCATAGAAGGGCAGTCAACACAAGACATAACCATAGAAGGGCAGTCAACACAAGACATAACCATACAAGGGCAGTCAACACAAGACATAACCATACAAGGGCAGTCAGCACAAGACATGACCATATAAGGGCAGTCAACACAAGACACGACTATATAAGGGCAGTCAACACAAGACACGACCATACAAGGACGGCCAGCGGAAGACAGGACAGTGAACTGACCACAGATGGGACAGCAGGCCCCCGGGGGGATGACACCCTTGCAGTGAGAGGGGCGCAGCGCCGGACACTGCACTCTGGAACAGCTGATGGTGTGGCCTCTGGACGCCAAGTGCAGAGTGGACACTGCACACAAACGCCACTCACCACGCTGACACGGGTCACTGGAGTGAACTCTTCACCCTTTAAACTTCATTAAGGTGGACCCACCCACCGGCACCACACTGGGCCCCCAGGCCTGACACCACACAAAGGAAAAGACAGCGTAGGCTGTGTCCACATCTTTGAAAGAAATCAGCCTATCATCAAGGGTAAAAAGCAATTCCTAACATATATAACACACTCTGCCTTCGCGTGTCTGCGTCTAGTGCACTCTGTCTTTGTTGTTGGTTATACCAATCCTGTAGTTATGATCGTCTCCAAATTTGGCAAGGTGCCTCTTTTAACATACTAGGTACATAACTAGTGAATGACTTCTGTGTTTGACGGTCACGAGGGGGGGGGGGGGGGGGGGGGGGGAGAGAGGAAGGACGGGGCTTTGGGAAAAGGAAGGGATGAAGGGGGATGGGGGTGGAGGTGAATGACGGAAATAGATAGGGGGGATGGGGAGAAAGGAGTGGAATGGGAGTAAGAAGGACGAGGGTGGGAGGGGGGGGGAGAGGGAAGAGGGATAATGGAGTGGGAGGCAGGAGGTGGAACAAAGACAGGGGGGACAGGGTGTGAGGGTCATCAAGTTCAGGATAAATCATTTACAATTAACCCTTACACTGGTTTTTTAACAATGTACTGCTATTACACATGTTGTCTGGTGAATTAACAGAAGGAAAGTTTGAAAAAAAACCTGTTACGTTTGTATAACATGCATACATTTTCAATGGGCATTCAGGATGAAAATCGTTACTAACTGAATAAAGAATAATATAAAACAGAACTGGTGTGTTTGTGAGAGCGTGATTAGGTGCTTACTTGCCTAGAATGTGAAAATAACAGGTGAAAACACGTAGCCCATCCTGCTTGTCATACTCCAAGAGCTTATTCACAAATAATCCAGTAAATGATGTTCCACAGTATCCAGAAATATGTTACAGCCTTTTTCAAAGGAAAGTCAGTGTGGATTATACCCGTCTTGGTAAGGGCTAAAAACAGAACAGCTAGTCTACTGGCATCCTCACGGCTAACAAGACAAGGTGTCAGCCATTTTCTTACACTGTTCATTCCCTCAATACAAAAAATGAAATACAAAATAAACAATACGATGGTGCCACAAAAATACATTTAAATGAAATATGGGCATACAGCAGAATAGACAACTAGTGTCCACTCTGAACACTGTCTACATTTTCATTAGCTTGATGCCAGAATACAACAACAACAAAAAAGAAAAGTGTGTGAATATTTTCAAAAAAAAAGGTGAATGGGGCACAAATGCAAAAAAAAAAAAAAACCCCAGTGGACAGCAATGAAAAATAATGGGGAGAAAAAAATGTAGAGAGAGAGAGAGAGACAGATAAATGGCCGAGTCCAATGAGAGTTAGAGAAATGAGAAAACTACAAGTACAGACTTTCCAGAAAACAAGGATATGAATTACACTAACAGAGCCCCAGGCACTCAGCTCATGTTCGGATATAATGTCCATGCATCAAGGGCAATCACTCCATGGATCTACTGGTATAGTAGCTTGTTTCGCTCCCTTTCTCTCCTAATCTAGTAACAGGAGGATCCTGATATGTTGATGTTCCACACCAAGAAGGAATAAGCCACGTGTTGGGCAAATAAATATGAAGAAAAATTAAAAGAGACAGTGAGTCTACCACTCTCACTGATCAGGAAGAGTCCACAAGGGAATTAACTCACTGGTGAGGTTGCCTATGGCCCGGCAGGATCCTGGGTAATCTACAGTGATGCCAGCAGCTCTGGCGGCACACTGACTGCTGTAGGTTTCCCCATCATGGCCACACACAGGGCCCGCAAGACTGCAGAACTCCTGTGTCAAACACACACCTTTTCCATGTCATACACATCTTTATTTGCTTTTAAATAAATGGTGTGTGTGTGTGTGTGTGTGTGTGTGTGTGTGTGTGTGTGTGTGTGTGTGTGTGTGTGTGTGTGTGTGTGTGTGTGTGTGAGTGAGAGAGAGAGAGAGAGAGAGAGAGAGAGAGAGAGAGAGAGAGAGAGAGAGAGAGAGAGAGAGAGAGTGTGTGTGGGGTGGTAATGGTGGTGGTGGTGTGTGTGTGTGTGCATTTCTAAGTGTGTCTATATGTGTAAGTGTGTGTTGGTAATGGTGGTGGTGGTGTGTGTGTGTGTGTGTGCATTTCTAAGTGTGTCTATATGTATAAGTGTGTGTAGGTGTTTGCAAGTGTGTTCACAAACATGATGCATTTCACAAGATTGATACATTTTAGCTGTGAACTATGCTCTGTGTCAGATAGTCATTTTACCCGAGCCAATTCAGACCTTTTATTTTTCTAACACTCTCCTCCTCCAGTGTTACTCCCACGCCGCTCCTTTCAACTCCCCTGTCCACAGCCACACCCAGACAGGCATTCAACAAAGGCTAGACGCTTAGGATTCTTGCAAGTTTGGTGAGTGGTGGCGTATATCACCACACTCTTGCAGCAAGTGAGGCAAGACGCTGGTGAGGGTTTGCTGCAGTATCTGGGGCGTCTCTAGCAAGTGAGAGAACACCGCTGACTGTGGTGAAGTCCTCTGATCGGTGCATGAAAAGTACCCACAGCTGACTGTGGTGAAGTCCTCTGATCAGTGCATGAAAAGTACCCACAGCTGACTGTGGTGAAGTCCTCTGATCGGTGCATGAAAAGTACCCACAGCTGACTGGTGAAGTCCTCTGATCGGTGCATGAAAAGTACCCACAGCTGACTGTGGTGAAGTCCTCTGATCAGTGCATGAAAAGTGCCCACAGCTGACTGTGGTGAAGTCCTCTGATCAGTGCATGAAAAGTACCCACAGTCTCTTTTTGTCATGTGCATCAACTGATCAGAATGCCGTCCCTCCAACAGCTGGAACTGTTTGAAGAAGAGGCAAAACTGTTGTCCAGAATTTGTCTGGCACCTGTTTCTTTGCTCATCTCATCTCTCGTTTCCCTTGCTGCTGGCATACTCTAGCCACTGATGTCGTCCCAAATGAATGCAATCCGCCTCTGGATTATACAGCTGCAGCTCAACACTGACAGTCCAAGGGGAGCAATCTGCATCAGACCTTCACGATGCAACACACTATAAAAGACACTGCATTACTGCTGAGCTGATGGTTCTGGATGCATTGGCCGTGTTCAACAATGCCTGCTCATAACCTTTGTTCTTATTTCAATCAAATCTTAATGTCAGCTTTAGACATTCAAAGTGGAATTCCCAGGTAAAAGGAAATTTACTTCATGTTAATTACAGTCTGCAGATTCAGATTCATGCAAACAAACTGACTCCACAAGATCTCTTCAGATTCCTGATTTCATACACAAACGGCAAACTTAACCCTGAAAAACCTGTGGTTACCGCTTGTCCTGTCCTTCCTGGGCCCAAAAGCCCTTCAATGCCTTGTGGAAACAAAACTTTCACAGAATAAAGTATGCTGAACTTCACTGAAAACAATCTGTTGGGTTTTTTTTTCTTTCTTCTTTGCTTTTTCCCCAGCATACAAGCTCTTTCTCCAGATATAATTACAGACATAACAAGGCTGCAACTACAACAAAAAGAACAGAATGTTTCTTTTGACGATTCATTTGATTGTGTTTTCATTTATCTGTGCATGATTTACAGTTTGACCTTTGTGAGGCAACAGTAAGGTCACTCACCTGACAGTGACCTCTGTAGGCCAGAGAGCGGTGGTGAGAGAAGAGGAGACAGGCGTTGGTGAACTCTTCACCTGTTGTGTCACACACCGCATCGTGGTAGTGGGAGTTGCACATCCCTTCCTTCGAAACTGATCCAACAGACACGATCTTTTTCATTCAAAACATGTGTACATACATTCATACAAATGTACATTCACACACACACACAATATGCATAAACAAACACACAATTCACACCCACACAGGTGAGCATCGACACCCTACACTAAAATGCACACCTATGTACACATGTACACACTCATCCACCCACCCACCACCATGCACGAAGCATATTCCTGAAAATATTGTTGTTGTCAAGTCATCAAGAGCGACAATTTACCCTCTTTGAACAATAAACACATGTCTTACTCTCTGTCCTCCCCTCTCCACACCAACGCACCCCCTTCACTATCCTCCTTTAGAAACAAACCGTCAGCCTTATTCTCACACATACTGACAGCCACAAGGACTTACCACACTCATACTGTGGACAGTTGTGCTGAGCGTTCTGTCCCAGACACACCTGTCGTCTGATCACACACCTGCCATCACAGGTAACACTGGTACTTTATACAATTCACCATCTACCAGCTTTACCCAATAAACTCCCATACACACCTGCCATCACAGGTAACACTGGTACTTTATACAATTCACCATCTACCAGTACCAGCTTTACCCAATAAACTCCCATACACACCTGCCATCACAGGTAACACTGGTTGTCACGAGTTTGTCACGAGGCCTACGACGTTTGACCCATCTAGGGTGGCGGAATTACTCGTTTATTTATTGTCGTTGCTGTTGTCGTGTATCCGTCCCTTAATGTGGCTTGTGGTGCGGTTGCACCTTGGTGTAGTTCAGCTCAACTTCGGTTTGCTTTCTCTCTCTCTCTCTCTCTAATTCCACTGCCCGTGCTATTCATCCTGCAGTTCACGGGTGGCTGGTACCTTTCTCTCGAACTTGCTGTCTATCGGCCTCTCGCCTGTCTTTTTACCTGTCGCACGTGCTTCATTTCTTTAGTTTTGAAGTATGCTCACTCTGTGACGTAGGGTGGCATGTTGGCCGCCATCGCTGAGAGAGGTTTCCTCTTCACTCGAGCGGAAGATGTCTCTGGGAGCGCCTGCTCCGGTCTGGTTCTTCACCTTATCGTCGAAGGTACAGTCGGTATCTTCATTTCCTACAGTCGGCCTGTAGGAGAGGGACATCACTTCTTCTTTTTCCGCATCTGCGCTTCTGTCCTCTCGACTGGACAGAGGGCAGAGAGAGTCGTTTGACCCGCCTCTTCGGGTCACCCACGGGTAGCTGGTAAGCATCAGTTTCGTGGTTTGTTTGTTTTGGTTTGTTTGTTAGCCGGCTTATTCTTCTCTTTTGCGCAATTTTCTTTTGTTTTCAAAATATTAAAGAAATATTGTTTGAGACCTTTTCTCTGGTTAATTCAATCTTTAACCTGGCCATCCTAAATTATATTCAAAATTCTTTCTCCTGTTTATGCATCTGGTGATGCGGTAGTCGGTGGGGATGGGAAGAACCTGGTGATTCAGGGTTGGTACTTGCTTGGTCTCGCTCGTCCGCCCTTGTCACATTCGCCGGACTCTTATCCTTCGGCCACCGTCTGTTTGTGTGTGCAAGGAGAACGAGTTTTATGTTCGCGAGCGTGCGTACGCATGATTTGTCGTTCGGATGCGTGGTTGGAGATTTGTGTTATTTTGAAATGTGGCTATAAAATGTGGGGATAATTATACCATTGAATTATTATTTGCAATGTGGTGGCAGTTATAAAGCGATGGTTGCTGTGTTGGTTTATTTCCTAAGAAAGGAAAATGTCAAACGTGAGTGAGAGAAGGATGAAATGATTCATATTTGTTTTATAGCCTGTTAATTTAATGCAGTCTTTACCTGCTTCGTGTGAGAAGGCTTTAATGAACATTCCGATTTGTTGGTTTACTGTTTATGCTCGGGTCTGTGTTGAGCTGGGGTTGTTGGTGTATTTAGTGGACCTCCCCTCGCCCATCATGCGAGTGGCTGTTGGGAAATTTTAACAGCATGGTCAGACGTACTGACGGCGGGGTTCCAGTCCCCTTCTT
This sequence comes from Conus ventricosus, assembly GCA_018398815.1. NCBI lineage: Eukaryota > Metazoa > Mollusca > Gastropoda > Neogastropoda > Conidae > Conus > Conus ventricosus. Next base: position 90,281,093 of record CM031599.1, on the reverse strand, counting down.
TCTTCCTTCCCTCCCTTTCTTTCTCTCCTCCCAGCTACCTTTTCCCCCTCCCGGGGGGCTTCCCCGGAGCCTGGACTGGTTGGTGCCACGCGCGGGTTTGGGGGCCACGCTCTGGTTGGGGCCACGCTCTGGTTGGGACCGCGGACGGGTTGGTGCCAACGCCTGGCTGGGGCCACGCTCTGGTCGGACCGCGGACTGGTTGGTGCCACGCGCTGGTTGGGACCCGTTCTGGTAGAAAACCCCGTGGTTTTGACTGGCCGGTCCTGATCCCCGTCCAGGACCTCCAGCAACAACCCCCACTTTTCCCCCCCCCCCCCCCCCCCCAGGACGCGCTCTTCACTGTCGCTTGTGCGTGTCAAGGGTGTCGGCCTTGAACGACTCTCTTCAAGAACCGACCCGGTTTGGAAACACCTATGCGACAGGGTGCTCCCAGTAGACTTTGGAGAGGCCGGGGTGTGGAGGCACTCCATGGTGTGGAAAAGGGGTGGATGCTGGGGAAAAGTTTCTTTATAATTGTGTATAAAGTCATATGTGTTGAAATGCTGTGATTGTGATTGTGTTACGTCGTATGGTGAAATGTTTATTTATAATTGTGTATGTTGTGTGTGTTGGAATGCTTGATTGTGATTGTGCATGTTGTGTGTGTTGAATGCTTGATTGTGATTGTGCATGTTGTGTTGTTGGAATGCTTATTTATGACTGTGTGTGTTGGTGTGACTAAATGGGGTGTTTGTAACGTAATCTTTCTTGTTGGGGCTTCTTGCGGGTCGTGTGAGTCAGTCACTCCCTTCATCCATCTAGACCTATCCTGTCAGGCAAGACCTCCGGGTCGGTCCGTGACAATTGTGGGGGCTCGTCTGGGCATGTGAAGGGCTCTGAACTGGTCTCTCCGTTTCGCGGAGTACCTGTTTATAAGTTTTGTCTGTTTTGTATATGTTTTAGTCAGTTTGACGGTTGTTTCGTGGGTGTTGGGCTGGGTGACTCTAGTTGGGTGAAGGGAGTCTCTGGTGGCCTGAGGGAACATCCGGTGTGACAGGGGAGTCTGAGTGAGACCCGGGGAGTCGAACCGCGACCCAGACCTCTCCTTCCCGCCGGGTGCCTTACGCAGGTACACCGTAAGTCCTTGCCTATCTGTTGCCGCTCAGTCTGCCATCCGGTTTTGTATTAGCCCATATTTTTTTTTTTTTTTTTTTTTTTTCCCCTCTCGGGTGGTATTGAGTACAGGGTTGTATCGGAACGTTAGTGTCCCATTTTTTTTTTTACCTCTCTCCGGATTCCGTCTGCCAGTTTGTTTGTTATTTTTTTTTATTTCCGGCCCAGCCCCACCGCACTGTTTTGCCTCGTGCTGTGGAGCGAGGTGTTGCCAGATAGGGGCAACCGACATAGTTTTTTTTTGTTTTTTTTTCGTGACCCAACGCACTGTTTGCTCGTGGCCTGTGGAGCGCAGGTGTTGCCAGAGTGTGGAGCAGCCGGAACTTGTCCCGCACACACACATACACACACAGACATACATAAACACACACCCCAAAAAAATTGTTTTTCAAGTGGAATCGTCTTTCCCGTATTTGAAAAACCGTAGGATATGTTGCATGGCCAACGTCCCGGTGCTGGTGTGGGTGGGGGCCGGACGCGTCGTCGAAGAAGAAAAGGTGTTCAAAATGTAGTCCCTACCTATTAGTACCAGTACTTCGACTACAGTAACTTCTACTTATTCCAGTGCTGTAGCAGATATCCAGTGAAGTTACTTTTACTACTCTTCGCTAGGGGGGGATCTTCCTGACAAGACCCCTGACTGGCACTTCCGCTCGGAAGCGTCAGAGCATAGCGAAGCAACTGTGGGCTCTGTTGAAGTCGCAAAACCAAAGCCCTCTCTTTTTCTCTTTTCATGCTTCCCCTCGGTGGGAGTACGCCCAGGGAGACTTTCCTCATGGGAACGTCGAGACCCTCAAGAATGGTCCGACGGGTCATCCCTCCCGTGTCGGAGTGGTGAATCCTTCCCAAGACACACTCTGTCCTGATGTTCTAGAGGCAGGCATCGACGAAGGATGCTTCCAGCGGAAGCCCTCCGCAGAGAAGAGGCTGCTCAGCGTAGGGAAGATTGATAGATGGATGCTCTGCGCAGCAGAGGAGACTGACCAGACAGGAGATTCTGCAATGGACGAGGCTATGGCTACGCAGAGAAAGGAGGCCGCCCGACAGAGGCCCTTCGTATAGAAGAGGCTGCAGACAGGGAGCCCTTCCGTAAGAAAGGCCTGCCAGACAGGAGGCCCCTTCGAAGGAAGAGGCTGCCAGACAGGAGGATCAGCGTAGGGAAGAGGCCTCTCTGCGCAGAGAGGAGTCTGCCAGAACAGATGCTCAGCGTAGTGGAAAGGCTGCCCACCGTAGGGAAGAACTAGAACAGGATGAGGCTCTGCAGTAGGAGGAGAAGGAACAACTTCTTCGCGGCTCCCGCATCTGTAAATCAGGGGTTGAATCGACAGGCAGGTGATAGAGTTAGAGGCCCAAATTTAAAGCTTCCAGAGTTCAGACCTATGAGGACATTGATATGTTCGCTAGAGCATTTTGACAAGGTGCTATTCATACCATTGTCTGAGGACAAAGGCTATTCACCTTTTTTTCTGGATATCTTGTGATTCTGCAAGGAGTGAGATGGCACACTCGAAATGAGGAGCGTACTTTATGCGGACAATCAGTTGGTCTCTGCGTAGGCAATATTCCACCATACCCTAGAGGACGTACAGGAGAAGTTCAGGTCCATGAAGAGAATAACGACTAGACCTTCGTGCAGTTTGGTGATAGCTGCTCAAAACCAAGGGTACTGGCGTCATTGGGCTAAGTTGGAGCTGGAAGGATCTGATCCTCATTGATCCTTCACCAACACTGTGTCCCCAGAGTTAGGACCGGATAGGTCGAGACAGCACCTCAGGATTTCGCGGCTGCGATTCAATAACCGCTGAGGTGTTTCTTGAAGCTCGCAGGGCTTATGGCATCGCCAGATATGGAGAGGAAGCCCTCCCAGGATTTAGTGGCAATACGCGCCGACAACTGCTAGCGAGTTGACAAAGCATGCAGTTCATCGGGATTTCCGCACCCTACCCGTTTTGTTTCTTTGTGGTCGTCCCTGGCCAACAAAGGAAGGATTGTCCTAAAGCCGCCGTAGTCATGGCTAGTTCCTTCATCGTCCGTCGTGCCTCGGCTAGCGTGGATCCATCCCAGCTTCTGTGGTACGGGGTGCCCAGTGTTCTCTCTGTAGTTGGGTCTTCCTTGTCGACACCATCAGGATTCAGGAGCAGCAACATCTTTGTGGATAGGGATTTGGGTTTCCCCTGAGGCATAGTGTGGGGTGGGGGGGGGGGGGGGGGGGGGAGGTTGGGGGGGGGGGGGGCGGGGTGCCGGTTACGATGTTGCCGGGTTGAAGGCTGGTTTTACCTCCACGCCAGCCTTCTGTAACTATTCCAGTCTCCACCCCCTACTCTGTGGCGAAGTGTGGGCTATTACGGTGGGAGCGACCCTGTATTCCCATATCCTTGGGAATACTATCACCTCGCAGACGGACGCAGTCATGTCCGAGTCTACGGATCTGCCAGTACAGCGTCGCGGGAGTTACCACACGTGCCATGAGCTAAGAAGCAGGAACAGGAATTTGCGTCCCGTTCTTCAGCCGATCTCCAGACAGTTTCTTGCAAATGCCGACCCTGCTTCCATCGTCCGTCTTTCAGGCCAGTGGACTTGGATGTCCAACGCCTGCGACAATCTGTAGATCGTCCCGCTCAGTCCTGTGCCGACATTCCAAGGTAGCTTCAGCTACTAAAGAGGAACCTCTTAGGGTTTTGTTCACTCAGCAGATCGTGGGCCAAGCAGCTTGTCGTTCCCCAACTTGAGAGAATCTTATTCTCTCGCAGGACCCCACGATTCCCCCCATGGCAGGTCATATGGCTCAAAACGGACTCTCGAGCGGTTGAGACAAGACTTCTGGCCGGGGATGAATTCCCAGTTAACCGTACTGCCGCAGTTTGCGATTGTCTGCCAACGGACAAACGCCCTAGGTCGCTTGAAGCGTACCCCTAGGGTCAGGGGGGCTAGGGGGGGGGGGGGGGGGGGGGAGGGGTGTGGGTGGGCGGGGGGGAGGGGGGGGGGGGGGTAGGGGGGGGGGGGGGGGCCATAGCAAGGTTGGGGTCGTCATGGTGGGACCCATTAATCCACCATCCAATCGCGGTCACCGCTAACATTTCGTCGGTAGAGGGGGGGGGGGGGGGGGGGGGGGGGGGGGTCGATCGACTCGAGCCATAGGGCTGCCCCCGCTTAGGACTAATCGATACCCCCTACTATTTGCTAGGCTCTCCGGCAGATTTTGGGACACGCACTGGTGTGCCCAAGAAAAGTACGGCCGAAGTTTTTGTACTGGAGAGCGATCATCATCCTCTCCATGCTTGACCGATCGGCCCATCAGTCTCGACTCATGAGTTAGGCAGTGAAAACTGCAGGAGTCATTTTCGTCTTATCAAGGGTTCCTGTAATACGGATGCTGACGATCTTAGCCACTCCGTATCAGCACATGGAAAATCATCAGAGGGACACTTCCCCCCCACGCCAGGGTTATATCCCTCTTTTGTCTCTGTACAGGTGTAGTTACTGTTGTCACTTCAGGGATGTTAACGGTAGTGAATCACCAATGTTCGGATTGGTACTTTCATGGTTGGAAGTTTGCTTAGTAGTTTGATAAATGTAGTATTATGTATTTCTCCTGTGGGTAATTCCATCGTAGAATGATTTGTATTGGATTCATCGTTACTCTGCGATCCAGAGAGTTGGGTTCGGTCCCATTGAGTGTGATTTGCACATGCGTCAAGGTCAAGGAGCACTGTATCTCAAGAAACAGATGCGTTTAGAAGGGGGGGTTGTTCACGAGTTTGTCACGAGGCCTACGACGTTTGACCCATCTAGGGGCGAATTACTAACACGTTTATTTAGTGTCGTGCTGTTGTCGTGTATTCCGGCCCTTAATTGCTTGTGGTGCGGTTGCACGCTTGGGTAGTTCAGCTCAACTTCGTTTTTGCTTCTCGCTCTCTTCTCGCTCTAATTCCCACTGCCCGTGCATTCATCTGCAGGTTCACGGGTGGCTGGTACCTTCTCTCGAACTGCTTCTATATCGGCCTCTCCGCCTGTCTTTTTAACCTGTCGCACGTGCTTCATTTCATTTAGTTAGAAGTATGCTCACTAGCTGTGACGTAAGGTAGAGGCATGTTGGCCGCAATCGCTGAAGAGGTTTTCCTCTTCATTCGAGTGGAAGATGTCTCTGTGAGCGCCTGCTCCGGTCAGGGGGTTTCGTCACCTTATCTCGAAGGTACAGTCGGTAACGGTTCAATTCCTACAGTGGCCTGTAGGATAGGGACTATCACTTCTCTTTTTCCGCCATCTGCGCTTCAGTCCTCTCGACCGGACAGAGGGCAGAGAGAGTCGTTTGCCCCCTCTCGGGGTCACCCACGGTAGCTGTAAGCATCAGTTTCGTGGTTTGTTTGATTTGGTTTGTTTGTTGTTAGCCGCCTTATTCTTCGCTTATTGCGCGGCAATTTCTTTTGTTTTCAAAATTTTTCAAGAAATATTGTTTGAACATTTCTTGGTTAATTCACACTTTTAACCTTGCCATCCTAAATTATATCAAAATTCTTTCTCCTGGTTTAATGCACTGGTGAAGCGGTAGTTCGGTGGGGATAGGAGAGAACCTGGTGATTCAGTTGGGTACTTGCTGGTCCTCGCTCGTCCGCCCTTATCGACATTCGCCGGACTCTTATCCTTCGGCCACCGTCTGTTTGTGTGAGCAAGGAGAACGAGTTTTATGTTCGCGAGCGTGCGTACGCATGATTTGTCGTTCGGGGCGATGCTTGGTTTGAATTTGTGTTATTTTGAAATGTGGCTATAAAATGTGGGGATAATTATACCATTGAATTATTATTTGCAAATGTGGTGGCAGTTTAAAGCGATGGTTGCTGTGTTGGATCATTTCCTAATAAATGAAATGTCCAAACGTGAGTGAGAGAAGGCTGAGATGATTCATATATGTTTTTAGTACCTGTTTAATTTAATGCATTCTTTTACCTGCTTCGTGTGAGGAAAGGCTTTAATGAACTTTCCTTGATTTGATTGGTTTACAGTGTTATGCCAGGTCTGTGTTGAGCTGGTGTTGTGTATTTAGTAGACCTCCCCCTCGCCCATCATGCGAGTGGCAGTTAGATTAACAGCATGGTCAACGGAGACGGGGGGGGGGGGGACGGCGGAGGGTCCAGTTCCCGACTTCTTCCTTCCCCCCTTTCTTCTCTCCTCCCAGCTACCTTTTCCCTCCTCCGGGGCTTTCACCGGAGCCTGGACTGGTGGTGCACGCGCTGGTTGGGCCACGCTCTGGTATGGGCCAACGCTCTGGTTGGACCGCGGACTGGTTGGTGCCACGCGCTGGCTGGGGCCATCGCTCTGTCGGGGACCAGCGGACAGGTTTGTGCCACGCGCTGTTGGGACACGATCTGGTAGAAAAGCCCGTGGTTTTTGACTGGCCGGTTACCTGATCCCCGTCCAGGACCTCACAACAGATGCCACTTATCCCCCCCCCCCCCCCCCCCCCAGTAACGCGCTCTTCACTGTCTGCTTGTTGCGTGTCAGGGTGGTCGGCCTTGAACGACTCTCTCAAGAACCGACCCGGGTTTGGAGGCACCCTAGTGCGACAGGGTGCTCCCAGTAGACATTGGAGAGGCAGGGGGTGGAGGCACTCATGGTGTGGAAAGGATGATGCTGGGAAATGTTTCTATTATAATTGTGTATAATCATATGTATGAAATTGCAGTGATTGTGATTGTGTACTCGTATGGTTGAAATGTTTATTTATAAATGTGTATGTAGTGTGTGTTGTGAATGCTTGAATGTGATTGTGCATGTTTGTGTGTGTTGGAATGCTTGATGTAATGTGCATTTTGTGTGTTGGAATGCTTATTTATTACTGTGTGTGTTGGTGTGAATAAATGGGTGTTGTATCGAAATCTTTCTGGTGGGCTCTGCGGGGCGTGTGAGTCAGTCACTCCCTTCACTCCCTTCAAGACCGTCCAGTCAGGCAGACATCCAGGTCCGGTCGGACACTGGGTAACTTATACACTTCAACACCATCTACCACTTTACCAATAAACTCCCATACACAACCCAGCATCACAGTAATACACAGGTACTTTATTACAAATTACCATCTACCAGCTTTAACAAAAAAAAATATTAAACAAAAATTACAAAACTATACAAAAACATAAAAAACATTAAACCCCCAATAAAAACTCCCATACACACCTGCCATCACAAGGTAACACTGGTACTTTATACAATTCACCATCTACCAGCTTATCCCAACTAACTCCCATGTTAAGCGGAATGTATACAATTGAACGTCCTGAATTATGTGAGTATATTCATGGTACAATACATTCTCTGTAATATCTGGTTTACTAACAAAAAGAATGTTTTTATTTTTCAAGTACACATTGGATCAGTCTTAAAAAAAAATCATGTTTTGCCCAGCAAATCTGCCAAACTGTTCAAACATGTTTTCTACAGAACACATCTGTCAGCTTCAAAACCACGTGAGTCTTTTTTTCTATACACATCTCCAACCTTCCAGTCTTTTTTGTTCTATACAACTCCAAACCCTTCCAGCTTTTTTTTCTATACACAACTCCAAACCTTGATCGCAGTCTTTTTTTTTCATACACATCTCCAAAACCTTCCAGTCTTTTTTTTTTCTCTGTAAACATTTGTCAAGCGTCAAATACTTATTAATTTCCTGTACAACACCTTGTCAAGACTTTGTATAAACACAAACACCTGCCAAGCTCTACAAAACAACAACAAAGTTTTCCTCCACAGGTATGCCAGATAAATTAGTGACTGTTGAGGCCATATGTTTCTAAAAATATTGTTGTTTTAAGTCAATGAGTGTGAAGTGGTTTTTGTAAAATCTACAGATCCCCTGTTAAGACACCTCATCAATTCCACGTGTTCATATGAACACCATGTATTCTTCAAAAGGAACATTCATGATTTTCCCTTGTTTCTTCCATGTATCTCTTTTTGCGTGTGTTAGCCTAACCGGTACACAGAGTCTGACAGCATTATCAAGACAATACTCTGACCTTTTCCATGGCCAAGAAGATTAATTGTCACAAGAAACAGCCAATTGAAGCCGACACAAATATCCTTTTCCGTGAATGCATCCCAAACTGCAATGTTCAAAACAATGGAAGTCTCTTCACAGTGCCCTAAGATTTACACGTGTTTGCCGTAACACCTTATTTCGTATATTTTTGTTATGGTCAATTTTGTGCAAAAACAAACTGAAGTCATTCTCTAGTCACCTGGATTGAAACTCCAGGATATTTATTATATTGTAACCTTTTATAACCAACATTTTTGGCTTTTCCTTGACTTTTAGCCTAAATCCCATTTTCCCTGACTTCTAGCTGAAATCAAGAATTCCCCTGACTTCAGTCCAATCCTGTTTACCCCTGACTTCAAGTCCAAATTCAATTTCCCTGACTTCCAAGTCCAAATCCCAATTTTCCCTGACTTCTAGCCAAATCTGTTTGCCCTGACTTCCAAGTCCAAATCCTATATCCATCCCCGACTTTCAATAGTCCAAATCCTGTTTACCCTGACTTCAAGTCCCAATCCTATTTCCTGACTTCCCGTCCAAATCCTATTTCCGGACTTCAAGTCAAATCCTATTTTGGGAGCGCGGGTTTGACAAGTCCAAATCCTGTTTACCGCTGACTCTTCAGTCCAAATCGCTGTTTTCTCCTTCAAATCCAATTCCGTTACCTGACATCAAGTCCAAATCCTATTTCCTCCCTGACTTCAATCCAAATCCTGTTTTCCTGACTTCAGTCCAAATCCTGTTTACACTGACTCAAGTCCAAATCCTATTTCCCCTTCAAGTCAAATCCCGTTTTCCCTGACTTCAGCCAAATCCTATTTCCTGACTCCAGTCCAAATCCTGTTTACCCTGACTTCAAGTCCAAATCCGTAATTTCCCTGACTTCTAGTCCAAATCCTATTCCCTACGTCTAGTCCAAATCTTATTCCCTGACTTCCATTCCCAAATCCCTATTTCCCTGACTAAGTCCAAAACCTCTTTTCCAGTACCTCTGGCTGAAAATATTATCATACCCGAACTCTCTGGCTGAAATGCTGTTTTTTTTCTGTCGTTCTAGCTGAAATTCCTCTTTTTCCCTGACTCTAGCTGAAATACTGATTATCCCCACTTCTTGGATATAAAGCTATATCCCTGACTTCTAAGTGAAATCTATTTGACTTCTGGCTGAAATCTATTTGACTACTAGCAGACAACTTGAATTCCACTGCCTTGCCACACAACAAAGCCAGAGTTCACACTGTCACGGTGACAGTCAACAACATTGCAAGAGAAGAAAGAAAATGAAGAAAAATTTCCAAAGCCTGAAGATAAGTATCTTTTGCCCTGCCCCACAGGGGAAATCTTGGCACGGGTCATACTGTATGCAGCTCGAGCTGACACCAAGCGAGGTCACTCCAGTCACACCTGCAACACAGACACATCCATTTCTATTGACAACACGACTCTTTCTCTTTACACACACACACACACACACACACACACACAACACCCACATAACACACTCAAACACACACACGCGCATGCATATACACACTATATATGAGCAAGTGACAAAAAGGTCGTCCAAAAAAGCCAACAAAAAGTCCGATTTGTTCAAAATCGTTATTATTAACAGCAATTTTGCCAAAGGAAGACTTATGTTTAAGGGTCATAAAAACAAACATACAAAGATAACTGCAAGCAACGATGTTCTGCTGTAATGAAAGGCAACATTACAAGCATCGACCGGTTGTTATGCCTGACATTCAATTTTATCAATAATCCTATTTGAATGTCTGTTATACAGCATATTTTTTTCAGTGGAAATAAATACTGAATATTACTGCTAATTACATTCCAAAGAGAAAAGGCATCTGTGGCAGTTTAAGATCCAGTTTCACATGAATGGTATGTCCAACATACATCCGACGGACATATTGATTTGTTCTTTATTGCTGAGTTGGAAATAAGACAGTAACGGCATCCTACTGATGATTTTCTGTTTGTAGAGGGTTGCATTTCATGTAATGAACCAAATATAGACCCACAATACCTGTTACATGAGATGGCATTTTAATCGGACAGGAGTTATGATGTTGCATTGGACATACCCAAGTATTTATCCCAACAATGCAAAAATAACAATAGTCATTAAAAAAAAATGACATATATCCTTTTCCTTTAGTACAGTTCCTATTGTTATTAGTGTACATTTTAACACAAAAAGGCCTACATAACAAGATGTTATTCTAAATAAGTCACAATGATCATGTAGACCACCTTAAATAGAATCCATTCTGACAGTTTGTTATGGCCCACATGTTGGACCATACTCACCAAACTGCTCATGTGCTGACAGAATAAGAATTATTAATGACAAAATGAATAGAAACAGTTTGGACAGTAACAATAATAACGTGTACATAAGGGCACCTGCTGCTCTCAGATAAGCTCAGAGCGCTTACACATCATATGAAAATGACATTTTTATGGTTTAAACAAGGAAAATTACAAGATGTTACAGATTTTTGCATATTCTGCACCAGACTTTTCCTCATTCCTTTCCTCTGATGAAGAAAGTAGGATGCGAAGACCTAGAAAACACAATCTTTCTTTGTCAAACATAATACAAAACTACTTTTGAGGTAAATTTGGAATTAAACGCGATAAGAAACAAGTGATCAAAAATAAAAATGTTCATGAAACAAATCAATTTGGTATGTTCTTCATGTGATTTCCACCTCCTCTTACACACCCCACCACTTCTTATTTCAGGTTAAGAAGCCATAATCCAATGAGCTGATTTTTATTTGCGACTATTGCCTTGGGGGGGGAAAAGGGGGGGGCTGAATTTTTCCCCAGTACTTCGTCTTCTTCTTCCAAAAATACTGTTCAGTCAAAAACTAGAGGGGGGGGGGGGGACCAGCGCGCATGTTAAAAAGTCAAATAAAATCAACATAAAATAGTGCGACCACAGACTGTTGGCCCCCTGGAGCAAATTTGCAACAATGGTCGCACTCGATATTCAAAATTAAAAGCAATGGCCAAAATTCAGCCAGGTAACCATAAAATATCTGGGGACGTAAAAAATAAAACGTCAATATGCAGATCTCAAACTGTCGTATCAATATTTGTTTTTTTTTAATGAGACTGCATGTGTGGCAATCTTGATGGCACCCGCAGTGAGTTCCACACAACAGAACTAGGATAAAATTAATGTAATAGGCTGTCAAGTATTTGATGCAGGTTATGGAGTATAACATTGACCGCCACTGGGCTCCTGGTGCTGCTTTTATTCAATACTAGTGTTCCATTGGAATAAGTATTAGTTTAGCTATGCCTTTGAGAGATGTTAAGTTTGATAAAAGCTCTTCTCTCATCTAAGGGTTCCATTCTACTTCCTCATGTTCTTTCAGTATTCCCCTTTTCTCTGATGTGTTCCCCTGTACAAACCATGCTGCTCCTCTTCTGAATCTTTTCGAAGGTTATCAATGTCCTTTAGATGTAAGGATCCAAAACTGAGCAACCAATATTCCAGTACTGGTCTAACCAATGTTTTGTAGCAGTGTTTGAAACCTTTTGGGGGCGTCATTTTATATTCCTGTATAAAAAGCTAAGATGTATATTTGCTTTCTTACATACTAAATTGTAATTTCTTTCCATTTGAGACGAACTATCTTATAATCACGCCTAAATATTGGGCAGCATTGGTTTCTTTAAAATAGTATTATGACATAAATATCTGATCTAGTGGTGATGTTGGTTACATATACCAACACGTGGCACTTTTGGGGATGAAATTCCATTTCCAAGTCTTTCCACTCTGTAAAGCGTTAGATCTTCTTGTAGAATGCGTGTATCATTCTTGCTCCGGGGGGAGGGGTCAAGATACTAAGCTAGTCATCTTGCCAAAAAGCCTTTTAGTAGTTCCAGGAGAGAGATTAGATAAATAAGATAAGAATAATGAAAATGTTGCTTAATAGCCCACCGACCGCAGAGGCCACAATCAGAGCTTCACCACGTTAAAATACAACTCACGCAGTTCAATTAAAAAAAAAAAAAAAAAAAAAAAAAAAAAAAAAAAACTTTCACACAACTGTTAAATGACATCATTTGTCTACAAACGACCAGAAAAACTTTGTTAAAAATCCTTCTGTCCTAGAAATCTCAATCAGATAAAAAATTTAATTCCACTCAAAACCAAGGATCACGTCAGGCGGGACATCCTGAAAAGATCTTCATGGACCTCCGCTGTAAATGTTTGTGTCTCACATCGTGCAAAGTCCCAACACTTGGGAATCTAATAAGCACAGTTTCATTTTGAGTTGTGCATGACATGGAATGCACCACGGGCTATCTTCACTATTTAAGACGAATGGTAAAATACGAATGGCCGTGTGCAGCCGGCACTGAACCGTTACCCTCTTTACGACCACCCGACGTAGATGGGAGGAAGTCTTTAAAGCTTTGGACTGATCTGAAAGAGTTTTTGTTAATCGTCTGTGTGTTCCAATCCTCCTGCAGAGGTCCTCACATAACTTAATTTTGGTTTCACATCTGAGCAAGGATATAAGTTTGACAGTTTACTCTCCTTGTGCGTTCTAGGCTAACGATCAACCATATCGTTCCCGCCGAAGCCAAAACATGGCCAGGAACCCAAGCAGAGAGTAATGTTGTAATCCGTCCGCCTTCAACATGCTAAAAAGGTTTTCAAAAAAAAGTAAAAGTTCAGGCTGCTGAAATTTGCGGCCCGCTATGCCTCCAAGCATGACAGCGAATCCGACTGAACCAGAAAGTCCCTCCTCCGAAGAATGGGAGATTATCTTCAAAGCCAGTAACTAGAGCAGTAAGTATCAGCTGATTAGACAGAAGCATCTGAATGTATATTTTCAAACATATCTGAGAAGGAGCCCCAGGCAGAGCAGCACAGTGCCACATCCAGCCTCAACTTGGAACCGTCATGAAAACTTTTTAGATAGGATGGGGAATTTGGAAACAGAGCACGGCATACAAAGCCTAGTACGTGGCCGCCAGAGAGGCTGGTAAGACTCCTTAACGAAAGCGCGAATCGAAACGAATCGTATCACTGTTGTGAAAAAGGACCATGGAGGTTGATACGGAAACTTGGTAAAATCGAAACTACTCCCATGTCTATACCTGCATTCCGCACGTGAGCTGCATACGAAGCCCCCCCCCCATACGGCAGAATACATTTCGGTTATTTTCAAACTACTACTTTGGAACGGAGGTCAAAAACACAGTCATAGGCAGGATTCGTGGTTCTGAGAAGCAGTCGGATATAATAAATTCAATGACATTTCAGCCTGCGATTGACAGTGAAGGTTCACCTGCCTCTGCGAACAAGGTCTGTACACGGGAGGTGGCGGAACGCTCCAAGACAGAGACGAAGCCCTTGATGGTGGATAGGTCCAAGAGTTTGAGGAACGTTGATCTGCGTACGTACACTAGCACAACCGTAGTCCAGTTTAGAACGGACCAGGGCACTGTAGAGGTGCAACAAAGTTTTCTTATCAGCGCCCCAGTCGGTGTGTGCTACGACCCCAGACTATTCAGTGCCGGGGGCGATTCAGTTTTGAGGTTTTTAATATGGCTGAGAATGTTAAAGTTTTTTGGTCGAAAAAATGACTCCCAGAAATTTGGCCTCTTAACAGCTCAATGGGAGATTTCCCAACTTGAAGATCAGGATCTGGAAAAAAAAGGAAACCATGACGGAAGTATATGGAAGAGACTACATTTGGGTTTTTGTAGCAGAAAAGGTGAGACCGTTTTCATCCGCCCATCGATGGATTTTATCTACGCAAAGCTGGAGCCTGCGCTGGACACTCGGGTACAGGCTTCCATTTTGCGAAGACAGCAAATCATCCACAACAATGAGCAGTCTGAACCCTGCTGAACTGATTACACAATGTTGTTGATTTAATACTAAATGAGGGTCAGGAGACCGTATGCTCCCCTGGGGAACACCAACTCCTGCACGTGACATCAGAGAGAGTGGTGCCAACCCGGACCAGAAACTGACGTTCTGCCAAAAAAATGTTGAAATAAAAAGCGGAAGATGACCTCGAAAACACCAGATCGTGGAGATCATAGAAGTATCCCCGACTTCCATGAGGTATCCGATGCCTTCTCCAGTCAAAGAAATTGCCACTGAGCATGCTGACTGTTTAAAAAAGCGTTCCTAACTGTAGATTCCAGACAATCCAAAGGACCCAACTGTACTATACGATGTATGCCGAAACCACACTGCTTCGCCAAAAGCCAATCGGTTTCGAGTTTCCACATGAGCCTAGCATTGACCATTTTTCTCCATCAGTTTACGACCCAGCTGGTCAAAGCTATGGGACGGGTAGTTAGATGGAATAGAAGATCTTTTCCGGTTTGGGGATGGGAATAAGAGGCTGTCGCCAAGTGGGTGGAAAGCACAACCTGTAGTCCACAACGTTGTTGTATACCCTGTAACAGGTTGTCAGACCTATCTTGCGGAAGATGTTTCAATAGTTGATAATGTATGTACAATCTACACCTGGAGAGAATCGCTGCAAGAGAGTAAGGCAGATTTCAGCTCGTTAAATGTAAAAGAAGATTTGTATCTTCCATGTTGTCGATGAAAAGTTGCAAGGGAGATTTTCTTTTAGGGCTTTTGAGTTTGACAAAAGTGACTGATTTATTAGAAGAGCAGGAATTCTTTTCAATGGTTGATGCAAGCAGATTAGCAACTGCTTTTCTTCTACTGTTAGTAAAGAATCTGAAAACTTGAGATGGATCACAGAGAGGAACAGGTGTTCTTCCCTATGATTTTCTTAATGATGTTCCCACACTTTTTTCTTAGAAGTTTTGATGTCCGCCGGAGCAGAAGCTCTCAGGACCGACGTTACTGATTTTAAAAGTGTTGTCTAGATTACACGGAGTTTTTGATGAGGGCTCGAGCGTTGGGACCCGAAGGTCTTGTGTATACCTGACGCTGAGCCCTTTTCGAACTTTGGAAATTTTTGTATGGCAGTCTGAATCAAGACCATGGTGTTTTTGGCATCTTAGCTTATATCGAAGACACAGGAATAACAAGCTTTAGCACCACATTGATCAAAGTGTTAGACAGTGTTCAGGCTGGGGTCCGGACGCTGAAGAAAGGATCAATGTCCTGGAATTCTTTAGAATAGGTGGTTGCGAATAGATCCAGTGTTGGCTTTCTTGTAATTGAATGTTGAGAAAACAGAGACTGTTCAGTTTTATTACAGGTTGTAGAAGGCTGGGAAATGGTCACTTTCCCGTGCAGATCGTCATGGACAGACCACTTCAAAGTCCAGGACCAGCGAGGACACAAACCTGACAAACTCCTAAACATGAAAGTGAACCTGTGGAAGAGTGGAGTAAGTTCAGATCCCGTCGTCAGACAACACAAATCCAAGTCGAAAGGACATCCTCACTCACAGACCTCTGGGGGGACGTACCGGCAACTACCGGCCAAAGAGGATTGTGACCGTTTAAAGATCACCCAACAGCAAAAAAGGTCGAGGAAGTTCTCCTATCAGACTGAGAGGGGGGGGGGGGGGGGGGGGACAAGGTCCTGACGACAAACCGGGACAGAAGGAGGTATAATAAAGAACAGATGGTCACCAGTCATGTGAGGAGTGACTCTCGCAGCTACACCAGAAGCGAGGTAGAACAGAGCGACAGGATATACAGCAAAGTTTTGTGTAGGAGAAGGGCAACACCGCCCTACGAGTCCCCAACAAGGATGTTGTGAGGTATTGAACGAATATAAAGCCAGAAAGAGTAAAGGTCTTCGTGCTTTGAATTTGAGATTTCCTGAAGAGCCACGACGGAGGGTTTTTATATACTGACACGAAGCCTGGCAGGCTTCCTCAAAGTTGGAGAATTTAATCCACGGATATTCCAATGTAATATTTACTAATCCATGGTGGGCCGGAGTGGCGAAAAGGAGAGAGATCAGGTCATCTCCACATCGCCATCTGCCCCAATGAGTGAATTATTTTGGAGTATTCAGCTGGACTGTGTTGGTCTTTGGACCTGCTGGCAGACGATGCCCGCAGGTGGACAAAGGGCCTGGAGTTTGGGGAGAAGGTGGAGGTCTGGATTTTGGGAGATGGTGGAGGGTCTTCCGTGTTCTCCACCATCTCCCACACTGGTGGAACTCCCTTGCCCGCCGGCACTGGACAGAGAGTTCGAGGGAACTGCTGTTTTTTAATCTGCCCAGCAGCAATGTTGTAGACTGCTGGCAGTCTGAGGAGTGGTCGGATTTTTTTGCCTCCACCAGGGCAATCTTTTGGTTGCGAGTGGTGGACCTCTTCCACCAGAGGTGACAGTTCAGGACTTGCAGTGTGACTTCGAGAACGTAAAGTCAACAGTCTGACAGCAGACTGAGATCGAGTGAAAACTGGTGGGAACTTTCCGAAACAGCGAAGCAAGAAGAGGCTGTCGTCGTCTGTCTGCCCACAAACCTGCTTGCGGCTTCAAAAAAGGTAATTTTCTGTTTCAGTCTATAGTCTTTGAATTGCGGATTCTGAATCCAAAGAGGACATTTTCTTTCAAGAGGAGGATGGTCGCCACGCAGTTAGCACAATGATCCGGATCTTGACACGGCCCCTCATGGTTGCCTTGCAGCAAACACGCCTACCTCTTGCCCTGAACAGCGGTCCCTGACATGGCCAAACCTTCTGGTAACACCTGAAGCACCCTCAATTGGGACAGGCACTATAGCTGAACATGAACATTTAGGTAACCACCTTGATGACCGGAGGCAGGCACAGGGTTGCAGAAGTCAAAAGAAGGTGTTGGTGGCCACTCCTCTGAGGGGAACCCTTCTTATCGTCACCCCAGCGCACCTCCCGTCACAACCCGGGGCACACCCTGGGACGCAGCTCGTTTTTTATTTCCGCCTCTGAAACGCCCGCAGATCTCGGCATCGAATCACACCTTTGGACGAATTAAATTGCTTATGGGAGTCACCCTGATCTCCCTAATCCACAACTTTTTTTGCCGTCTGCAAACTGGTCGGATTCTTCTTTGATCCGACAATTGAAGAAGAAACGAACCATTCCTCAATCGTTAAATGGACTTAGTACACCTGCTATACCATGAAAGCCCTTTTGTACAGCAAAAGGGCTCAGAGCTGAAAAGAGTCCCTCCTGCTCTGGTCCCTTCCTCAACGAGCCAGGAAGCCCAAAAACCTGTCTACTGTCTTACCTCACTGTCAGAATCACTGACTGTTTCAAATTCCCCTGACATAGGGGATACTGCCTTCCTCTTCCTTTTGGGGGGGTAGTTTTTTAATGAGTCAAATAAGTTTATTCTGATACATCTCTCCCGTACCCACCCAACCTTGGAGTTCCAACTAAGGGCCAGGCCCAAGAACCAAAGTCTGACCCCTTCCAGGCTTTCGGGAGAGAAATAACTACAAGCAGAACAAACCACCCTATCCCCCCTGATCATGCTCAACTCCCCCGGAACAAGAAGCTGAGCACTGCAGGGGTTTACCTTGGCCAGCTGGGGAACTGGCCCCGTCTTGACCCAACCTGCCAGAAGGGAGCCGATTAGTACACACCCGGGCCAAAGTGTACTCCCTTCTAGGAGAGTCCGAGCCAAAGTGATGTGTAGAGAGCACTTGGGCCCTCTCATCACCAGGATCTTCCTTCCCCTCCGACACAGGACGCACCGCACGGCAAACGCGGCGGATCTTAAGAGACACAGAGAAAAGAGGAGTGGGAAAGAAGACTTGAAGGGAACGAAGATAGAAAAGGCCAAATAAGGGAGGCAGAAAACAAGAAAAAGGAGAAAGAGCGGTTACTCTTAGTCAGGATCCTCACCCTTAGCCTATCTTAACATGGATCCTACCGTGGCATCAACGCCTGACCACGTTACGCTTAGGCCAAACAGCCTCTGCACCTCTCAGGCCTAAAGCAGTGTGAAAAAAACAGCCTATCTCAAGTATTGATGCCCCCGCCAAGCAAAGCCTAAGGGATCCACTGGACCACACGCAAACCCTGCCGACCACGACAAGGTCGCACCCCCCGAGGAGGAGAGAGATTTCTACTTATGTCATTTATACAAATTAAGAAAAACAAGGCCCAGAACATTCCCTGTGTACACCTGACAAGACTGTGGTTACAATGGGATGACGACCTTTCAAACAACTTTCCGGCGTTCTCCCAACGAGGAATGATTCTAGCCCATTTTAGCAAAGGAAACCCAAGCAGATTGTCAAATTTTAAGCAGCAGGCTGCTCATGGTCAACCTTACGCAAAGGTTTAGAAAAGTCAAAAAAATTGGCATCTATTTGCTGTCTGTTGTTAAGGAACAGTAGTAAATCATTGAGAGTTGTTATAAGTTGAGTCTCACAACTCTCTTTGCTGTCTAAAACCATGCTGGCATTATTTAAGAGTCATATTTGTCAAGATGGTCCATTATGCTACTAATATTATGTGTTCAAGTATTTTGCTGAATGGAAGTAAGAGAATACAGAGTCTATAGTATCACTGCTTTTGTTTTGTCACCCTTTTTGAATAAACAACCAATGCTGGCATCTCGCCACTCCACTCATCAGTATTACTCCTGGTCCAGAGCAGCTTGGTAAAAGTGTTGGTATACCTCACTCATTCATTGGCACAATAATTTTTAAGATCCTATGCCAGGAACGCCATCAGGACCAGTAGCTATGTTTTCAGTGATGTGGTCCAGTAACTTAAATACTCCTGCTTTGTTTACTTTGATGTTTTGCATTTCAGGAGTTTAAACATCATTCCTTTAGTCTAACGTTAATTAAAAGGCTTGGATTTGAGAAAACCGAACAAACTGCTTTATAGTAAATTTTAGACTGATAGGGGGGGGAAAAACCTAACTGAATCCAGTTATTTGAAAAAAGGGCCCAGGAAAAAAAAAAGGAAAGAGAGAGGGGTGAAGGGGGGGGGGGGGTGGGGGGGGGTGGGGGAGGGGCTGGGAGGGGATACATGAGGGAGACTTTGAGGAAGGGGGCTGTGGAATCTGGTTGCTGGTCTCTATCTTTCCTCCACATTTTATCAAAAAGCATTATGAAATAGCCTAAAATGTGCACTTCAACCATCAAAATAAAATGTATTACATGAAAAATAAACATTATCATTTATTATTCACAAGAGATACTGATGGTCGTTACGACTGACATACTTGAGTGATAATGTCTTCAACTATGAGAGTAACAACTGTCAATAATCGCCAATTTCCCACTACTCCTATGATCAGAACTTAAGTTTCTGTCATGTATTTAAAGAACAGAGCAAAATAGAAATCAAGCTGTTTTCTGCCCCAGTATTACGTATAATTGATACATTGTTAACTTAATATCCGTGCGGTCGATATTTCGGCATCGCTAAAAACGATGTCCTAATCAATGTGTCACGCACAAAACATCGCCCGAATGAAGTTGAGGAAATCCCCGTGTAAATTGCCCCACTCTACTTTGGTTCACTTAAATTTTCTTCATTTACAGAAACACATTTGAGAGAACAGAGCGAAACCTATGTTTCTATCATTTTCTTGTGACGGTCGTTATGCATTTGACAGTCGTTTCGATTTCACGTCCGTAATGATTGTGGACAAACAACATTGCACACCATCTCTGCTTTCGAAAGCCGCCATTTCTTGACGAAAGCAGAAGCTCCAGCACGATTGAAACCTTTCCTTGGGTGCTATTTAAAGCAGTGGCATGGGGATCTGTAAGTTCTTGCATATAAATTGCGAGAAAAAATCGGTCGTTATTTTCTGACATAACTGCTTATTACCGTAGATTTCGCGCTCGTTTTTCTGCCACTGAATCGAATTTGGTTTGGAAAACAGGTACCTTTCTCCATTTCGTTATGTTGTCCTAGATGCCGAGTTAAAATAAACACGGAACCGAACCGAACCTGATGTGAACGATACGAGAGTTTTGCTGAACGCGACACGGTTTGACATACAGCGTAACGTACAGGTCAAACGGATTTTTACCCGCTTGACAGCATCGAAACAATCAGAAAAATAGAACCGTTTTGTGATTTTAACAAGTTCGTTCGCGGCGTTGATAATTTCTGCAATCCTTTATCATATTGTTGTATGTATGCAATTTAGATATGTATCCAGGCTTCCGACACCAAGCCGCAACACTCGCCCGACATCTTGAACGGGAAATTTAGCGAGAAAAGCGAACAACCTTGGGCAATTTCAAATGTAAGGCAGACATCCCGAAACTCCACCATGTTCTATTATGTAACTCTTCAAGGTATTATAAAACATCACCAATAAAATAAAAAAATCCTTGGTATTTTCTTAAATCTTTATTAGTGCGATAAATATACAAGGGGTCCTGGACAATCACCATATGTCACAAGCTCATAGACAACAAACGCATGCATGCATGCATGCATGCAAGCACACAGAGCACACACACACTCGGGCGCGCACGACACACATACACGCAACCCAACGCACAACACACACGACTTGGGCAAGGGATAGTTAACAAAACCAAACCAAAACTCACATAACCCACCATGCCTCATTCGCTTTAATAGAAGACGAAATTCAAAGGGTTTGAGCTAAACTTATTTCTAGCTTTCTGACCCACAAAGAACAGGAAACAGGCACACTGACCATTTCGAGCAGGCCTCGAGATGACCGTTGACGGGTATGGTGGTGTAGGGCATTGAAAATGAAATGTTTTTTGACCGTTACCTTTGAGATTTTATTAGGCTTTGAAAGAAGTTTACTTTTAAAGGCTTCTAATCATGTCCGACTGTATGCTTTATCACTTCACACCTACAACAAAAATCCGGGATAGAAAAAAACAAAGAAAACAAGGCATTGGTTCTTACAGTTCTTGCTTTTAACTGCTTCATCATACATTGTCATTATCAAAATAGCTCATGTATCCTCCGTTGGGGGGGGGTGGGGGGGGTGCCCTGAATTGTCTTACTGGCGTAACAGCTGTTGTATACCGTCTTGCCAATGGCCCCACAAACAGGTTTGTACTGGATGAGCATTCACAGGACTGACCCTGTTTGGCAGATACCATTGATTTGTTTATCATCAAGACATAAGGAAAAACAAATTCACAGCACATCACATAGACACCCTTACCTCAATATACCCAGGATTCGCACAGTCTATCATCAGTATATTCAGGACTAACAACCACCAACCTGCTCCTTCAATTAACTGAGAAAAAAAAAAGATGTAAACAAAGAAAGATGTTACATACAGTGCAGTATCAAAACTACAGGATCCCAAGTCATCAGCATGCCAAAGGTAGTGTCGTTATCAGCAAAATACACTAATACATCATATATCATCTTTCACGACTGGCAGCTTTCTCTGGCCATCTCCCTGTTTCTACCTACCGCTGGTGAAAACAAAAGTAAAAAAAGAACAGACCAAACAAATATCAAAGTCCTTATTTAAGCATCCGATTAATTTTTATTCATTTGGAGGGAGATTTTAAAGGGCTTGGACATGGAGGTCTAAAATCTCAAGGACTTTCATAGGACCTATTAAGACTGTAACGTTCGCTTGAGAAACATGTTCATAACTTGGTTTTAAATGCAACCGACACCCCACCTATCATAACAAGGAAGCACTGAGACTATTGTGATGGGGGTGGATATCAAATGACACACGGCACAATGACAATTTTCTGATTCAAACCAAATGATTTGTGTCAATAAACTTCATTCGTCCATAGATACTTTTCATATTTTCTTTATTCAGTTTAGTCGCTTTTTCCTGTTCTTCTCTTACTACTTTTTTCATTTTTTTTTTCTTTCTTTTTTTTTGGATAGAATTCCAGTTTTTAAAAGCCTGTGGAAAGATTCTTTTTTTCTTTTCTGAAAGGCAAATGAATCATACTTCTTTCTGATCCAAAGTGACCCGTGTTACTAATCACCACCACCGGCCACCATCACCCCCCCCCCCTCCACCTTCCTCCCCTACCATACTGTCGCCCTCCAATCTGTTTTTCAGTAGACCAATTGGGAAATTGTGTGTGGGATGTAGGACCCGGCATACACCTCTGTATTCTCTCTATCTCTTGTTTTTTTGCTGCACAAAACCTAGAGTCTACACTGGGAAACACTTTTCCTTCATCATTCAGTTTTGTGCTAAGCACACTATCCACTCAAATGAGTGAACTTTTTCCTGAGTACTACTCTTATCATATCAACACTTTAAGAACAATGACATTGCTAGAATGCCTCTGTGAAACCCATACACTTACGAACAACGTATGTTCAACCTTTTCCTGACTCCTTCGTCACAACAAACTCATCTGTGATCTAGGCTGCCTGAAGTTGAAGAAAAAGACGCAGTAACACCAGTGGCACAGAGTAAAGATAACCATCCAAATTCTAACACGTCACAGTGCACGTTAATGTTCTGAAGCAAGTGGTAAAGTAAGATAGGCATGAAAAACATGGTCCCTGAACAGAAAATGAGTTGAAGGAATTGGTTGGACCACACATGCTATTCAGAGGTATCTTGAAAACTGACTGGGAATGGGTCATTAATCTCCATAGCACACCCATATGACATGTGCCCTGCACACACATTAGCGCACACACAAATGACGCCAAAGCACACACCGAGATATGAAAACAAGTACACACAAACGCACGTACACACCACGCTCTACAGCCACAAAACACACATACCGCGCGCGCGCACTGACACCCACACACACACACACACACACACACCCCACACACACACGCACACGCACATGTACAGAGCACAGAACAAAGAGTACCTGTAAGATTGTCCCTGGGTTACTGTTGGCAAGGGCAGGTATGGCGGGAACAGAAGAGGTTTCCAATCATGACAGATACACTGACTCTTGTCCAGCAGAAAATTGGATCCATTACTGTGAAACTACACACAGACATACACTACGTCATGAATGAGGACATGGGACAACACATACACACACTCTGTCATGATGAGGACATGGAACGACACATACATACACATCTGTCATATGAGGAAAAGGAACCAACACATACCACACAACTGTCATGATGAGGACATGGAACCACACATACCACACATCAGTCATGATGAGGGACAGGGAACAACACATACCCACACATCTGACATGATGCGGACATGGGAACTAACACATACATACACATCTGTCATGATGAGACATGGGGATCAACACATACATACACATCTGTCATGATGAGGATATGGCAACAACACATAACATACACATCAGTCTGATGTGACATGCCAAACAACACATATCATACCCATCAGTCATGATCGAGTATATGGCAACAACACATACATACACAGCTGCATGATGAGGACAAGGCAACAACGACCTACATACACGTCTGACATGATTAGACATGGCAACCAACACATACCTACACAGCTTGACATGATGAGGTACATGGCAAAACACATACATACACAACTGGCATGAATGGAGGACAAGGCAACAACACCTACATACACTCTGTCATGAAGAGGACAAGCAACTTCACATACATACACATCTGTCAGATGAGGACATGGCAACAACACATACATACACAACTGACAAGATGAGGACATGGTCAACACACATACATACACATCTGACCATGATGAGGCCATGGGCAACACACATACATACACACTGTCAAGATGAGGACATGGTCAACAACACAACATACACAACTGTCATGATGAGGACATGGGAACAACACATACACACACATCTGTCATGCGAGGACATGGAACAACACGTCATGATGAGACATGGGAACAACACATACATACACACTGTCATGATGAGGACATGGCCACAACACATACATACACATCTGTCATGGATGAGGACATGGCACAACACATACATACCCAACTGTCATGATGAGAGACATGGCAACAACACATACATACAACATCTGTCATGATGAGACATGGCAACAACACATACATAACACATCTTACAAGATGATGACATGCAACAACAATACATACACAACTGTCATGATGAGGAACATGGGAACAACACATACACACACAATCTTTCATGATTAGGACATGGGAACCACAAAAACACGTCATGATTAGGACATGGGAACTACACATACATACACATCTGTCATGATGAGGATATGGAACAACACATCTGTCAGATGAGGACATGGGAACAACACATACATACACATCTGTCATGATGAGGACATGGTGACAACACATACATACACATCTGTCATGATGAGTGACATGGTGTGAAACTGATCACCATGTTGACAAGTCTCATAAGGATAAACACTGCCCACACACCATTTTGCAATATGGTTTTCAATCTGGCAAAAACAATTCAGTTAATGCGAGTTTTACTATGTTCTATTTTCTTTCTTTTTCTTATTAAGCAAAGTGCCTTGGTAAAAAATGTTTCAATGTTTCGTAAATCAATTGCCGACCTGCATGACTTTCATATGCAACAAGAGAAGGAGTACAACTGCAGTTCACAAGGTGGAGGATGGAAAGTACAGAACTTAAGGAAATACAAATGTGACCCAATTAACAAGTGCTCTGGATAAATGACAAACTCTTTCTTTCATCTTCCAGATATTGATATGGTGGAACTGACAGCTCTCCTGAACTTAATTCCCATGCAATGAGGTTTTGCAAAAACAGTTTAACACTAAATAAACCACAACAATTCATTTTCTGATATTTTCCAGTATTCGAAATTACAAATAATTAGAATGTAATAAAGTCTCTTCAGTATTTCAGCGACAAAGGGCAAAAGAACAATTAACCTTTACCAGCCGAGTCGTCCAATAGTGGACGACAGGATTTCCTCTCCCTTGAGCCGAGTCGTCCAAGTCCGGATGACGGAAAGACAGCTCACAGTCTGCCGTGTCGTCCACAATCAGACGACGGGAACATAAAAATTCCTACACTTTCCATGAAATGGTCCAAGGGAAATAACCTCTGTAACTAGTCTTAGGATATTGGAACGAGTTGTCGACCATACTTTCAGTGGCCTATTGTGAACTTGGCTGACCCCCACGAGCTTTGGAACAAAGAACTGACAGCACGACCACGCTGCGCAGCGGCACGTTTCCTGTGTCAGAAAAAATCTCGGTCAGGCAAATGGGTGGTAACAATTCTCGTGCAATGAAGTGCTTGAAATCGATATACAAAGTGGATCTGGTGATGATTGGAGTTGAGTGTTTGTTCTTTCCTGTGACACCTAACACAAGACCGTCAGTTGTTGTGAGAGCTACCGTAAAAATAAATTAAAAAGTGGCCAAATCGTGAGTCGGCAGGGAATGGGCGCTGTGCGCGGCGCACGGCACCAGGGAATGGGCGCTGTGCGCCGCGCTCGGCTGGAAAGAATTAAGAGAAAGAAGGAGAACAAACAGAACTGAACAAGGTGGAAGGTATGAGGAGAAGACGAATAAACCTGAAAAAACTTAACGTTATCCTAAGTGCTGGCTTTTTCTTGGCTTTTTCCTTTTCTTTTTTTGACCAAACAATGGTGATGATTAGTACCAGGTCCCTCCTTCCTCCCTCCCCACCCCCTCACCATTCTCCATCTTCCTCCTTCGAGTAAAGGAGAAGATATACACATACCTCAGGGGGAAAGAGATGAAAATAAAAACAACAACAACCACTCAACCAAACAAAAATAATCAAAAAAAAAGGGGGGAAAAAAGCCAGGGGGCAAAGCCCAACTGACCCTTTTGTTGCCGGCCCCAAAACAGCAGCTCGGCGCTGCAGACAACCGGGGGCGGCAGTGCTCTACTGGCCTTGCGCCCACAGGGGCAACCCAGGAAACATCCTTTCCTCCAGAGCTCCCCGCGCGGGGCGGGGTTCGAAAAAAGGTTCCCGACGACCACGGGGATGACATCTGACCCAGAGAACAGCGCAAGCAAACAACATCTAAAGGGGAGGAACAAGAGATAACCAAGACAAAAAAAAAAAGGGTCCTGAAACACAACACTTTTTGGGAGGGAAGGAATTTTAACTTGAGAGGTCCAGCATGTGATATTGTGGAAAAACCTGTACAAAAAAAGGTCGACATTTAATCCCTAAAAAATTTTATACCTTTTTTGGGTACGTCCTCCCCACTTGAATTTTTTTTCTTTTTTTTTTCAGAAATACCAAATTTTTAATTTCAAACACACAACCACCCACACACACCAAAAAACACACCACACACACCCCACTTACATTAAAAGGGAAAACTAAAATGCAAAACATAATCAATCAACATCACCCCTAAAAAAATAATGAAAAAAAGCACACATTCGTACAACACAATTTTCTATACAAAAAGGGCCAGGACAAAACTGACCACCTCCCTGATTTGCAAATGAACGTTTACAGCCCTTGGGGATTTTTCACCGCGCGGCGGATCCAAGACCCATCACCACGAAAAGGAGGGGTTTAAAAGGTGGGTTACTCCCCTTCTTGCGACGTGGGGCGGGCTCCCACACACAAGGACGGGTTTACATGGGGGGTTACCCCCCCCTTGCTGACTGTGGGCGGCCCTGCACACACAAGGTTTGGGGGTTACAGGGGGGGGTTTTATCCCCCCTTTCTTGCTGACTGAGGGGCGCTCCTGCACACGACAAGGACTTTTAAACAGGTGGGTTATCTCCCCTTCTTGCGCTGTGGGGGGCTGGCTCCGCACAGAAACATGAAAACCCTTTTCTCCACCTCCTCCTTCCCCGAAGGGCGTTCCTCTGCGGCATTTTCACATCACTTTCGTGCTTTCTTTTTATGTTTTTTAAAAATCATTTTTCCAGAAATATCCTTGTATGTGCCTCTTTTTTTTTTAAAATACAAAGGGGCTTGTCTAATCAAACGTCTACATAAAAAATCTTCTAATTCCCTTTTCCCTTCTCCTGGCTTATCACAGATTCACTTTAGAAAAAAAACCCCTTTTTCCGTCAACCTTTTCATATCCCACCACCATTACGGCATTTCTATTTTTCGTGTTTCTTTGGATGGGTAATTTTAGAAAATATTTTCTCCTACAAACAAACAAAAATCCATAGGAGGGAAAATTTCAGACAAACTTTTCTCCAACAAACAAACAAAAAATCCATATTGCGACAGCTTCTTACTATCCCCAACCTTCACTTCTGTCAGACAACAGAAAAAATGACGGGAAGCAGTTTTTCATACAGGGACCACCGGAAAAACTGAAAGGTTGCAAGATGAACGAGAAATTTACCTCCCCAGCTTTTTCAACCAACATCAAAAAAAAAGACACTGATTTAATCCAAATTCTGACACAAAGGGAACCTCTCCACAAAAACTCTCCAAAACTTTAAAAACTGAGCTGTAGAGGTGGGGGTGGGATGTTTGAGGGGGGGCAGGGGGGAAAGGGGAAGGGGGGGGGGGGGGTGGGATATCTGTTCCGGGAATGTGAAAGTCTTTAACTCTTTCTCCCAAAGTTCAAAATCCAAGCATTCCCCCCCCCTCTGCTTGCCCCTTTGAACAGTACAGACAGTTTAAACCCTTTTCAACATTTTTAAGGAAAACCCTTTTAACAACCACTTCTTTTGAGAACAGTACCAACCTCACCACAGGGGGTTTCAAAAAAATCCCTTTTTTTTTTCGTATGAACACTTTCCCAAAACCCACAAAACCATGAACTTGGTGACCTGCGAAAGGAAAAAAGAAAAAAAACACCTACCCCCCAAAAAAATTTTAAAAATCACCTTACTTTCTACAAAAATTTCAACGGTATTTATTTGATGTTATTTTTGTTTGAGCTTTGATTATAATGCTGCCAACTTTGCACCCACCCTGAAAGATTCAAGCATGGACCAGTGGTGATGTTCTCACCACCATAAATCTACACGTCATTTGAACTGCACGGGTTTCAGCACACCGGACACAAATGATCCACAATCATATCATCAGACCACTTCCATCAATGCCACCGATTGTTCTTACTGATCACACTCGACTAAGGTATACCCCCCCCCCCCACCTCCTCCAAAGTGACCCCCCCCCACCAACACACAAGCTACGATCCACAACATACATCAGACCACTTTCCATCAATGCCACCGATTTTTTCAAACTGATCACCTCGACAAAAGGGGATCCCCCCCCCAGCTCCTCCAAATGACCCCCCCCCCCCAACACACACAGCACATATCCACAACAATCATCTAACCCTTTTCCATCAATCCCACCGATTTTTCTTACTGATCACCTCGACAAAGAACCCCCCCACCCCTCCAAAGGCCCCCCCCCCCCCCCCCCCCCCAACACACACAGCACAATCCACAATCAAAACATCTAACCATTTCCATCAAGCCACCGATTGTTTTTACGATCACACCGACAAAAAGGAAACCCCCCCCACCCCCTCCAAAGGACCCCCCCCCCCCCCCCCCCCAAACACACCTACATGACCACAACAATCATCAGCCCCCTTCCAAAATGCCACCAGTTCTTACGATCACAACCCCGACATAATATACCCCCCCAAACCCCCCCAAAGGACCACCCCCCCCCCCCAACACACACAGCTACATGACCACAATCAATCATCTAACCATTTTCCACAATGCCACCGTTTGTTTCTACGACACACCACAAAGGAAATACCCCCCCACCTCCCCCCAAAGTGACCCCCCCCCCCCCCCCAACACACACAGCTACATTCCACAATCAAAAAACTAGACCACTTCCATCAATGCCACAGATTGTTTTTACGATCACACCGACATAAGAAACCCCCCCCCCCCCACCTCCTCCAAAGTGCCCCCCCCCCCCCCCCCAAAAACACCCAAAAGTAAAATACCCCCAATCATACATCAACCACTTTCCATCAATGCCACAGATTGTTCTTACTGATCACACCGACAAAGGGAAAATACCCCCCCCCACCTCCTCCAAAGTGCCCCCCCCCCCCCCCCCCCCCCCCCCAACACACACAGCACATGATCCACAACATATCACAGCCCACTTTCCATAAATCCCACAATTGTTCTTACTGACACACCCTAAGGAACCCCCCCCCCCCCCCCACCCCCCAAAGTGACCCCCCCCCCCCCCCCAACACACACACCCCCCCCAAAATTTTTCGGGTTTCTTTGGAACATGTTCCCAAATTTGGCCCCCAAAAGGGCCCTGAAGCCATTAGCCGAACGCCACGCCCCCATGCCTGCTTTTCCAAAAAAACCAAACAGAAAAAAAACAAAAGGGCATCCTTCCCACCAACCAGGCATTTCTTTGGGAAAATAAAGAAAAAAAAGGAGGTAAGATTTTAAAGGGAAAGGAGGGTTTTTGTTTGTTTGTTTGTTTTTTTTCTAAAGTCTTTCAGGGGGTTCCAAAGGGTTTTAAAAACAAAAAAAAAAAAGAGGCGCACAAAAAAAAAAAAAAGAGGTGAAGTGGGGAGGGGGAGATACAAGAAAAAAAGGAGTACCTCTAGTGAAACAAACATGACGGATTTTTTGACATTCCATTTGCAAACAAAAATGGGAAAAAAGATTATAAAAAACACCCAAAAGATAACCAACTCAGATGGGGGCGAGAGACACCGGGCCCCGGGGTTTTGACGGGGGGCAGGGAAAATTGCGAGCTGACACCGACTGCTCAGTGCCCAGCACTTGGTCTACACCTTGTTAGAATGCAAAGCAGTCCTCTCTGAAAGGCACAGACGCACCAGCAGGTCGACATTTTCAGCCAACGGGATTACACCAAAATCACGTAAATACGAGCAGGACCAAAATTTCTGGGTTTTCAAGTTTACAGGGACAAACACACACACACACACACACACACACACACACCCACACACAACACACACACACACCACTCACACACACTCACACACACACCACACAAACACACATAAATAAACAGAAGATTTTAAACACAGCAAGTCAAACAAGAATCTTTTCCTAAACTTTTAACAGGATCATCAATAGACCTTCCCCACTCTCAAAATTCCACTCCTCTCTTCCTATCCATTCCCCACCTGCAGATGCCAGTCTCCCACTCTCTATCCATTCCCCACCCGCAGATGCCAGCCCCATCTTCCTATCCATTCCCCACTCTCAATGCCATCCCCCCCTTCCATCCTTTTCCCCCTCGCAAGTCCAGTCCCCCACTCTCTATCCCATTTCCCCACCTGCAGATGTCCATCTCCCTCTTCTCTACCCTTTCCCCACTCGCAGATTCCATCCCCCACTTCTCTCCCCCTCCCCACTCGCGATGCCATCTCCCATTTTCCCTCCACCACCCCCACACAACATACGCAGTGCAGCACGACTTGCTAGAGACACACGGGGCTGCTTCAAGCAGGGCTTTAATCGCGGGCACGGCAATGGCCTTCCACTTGTCCGGCTCACACTGCCCACACTGCCACAAAAAAAAAGTTTAACAAAGAAACCCTGAAGTTTTCAACGAAAAAATCCAACGAACTTTCGTCTTCCCTTCGCTGGACAAACCGCTTTTTTGCAATTTTTTTTTTTTCAATGGTTTTTTTTTTAGCAGGAGCCCTCACCATAGCAACTACTCTACACAAAATGCACACCCCATTTAAAAAAGCCATGGGGAAAACAGTAGGGGGTTAAAACTAAAAAAAAAAAAAATGATATGTTGTGTGATGGGGTGGTTGTGTGGGTTTTTGTGTGTGTTGTGTGTGGTGTGTAGGGGGGGGTGGGAGGGGGACAGGAAAGGAGACAAACTGCAATGGAGGTATTCCTTTTAAATGACAGAGGGTTTTTAAACCCCGAAATTTAACCCACACAGAAAGTTCCACCATGACAGCTGAAAAAAACATACTTTAGAGAGCTCAAAGCCAAAAAGACATTTATCTCACTTTTAAAAAAATGTCCAAACATTTTTTTCCCTATTTCCCGCTTCAAAAGGTTTCTTCGACACGCCATTACGCACCAAAACCGACTTCAAAACCTCCCTAATTTCGGGCAGTTGAATCCCGGCGTATTTCTATCACTGTGGAATGCCTGGATCCCTACGGGATAAAATTGCTGCAAAAACCCGTTATTCTGTCTCGCAAATTCTTTTTAGCAATTTCTACACTCATTTTGGGAAAAAAAAACCGACGTACGTTTAATTCTGAAAAAATACCTTAATTAAAAAAAATGAACGAACTCTGTAAAATTTTCTACACAACCATCCGTGCAATTTTAATAAATTTCATTCTTCCCTCCTGCACAGAATGATGAGGGTTTCATCCCAAAAAAAAGGCCAACACAATTTGATGTATAGAAGATGGAATTAAAATTTCATTAAGCACAATTAAAAATTTCACTTGGGCCTTTGAAATTCTTTTAAATTTTTGACATATAAAAAAATCACGCAACCAAGGGGCTGCAGCATTGGCTTTCATTTGCGAAATAATTTAAATTTCAATTTCAATTATACAAACATACAAATTTTTTTATTTTAACACAGCCGTTTTTTCCTCACAGGGCCAGTACTGTAAGGGAAAATCAACAGGCCCTTTATAAGAAACCACCCAGGAGAACGCACGCTGCTGAAACACTTCAGAGGCGTTTAAGGGGGCCTTTCGCTAAAATAGCAGGGGCCCCCTTTGCAAGCCTGTTGAGGACAAAACTCTCTGTCACGAGCTAGCATGGTGAATGCACCCCCCCCCCCCACCCCCCTCCTCCCCCCAGACTTATGACAGCTTACATGATGTGCATAGTCTTTGGAGCCATTTGAAATGTTCTTAACAAAACAAATCAACCGATTCGACCGATTCGGACCACACACAGGCGCTTGACCCGCAAAATCCGTAGCCCAAATCTTGAAATTGTTTAAAAAGGTAATAACTGATACAAAAACCACCAAACCAAAAAGGGATAAGTGTATTAAAATGAGGCTTGTTTTACAAATTTTTCTTTTATCCATTATTAAACAATTATCGCAAACTCGCACTTTTTTTTTAAATTTTTGTGTGTTTTGGTTACCAATTAATCGGGACTGTCTCAATGCAGAATCCTTAGATCTCAAAATACTTCAACTAAAGCCTTGATTTTCCTTCGACAACCAATCATAGTTTAACATGGAAACCCAAACTTTAACCAAAATAAATTCCAAAAAAAGCCAAAATCACGCTAGGGGGGGTTTAGCGGGCGGCGTGTCGGGAAGGGGAAAACTCACCGCAGCACACACAGGGGAATGTTTTCGACACCCTGCTGTCTCCTGTTCAGGGTTGGTCGCCTGTTCACCCCACCCACTCGCTGATAACTGTAGCGTCCTATAAGCGTATACATGGGGGTTGCTGAACAAAGGTTTTGCACAGGCAACGCTGACATTGCTGACACGAAGGTGGCAACACAATTTCATGACAACAACCCCCCAGAGAACAATTTGCTCATGGCACCAGTCTTGGTTTTCCGAGGAAGTTTTAGCCTTTTCAATAACATGGAGAGCGGGGGGGGGTGCTTCTGTGCTCTTTGATCAGCCCACAGACTTGAAGGGGGAAAAAATTTATAAAAGCAGGCTTGGTTGGTTTTACTGGGGGTTTCAGGAATAACACGACAAAAAAACAAAACACCAACTCCAAACCGGCCACTGTGCTACCCCCCTTTGACAGGAAAATGAATAAAACACAAAGAAAAACCAAAAACATATCACTGACACCACAGGGAAAAGAATAGTCCTCTCATGTGGGAAAAAAAAGAAAAAAACAAAAAAGCAAAGTCAAAATTTGACCCGGAACCCCAAAAACAAAAAAAAACAAAAAATGCACCAATTTACAAACTTTCATTTTTTGTACACACACACACCCCAACACACACAACACACCACACAAAACACACACACACACACACACCACAACAACAGAAAAAACAAATGACCTTTGACAGGTAGGCATCTGCGCGCTGATGCGGGCAACCTTTTTCCCACTCGGGAAAAACCTTCCCCGCCCCCGTCAGCTCCCGGGTGCAGGTGCGAAACAGCCAGCGGGGGGGTCGGAAGGTGTGCAGAACGACAGACCGCACCCAAAAGGCTGGATGGTCCTCCACGTCACAAACAATGAAAACCATACTGATGAGATAAACACTGAAAACGGTCTGCTTGAAGTTTAACCCCCAGAACAAAAAAAACACAGACGGGTGAGAACAAGTACGAACAGATCTGGCTTATGAACTTTTGACCCCACTTTAAAAAAACAAGGGCATGACAAAAAGAGATAACACAAGAAATTCGGGGTTTTGGGCAACTCTAATCCCCTATCTGCAACAAATGTCATGACAGGGGGAATCAAGCACTGAAAAGATACAGGGTGACAACTTTTACTCCACCTTTCACACAAAAGTCATACACAGTGAGATCAAAACCCGGGAAAAAAAGCTCATCAACTCTGACTCCATTATCATACAACAAAGGTCATGACTGGATGGAAAAAAGCCCCAAAAAAATATCTGCATCAACCTGATCTCCATTATCATACAAAAAAGGTCATGACGATAAGATAAAGCCCGGGAAAAAAAACGGCCCGTTCAACTTCGATCTCCCCCTGTCACACAAGGGAAAAACAAAGTAGAACACTTGCCGCTGCAGCGGGATGTGTGTGTGCGTTTTATGCAGTCCTGCACAGTAACAACCCTTTAAACCGCAACTACCACACAAAAAATCAATGGACCCCTGAGGACAAAAAAAAAATGGAGTATCTTAAGTTTTGCAAAATAAAAAGTACCAATGGAATCAGGTCAACCAGGGACAAACATTCTACCAACAGTTCCACCTTCCACACAGAGGCTGACCCCTTGCCTTTTCTTGTTTTTCCCCCATTTCATTTAAAATTTTCTTCTTTTCTTCTGTATATACTTCACACACACAAAAAAAAAAAAAACTTTTTGATTTACTGGCACCCTTTGCTTTTGTCAAACACCACTCCCCAAACAAAACAGATACAAATACTGATAAAAACACAGCCTTTGAGAAGAGAAGCAGGTGAGATAAAAAACAGACCAAACATACCAAAAACAAACTGGGAGGGGAACTGGGCATCTCTGAAACTAAATCTTTTCTAACTTTTGGACACGTGACGACATCAGACAGGCACTGAAAATCTGAAACAAATCAATTCTAATTTTTGGGGGACTGTGCATCATCAGACAAAAGCTGAATCAAAGAAAAAAATGTCCACTCATCCCTCACAAAAAAAAGGGGGAAACAATGCAGAGACAAACACACAAAATCCATACGCTCTTTCTTTTTATTTTCAGCCTTCAGCACCATGTTTTAATGGGGAAAAAAAAATGCTCGGGAAGTCCCTCCCTCTCCAAGTATCCGAACAATTTTTGGGTATTTTTTGCTTTCCCCGCTCAACAAAAACGATATGACTTTCATTTTTTTACACACAAAAAAAAGAAAATGAAAAGGGATCGCCATTTAAAACCCAGCACAATAATTTAAAAAAAAAGATAATTTAAAAAAAAAATTCCAACTCCACAATTCCAACAAAGTACGCCCAAAAGGACCCCCCCCCCCCCCCCCCCCCATCCCCCCTTTCCAACCCAACTATCAAATGCCTAACCCCTTGACTGATGCAAAGAAGGAAACAAAACCCCCCAAAGCCACCACCACCTTCAGACACTTTGCATGTGGCTTCAAGGTGGACACGGCTGGTAAAGGCAGCTCTTGTAGAACCGAGTGAAGGGCCACCCGACTTGAAAAGCCCGCAGGCACAACAAGGGAAAGATAACCCCTTATTTTTTAAACCAATCTTGTTTTACTTGAGAACATGCGAATCAAACCCCCCCATTTTCTTTTTCACCCTTTTTCTGACAAGCATTTGGTTTCTCACAAAACATTATACCCCAACACACAAACAACGAAAACAAGCAAACAAGGCTTTTAACATTAACACAACACATTTCCCCAAAACACCACACATAAAAAAAAATACAAACACACAGTTTTACAAACACAGATCAATTTTTGAGAAACCAACAAAAGCTAAACAATTTGCAAATAACACACCAAAAAAAAAAACCCCCCAAATAAACAAAAAAAAAATAAACCCGCTTCTCAACAGAGTCACAAAAACCGCAACAAATGGCATGTACATGGGAACAACCCGATGTGGGCCCCTTTGCGGTCGGTGGCTATAAGCAACATTACTTATTTATGTACATGGGAAACTTCACATTCCTTTCAGCAAGGGGTTGAAATTTTACACCAACACACACACACACACGCACCCGCACACACACACATACATGAACCACACACGCACAACACAACAACAAGAACACACACATGCCACGCACACACACACACACACACAGAACACCACCGCACACCCACAACAACAACACACACCACCCCACCAATCCCCAAACGCGCACGCACACACACACTTTCCCTCCTGGTTCCTGACCGTGGCACAGGTGCGGCAGCGTGGTGACAGCCTTGGGCAGCACTGCGAGCGGCGTTGTCCAGCGGCTGCCAGGGGGGTGTTTGTTTTTGGGAAGGGGGGGCCCCCCGAAACAGGTCCCGGGGTTCCTGGATAACAACACGCCGCATCAGGGATTACACATTCCATTTACTGGGTTTCCTCGGTCAGACACACACACACACACACACACACACACACGCACACACACGCACACACATGCACACACATGCAACACACACACACACACACACACACACACACACACACACACACACACACACAACACCCCACACACACACACACACACACTCTTTCTGTCGCTCTCACAAGACTGAGGAAAAATGAAAACTCATGCATCTACATGGTGAATTTCCATCTACATCTGACATCAACACTCACTCACAAATTCAAATATGTAACTGGGAATGGAGACAAGCCAAGAGAAATGCGGTACAGTTGTAGATCTTGCTTACTATGTCACTGAAAGCCGTCTGGGGAGTGCTGTTCTGTGCATTTTATGTGCTCTTGTGACACAAGTCAGAATTCACTGGTCTTTGTTGCATTTGGTACTGAGTATGAATCACCTTGCACATTCTTTTGTGTTTTTATGTGCATTCGCCTGACTAGAAACAGCAGAAAAAGGATTTCCGTCAAAACTGGCTAGATTTCACACTTGCTTTTTCTCAGTAGTTTATAAATCTCTTTTCACACACACACACACACTCTCTCTCCCCTCCTTTCCCCTATGGATTTAACAGTAGTGATGGATAAACCAGGAAAATAAAGAGAAACCTGACAGATTCACGACCACCTGAGCCGACAAAAGAACTCAACAGGCTGATTTGGAAAGGCTTCGGCCACTCTCCAAATTTATCCATGAGCGAAGTCCCATCATTCAAAGGACGTTCCTATATTTGAGTGGTATGTTTGCGCAGGTTGATGTTTTTCATTTACACACAAAGTCACGTACGTACAAAGGTTAGTTGTGAAGGACCAACACGCACAGAAAAAAAAAAAAAATGATTGCAGAGACTGTTACACACATCTTCTTCTTCCCCCCTTATTCTTTCCATTCCATCACCTATTTTCCCCCCCCCCCCCTTCCTCTCCCTTCCTTCCCCTCTCTCTTGATGTTCCCCAACCCCCAAAACGTACAATGAGGGTAGGATAGCCACAGTCCAGTGTCATGGCTTCCACAATTTCCTGCTCTGTCAAGGCGGAGCGCAGGGCATGGATGCAGGTGTCTTTACAGGCCTGAGCCTTGGCCAGCTCGCAGCAGTGTAAATCTGTAACACACACACACATGCACATGCACACCTGTATCATCACACTGTCACTACCTGTCTTACCGTGTGTGTGTGTGTGTGTGTGTGTGTGTAATATGTGTGTGTGTGTGTTGTGGTGTGTGTGTGTGTGTGTGTGTGTGTGTGTGTGTGTGTGTGTGTGTGTGTGTGTGTGTGTGTTTGTATGTGCTGTGTGTGAGTGTTGCATGTGTGCGCGTGTGTGTTATGTGTGTGCGTGTGCTGTTGTGTGTGTGTGGTGTGTGTGATGCATAAGATAAGATAAGATAATGTTGCTTATAGCCCAGCCGACCGCAAAGGGCCATACAGGGCTGTCACCACGTTAAAATCAACTCACCAGTCATATTAAAAAAAAAAAAAAAAACCTTCATACATCTCATTAAATGACATCATCCAGAAACGCACCAGAAACTTTGTTAAAAATCTTTCTTCCGTAAAATCTTAAATCAGATGAAAAATGTTAATCTCTCTCAAAACCCAAGGATCACATCAGGCGGGACATCCCTGAACAGGATCTTCATGGACTCCGCTGTAAAATGTTTGTGTCTCACATCGTGCAAGTCCCAACACTCTAAAAGAACGTTTCATTGTGAGTGGCGCATGACATGGAATACACCACGGAGCTTCTTCACTCTTTAAAAGGTAAGCATGGGTAAAATACGAATGGCCGGTGTGCAGCCGGCACAGAACCGTTTCCTCTTTACGACCTCCCGACGTGGATGGGAGGAAGTCCTTAAGGTTTGGACGGATCTGAAAGAGTTTGTTACTCGTCTGTGTGTTCCAATCCTCCTGCCAGAGGTCTCTCACATAATCGTTAATTTTGGGTTTCACATCTGAGCAGGGGATATAAGTGTTGGACAGTTTCTCTCTTGTGGCGTTCTTGGCTAAACGATCAACCATTTCGTTCCCGCCGATGCCAACATGACCAGGAACCCAAGCAAGAGTAATGTTGTAACCGTCCGCCTTCAACTGGCTAAAAAGTTCAAAAAAGAGTAAAAGTTCTGGATGCTGAAGGTTGCGGCCAGCTATGGCCTCCAAAGCTGACAGCGAATCCGACAGAACCAGAAAGTCCCTCTTTGAAGAATGTGAGATTATCTTCAAAGCCAGTACCAGAGCAGTAAGTTCAGCAGAATAAACAGAAGCATCTGAATGGATATGTTCCAAAAGAATCTGAGAAGGAGCCCCAGGGCAGTAGGCTGCACAGGCTACTCCATCTCAGACTTGGAACCGTCAGTGAAAACTTTTTGACAGGATGGAAATTTCGAACAGAGGTCAGCATACAATGCCTTGTACGCCAGAGAGCTGGTAGACTCTTTGCGAAAAGCTGCAAGATCAAAACGAATTTCTGGTGTGAAAAAGGTCCACGGAGGTTGATCCGGAAACTTGGAAAAATCGGACACAACTCCTAGGTCTAGACCTGCATTCCGCACGTGAGGCCTCATACGAAGACCAAACGGCGGAATACATTTCGGGTTGTTTTCAAACTTACTTTGGAACGGAGGGTCAAAAACACAGTCATAGGCAGGATTCTGCGGTTCTGAGAACAGTTGGATATAATAATTCAAAGACAGTTTCAGCCTGCGGTTGGACAGTGAAGGTTCACCCGCCTCTGCGTACAGGCTGTACACAGGGGTGGTGCGGAACGCTCCAAGACAGAGACGAAGCCCTTGATGGTGGATAGGGTCTAATAGTTTGAGTAAGAGGGTCTTGCGGAGCCGTAGACAGTACAACCGTAGTCCAGTTTGGAACGGACCAGGGCTCTGTAGAGGTGCAGCAAAGTTTTCTTATCAGCGCCCCAGTCAGTGTGCGCTACGACCCGCAGAATATTCAGAGCTTTCTGGCAAGAAGTTTTGAGGTTTTTAATGTGGCTGAGAAAGTTGAGTTTTTGGTCAAAAATAACTCCCAGGAATTTGGCTTCTTTTACAACGGAATAGTGGACTTGTCCAGACGAATTTCAGGATCAGCAAAGAATTGACGAAAATTGTGGAAATGAATTGACTGAGTTTTGGTACGGGAGAAGGTAAACCCGCTTTCCTCAGCCCACTGTTGGATTCTGTTGACACAAAGTTGGAGTCGACGCTGTACGCTGGCGTAAGAAGCTCCACGCATACAGCGCGAAGTCGTCAACAAACAGAGAGGACTCAGTGCCCTGGCTTACCGATTGGACAATGTCATTGATTTTAATGCTGAAAAGGGCTGGAGAAAGGATGCTCCCCTGAGGAACACCCAACTCCTGCCCATGGATGTCAGAGAGTGTGGTGCCAACACGCACCTGGAACTGTCGATCGGCTAAAAAGTTCTGAATGAACAGAGGCAGGTGACCCCGAAAACCAAGTCTGTGCAGGTCCATAAGGATTCCTGCTTTCCACGTGGTGTCGTACGCCTTTTCGAGGTCGAAAAAGATAGCAACCCCATGCTGCTTGTTAATAAAGGCGTTGCGGATGGTGGTTTCCAGGCGGATTAGATGGTCACCGTCGAGTGGTACTTCCGGAAACCGCACTGTTCACTGGCCAAAAGACCATCGGTTTCCAGCTTCCACATCAGACGGGAGTTGACCATCTTTTCCATCAGCTTACAGAGGCAGCTGGTCAGAGCGATTGGGCGATAGTTGGAAGGGTTGGTAAGGTCCTTTCCAGGCTTTGGAATAGGAATGATCAGGGCTTTCTGCCAGGAAGGCGGAAAGGACCCTGTGGTCCAGATATGGTTATAGACTTGGAGAAGAGTCTGGAGACAGCTCTCTGGAAAATGTTTCACAACCTGATAATGAATGTCATCCAGACCAGGGGCAGAGTCAGTGCAGGTTTGCAAAGCTAATTCGAGTTCAGCGATTGAAAAAGGAAGATTATAGGTTTCAGAGTTGTCTGATGTGAAATTGTATGAAGATTTCTCTCTAATCTCTTTGTTTCTTAAAAAGACATGCAGATTTATTTGAAGACGAGGAGTTCTGTTGGATGGTGGAGGCCAACAGATTAGCAACAGCTTGTTTATCAGTGATCAGAGCATCGGCAAGTTTAAGTGATGAATAGAGGGGTTGGTGTTCTTCCCTTTGATTTTCTAATGATGTTCCAAACTTTTTTCTTAGAAGTTTTCGATGTCAGCCTGGAGCAGAAGCTTCTCCAGGACCGACGTTTACTGATTTTAAAAGTGTATCTCGATTAGCACGAAGTTTCTGATGGGCTCTAGCGTTGGGACCCGAAGGTCGTTGGTATACCCGTCGCTGAGCCCGTTTTCTAACTTTGGAAATTTGTTGGCAGTCGGAATCGAACCAGGGTGTTTTTGGCATTTGAAGTTTGTCGGAAGACCACTGGAATACAGGTTTTAGCACAGTTGATCACAGTGGTAGTCAGTGATTCTGCCGGGTCCGGACTCTGAAGTAAATCAGTGTCCTGGAACTCCTTAGAAAAGTGGCTGCAAATAGATCCCAGTTTGCTTTCTTATAATTGAGATGTTGAGAGACAGAGGTGGGTTCAGTTAATATGGGCTGTAAAAGAACAGGGAAATGGTCACTTCCGTGCAGATCGTCATGGACAGACCACTCATAGTCCAGGACCAGCGAGGGGTCACAAACCGACAAATCTAAGCACGAAAGTGAACCTGTGGAAGAGTGGAGGTAAGTTGCAGATCCGTCGTTCAGACAACACAAATCCAAATCCGACAGGATATCCTCAATCAGCAGACCTCTGGATGACGTACCGGCACTACCCCAAAGAGGGTTGTGACCGTTAAAGTCACCCAACAGCAAAAAGGTCGAGGAAGTTCCCCTAACAGATTGACAAGGTCCTGACGACAAACCGGGACAGAAGGTGGAAGATAAAGGGAACAGATCGTCACAGTCTTGTGGAGAGTGACTCTCGCAGCTACAGCTTGAAGGAGGTAGACAGAGCGACAGGACTATACAACAAAGTTTTATGTATGAGAAGGGCAACACCGCCCGACAGTCCCAACGTGGATGGTTGTGCAGGTTTTGAAAGAATATTAAAGCCAGAAAGAGTAAAGGTCTTCTGGCTTTGAATTTGAGTTTCTTGAAGAGCCACGACGGAGGGTTTTATAGACTGACACAGAAGCTGCAGCTCCTCAAAGTTGGAATTTAATCCACAGATATTCCAATGGAGTATGGTACTATCCATGGTGCAGAGGCGAAAAGGAGAGAGATCAGGTCATCTCCTCCTCAACGTCTGCGTCCAATGGAGAGAATTTATTATTTAGTTTAACTGGACTGTGTTGGTCTTTGGACCTGCTGGCAGACTTGCCCGCAGGTGACAAAGGCCTGGAGTTTGGAGATGGTGGAGGTCTGGATTTGGGAGATGGTGGAGGTTTTCTTCCTCAACTCACCATCTCCACACTGGGTTGATCTCCCTTGCCCGCACGGGCACATGGACAGAGGAGGTCGAGGGGGGATAGCTGGTTTTTTAATCTGCCCAGCAGCAGATGTTGTAGACTGCTGGGCAGTCTGAGGGGTGGCGGAATTTTTTGCCTCCACCAGGGCAGTCACCTTGGGTTGGAAGGTGGTGGACCTGCTTCCACCAGAGTTGACAGTTCTGACTTGCAGTGTCTTTGAAACGTAAAGTCATCAGTCTGACAGCAGACTGATCGAGTGTGAACTGTGGGAACCGTCTTTACAGCCGAAGCATATGAAACTGTTGGAGTCTGACTGCCCACAACCTGCTTGCGGGCTTCAAAAAAGGAGATCTTCTTTTCTGTTTTTATTCGTTGAATGGCGGATTCCTGAATCCAAAGAGGACAGTTTCTTGAAGAGGAGGGATGATCGCCACCGCAGTTAGCACAATGTGCCGGATCTTTGCACGGCCCATCATGGATTGCCTTGCAGCACACACCGCACACCTCCTGCCCAGAACAGCGGTCTCTGACATGTCCAAACCTCTGGCACCTGAAGCATCTCAACGGCGACGGACATACAGCTGAACGCGGACGTTCAGGTAGCCAACCTTGAATGACCGGGGCAACACAGGGTTGCAGAAGGTCAGAAAGAGGGTGTTGGTGGCCACTCTCTCTGCACCTTTCTTGACTGTCACCCTGCGCACCTCCGTCACACCCTGGGACGCCAGTTCCGTTTTTATTTCTGCCTCTGAGACACCCATTAGATCTCTGCAGCGAATCACACCTTTGGATGAATTTAACTGTTTATGGGAGTCACCCTGATCTCCCTATCCACTAATTTTGTTGCCCTCAACAGCTGTTCAGATTGTTTTCTTGATCGACATTGAACTAGAAACGATCCATTCCTCAACCTTTTGACGGACTGAGGGTCACCTGCTAAGCCTTGAAAGCCCTTTTGAATAGCAAAAGGGCTCAGAGCTGAAAGGGGTCTTTCCTGCTCCGTCCCTTCCACCACGAGCCAGGAAGCCCAGAAACCTGTTCTCTGTCGTACCTCCGTGTCAGAATCGCTGTCAGAATAACGTTCCCCTGAAATAGGGGATGCCGCCTTCCTCTTCCTTTGGGGGGGGTTGTTTTTTGATAAAGCCATGTTTATTTTATTATATTTCATCCCTCCCTTACCCACCCACCTTGGAGTCCAACTAAGGGGCCAGGGCCAAGAAACCAATGTCTTGACCCCTTCCAGGCTTCGGGAGAGACATAACGACAAACAGAATCAACTAACCCCATCCCCCCTGATCATGCTCAATTCCCGGGGACAGAGAGCTGAGCACTGCAGGGGTTCACATGGCCAGCAGGGGGAAATGCTTGTCTTGACCCAGCCCCAAGAAGGGGAGCCGATTAGTACACCCGGGCCAAAGTGTACTCCCTGTCTAGGAGAGGTCCGAGCCAAAGTGATGTGTTGAGAGCACAGGCCTCCTCAAGCACTGGCCCTCTCAATCACCAGGACCTCATTCCCCTCCGACACAGGTCGCACCGCACGGCAAACACGGCGGATCTGAAGGAGACCACAGAGAGAAAAGGAGTGATGAAAAAGAAGACATGAAGGGGAGACGAAGATAGAAAAGGGCCAAATAAGGGAGGCAGAAAACAAGAAAAGGAGAAAGGCGGGTTACTCTTAGTCAGGATCCTCACCCTTAGCCTATCTGACATGGGAAGCCCTACCAGGGGCATCAACTCCTTACCACGTTATGCTTAGCCAAACAGCATCTGCACCTCTCAGGCCTAGAAGCAGTTTTAAAAAACCAGCCTATCTTCGAGTATTGATGCCCCCGCCAGCAAAGCCTAAGGGATCACGGGACCACGCAAGCCCTCCGACCACGACAAGGTCGCAACCCCCCGGAGGGTGTGTGTATGCATATCCATGCATGCACGCCTGTGTGCCTGCATACAGAAGTGTGTTGTAGTGAACTCGCTCAGATGATGTTAAGCAGTAAGACACTTATCAGCTGACAATAACCTGTGACTGCCGTTGATGAAGCATGATGATGAAGGTGTCTTTTGCATGTCATTTCTTCTGATGAGGCTGCCTGTCAGGAATAAGCACCTCACTTATAAACAATTCTCATTTGGCTTGCACTCCTAGAAATTTATGACATGAAAATGCAAGGACAATTCATTATCCACAAACTATTTGTGGGGGCATGTATCCAACAATGGATTCATTCATCACATATGTCGAAACTGTAATTGGTATAATTTGCTTTAAAGAAACAGTAATCTTACTCACACACACACGTGCGCATGTGTGTACGCACGCACACATGCACACACACTTCAAAAGTTCATGAAAGGAACCACAGGAGACATGCATCACTGTGCAACAGACACAGAGACGAAGAGAGAAAGAGAAGGTGGAGGGGGAGAAGAAGGGAAGGAGAGAGAGAGAGAGAGAGAGAGAGAGAGATGATGATGATGATGATAATCTTTATTTCCAAGGGTAACAGATAAGCAAACACATGCTTTTTTTCATCCGGCCCTTGCCCGTTAAGGGACTAAGTATGACTAGCGACGAAAACTTACAAAACTTTTAACAAACACACATATATTCACAACATTAAGAGAGAGAGAGAGAGAGAGAGAGAGAGAGAGAGAGAGAGAGAGAGAGAGAGAGAGAGAGAGAGAAGAGAGAGAGAGAGAGAGGAGAGACAGACAGACAGACACAGAGAGAGCAAAGAGATGAACAGACAGAAGAAACAAGAAGAAAAAGACAGGAGAGACGAGTGGTGGGGGGGGGGGGGGGGGGGGGGCAATACAATCGCCCAATTCCCCCTAATTGCAACATAATTCAGCACAGCCTTATAACTGCTGTCACAACAAAGCCCACGCGCTGTCACTGTCTGGTGGTTTCTCTGATATGTTAGGATACATTATGAAAATAAGCCCGCCCTCCCAGCCCTTCCGTGCTGGTTTCAAACCTCCCCAACAATGTCTTCCATTGTCTCATCATCCACTGCTCCCAGACACGTTCCTCAACACCCTGTCATACATAGGCTTGTGAACTTATTCAACCAGGATCTGACACACACACACACACACACACACACACACACACAAACGAACTGACACATCAGCCTCATGATCTGAAGACCTGCCAGTGTCATGAACAGCCCTCTGAGCACAGTATCAAACTGTTGTTAATAAGAACGTGACTCATACTGGGTTCCTTGTCTAGGACTTAAAACATTAAAAAAAAAAAAAAAAAAAAGGGGGGGGGGGGGGGGGGGGGGAAATGGATGTGATGGCTAAATTGTATGTGTGGGTGAGGAGAGGTGGTGGTGGTGGTGAAAAACATGATAAATATGAAAGGTAGTCAAGACAGAAAGGCAGGAGGGGGGGATAAGGCGAAGGACTGAGAGTCTCCCTACCTGAAAGCTACTGCAAAACGAACAC
Organism: Conus ventricosus; assembly: GCA_018398815.1. Classification (NCBI taxonomy): domain Eukaryota; kingdom Metazoa; phylum Mollusca; class Gastropoda; order Neogastropoda; family Conidae; genus Conus; species Conus ventricosus. The sequence goes on along the minus strand of CM031599.1, from coordinate 90,236,443 downwards.
TTTCATTTAAGGCCGTTTCATTGGAAATGCAAGAGCCACCACTCCGTGGATATATTTAAAAGCATTTCTTTTTAAAACCACTGTTCATATGTTACTTTATGTACCTACTTTAAAAACGTTTAGTCATTACTCAGGGTACCCCTCGCAAGCGTGTCTGTGTGTCATATACGCAGTGAAATTTGCGAAATGTATTTCAAAATTTCAGACTGAGGCCCAAAATTATTTGCCAGTATATATGTCTGCTCATCACATCAACGCTGAGTGCATCCATACCTGCCCAGCTTATCCGAGAGGTTGAAACTCAACCAAACTCCTCGTCAACCTTCTGTATGAAATGGGCCCTCATCAGTCGACTATTACAGATGCACCATGTTGAGAACTTTTTTTTTCTCCTTTGCTTGGTTGTCCATACTGAACAAATTCATTTCCAGGAAATCACTCTCACGCAAACACACAGAGAAAAGGAAAGCATCTTCATTTTCATGAAACGACAAGCTTTATCATCAATAATGACACAGCACCAAATCACCATGTCTCGCCATATTTAAAATTTAAAAAAAGGTCTCGGTTTGAAAGAATTTACTTGGCTAGGAACACAAGTTAATCTGTCAAAATTGTGTATCTGACAATATATAATGTAATACAATATAATTATGTTTTGATATCTCGCAGTCGATACAGAGTCAGCTGCTAAATCCGCCAGAGGAAAATGCTTTCATCACTGTGACATTAAACTTTCAACACCCACACTCCCTAAAACCAAGTGTGGGGAGCTCTGTATTTAAACCCCCAAGAGGTGGCCTGCATTAGTACCCAGGTGGATTGTATCAGTACCCAGTGGATTGTATCAGTACCCAGGTGGATTGTATCAGTACCCAGTGTAATTGGTTTTCACCAAAAGCAGAGTCTGGTCTATGGTACAGTTTTCAGAGATAATTTCAGTTTTCATCATCATCAATCAAGATGTCTCTCAAGCTTAGACGAAGATCTCGCATGTGAGAGCAAGGCACTCTGATTCTGCAAACGACTTTAACAGCTACATCAGGGACAAAACCAAAGTAAAGCAACAAAGACTGAAAGCTGAATAACTGGGACAGGGGATGGTGGTGGTGTTGGCCAAGATTTCCGTCTCCAAACTACACTTGGTAAAAACAAATGGGTATGGGAGAGGGTGGGGCAGAGTGGGGTGCGGGGGTACTTTGACCTTTCAAAACTTCCAGTGCAGTGGGAAGGAGAAAGGGGGTGGGGGTGGGGTCACTTTGACCATAATACTATGTTCGCTTCTTGCATGCTTTCCTGCCCTGCCATTTTCTGAAGGAAAAATAGTAAAGTGGCAAATGCACCATGAAAAAAAACAACACCAAACCGTCAATACAACAGAACTGAAAGGAACACGAGTGTGTGACTAATCATAAAAACGACTAAAATACTTTTGGATCCTTACTCTCTGAGGAATTGGAGGTTCTCTGGGCGGGGCTCTGACGCTGTATACAGTCCCTCACAGGAGTGCCGGCGCCCCCACAGTGCTGAGTCAAGACTCGCGTCAGTGATCGTGAGTTTCGTGAGCTGCCGGCCAGGTAATGGCTTCGACAAACCATGCCACAGCTCAAGGATGTGGACTGGCGACAGCATGTCTCCCCCTCTGCAACAGTGACGTAGACCTGTACTAAACTGCCGCATAATTGGTGCCTGTGGTCAGGGATCTACAGACATAAATACATGTGTTCCCTAACTTGATTTTTCAAAAGAGTATACAGGATGAGTAGTAGCAATAGTAGTAGTGGTAGTGGTAATAGTAGTAGCAGAAGCAAAAGTAGTAGTCACAGTAGTAGTACTGATAAGGGGAACTGGCTAAACACCCCAGGACTTGCAGTCTGGAATTTCTATAGTTCCTTCACTGTTGCTTACTCATACAGCTATGAAGTTACATGTTTGCGCAATAATTTTGTTAAACGTCAACTTATAAAAAAATAACTCATGACATTTTGGGTCACAGCCCAGAAGATATTTTTAACGTGTTGCTATCCAGTGTACATATAAGCTGAACTGGAAGTGCATTCCATAGCTGTGCTACTCTGTCAGCAAGTGAATTGTTTCCCTTTAATAAACATTACTGTGACCCATTGGTACGTTCTCAGAACTTCTTGTTTTATCATTACAAGTTATTAGCACCATCTTGCTTATATTCATTTCATTTAGACCACTCAAAAATTACATGCTTCAATTAAATCACCTACTAATCTTCTGCCTCTTAACGAGTGTATGTTAAGGTACTTAAGTCTTTCATCATAATTTATCCCACTGCATTTTTTCAGCAGTCTAAACAATTTATAGATGTAGAATTCCAAACAAAAATCATTTCTAGAAAATAATGAAAGGTTGTAGTTAATGAATAAGTAAGAGAACAGTAAACTGCTATCCCAGTCCCTAAAAATATCATTAGAAACAGTAAAAAGTAATATCACCAAACAAATGCACGAAGCACAAGGTTATTAAACCAGACATGTATACAAATGAAATAGATATACACATCTGCCCATCTATCTATCACACAGCTGTGCATATATATATATATATATAATATATATATATATATATATATATATATAATATATATAATATATAAAGAAGAAATAAAACAGGAACCCACTGTAGATTTTGGAGTTTTATTAGTCCAATATTTTGGTTTAAAAACCTTTCTCAGGGACTGCCTGTGATGTGCCAATGAAGAATGAAACAAATAAAACAAGAAGCAAGCCCAACAGAACTCATTAAAAAGTCAAAACACTGTTACGGTTAACCGATCTCATACATGGGAACATGAATTGCATGAATTAAACTTTCCAAGACTGTGAACTAAAATCACAAAATATTCATAAAGCTGGCTGAGCAAACCCCAAAACAACCCACCATGTTGACACTTAGAGGGCCATTACTCCTTATTAGTACTCACACACACCCCCCCCTCAACACACAAACACACACTCCTCACGTTCTCTCACACACACACGCACACACTCACACACACTCACACACACACACACACACACACACACACACACACATGCATCCAAACAGACACACACACACATCTCTCTCTCTCTTCCACACACATACACCCCCCTCTCTCTCTTTCTCCCCCCTCCCCACACACACGTTGTGTGTGTGTGTGTGCATAACACAAAATGCAAAATGCATAAAGTCCACATACCAGAGAAACATCAATACTGGATTCTGCATCGCAGCCCAGCGCAAGCGCGTGCTGCATGTGCGCACACACACAAAATGCAAAAAGCATAAAGTCCACACACCAGAGAAACATCAATACTGGATTCTGTATCGTAGTCCAGCGTTTAAGTCTTTTCTTTTGGTTCAAACCCCTTTAAGAGCGTCCCCAGATTCGCCTGCCAAAGATCTCTCTGTTCAGGAGTTGGTTTTTCTTTTTGACAGCCTCAATCGGGACAATGAAGAGGAAGTCTGCGCTAGGTCTTTAGGGTGGTCACATGGCATGTACGTGTTCTGACATTTTGCATCTTGTGGTACGCTTCAGCTTGACATCACTTTTGTGGCCTGCCCAGCGTTTCTTGAGGTTCTTGGTGGGTCCCACGTACCACAGGTCAGGATGCTGACGGCAGCGCAAGAGATAGATGACCATATTGGTTTCGCATGTAATGTGCTGCCCTTTTTCTCCACCTGCGGCCATCCCAGGGAGAAACGAAACACTCTGTTTTCTCTGAGTGACGGCATGTGTCACACTTATGGCATGGGAAGAACCCAGGGGGGCCATCTTGGTAGGTGTGGGGTTCTTTGGAACTGTCGCATGTACATTTGTCCCAGGTTCCTGCACTTCCTGTCTGCAGCCACAATCTTGTTTCTTGGGAAGATTTCCGCGTTGGTCGGGTTGGCATGTAGAAGGTGAAGGTTTTTCTGGATGATAGCTGACTTTGAGGGTACTCTTGGGTCATACGTGGTGATCCAGGCGATCTTCTTTTCTCTTTTCTTGGGTTTTTCGGCTAGAAGCTCTTGCCTGTTCCTCTGGGCTCCTTTCTTAATGTCCCGCAGAGCCTTTGTCCACTTCCAGCCCGCCATAGTCAGTACTTGGCATATTCCTCCATCCTCCTCTCCAGGGTAGCATCATCCGATATCAACATCCTGAGGCGGGTGCCGATGCCTACAGCAAGGCCACTGAAAACAGATGGGGCATGGCAGGAGAATGGGGGAAGGTAGGAGTTGCTATTCTTGGAAAACACATCCGTAGCAATCCTGCCTTCTGTCGTTATGGTAATTGAGAGGTCCAGGTAATCCTTTTGTTTACCAGATTGTATTGTCCATTCAATTCCAGGTGTAGGGTCTGAAGGAATTCTGCAAATTCTGCAACATTCTCTGCCTTGGGAAGAATTGTGAATCCGTCGTCTCTAAAACGCGTCCAATCCAGATGTTTTGGCTTGTCGTCATTCTCGCCTGGGTTCTGGAAAGATAGCAGCTGGATAGGACTGTTGTTCACCAGTTTTTGATCAAGTTCTCCCATAAACACATCCACGTAATCGCATGCGTGCATGGGCCCATCGCAGTTATTATTATAAATTGAAATTATATATATATATATATATATATATATGTGTGTGTGTGTGTGTGTGTGTGTGTGTGTGTGTGTGTGTGGGATCTATCTATCTATATATATATATTTCTAACTACATAAAATATACACAATTAAAGCATGGTTATATATATATAATATATATATATATATATATAATATATATATATATATATACATAAACAATACACAATTAAAGCATGGTTATATATATATATATATATATATAATATATATATATATAATATATATATATATATATATATAATATAATATATATATCTACATAAACAAATACACAATTAAAGCATGGTTATGGTAATATAACCAAACAAATACATACAGACAAAGCACAGACAATAAAACAAAACAGATGTGTGCCTATAATACGCAAGGCAATACAGCCAGTTGATATACATACTTAGCAGAGGGCTAAGTCCAAATACACACATGCAAAGCATACGGTTGGAAACTGATATAGGTGCATACAAGGCACAGGGAAAGTAACATTGGACAATACAAAACACAGCACAGGAAGTCAAATCAGATATGCACAAAACACAGCCTGTGCATATCCAAGCATGTACTTCTGACTGCACTTCCCACACGGTCCTAAAGAATGAGACTATAAACCGAGGTTCCGTGTGTGAACGCACGCACAACATCTTACACACACGTGAAATCCCATTACCAACTTTCGGAAGAGAAGGCCAGTTTGGCCGTTGGTATGGATGACATGTTACACATAGCATGCACCTTCCCCGAAGTTGGAGTATGGCTGCCTTAATGGCAGGTAATAAAAAACGGTCATACACACAAAAAGTGTCAGAATCTTCAACTCGATGAAGGTGGACACTCAAAGAAAGAAGAAGAAGTTGCTTTTATAATAAAAACTAAACGATAACAAAATCACAGACAATGGTAATAACTATGCACATAATGTACATATAAGGATATGGAAATGTAAAGCACGCAGCAATACAACAGACACATTGAAAGGGCACAGGGTTATACAAACCAGACCAGGGTAGTAAACCCAAAATACACCTGCATAAAAAAGCTGCTTTTAAGCACATGATAATTATCCAAACGATAAAAATACAAAGCATGTAATAAAAATAAAACCCCACATATTACAAGAAGCAGGTATTTCCAACAAAACGATAAATACAAAGCACAGTGTATGGAAAACAAATGGATAAGCAGAATACACAGTGTAGATGATAACCAGGCCACAAAAAAAAAACAACAAAAAAAACAGGATCATAAGCCAGATGCACAGCAAACAACACAGTAAAAAAACCCAAATCCGATACAAACAAAACACTGCACAATTAAGCAAACAGATGTAACAAACCATGGGATTAATCAAAGCAAAGAGAGAACAGATCAATCACGGGACAACATGAAAGAGACAAGAGAGATTTCAACGCTCTGACCTCCTTTTTCCCTCAGCAGGAGAAGAGGGATTTCTTTTTCTGTCACTGTACAGCTACGGCGTGCCTCCGATTTGGAATGCGCCTGCAACAAAAAACACACCCCACCAAATGTGAACACTAGCTTTTAAAAGATAACTTGCACACATCTTTTTTTTCCTCTTCTTTTTTTGTTCTTGTTTTCTTTCTTTTTTCTTCTTCGTTGTCCTTCAGAGGTAACTAAAAATGACCTGGGCCCATGCCGCTAGGGGGGGGGGGGGGGGGGGGGGGGGGGGGTGGGGGGGGGGAAATAAAGGGTTTTCCCTTTCCCAGTGAGAGTAAAGAAGAGGCGAGGGGAAAAAAAACAAAACTGAAATCAGCAAAAACATGTGAAGACCAGAGAAAAAACAAATAAAAATACACAAAAAAGACATGCTCAAAAACAACCTAACAAGATCAGAAAGATAAAAGGGGGAAAGAAAGAAGTAAAAAAAAGAGAAGAAGAAGAAGAAGAAGGACTTACAAAAAATCAGACAAAAAAGAGTAAGAACTAACAAGATGAAACAATACTTGAAGAAGAAAAGAAGAAGCGAAACAAGGGAAGAATGTTAAGAAAGGGTTGGGAGGGGGAGGGGGGGGGGGGGATGCTGAAAGATGAAAACAAGCAGGAGATGATGATGATGATGATGAGATGTGATAGCTGGCACAATGGGATGGTCATGATGGTGGCGGGTGTGCCAGAAGGAAAGCCAGGGAAAGCAAGCCGTCACCCAGAACATTGAAAAAAACACAGTCACACATCAGGAGGAATCCCATGGCAAGAAAGACAGAAATCTGTAGGATTCCATGGCATGAAGATTTTTGTGCAGAGACTGACTGAAAACACACGCATGCATGCACGCACGCACCTTTACACATGCATGCATGCCCATAACACACACACACCACCACACACACACACACACACCACACACACACACACACAAAACACACATGCATGCATGCATGCATGCATGCATGCATAAAAAGAGACACAAAATGGGACAGACAGACAGAGAAACAGAAAAGACAGACAGACAGAGACAAAAAGATTGAGACAGATAAGAGACAGAGAGAGAGAGATGCAGACAGACCGACAGACAGACAGAGATTGAATAACAGTCATGATAGGTAAGGAGAAGATACCCGGGCCCAAACCTCGCAATCTCAAGGAAAGATAGCAGGCCAAAACCACAATCTCAAGGAGAAGACAGCAGGCCAAAACTCACAATCTCAAGGAGAAGATAGCAGGCCAAAAACCTCACAATCTCAAAAAAGTTAGCAGTCCAAAACTCACAAAACCCCCAATCTCAAGACTTTTAGCAGTCCAAAACTCACAATCTTAAGAAGATAGCAGGTCAAAACTCACTTTCTAAAGAAGACAGCAGGCCTAAATTCACAATCTCAAGGAGAAGATATTTGGCGCGCCAAAACTCACAATCTCAAGGAGAAGTTTAGTAGGCCAAACTCACAATCTCAAGGAGAGGATAGCAGGCCAAAAACCTCACAATCTCAAGGAGAAGAAGCAGGCCAAAACTCACAATCTAAAGGAGACGATAGCAGCAAACTCAAAATCTCAAGGAGAAGGACAGCAGGCAAACTCACAATCTCAAGGAGAAGATAGCAGGCCAAAACTCACAATCTCAAGGAGAAGATAGCAGGCCAAAACTCACAATCTAAAGGAGAAGATAGCAGGCCAAAACTGACAATCTCAAGAAGATGCAGGCCAAAACTCACAATCTCAAAGAGAAAAAAAGCAGGCCAAAACTCACAATCTCAAGAAGTTAGCAGGCCAAAACACAATCTCAAGGAGAAGACAGCAGGCCCAAACTCACAAATTTTCAAGGAGAAGGACAGCGGGCCCAAAGCTCACAATCTCAAGGAGAAGATAGCAGGCCAAAACTCACAATCTCAAGGAGAAGATAGCAGGCCAAAACTCACAATTCTCAAGGAGAAGATAGCAGGCCAAAACTCACAATCTCAAGGAGAAGGTAGAAAGGCCAAAACTCAAAAATGTCAAGAAGGTAGCAGGCCCAAACTCACAATTTCAAGGAGGAGATAGGGGGGCCAAAACTCACAATCTCAAGAAGGTAGCAGGCCCAAACTCACAATCTCAAGAAGGTAGCAGGCCCAAACTCACAATCTCAAAAAGGTGCAGGCCCAAACCGCAACTCAAAGAGGGTAGCAGGCCCAAACTCGCAATCTCAAGAAGGTAGCGGGCCCAAAAACTCGCAATCTCAAGAAGGTAGCAGGCCAAACTCGCAATCCAAGAAGGTAGCAGGCCAAAACTCGCAATCTCAAAAAGGTAGCAGGCCAAAACCCTCCCAATCTAAAGAAGGTAGCAGGCCAAAACTCGCAATCTCAAGAAGGTAGCAGGCCAAAACTCGCAATCTCAAGAAGGTAGCAGGCCAAAACTCGCCAATCCCAAGAAGGTAGCAGCCAAAACTCGCAATCCCAAGAAGGTAGCAGGCCAAAACTCGCAATCTCAAGAAGGTAGCAGGCCAAAACTCGCAATCTCAAGAAGGTAGCGGGCCAAAACTCGCAATCCCAAGAAGGTAGCAGGCCAAAACTCGCAACCCAAGAAGGTAGCAGGCCAAAACTCGCAATCCCAAGAAGGTAGCAGGCCAAAACTTGAAATCTCAAGAAGGTAGCGGGCCAAAACTCGCAATCTCAAAAAGGTAGCAGGCCAAAACTCGCAATCTCAAAAAGGTAGCAGGCCAAAATCGCAATCTCAAGAAGGTAGCAGGCCAAAAACTGCAATCTCAAGAAGGTAGCAGGCCAAAACTCGCAACTCAAGAAGGTAGCGGGCCCAAAAAACTCGAAAATCTCAATGTGAATGCCCTGCCACCCCATCTCTTTTTCCCCAGACTTTTTTAATATCAAGTCTGAGAAGACATGTATGTACTTCCGTGAATCACTTATAAGGACATTATTGGAGACCAAGTGAATTGAGAGACAACAGACAGACACTAAGAGAGAGAGGGGGGGGAAGAGGAGGAGGAAAAAGAGAAGGGAGAGAGGAGAGAGAGAGAGAGAGGAGAGAGAGAGAGAGAAGAGGAGAGAGAGAGAACAGGAAGGAAGGTGGAAAGAGAATGGATGTGAAAAAAAAGGAGAACCCAAAGGAGAATGGAGGTGAGGAGAGAGAGAGAGAGAGAGAGAGAGAGAGAGAGAGAGAGAGAGGAGAGAAGAGAGAGAGAGAGGAGAGAGAGACAGACAGACACACAGAAGACAGACAGACAGACCCCCACCACACGGGCAAAAACACAGACACACAGAGACAGAGACAGACAGAAGAGGAAGAGGAGGAAGAGTGATGTGTACAGTGATTCTGGGTGACATCTCCCCTCTGCTGGCTCACCTGCTTTGAGTTATTGCCCCTGCCTGCCACAAATACTTGCCTCCCCTGACCTTCCTCTGTGAATTGAAAAACTATGGTATGTACATGTGCCCAGTGCGTTTGAGAGAGAGAGAAGAGAGAGAGAGAGAGGGGAGAGAGAGAGAGGGGAGAGAGAGAGAGAGAGAGAGAGGGGGAAGGTAATGTTCGAAAAGAAAATGAATATATATCATTAATGTTTGCTTATGTCTACATGTTTGTTTAGGGACACCAGCATGCATGCAGGGTTTTGGTGTGTGTGTGTGTGTGTGTGTGTGTGTTGTGTGTGTGTTCCTAAAGACAGACATTAGAGAAAAGGGCCCTATCATCGTTTTCCCCCTCCTTTTCTCTTTTATGACAGGCTCCAAGACTGATCCGGGTGAAAGCATGCATTGTTTGATCCTTTGCTTATCTGTGTGAGTAAAATTTTATGTGGAGAGAGAGAGAGAGAGAGAGAGAGAGAGGGGAGAGAGAGAGAGAGAGAGACAGACAGACAGACCGACAGACAGACAGAGACAGAGGCAGCAAAAGACAGTCAAACACAGACAGAGAGGAAGGTGGGGAGACATCTCAGCCAGATTGAACCGCACGCACACTCGCACACACACTCTCTCTCTCTCTCTAATCCTGGCATGAGAGAGAGAGAGAGAGAGACAGAGACAGAGGACACAGACAGAGACAGACAGACAGAGACAGACAGACTGAGACAGAGGTAAACAGACAGACAGACAGCTAGACAGACACACAGAGGCAGAGACAGGGAGACGAAAAGGGAAGATTTGTGTTAATTATACATATATGTGTGTGTGTGTGTGTGTGTGTGTGTGTGTGTGTGTGTGTGTGTGTGTGTGTGTGTGTTTTGTGTGTGTGTGAGCTTGTTTTTGTGCATGTAATCCATGCCCACAAAAAAACATGTGATATACATGCACAACGCAAGCTCACACAGGTCCTTGAGGGGCGCACTCAACTACCCAGAATATGCATATAAACTTTTGCATGTCTGTGTCATACGAAAGCAAGCATGCACACTTATGCACCCAATGTTACTTGTGTGTGTGTGTGTGGTGTGTGGTGGGTGTGTGTGTGTGTGTGTGGGGTGTGTGTGTGCGTGTGTGTGTGTGTGCGTGTGTGAGAGAGAGAGAGAGAGAAGAGGTGTGTGGTGTGTGTGTGTGTGGTGGTGTGTGTGTTTTGGTGTGGTGTGTGTGGTGTGTGTGTGTGTGTGTGTCTGTGTGTGTGAGTGATGTGAGTGGGCATGTAAATGTGAGTGTGTGTGAGTCGTGCCATGCCCGTGTGTGCACGCGGTGTGTGTGTGCGTGTGTGTTGTGTGTTGTGTGTGTGCATGTGTGTATGCATGTGTGTGTGTGTGTGTGTGTGTGTGTGTGTGTGTGTGGGTGTGTGTGTGTGTGTGTGTGCGTGTGCATGTGCGTGTGCGTGTTTTGTGTGTAAGTGTGCATGCGCATACGTCCCTGTAGCTGTGCATGCGCAATGAATAGATGTTTCTGCAACAATATTCGTAGCCTGGTTCTATCCTAACCACAGAATCTGACGTCATGAAAAAACAAAAGGGAGACAAGAGAAGGGATCAGGTTTAAAGAGGACAGTGAGGGTTGTGGGAGAGGAAGGGCGGGAAAATGCAAAATGCTGGAATTCAAAGCTGCCAAAGAGGGGAAGGAGGGGGTGGGGGGGGAGGAGGGAAAACTGAACTACAAAGAGAGGGATGAGGAGAGAGAGAGGAGGGGGGTGGAGGAAGCACAGGGGGGGGGGGGGGGGGGGGGGGAGAGGGGGGTCAGTGGGAAGGACAGCAGGGACGTGTTTGGCCATGGGACTGACCTTTCTTTTGTCACACATGACCCAAAGGGCAACTATGGCAGCTGACGGTGTGATTGTCCCACCATTGGGCCCCTGCAAGTGTGTGTGTGTGGTGTGTGTGTGTGTGTGTGTGTGTGGTGTGTGTGTGGTGTGTGTGGGGTTGCAAGTGTGTGGTGTGTGTGTGCGCGCACAAGTGTGCAAGGTGGGTGTTGTGTGTGTTGTGTGTGTGTGTGTGTGTGTGTGTGTGTGTGTGCGTGTGCGTGTACTTGTGTGGGGATGCACTTACAGGTCTCAGTATCTGCAAGCATACCCCCTACCAACATGTGTAGTGCCACAGTATTACGTTTGAGGAGGGAAGGGGGGGGGGGGGGGAAGGGGCGAGGAGATGGAAGGGCAAGGGGAGAGATGAGGGGCGGAGCTGGCAGGAATGTTTACAATGTGCACAAATGTGTTTAGGGGTGCCACAAGCTGTGAGAGGCTGGGTGCCGATCGAGGCTAAAAGCTTTACCTCCCCTTATCACCTAGTTCCCCCCCCCCCCCCCCCCCCCCCCCCCCCCGCCTGAGCAGCCCCCAGTCTCACTCCCTGAACAGAGTGGTAGTGGGTGGGTGGGATGGGGGGGAAGTAGTGGGTTTAGAAAGGAAGACGAAAGGTAGTAAGGAGACATGGGGGATGGCGACCTGCAGCCCCCCACCCCCACCCCCCCTCCCCTTCTTGTTTTTAACAGGAGCAGAGAGCGTTTATTTGGAGGAGTAGAGGGGGAAAACTCACGGAAAACTCAGATCGACACTTCATGTCTCACTGGTTGGACAACAAACCCAATGCTCTCCTCCTCTCTCTTCTCTCTCTCCAATCTCCATCTCTCTCCCCATCTCTCTCCTTCTCTCTCTCCACACACACACACACACACACACACACTCCGTCTCTCGGCACCAGCTGTTTCCATCTTCACTCTCCAATGGTGACGCTCCCCGACGAGGTCGGCTCCCTTTGCACACCGCCTTCATGTTGGTACCGTTTATCTCCACCTTTATCCTGTTTCCTTCTCACGATGAAAAAATATGTTAAAAAAGAAATAGGGGGGGGGGGGGGGGTGGGGGAGGGGGCACACAAAAAAGGACACACACACCCGCGCCGCGCGCACAACACACACACACCACAATAAATGCTTAAAGCAATGTTACCGAATTGCTCCCTTCTAAAGACGCGTTTTAACTTAATTTCAAATCAGAAAAAACACCCAGACCTCTGGAAAACAGGGAACACAGCCCTGCTATAATCAGGCGGCAATCCCACCCCAACAATTCCAGAGGCATAACTTAAACAGTTCGCTGAAAGTGTTTTGCAAAAATATGAAGGTAATGAATGATCTTTTAGGAAACACCACCTTTTGGCAAAGGAGCAAGCAGGGTTCAGAAAGGGGTCACGGAACCACTGACAAAATATTCAATTGTAAAACAGTTGATAAGGTACTAAAAAGACAAACGAAAAGGCTTACTGCTGTTTTGTGAACTTCAGCAAAGCATTGATAATATAGGCACGAAGCTCTACTGTGAAAATGATGCAAGGGGAAAAAGGTAAATGTACCAAATGATCAGGACATGTACACGGGGCTTGCGGTTTGTATAAGAAGCCAGTTGGTTTATAGGGAAAATATACTGTGCCAAAAAGGGGGGGAAAGCATTTTTTTTCGCTGAAAAAAGGAAAATTTTGGAAAGAACTGCCCGTAGAGAGGACTCTGTCCGTGTGAATAGTCAGGGCTTATGAATAGAAAACATTAGATGATGGCTTATTTCTTGTGGTTGTATATCTGATGCTAATGCGCATGAAATGGATGAAATAAAATATGCGTTTCTTTTTGTGCACAGTAATATAAAAGGTGTCTCCAAAGTAAATACCTTAGCCCAACCTTATTAAACATATTAATAAAAAGCATTGTTGGATATCTCAGAGGGCCATGATTCCCCAAGGGAATTTCCGATCTAGAACAAGTCGAAATTCATCTTTTATATGCAGATGATTGCTATATCTCGACTTCCTCAGCAGCGCATGGACAGCAGAGAGGAAGTGGACTTGGGTCACCACAAGAGCTGAGCATTCTTCGCCATGGATTAAGACTAGAGGAGCACTGGCTTGAAATGTGTGCGGACTTGGGGGTGATGGGGGTGGGGGTGGGGGTTGGAATTCAGGCACTTGACGGAAAGTCACTGTGTGTGCGCATCAAGGTTATTGGATGCCTGTCGAATGGAATGCATGGGTTGTTGTTTTATAAATCAAATACTGCTCTGATTTGGGGGTGGAGGGGACGGGGTGCGGTTGCAAAGTAACAGCACAATAGAAGAAAAAATGAATGTATAACTGCTACTAGCAGCAAGAGCTTTACTTCTGCAAGTCGTGCTTTTTATTGCTCAGCCGACCTCGAAAGCCATATTAGGGCTGTAAGCAAGTAAATTCTGTAACTACAACAACTGGCTCTACTGATATTACGCACTGTACGTGTGTAAAGCACCGAGCATTCTACTCAGCACGTTGCACGTCACAGCACCCATTTAGGTGAAATATACTGGTAATACACTGAACCATAACGATACGCGTGGTATCGCCCCCCAAAATACTGACCTATTCCATCATCCACTGTCCTGACCATTACCAGAAGCGACGCCAACTTTACCACATCATACACTATACCATAACAATTCCTATAACCTGACATAGTCTCACAAATTCCATTCACAAATGACCATACCACTTTCATGACCTCAAGTTACTCGGATTACCCGACTATACTGTAACCATGACTTGCTGCTCAACTGATTACCATGGTGCACTGCATCGTAAGACTGGCGCGTAGCATGCATAAATAACACCCACAATTCACTGTACATACGCAAGGATTATCAACAAAACTAACTCAAGCAGCTGGAATTGCTCCATCATGCGTAGACTCATCGATCATGAGACTATTGTGTCATTGTCCTAAACGTACTCATCTACAAACAAATGATGTTCCTTCATTCACAGACGAGACCTTCTCTACGATTTCCATTGACCCCGATGCAGCCCTTAGCCTTCAACAAAATGAAATGATGATCACGGTCGCCTGCGAGGTTCAAACTCCAAGAATAAAAAGTCAGGCTTGTGTGTCCTTCTCAGTAAGTTACGAGGAAGAAGAAGAAGAAGAAGAAGAAGAAGAAGAAGAAGAAGAAGAAGAAGGAGAAGAAGAAGAAGGAGAGAGAGGGAGATGAGAGAGAGAGAGAAAGAGAGAGAGAGAGTATGAGAGAGAGAGGAGAGAGAGAGAGAGAGAGAGAGAAGGGGGGGGGGGGGACAGACAGACAGACAGAGAGACAGACAAAGAGAGAGAAAGAGAGGGAGGGAGAGACTGATTGTCTTTCATACGCAAAGATGAAGATTCAGCCGAAAGGCTAGTCTTACAATCTGTCTTGTCATGCATATTATTATTTCAACACATATCATTCATACTGACAATTCAACATAGCAACATTGTCACCTAATTCGACAATGATAAGCAAACTATTCATAAAAAGTAATAATGTGATAGGGGTGGTGATAAACAGAAGGAAACTTACACAAACAAACGAACAAACAAAACCACAGAGAGAGACAGGTCATAGGAGCGTGGGGCCGAGAGAATGGTGGGAGAGAGAGAGAGGAGAGAGAGAGAGAGGAAGAGAGAGACGAGAGAGGGAGAGAAGAAGAGAGAGAGAGAGAGAGAGAGAGACGAACCAAATTCTGACCCCCCCTCCCCCCCAGTCCCCCTGCTCAGACCTTCTGCTTTCGGGCTGGCAGGTCATTATGAAGCAAAGGATAGCTCGGCTTCACCACATGTGCCAGAAGGAGGAAGCAGATATCCCAGCCCCCGAGAGAAGAGAGAGAGAGGAGAGAGAGAGAGATGAGAGAGAGAGAGAGAGAGAGAGAGGAGAGAGAGAGGAGAGAGAGAGGAGAGAGAGAGAGAGAGGCGAAGAGTTCTCCCCCATGAGGAAGCAGAGCGAAGCCATGCCGGGATTAGTGTCAAGCTGCTCTAAGTCCTCGCCAAGCCCTCGTCAAGCTGACAGGGATAGCCATGGCGGGGGTAGCAGAACAGCGGCAGCAACCCCCCCCCCCCCCCCCTCCCCATCTCTCTCTCTCTCTTTCTCCTCTCTCTGCATGGGCAGCAGCAGCAGCAGCCTCCAGGGCCCTCTGGGGCGAGAGAAGACAGCTGGGGGAGCAGAGGCTGATCTGGGAGGGAAGCCGGGTGCAAGGTCCGGGCAGATGGTTCAGGGTAGCCCGGTAACTCCTACCCAACACCCCCCCACCACCCCCTTCCCCCTCTTTCCCTTCCACTCTTCCCCGAAGGTCTGACACGACGGACTCGGACGAGAAGACTTTGGCATCCTGCACTCCCCTGGCAAAACAAGCAGGGGCTTCTTCCATGGTTGAAAGGTCTCGGTGTCGGTCGGGATGTTTTGACGGCAGAATTAAAGTCAAATTAAGTTTGAAGGGGCGCTCCCGGCAGATGGTAGGGGGGCTGGGGGGCTGAAGGGCTGAAGGCGAAGGGAGGGACGGAGGAGGAGGAGGTGGGGATGCTGGCTGGCACGAACAAGACCGATAAACCCGGCTTCTCCGTTTATCTACAGCCACCCTCTGTATTTATCTCCCGCTCCGCCTCCCCCCCCCCCCCCCCGCCCATCCCTCCTCCATGCACTGTTCAGGTAGGGGCAGCTTATTTCCCATGCAGCAGTGGCACGTGACGGGGAAGATGCGGGAGGAGGAGGAGGTACGGGGCATGCCTGACGGATCTTCCGACACTACCGGTCTGCCAGCTTGTGTTGTTCAAGCACCTGCAAACACACGAGTTGTTCTTTTCTTTCTTTTTTTTTACCCCCCCCCCCTCACCCCCTCCCGCCTTAACCCTCCAAACTTCCGTTTCCCACTAAGTGCATTCTAAATGCCAGGGATGACAGATAAGCCCTCGCCTGTTCCCTTCGTTAAAATGGTAAACCCTCGCTGTCGATGCCTCTGCTCGCCAAGCCCTGTCGCGAGCTTCTTTCTTTTCTTTTCTTTGTTTTTTTTTCTCCCGTGGGTTAAGCTTTCTTCGGTTTTCACGGAGCAGGAATGGGGAGGGTGTGGGCCCGGGGTGGTGGGGGGGGTGGGTGTTATCCAATACCTAATACAGAAAAAAAAAAGAAAAAGAAAAAGTAAAAAGGATGCGCGGCATCAGTGCAAGCCACATCTCATTACTTTTTACCTGCATGTATTTTGTACGCAAGATAATCCTCTGAAGAAATCTGACACCGTTGACATAGTTATTCAATCATTTAAGCTTTTTTTTTTTTTTAAATTGTTTTGTTTTCAATGGACGCCTCGCCTACGAACAGTAACATCCTCAGACTTCTTTACGCGATAATCTCTCTCCTCCGCCCCCCCCCCCCCCCCCCCCCCCAATGTAATCAATCAAAATCAAAACTTTATCGATCAAAATAAAATAAAATAAAGCAACACAATCACAGGAAATGCCTCTCTCTCCCCCCCTCTCTCTCTCTCAAAAACCCTACATCACTTTGTTTTCTGTCTTTCTTCACGTAGATTTTTTTTTTTTAGATCGTCTGGCAACTAACACTGTCTTCCTATCATGTTCTTTTATGCAAGTAAATTAGCTCTTTTTCCATATGTATTTGATGCAAAATGAACAAATCTGTTTTGAATTTAAAAAACAACAACACAACAACAACAAAGAAACCTGGAATGAAGAAGAAAAAAGCAAAAGAAAGCAAATGGTACACAAAGCAAAAGAAAGCAAATGGTACACAAACGACATTCTTTTCCAACATGAAGAATCCGCCGAATCAGGCAAAACCAAGATTTACTACACAGCATTTTAAAATGAAATGAAAACACTCTAGCAACTTCATGCCATTCAGCAAGACACTATAGTATCTACATTACTGACTCAGAATGATCCAAACTGAACTGGTACAAATGAAGTCGATGTTGCGACTGAAAGAAATCTATTGACGTAAGATGTATTCCATGAAAATGAGATCTTGTAAAAAGGAACCCGCCACCTGAAGAAATATCCGAGAGCGTGCAAAAAGACTGGCTTGTGTGTAACAGGTGAAAACTGTTTCTGCTTTGCGACCGGTTGCAAATGGTGAAAACTCTTTCAGGTGTTAAAGACTGATCTTTACAACATGGTTTATTTTCCGTTCATGTGTGATCTTAAAAATATCAAGTGAATCCTTCGCTTATAATGTGTTCCAGTTCCGCGAGAGACCTTTTAATATGACTATGAACGTTAGGTTTAAAATCTGTGCACGGGAAAGAGGATCTGGCTTTTTTTTTCTTTTTAATTTGTGGAATTATAGGCAAGATAACGGGCCACCTAACTGCCTCGAAAGCCGAATAATCAAATTGGGTCAAGGCTTATTATACCAGAGGGTTAAGACACAGCACATATTTTCTTAAGTCTGGGGATTTTTCTCCTCCCATTACGGGAAATCAAAAGTAATAAGAGACGACAGTTTTCATCTTCATTATATTTTCCCTTCGCGCCAAGCCTGGACGTACTAATAATATCAAAGCCGGCAGAGGCTCGCGGTCGCCACTAATGCTACCAATAACTTCTTATCTCCCCCTGGCTCCGCGTGAGACTGGCTTTTTTGCTGATAACTTCCCCTGAAACCGCTCTCCAAAATTACGAGCCGTCTCTCTAATCATCAGGGATGTAGCCGGAAAGATCAAAGAACTCTCCTCCTTGTTAACACAGCGTCTTGTACCCCCCATCAAAGAGCGAAGGCCAACTTGTCCCCATACAGTTAGTTAGGCACAACGACAGGTTTTCCTCCTCAGGGAATGATATATACATATTGATTGGCAGACTGACATCTAACCTCCCCCCCCCCCCCCCCTCACACACACACACACATCTCCAACACACACACACACACACACACACACACACAAGAGAGAGAGAGAGAGAGAGAGAGAGAGAGAGAGAGAGACAGAGACAGAGAGAGAGAGAGAGAGATGAATCACTCCGAGCTCTGACACCTTTAAATTCCCAACAGAGAAATGCGTGTGCGCGCTTGTGTGTTTGAGTGTGTGTGTGAGTGTGTGTGTGTGTGTGTGTGTGGTGTGTGTGTGTGTGTGTGTGTGCGTGCGTGTGTGTAAATGATCATGTGTGAATATGATGGATAATCTGTCTAACTGGATCTGGGTGTTCGGGGCTTGGGAAGGAGAGAAAGGATGATATTACGCGCTCGAGACTTGGAACTCTGCACGTGGTTCATAATCGAAAGTCACCAGGTTCTGTTTATCTGCAAGGAAAGTAGACGCCGCAACAACATAAAAAACACTCTCTCCATTTTCCCAATCGCCATGAGTAACAGCACATCACCAAAACTCACCTGCTGGGACAGACACAGACAGTTGAATGCTGTTGCTATACGGTCCATGGCCCCGAGTGCTTACCATCCTATTTCTGATAACCCTTTGTTAGCTTGTGCGGTGCAAATTGACCACCCGGTACAAACTGACCACCCGCCGACAAATTGTATCGGGTGGTCAATTTGGACCGCAAAAGCTGGTACAAATTGACCACCCCGGCGGGTGGTCAGTTTGTACCGAGAAGTCACATTTTTTTTAACATCGCGGAACAAATTGTCCACCCTTGAAAATAAATCAGTTCAGGTCTAGATAATATGCACGTCTGTGTGTGTGTGTGTGTGTGTGTGTGTGTGTGTGGCATGGAGGTGGGGGGGAGGGGGGGGTGGGGATGTTGGTGGTGGTAGTGGGGGGGGGGGGGGTGATGATGTGTGTGTGTGTGTGTGTGTGTGTGTGGTGTGGGGGGGGGGGGGGGGGGGTTATTATTGGAAACTACTCTTGTGTGTCACTGCCTTCACACACACACACACACACACACACACACACATACACCCATCTAAGTTGAGCCCTGAACTGAGTGCTCAAGGGTGGACAATTTGTTCCACAATGTTAAAAAATATGTGACTTCTCGGTACAAATTGACCACCGCGGCGGGGGGTGGTTCAGTTTGTACCAGCTTTTGCGGTACAAACTGACCGCCCGATACAATTTGTCGGCGGGTGGTCAGTTTGTACCGGGTGGTCAATTTGTACCGCCACAGCAGCCCAAGTACTCTAACTTGTCATCAGCTTTCAGGCAAGACATAAAGGTTAGCGGGGGGGGGGGGGGGGGGGGGGGGGGGGGGGGGACAACACCCCAAACTTACCACCATCAAGATTTTGCACCCAAACTAACTACACCTTACCATTGGATCTGTGACAAAATGCGTAGTGGACTAGTCCGAGTGTTGCCAGCAAAAAGGACTAGTAAGTTTACCATCAGATTTCCAACAAGATTCTGCAGCAAAGTCTGAAAGCTATAATGCCGAGAGCTCTGCGTTATCTGTCAGAAAAATACTTTGGGCGCCTGGGTACAACAGTAATACAGGATAAATAAGTTAAGATTTTCTTCTTCTTCTTTTTAACCCCTAGCCCATTAAGATAACATTTATCTTGCTCATATTTAAGATGAACAGCGGGGGTGGGGGTGGGGGTGGGGGGACTGACTCAATCCACTTACTGTTTAAACTTCGACGTTTGCTTGCCAGCTCTATATATCATTATATAATGTCGTTGTACATGAATCGCCCAACTCTCTCTTTCCATCCCTCCACCGCTAGTATAGCTCCCCGCCTCTTCATCAGCACCAAAAAGCCTTAGGCCTACTGAGCGTTGCCATGCCGGGGTCGTCCGTTCACACACCTTTTTCAGCGCGGGAAATCCACAGAATGCCCGACATTTCCCCGTTCTAACCTGGACATTTGGGGATCGCGCTCTGCGTCTAACAAAGTAGTCTGAGTGACAGTGGCGCGGCGCATTTCCCCTGTCAAAGACAAGCACGTGCGGTTCTGAATTCGTTGCAGGAGACACACGCAAGCATGCATGCGCGCACGCGCGCGCACACACACACACACGCACGGACGCACGCACGCACATGCACACACACACACGCGTACGTACACACACACGTACACATACACACACACACACAGAGGGAGAGAGAGAGGCTCTGTCTGTGATTGCCAGAGACGCAGGCTGGCTTCAGGCTGCCAGAAGCAGTTATTTGTTTGGCCGTGTCTTTGAATTCCTGTGAGTTTCCCCAGGATGCCGGCAAAGATAATGTCACTGTATATGTTCATGTATGGATTATGTTGTCAAGCTTTTGTGTCTGCGTAATGCAGTCAAACATTCACACATGTCAAGTTTGTTTTGTGAGGAGGAGTGCGGTGCACTGAGTGTGAGTTTAAGTGAACGGTGTGTTTGTGTGTGTTGTTGTTCTTCAATTTAACGTCTTTTCACTAAATGTGATATTAGACAAGGGTGTGTGTGTGTGTGTGTGTGTGTGTGTGTGTGTGTGTGTGTGGTGTGTGTGTGTGTGTGTGTTTGAGTGTGTGCATGCAGCGTGCGTACGTGTGTGCATGCAGTGTGCGTATGTGTGATGAGGAGAAACTCTAAGTGGTCTCAAGGCCACAAGAAGCACATGGACCACGGCGGCCAGTTCCACACTCACTGCATGACGGGGCAGGAATGGGTCTCTCAAAGATAAGAAGGGAAATCAAGCGTTTGTCTGTCATATGTTTAAGAAGGGAAAAAAAACTGCTAGACAGACAGACTGTCTGTGTCTGTCCCAGCAGGTGGAGTTTTGTGAACAATCACAATAGACATGTCTGCCTGCCTGTCCGTCCTCTCTCTCTCTCTCTCTCTCTCTCTCTCTCTCTCTCTTCTCTCAGCCAATCAAAACACGTTTTATCCGTTTAGGCAGTTGGATAGATAAGGACGCAAGGGTTTATCTGCTTGTCGTCTTCATCAACATGTCTCTGGAATCAAGCAATAGAGTATTCATGGTTTCTCAGGAGCTGGAGGAGCAGGAGGAGCAGAAGAAGAAAGAAGCTAATCTCATTTCATGTGCCTGCATCAAGGCTTCGCAGGCAGTGATCCTAAACTCTAAGTAAGAATTAAAAAAAATAAATAAAAAAAAAGACATCAAAAGTAAAAACAAACTGTACGAAACAAGATCATGAAACAGCAATTACAGGATTGAGCCAACAGGGCTTAACATAAGAATTCGTACAAAATTCGTATCCATGACAGCGGTGGGGTGGCTCAGGCCTGTGTGATCCCCGTCTGCTGCCGCGAGCTCTGCGTTATCTGTCAGAAAAATAAGCTTGACAACATAATCCATACATGAACATATACAGTGACATTATCTTTGTGGTGTGGGGAAATCCAAAATTGTGTGTGTGTGTGTGTGTGTGTGTGTGTGTGTGTGTGTGTGTGTGTGTGTGTGTGTGTGTGCGTGCGTGCGTGCGTGCGTGCGTGCGTGTGTGTGCGTGCATGTGTGTGTGCGCGCGCGCGATGGGCGAGTGCGCGCGCACGTGTGTGTGTGTGCGTGCGTGCGTGCGTGCGTGCGTGCGTTGTGTGTGTGTGTGTGTGTGTGTGTGTGTGTGTGTGTGTGTGTGTGTGTACGCGCGCGCATGTGTGAAGACATCAGTTGGGGTGGTAGTGGGGGGGCGGGGGAGTGGACGTCTACCTACCACGCGCCATTCTTCGGTCTCAAGGCCACAAGAAGCACATGGACCACGGCGGCCAGTTCCACTGGGGCCATCCATGCATGGCAGGTCAGCCGACGACAGTGGAACTTCCCCAGCGGGCACGCTCCCTGCCGCTGGCTGTCCCCGAGTTTTAGAGACACGATGATAGTAATCCCTTGGGGGGAGGGGGAGGGAGGGGGGGGGGGGGGGGGTCCAGGGTTGTCTCCACTAAGGTTCCTTCTTGGTTCGTGTTGAGAGACCCATTCCTGCCCCGTCATGCAGTGAGTGGGGAAATCCAATCATATTCAGATGTGATGCCACTCATAAAATGAGATTAGCTTCTTTCT